>JANZLQ010000079.1:10880800-11010794 GCA_026212715.1 Elanus axillaris | reverse complement strand
AGGTGAGAGAGGTGGGTGGCGGTGAGGTGAGGTGAGAGAGGTGGGTGGCGGTGAGGTGAGAGAGGTGGGTGGCGGTGAGGTGAGGTGAGAGAGGTGGGTGGCGGTGAGGTGAGGTGAGAGAGGTGGGTGGTGGTGAGGTGAGGTGAGAGAGGTGGGTGGCGGTGCCATGAAGTGTGCGCTGGTGAGGTGAGGTGTGCGGTGAGGGGCACGGTGTGGCGAGGCGTGGTGGGGTGACGCGTGGGGTGTGCTGTGGCAAGCTCTCGGCAGGGAGGGGAGGCATGGCGAGGCGTGTGGCGCAGTAGTGGGTGATGTGGTGAGGTGTGATGGCTTGGTGCAGGGTGTGCTGTGCAGCGTGTCATGTGGGAATGTGGTTCTGCCTGCCGTGCGAGGGTGTTCCATGTCAAGGGGTCTAGGGCTGTATGGTGGGACCTGGAATGGTGTGGTGTGGGATGTGGCATACTCTGGTCAGGGCAGCTAGTTGCCATCTTCCCGTGCTGTCTGCGCCTGTGGCCCCCATGTTTCCTGCTGCCCTTGCAAAAAAATGTGTTAAATTCAGTCCTTGATGGAGCACGGAGCCAATGTCCTGATTTCAGAAGTGATATATATGAGTCTGGCACCTGAAGCGTCTGCCTTGTTTCTTGGTGGTGGGACTTGGGTGCCGGATAGCTGTCAGCAGTCAGAGATACCTACATATTGTCACCAGGTGACTGTTTTAATTGCGGATGACTGACAAAGGTGCCCTTAAGCTGTGCATAATATACCAATAAATAGAATCATGTGTAGGAAAGTTTCCAGACACTGAAACATGATCATCTGTGGTGTTAAGTTGTTAAACAGTCCCATGGCACAAATTCGGTCTAGGGAGCTCCTGGGCATGTGTTGGCACTTGAGGGTGCTGGGGAGGTTTCCCCTGGATGGCTCACGTACAGCCAGTCTGCTGTGGAAGCTTTTTTATGAGGCTAGACGGGACTGCTCCTTGCCATTTGGCCTCAGTGTGCAGGAACATTCCCAAAACAAGCCTAGTTTTCTGTTATTCTTATGTCTAATTTCTGGTGGTGTCCTATAACTGAGCATTGGGTGTGCTTCTCTTGAAACATCTCACACACTTTCATTTGGAATTGGCAAGTGAGACTGTACAAGGTGCATCCATGCTGGGCATATGAAATTGGCAAAGATTATTCTCTTCTTCAAGTTTAGCAGGAGAAAGGCAGACTAGTTTCTAAGATGCCCAGAGTTGCACATGGAAAACGTGCTTTAGGAAAACACATCCCTATGATAGATCTTCCACTATGAAGTCAGGTTGCAATATAGATCCATCCCAGAGGTGCTGTGTGACGAAGTTAGTGGTATGTGTTAAAAATAATGATTACGGACAAAACATAAGCTTAAGAAATACCGTCTGTGTTCCTGATATGGAGTCTTGAGTAATCATACCTTCGAAATGGAATAAAAAAAAATTCCCTTCAGAAACCTACAATTTAGTTTCATGAGGCCAGCTAAACCTTGTGACTACAACAGTACCACTGTCATTTTACACTGTGGTCTCATAAAAATGCGGGAAGAAAAATATTCACATGTTGGCAGGGAGAATTGCAATAAAATGACAAAGCTAAATTTTGGGCTGCTTGCTGGCTCTTGGTTAAAGATACTGTACTGTGGTTTTGTTCAGTACGTCTTCTTCATGTGAGACAAATTACAGCTTCAGAGAATACTCTCATTTCTAGGGACTCTTAAGAAAATGACTGTTCTAAGTGCAAAATACTACTATTGGAATAAATCTAGAGAAGTATTTTAAGTATTAACAAGATTAGCATTCCCTCCGGACTGCTACACCGCTGTCCTTTGTTTTGAACTGTCTTTTGGTACAACCAAAATTATTTCTTCTTTCACTTTCCTAAAATGTCTCTTTTTTCTTCTTACATGTTAATGTGAGGTTTCTTCTGCTTCTAACCAGGATTCTCTGCTTCTTTTCCAAAACCGAAAGTGTCTGCAAAGCATGACAAACTCCCCGAAATGGTATCAGTTGTGTGTTGCAGTAACAGAAAATGAAGGAAAGTGCATTGTTAGAATAGTCCCAGCACTTAAGTCATCATGCAGCACTCTTCATTGGTAGGTCTCAAAGTGATTAATTCAAGTCTGTGACAGTTCTTGGAGACTATGGAGGCAGAGAGATAAATGAATTCTGCAAGGTCATCAGGCCAGTCAGTGGCTGACCTGGGAAAGTCAGTGAGGAGGAGCAAGATTTAGCTAGCAGTTACTGTCTCAGAACCTGTGGCACCAAAACTCTACATTTAACATCATTGTAAAGGCAGAGCTACTCAGTTCGACAAGCTGTTGCACATCCATGTTGTCCATCATTTTTCAAAAAATAGGGGAGTTCTCCTTGGCACTGCAGTTTTGCATCCTCTCCAAAGGTATTTCGCAGAGCAGTTTATTGCAGAATTTCTGTGTTTTGTCAAAGCTGTCCATGCTTACCTTTGACATGTGGACCACACTTTTGACATTCTGACCCAGCACATTAAAGATAAATTCTGTGATGTGCACAGAAACACAAAGGATTACCACAAGAGACATTAGCAAGAGAAAACACCCTGATGAGGAAGGCTGAACTGTGTTCAGTGTTCAGTTTTGTGACTCTGGGATTTCATTACACGCTTGAGCTCGCAAGTGTTAGATATATTTGCTGATGTAAAAAAGCCTAGTGTTTTTGTTACTTTTCTCAGTGATCAAGGTGTTGCAGAGAGCATTTCTGCTGCCAAGGTCTTTTTTCCAGAGCTCCAGAGTCAGGACTTAATTGCAGGTTTGGGGGAAAAAAACCAACCAAAGCATTTTGCATTACATTCCAGGAGGGAAATCTATTGCAATTACATGTACTAGAAACTTCATAGGCTACCTTCAGATGGCAGGAATTTGACGGTGAGTTTGTCATGCTTGCTACTTAAAAACCCCCAGTGAAGGGAATTTTTTCATGCTTGGATTCTGACAGTCAGGTTTATTAATATTTCCGGGTCATTTTTATTTAGGTGTTATCACTATTGAGCTCATCTACACATGTACTAGGATGTTTTGAAATGTAAGTTTACTTTCACCAAAATGTGGTTTTTAATGTCTGTAAGAAATACTCCTTACACCTTCCTGCTCACTAGTAAATTTTGATGGCCTCCAGGCTAACCTTACAGCTGCTGTAAGTTTTTATCCTTTTTATTTGACTATTGCTATTCATATTTACAGGTTATAAGAAGTCCCTGGTTTTCACTTCACTTGTTAGCATATGAGGCAGGAGGAGAGAGGACAATAGGAAACTGGGTACCCAATCTGGACCTTCAGAGAGTACGAGTCAAAATGCCTGTATTCTAGATGACAGCTGTAATCCACTTTGACTGTTACACAGGATATATCAAGGTCTGTTTCATGAGGTCAGAGCAGCAGCTTTGTTGCAGATACTTTTTCCCCTGTCTTGGATTCCCAAGATGTTGTCACAGTTTACTGATTGAGATACAGTATGCTACAGTTCTCACCTTATGGCCAAAAGCTGTAGTGTGGGTAGGAATGAAAATTTATTTGGTGGTATCTTCCATGCAGTGAAATCATGCATGGTTTACAGTATGAATATGTCTTCTATGGTATTTATAGGAGTTAATTTTAAGATAGGGAAAGAGTTAAGGCATGAAGTAGTTCAGAATTCAATTTAAGATCCACAAAATGTCCCTCAAAGGACACTAATATATATGGCTTGAGACACTTGCTCTGTGTTTAGATTGTGCATCTGAGGAAGAACAGGTGTTGAGTTATATAAAACATACTTCGCGTAACAAAGTGTCTGTAATAGCAGTTATTTAGAGGTATTAACTTCTGCTTGTGTTCAGCAGTCTTTCTTTTAAGGCACATGTACATTGTCTAAGAAAGGGGAAGGAACTGAGCTCACTCGTTCAAAACTCTTTGGCTTCAGTTTTTCACATAGTGAGTCAGTGCAGTTTATGTTAAGCAGGTTGTTTATTGCATTAAGGAAAGCTACAGAGCTGTTGTGACAGCAAGGAAGAACTGAAGCAGAACTGAAGAAAGTACACGTTTAAGCAAGTGTTGATGATGATGATTACAGAATGCATCTAAAGCCCAAAGAGCTCAGTAGTGTGATGTGCTGAATTTCTCAGCTGTAGGCACCTGGATTGGAGCTTCTGATCCTGAGAGATAACCGCTGCTATCAGCACCCATTGCACCCAATGGGAGGGATGTACCTTTGTTGCCAGGTGTGTCATGAAGTAGAAACGAGGGGTCATAGTATGGCAGTGGAAGTTGAATGGTGTGTTCTTGTCTCGACACCCAAGAATCGCAGTTACCTATGTGCCAGCACTGATAGGCTGTCTTTATTGATGGACACTTCAAACGTCCTGAAGCTGCACTTACTGTTTTGTGTTAAAAAATGGAAATAAAAAATATTTAAACTACTCCATGTGGCAGCCTCTTGACAAAATAATAATGGCTGCTTCTAAGAAGACAGGCTTGTTTCTGTCTTCCAATGGAAGTAAAATGGGAAGTATTTCTCTTCAAAACTAAACTTGGAAGTTGTAGGTGTGCATGACTGTTGCACTGAAAGTCAGAGGTAGCACACAACCAGCCTTAAACAGACAAGGTAATAATTTTAAACAACCTGGCAAAGTAGTAGCTGAGGGAGGCTTCAGGAGTTCCTGTGTGTTATTTTCATAATTGTTGCATTAAAAAGCTGGGCTTTTTGCTTTGGTGATTCGTCTTCACTCCGTGGAAGTCAGTGGTGTATGTAAGTGGAAGGTCTGTCTTAGCACCTACAGAATCAGGTGACACATTTTCTGAGTATCTGGTCTTTAAAATCTGGCTTCTGTATCTAACCTGATCTTGAGGGAGCGTGATGAATGGCCAACCAGCATGTCAAATTCAGTGTGCTGTTGTGCAATTAATAATCATGAAAAAAATAGCCCTCAAAAGAATGTAAGCCCGTATCAATTTAGGATAAACCGTTCTAATGCTTATTTAATGCTTGTTTAAATAAGTAATGGTGGCTTCATGTCTTCCGTATGTCAAAAGCACAGAAGTATGAGATGCAGCATTGTTACCCACAAGGATAATTGGCTTTTAATTTCAATGCATTTTCAGATTCAGAATCTCATCTTGAAATTAAAGCAAAAAAATAGTTGAAGCAAAGGAAATTGAAAATCTTTACTTATCATGTAAGTGGTTTAAATTTTTTTATTTGAAAAAGGTAGCAGCCTTCCACTGAGAAGATGAGCATTTAGTCATGCATGTTGTCTGTTTATCAAGAATATGTTTATGGATTTTTATTCCTATGACCTCTGCAAAATCAGCAGATTTTTAATAATAAGAGAGTAGAAGATTCTAGCCTCTCTCTGCCATTGTGCTGTAAATATCTGATGGTGGCTTAGGTCAGTTGGAGCTAAGTGACTAGCTGATAGCAGTAGGCCTCTCTTAAGTTCTGATGTGGCCTTGGAGTCTGTATTACCTGCTCCCAAGATTAATACAGCAGGGTCAGAGGCAAGATACACATGTGCACATTGTTCATGTTCTTTAGACCTAGACTGAAATGGGGCTACCTTAAGAAGTTACTAAGTAGTTAATTTTTTCTCTGGCTTTTTGGCTGGGACAGGCAGAAAGTGCTCTGTTTAGCATCATATATGGGCCTAAGCAGGGTTAAGATTTTCTTTGGTTGAAAACCTCTTATTTGGAAATTTGTCTGTTTGCACTCCCAAAATTGTGTCTTGCATTTTGGTCTCAGCAGAAGTGTGTGATTTGGAAGTCTGGTATTTAGCAGATTAGCCATTTATTATCTTCCCTTTAACTTAAATGTAATTTGTTTTTCAAATGCTAAAATACGTGCCCTACAAGAAGCACTGAATGCTTCTACTTACCCTTTTGCCTTGTCAGTTCAACAAGGCAAACTGAGTTCATCAGTGTAAGGTACAGAAGAGAGCCTGGCTACAGGTGCAGACCTGAAGTCTGTGTCCAAGTAGAGGCCACTGGTGGGGTCATCCCTATGTGCAGTGCCTCTGTATGGCAGTTCTGTGTTAGGTGTGTTGCAGCCCTTTATGCCAGTGTCTCCCTCCCTCTCCATTGATTATGTAGGAAGCTGCAGATGCATAGATATGCTGCCTGACTCTAGACCCTGAATTAAACACCTGCTTCCTCTCCCTTACTCTCCATGTTCTTCCTTCTCCAGTATCCCTAGAAACAGTAGAATAGAAGTAGTTCTGATCAAAAAAAGGCAAAAAATATTAGTAGTATTCTGTTCTTCGTTGCGTTTGAAATAAATGTTTTTCATGGCTTTAGAAAGTCACTTGTCAGTTCTCTTTAACACTTGACTGCGTGCCCTCCCAAACAACAGTTTTTATACCTATGAATATACTCCAACAATATGTTCATAGTAGTACTAGGGATAAGCAGCAGCAGTGCAAACTGTTGTATAAAAAGTTGTTATTGGATAGAATGGTTTACAATATTTTCATGCGAAAGCTTATGGCTTAGTAAAACCTGCCTTGAAGGCATTCCAAGTTACTGTCTATGCTTCTACTTTTGCACAACTCCTTGCCAAGTAGTTTGCTTATGCAACTTGGTGGCTCTGAGAATGGCAAGTCAGCCTATGAAAGAACTTTGTTACAATTCTTTGTTCTTCAATTTTTGAGATTATTATTATGTCATATTGTTTATTGCTAGTTACACTACTGTGATAGCAGTATTCAAAGATGTTTGTTGGTTTAGAGAGCAGAAGGAAGTACTTTGAAGGCGCGCTAGATTTAATCTAAGTCATGGTCTCCATGAAAATCTTGAAGTTCCGTAGAAAGTGCGTCAGGTCTTAATTAGCTTCCAGTTGACTGTCTTTGTTTTATGAATGTTCTTCATGATGTTTTAAGGCTGAAATGATCGTTATGTCAATACTGTTTGCTGTCTTGCGTAACTGCATAGAGTGATTTATGTCTTCTACCTGTAGAGTGCCTGTTGGTGATGCTATGTGGGATATAGTTTAATGATACAGTGATGAGCTGACATTTTCTGACTCTCCCATCTGCTTTGACTAGGAGATGCCACCTGTGCACTGGGGGCCTTTCAGAAGCAGAGAAACTGTTAGAGTGTTTAAGAGGGATCCCAAGGAACTGTGCAAATGGCCAGTATATTTTAGTAATGGCATGGAGTTTACTGAAGTTTTGGAAATTAGTCATCTGAAGTCTGCTTTTCAGTTGAATGAAAGACCCTTTCATTTTTATCCGTTCCACCAGTGTTAACACATTCTAGCCTTGCTGATGGTTTTGAGATGTCATTATGTGCCAAGAATAAAAAGACAAAGGCGAAGAACTATACCTTTCTGGAAAAAAGGGGGCAACCATAGGAGAACACACTCCTTTTGGCACAAAGAGGGTGTTCTGTGTCTCTATTGCTGAGCTGGGCACTACAAGCAAGGAAACACCTATTACTGGATAGTTGTTCCTTGTCTTGCCATCATGTACTGATCTTAGCCCATTTCCCTGGGCTACAGGAAGCTGGTCTAATCCTAAGCCTTACAAGGTCATATGATCAGAGCTCATCTGACATTTTTCATAACTTCTAGCTCTGAGAGCCGAGATGGATATTCCTGCGTGGAAGGATCTGCACTGCACAGTGTAGAGCGACCTTCCTGACCTGTGTTCTCTCAACCAGCCATGTGTGAGTGAAGTAAGGAGGACAACATGTTTAGGGACACAAAAGAGAGAGAGGTGTGCTAGCATATGCTGTGTTGCGTATCTACCAAGACAGGCCTCCCTTAGAAGGCACAGTCTTTATTTACAGCATAGTACCACAAAGCCTTTAGCCATTTCCCAGTGTAACATACTGAGGCAGAGGAAAGGTGAGAAACACAAGACATTGCTGCAGGAATTCACACAAATCTCACTGATACAATAGCAGAACTAACAGCACAGTGAATTAAACCTTTCATCACGATGGTATCTGGATGATGTTTCCATGAATGTTTCATGAATAGAGATTACTTTTCCTGAGAAAACCATTTTTTGTCCTCTTTTCTCAGAACCTTTGCCTGGAGGAGTCTGACAGTAAGTACCCTCAGATCCCTAGTCCTTTACTTAGCACCTTCACAAAGAAATCACTCTTACCATGTGCTTTGCTCCAGAGATACAAAGACAAACCAGAAAAGCTACTGAGTGATTTGTTCCAAGAGTAGGAAATAAATTCCAGGCATTAAAATTTTGAAAAATTTATAACCAAAGAAGTTGGTTTATTTTTAATTATTTCCTAGACTTACAAGAGGCCTCTCCACCAAAATGCATCGTATTTCGCAGTATTTTCTGACACAAACCTCAGCATTAATATTCTGTATGTAATATATTTTGCATGTTCTGTCACACAGTTTTAGCCTTTGTCCTCCAGTTCCACTTGTTACTGGAATTTGAAAGTTAGATTTTGAAGGCAAGATAGAATGGTTGTGATGCTCAGAATTTTCTGACTGTCCTTGGTGCAGAAATTAAAAGCACTATTGCCTGTAGCAACAGCTACGCTCTTCAGGTGATCACAGCCCTGTTCAAATCTTTGAGCTGCTTAATTCTCTGTGATGTTAACACAATTAAAAACAAAAGCTGCTGTTAAAATTATGATGTTCACTCTGGTTCAGGGTGTCTCTGGTAACCTCAGCCAGGAAGATGAAGAACCTCCTTGAATCTGACAGGCATCCTGTAAAAAGCTTTAGCATTCGGAGCTGTGGTGCTCTGCAGAGCATACGCAGTATAAACAGTGAAACAGGGAGTCCAATTGTCTGTCCTCTTTGTCTCCCAAACACTCCCCCACAACCAGTTGGGCCGGGAGGGCTCTTAGCAGTGATGACTGTGTGTTCGTGTTGCTCAATTCTAGCAGTCCTGGAGCAAACAAAGATATTCAGAAGTTAATTGAACAGTGACAGCTGGCAGTAGATAGGCCAGGTCATGAATTGTGTTTGTCCTTTTGGAATTAATTATTCCATTCAGCTTTTTTTCCTGTTTTTTTAAAGTAATGGATGTTTAAAACAAACACAAAAGAAACAAATATTTGACAGATGCACTAGTCAATGGTGGTGTGAATGCTTGGTCTGAAAATACCTGAAGTCTAATTACATATTCAGTAAAATGCTTTGCAGTCCCCTTTTCATTATTAGCAAAAGACCAGAGCAGTACTAGAGAAATCAAGTAATATCTTAGTTATATTAATGATGGAAATTGCTCGCACAGAAAGAAAACTAGAATTTTCATTTTTCAAATCAAACTGAGAGCAAGACAGTATTTTGAATATAGCACACAGCATAGCAGCATATAAGGCCGCTCCTTTTCAGAGTCCTGATAAACTTGCTGTTTGTTAAAAGGTTGTACAGCACCAAGAACTGAGGAAATGGCTTTGTACATAACATGCCTTGTCTTTTAAAGTCCCGTTTAGAAAACCTCTGAAAGAAGATGAAGGATATGTATGTTAGTTGTTTCCTGGAAACTAGGTGCATTCTGTTCCTTCTAATTCAGAGCTCAAAACTGCAAGCCACCCAATTTCAAGTCACCAGATCCAGCAGTCCTAGCACACTTGTGTGAAAGAAGCATGTAAGCCAAAATTCTGCATAGTAGCTCCTGTCATTGCAAAGGCAGTGGTGGTTTTGTGTTGGGGGTTTTTTTGGATGCTGGGGGAAAGAAACAGTCTTTATGCAATGTGAAGATGATTGTCTTAGACTCGGAGTGCATAGCTTTGCTCTCTGAGGTAAGAATGGTTTACTCATTTTTCAAACTGTACAAAATGCATGAAATGGCACTTCTTAAGTACAATGATACTTAGAGTTGAAAATGTAACACAGGCATTACAGACAGAATCCATGCTGCAGAAAGAGAGAAAAAAGGTCAGGTTAATAACAAACGCTAAGAACTAGAAGTCAAATACATTCCTCCTGTATCATCACAAAACCACAGAATCGCCGAGTTGTTGTGGTTGGAAGGGACCTCTGGAGACCATCTAGTCCAACCCCACTGCTCAAAGTAGTGTCCACAAGATCAGGTTGCTCAGGACTGTGTCCAGTTGGGTTTTGAATATCTCCAGGGATGGAGATCCCACAACCTCTCTGGGAAACCTCTTTCGGTGGTTGATCACCCTTTCAGTAAAAGAGTTCTCTCTTTAAAGTGGAATATCATGTATTTCAGCTTGTGCCTCTTGCCTCATGCTATCAGTTGGAAGAGTATAGATCCATCTTCTTTACTCCCTGCCTCATTAATTATTTTTATACATGGATAAGAGGACCTCAAGCCTTCTTTTCTCCAGGCTGAACAATATTAGATTTGTCAGTCTTTCCTCAGATGACATGTCCCTGTGTGCCCTGGCCATAAGCATGCCTGGCTTTCTTACTTGTGTGCTTTGATCCATAGAGTGAGGATGTCTGACTCAGTTGTGAGACTTACTCAGGTCATACCTGCAAGTTACTTAGAGATGCTTGGAAGTTAAGTGTTGTGACTAAGAAAAAAAAAAATAGGATTCTTGTGCTTTGTTATTGACGAGAGATTGGAAAGTTCATTCTCAGTTATGCAAAACACACGTATAAGATGGAAAAGGATAAACGACAGGTGGAAGATGACTACATGCAGAAAACATGACACTGGAAGGAGAAGATGAAGGCTGAAGATAGAGGAGATGAGAAGGATAGGATGGATGAAAAGATACATGCATAGATTAAGGACATGAATTTGATGACACACTCATTGCATAAATTAATCATGAGAAAATAATTGGTAGACCTAGTACATTATTTAACTGAAGGGAAAATCAGTGTAATACAATACTAGACCAGTATGAAATCACTATATTTTAAATAACCTTTTTTTTTTTAAAAATGTCTTTCTGGTTGTTATCTTCCACAGCCTATTACTTGTAGCACTATTTAAATATCCAGATTAATCTATCTTTTCCCTAAATGAGTGCAGTTCCTGCTAGCTTCATGGAAAGCTTTTGTATTAGTTAATTTCTATATAGGTAACAGCTCATTCTCTAGAGCTTGTGTAGCAGTGCAGAAGAAAGTGGTGAAAGGTAGCAATTGAAAACCAAAACCTCTAACTGTGGAATATCTTTTAGTTCATCTCCTGAAAGGGACAATGAAATCTAAACAAGGGATAAGATTTATATGAGTGGAGCAGTGAAAGTAGCAATGTTCAGTGACCAAAAGAAAAGGTGGTGAAATCAGACCTTTGCTGTTTTACAGGGGTGGGGGAGAGGAGGTATAGCCAGCTCTTTTATGTAGATGAATGACAGCATTTGTCTCATGATTAAGGGGAACAGTATTTGTCACCCCTTAGCTTTGCATTACTCTTGTGAGATGACCAGCTTCCTTAGGATTGCTCAGGATTCAGTGATAAGATGCCTCAACTCCACCAAAAGCTATGGTTGATCCCAGTACTGATTTTTTTTTATTTTCTAGAATATTTATTTACATAAAATTTTCTGCCAGATTTGTACTTTTTACCAGCAGGAGGGATGAAGGCAAAGGAACCTTGAAACAAAGGGTGAGCTTCGGAAAACGATTTAGCACTGCCATTTCCTTTTGTGAATGACACGCAGATCCGCTTCTGCAGCCACCTGTGAGAAATTAAGACATACTGGTTTAATATTTTGCTGAATGTATAGGTCAAATCTATGCAGTGTTTTTTGTAATAAAGTATAATTTATTAATTTTAATATAATACTGATAATGTTGTATTATAAATAGTTATATTAATTCTGTAATACTGTATACTATAAAATGGGACTTATTTCTTTTATAGTGAATAAGTGATCCTCTGGGAAAAATAATTGTCTTGTTCTATTCAGAACTCATCCTACAGTGTGTAGGTTTTATATAAATCCTAGGGTGAAAACAAACTTGGTGTAAGTGGTCTACCGGTATAGCAGAGCTGAATGGCTCTTTAGTGGAGGGCTTTCTGGTTTTGCTTCTGAGGTGCAGTGATGGTCCTTCGCAACTTGTAATAAATAACGTTCCCTTTGTAGCCCTTAGGTAGTGTGCTGCCTACAAGGTATACAAGGAGCAGTGTAATTTTTGTGGTGAATACTTGGATAATGTTATTTTGAAAGCTACACTCCAACTTAAACCTTTTAAGGCGAGCATCTCCTGGCAAGGATCCTGGACATGTCTGATGTTATCTAAGGCTTAGTTTGTAAAGTGAGACAGATTAACCCATTTCAGTTTGTTTCCCTTTAGATAGATATATTAATAGCCAATTCTGTATGGTCAAAATCTTCTTTAAAAGCAAAACACTGAGTAAGGAGAGAGATCAGGCCCAAGGTCAAATGTTTACAGATTAAATGCAGAACATGTAATTGAGGCAGTAACAAAGAACCTTTGACATCATTGCTGTGGCTGTCAAATGGCTGAAGAAGTCTTTGGTCTTGGATGCTACTCATGCCCTGATTCTGTATTACAAACTCTATATTAGTATTAAAACCACAGAAGTTAGAGGTTTAGCTGTTTTTGTGGCTGTGCTGGTAGGACTTTATTTTCCCTTACAGTAATGAATTTCTAGAGGAGGATTTTGTACGAGAACATTTTTTGTTGCACAAGACTTCATTTTTTAATTCTAAGGACTGTTATTGGCACAAAGAAAATGGCAAGTCTGCCAGATATTTGTTCACACTGAACAGAGACTGGATACAATACAGATGGTAATAACTTCTTTCTAATGTGAAAAGAATGTTTTATTTAAGATCTGGAAAGATGGATGACTGAAACTGACTGATCTATCACTCCTGGTAAGGAAGTATAGACAAGAAAATAGGTACTAAAATGGTCAAAGACGAGGTTTCTAGTGGCCCCATGCATTTCTTTGCAATCATCAAGAGCTTTAATTGTTTTATTTTGTTCGTACTTACCCCTTCTTATTAATTTATAGCAGTGACCAAATGGGCTGTGTTCTCAACTAAACAGGTCATTCAGCACCTTATTTTGAGTTATGGCTGGTACTCCGTTTCATTTGATGGTAAAATCAGAAGCAGATGTGGATATTCACACCAAAGAAATGGGTGGTCAGGATCCATTTAACTTCCAAGTCCTGTTTAGTGGGCTTTTAAGCTTTATTTATTGAAGAACCTGGCAATTTATGAAAGGACTGCAGAGCCTTGTCATGAAAAAAAGTCATCTTTATGTAGATACAGTCCATGATGTTGTTTGGGACTGGTTAAATACTTGGAACCACTATGTGTGCGCTACCAAGTTTAGGAGTTACATGAACAGACATTTTGAAATACATGAAATTTCTGTTGGGAAAAAAATGGCTTTTAAAACGACTTTCTGGAGAGGGAAGGAGAGAGGTGTCTCGGAATAGAGTGATGAGAGTCAGGGTTAAAGGAAACAAAAATTATGTGAAATGCCATACAAATATTGGAGAGAAGAGGCAGAGCAATGCAGATTGTAACTTGGATTGTCAGCAGCTCTGGATGGTGCCCTATGCTTTATGTCACTGTGCTTTCACAGAAAGAAACAAAACACCAACTGGACCACCAGACATACACAGATGATTTAAAAAATAGACTTATATCCCTTCTTTTTTTTCCTCTGAAATGTTGAATGTTTCTTTCTCTTGTTCTTTTCCTCTGCTGTTATACAGCAGTGATTCTGTGTCTAGAGTTACAGCTGCATGATGTGCAGGCCAAGCTGTTCAGTGGCTTTGTTTTCATTTGGTTTCTAAGGGCAATATGTAGCAATCGTGTCTGTTTGTCTGCTGTTTCTTTACTCCATCCACTGGTGCCTGAATATTGGAGTCTGTCAGGTAGCAGGAAGACAGTTTCATGCTCTCTTACCTGTTAGCTCAATTTGTGTCTCTGTGTGACGGAAGTGCTGCCCCAAAGAGGAGGCTGCCCTTTCAGATGCAGAGGACATAAAAGCTGTTGGCTTCTTGCCTTATCTCAGGGTCATGTAGCTAAGGGATATTTGCCACTCAAAAATGCTCTTTTCCTGATGTTCCCACTCACTCTAACTGATGACCTTGAGGGCTTGGTAAGCTGTTGTGCACAGCACCTACAGCCAGGGAACCTTTCTTGATCACACAGAAAGACATGGAGGGTTTGTGTACTCTGCACAGTGGTTTCAGAGGGCAGGCATTGGTGGCAGTCTAGTTTTGTAAAGCAGAGATCCCTGCTAATTTACTAATCAAAATTATAAAAAAAAAATAGTTGTTTCTGAGATCCTTGTTGTCCTAGCTAGACTACTGCTGCTTAAGCTAGTTTGTTCATTGGCCATGCAGACATGTCCCTGTATTTAGGGAAAATATGGAAGTTTGATTGATGCCTATTATGAGTATAACTTGCTGAAAAACTAGAGCAATGTGTAATGCTGTCCACTACCTTAATCTGCAGAGTTTGTGCAACTTTGTGCTATGCACAGAGGGAGACAGTGCTGAAAGGATATTGCTGAAATTGCAAGGCCATGTCCTGCCAAAATCAAGCTTTGTTCCCCTTTCTGTACATGTTATGACATAATTGCAAGTTGAAATCATATTCTGCTAGAGCAAGCTGCGTGCAGGTGGGATCTTCAGAGAATTGCACTGGCAATCTCCATTATGTCTCCTAACCCTGTGCAAGTTGTGGTTTCTTCCTCAGTTACACAAGTTCCACAACTTGCATATATTTGGGATGTATTTTTCCACCTTTATGACAAATGTGATTTGCAGATTGAAAGTTCCTTCTGCAAAGCTCAGAAATGCTACAGTTGCAAAAAACCAAATAAGTATGGATGGAACATACGTTTTTCCTCCTCTTGTGTTTCAAAATACAAGCCATTTTCACTGAAACAGTGAGAAAAACATCCTGAGTGGAAAATTTCAGCCTAAATACTTAAGAAGTTGGATGGAAGCTTAAGTTGCTTACATTCTATTTTAAAATAGCACAGTTAAAGCTAGATATTTTAATTACATATGTTAATCAAAATAGCACTACCCTCTCTGCCTGCAGTGCCACTTGTCTTAGAGCATCTGTTTCAGAATGCATTTTGAATGAATGAGGTATTTTTTTCCTACTATTTGTCTTCATATTGTGTTTTGCCTTGTCTTTATCTTCCCAATTCTTTTCATTCTAGTTTTCCATTCTTTCTGTTTTTTCACTTCATTCTGGTTTTCCACTTATGACTTAAGCAACATGAAGAACAATAGGTCTGGTTTGTGAAGGGTATTTGTGTCTTTAAGAGAATTTAGTCTTACTCCCTTTGGGTTTTGCATACAAGTAGTAATAAAATCAAGCCCAATTGCAACACATTGCTTGGCAGTCTTTCAGACCACAGTGCCAATGGTCTGTGCTTTGATTTATGGTGTGTGTGCTTCTTTTCATTTAGTATCTACCTGAATCAATGCATTGCCAAGTCAAAATCAAATTGTCCTGAAGTGTGGCCTGGCTTAGTGAGAAAGATTATAAAATCTTAGCAAGTTCTTTAGACTGACCTAACTTGGAAGCTTTTGATTGATCTGAAAGCCAGACAATTTTACTTTATAAGTCTTACTTCAAAATTTTGTAATGAAACTACTCAACTCCATAGTTCACCTCCATTTTTGGAATTTGTGTTTGTTAAGGGTGGCTTAAATACATTTACTACTCGTCATACAATGACATGATTTTTGGAGCATCATTCAAAGATCTGTCAAATGTGGTCTGTTGTATTGATTGTAGTATGGTACAACCTATATTGAAATAAACATTGTAGTAATTTGCATGCTACCAAGTTGAAAGTCTGCATCTAATTCCTTCTACTTATGCTCATAGTCCATCACAGTCCCCTGCTTTAGGGCCACAGACAGCACCTGGCCACCAAGAAGAGATTGGTGCTGGTCCCATATTTACTCACACTCTGACAGACTGTGGCCAGTTATGAGAATGGTAACTCCATAGATTGGTTTCTAGTCCATAGCACATTAACATTGCATTTTTGCAGGTGCTCTGCCTATCGTCCAAGAACAAATACACTCAGAGAGTAACTAGCACTAGTACACTGTCTGACTGGAAGGATGAAATGGGCAGGAATCTTTGGGGCATGTCCTCACTCAGGCACTGCTGAGTATTGTTACAGATGTTTTGTGTGAAGTATTAGAAGGAATTATCCTTAAATCTGTAGGTAGCAGCAGGGTGAAAGGAACTACAGGCAGTTTTTAAGGCAATGACAGACAAGCTAAAGTGATCTTGGCAAACTTGTAAGGGAGGAAAGCACAATTAAAAAGGAATAAATGGGGAATGCTATGCAGGGGTTAAAAAAAACAACAATCCAAATGTTGTTAGGAGAAGACTAGCAGTAAATCAGATGTGGGCCTTATAATTTAGTGGGTCAAAACATAAGATGACATTAAAATCTTAGAACGTATTTGTTACCTCAGACTTGCAAGAAAAACAAAAATCTATCACCAACAGAAAAGCAGTCTCCATGGCGGGAGATACAGATAGAAGGATCTGGATCTCTTAGGAGCAAGCAGTTTGCCTGCAATAAAGAAAACTGAGTGTTCTTTTAGTCACTTGTTTCTCTTTCTTCAACTGGTTAGCTGGTTAAACTTCACAACTGTTGTCTCTGACTTGACATTCAATCCTTGAATGCAAGATGCCATAGGAAACTGTAATGATTGTTGTCACACTTCAGGTTTTGTTTTCCATGCATAAAATTACAGTTTTGAGGACTGCTTATTTTTCCAGGATCCAGTTTTCTAGTGCAATTCTACTGGTAGTGAAGATTCAGTACCTGACTGTAGGAGGCATGCTGAGGGTACATACAGGAAAGCAAGTCACCCCATGCATGGTCACTCTTTTGAACCTTGTTTAATAGGAGATACACCCAAATTCTTTCTTTACTTATAATTTACTAGCCTGGCAATGAGTAGGAACTTTTTTCTAACTAATCGCATGCTCTTGTCTGTTTCTAAAACCTGTTCAACCTCCCTTCATAGAGAGGCTTATGAAGCCTTATTGGGCACAGCTGTATTTTTGCATTGCACATCAGGTATCTGAGATGCTTCTTTTTTAAGACTACTGTTCCTGACAGAATCTCTCCCATCTCACTACCTTGTCCTTCGTACCCTTGCACATGTATGTACATGCTCTGTGGCATGTTCTCTATGCATACACTACTACATTTCTTGTGGGCTTACTGGGTAAATAACTCTTTTCCATCTGCCTTACATGGGAAGAGAATGACACAGCCACCGTTTTGTTTTCTAGAAGTTCAGTAGATTTCCCCTTTTAGATGAGGAAATGGTAGAGGAAAGGTGGGAAGGAACATGTGTAAATAAATTATTCCTGGGCCTGTGGCCAGATAATGAGAGTGGAAGCTTTAACTGCTCATAGATGCCTTATTGAGAGCTGTTTTCAACATTTATATCTGTGGTTTTGACTGATTCTTTATCTTCCGTTGATCTGTCAGTCCCTACAATCTCTCCAATAGATCTGTGGATTATTTTGAGCAAAATAATCCCTAATAAAACACTTTTTGTTCTTAGTTATCCATTACAAATTGTAGAGGATTTGTCTGTAAATTACATCGTCAAAGCCATGATAATAAAGAGGGGTGTGCCACCATTTGCTGCACACTTGCAGCACACTTTTGTGGTGAGGTTTGGTGAGTTTTCATCTACCTGAATGGTCAAGCAAGTTTGGAAACAAAAGGCATTCATGTGTTAAATGGAAAAGCAATGTGGACCAAACTGGTAGCTGTTATGCATCCACATCACTCCCATGACACTGAGACAGTTGGCAGCATCTGAACTTTGGTCCCGTGGGTCTTGCACTAGATTTTCAATGTTTGTATTACCTATTCAGACTGAAGTCTGGATGAAGTTGCTCAAGCACTGGTCAGGACCATTGCTGTCTGACACATGGGGGTGACTTTTTATCAGTCAGTGTGAAAGGTATCTCATTTCAGATCATGCCATGATTTCTGGGGTTGTGCAGACTGTGACCATCTGAAGTGTGACTCAGTGATTGGCCTTGTCTAACCACAAGATCTACTTGAAGGTGGTTGATATTCATTATAGTGAGAGGTCTTGCAAGGACTTGATCTAGCTGTATAATTCAAATAAAAGGAGCCACATCATGGAGGAGGTAGTGTACAGATCAAATTCTGCTAACCCTTTGCTGAGGTGTGCAATTTCATTTTCTCTTACAGCAAATATTACAGCATGCCCGTGGAAATGCCACAAAGGTGATATTTCTCATTACTGATGGATATTCCAATGGGGGAGACCCACGACCCATTGCAGCATCCTTGCGTGAATTTGGAGTGGAGATCTTCACCTTTGGGATATGGCAGGGGAATATCAGAGAACTGAATGACATGGCATCCCATCCAAAAGAAGATCACTGTTACCTTCTTCACAGTTTTACTGAGTTTGAAGCTCTGGCACGCAGGGCTCTTCATGAAGGTATTAATGTACTAACCTACAGAGAGCAGAGAAGTCTGAACAGAAAAATCTCTACTACTGTCTTGTAATTAAGTTTCATGTAGTGTTGATTCTTTTTTTTATTTTTTATTTTTCCTCTTACTTTCTAGCAGAGGTGTTCATTCCTCAGGTAACAGGAAAAACTGTTTGTTTGACTAACTCATCATCAACAAAATGTGAGCCAAATTCTCCTCTTTGCTATATACATACTTAACTCCATTCAGCTCACTATTTTGTCCCTCAAGAACAGACTATGGTCTTAGGCCAGTGTAACTTTTGCTTGAATAGATGAACTTTGTAGTCAGATACATGGTTCTCCAAAAGAGGCACCCAGTACATACACATCTTAAGACTAGCCTTAATACCTGTTGATTTTACACAGCAACAAAAGCTAGCCTGTTCAGAACTGATTTAGATCTCTTTGTATAAGGGTAAATATGGTTTATGTTTATGACCTTACACATTCAGTAAAGCTGGAAAGCAAGGACTAGAAAGAGGTTGTACTGTGTTTTTTATTCTTTTTTAATCTACCATATTAAAAAAAAAGTTCTTCCTGAAAAATAGAGTAAGTTTAGGCTAGCAAGTGAGAACACATGACTAGATCTTAGTTTATAAGCCAGTGCTGCTTGACTGAGGCTTAGAACATGCATCAGACCAGCCATTAGCATTTATTTGCTACATTTAATTTTTAAAAGCATGCTACTTTTATATAAGTAGTGTGCTTTACTGCCATTCTGTTTGTTCCAGGTAAGGTTTAACTGGTCTGTGTGAATGTGCTGAAGGAAAGATTACTTTGTTTAGTATGACAACTGGTTATAAGTGCCATAACCAAATGCTCTCCTGATGCCAAAGACAGCGTCCACCAAGCCAGGAAAACCTGTCTCAGCAGCTTCTGTTGGGAGTGAGACTGCAATCTGGCAGTTTTAGGCTCAGGTGAAGCTGAGTGGGAAACTTTGAGGATCTTGAACCATGGATTTCCATGATCCTTTTTCCAGAATAAGAACACCAATTTTTTTTTTACATTTTGAGTGTAGCAAGTCTCTGCTTCGTGCTGGCATGAGTACTGCTTAGAACTGGAACCTAGGGGTTTTAAGAAACTTTTGTTAATGATGTAATGTCAAGCTGTGGGGGGACTTTTGTCTGGATTTTTTGTTAATGAACTGATGCTATTTCAGACCTGCCCTCTGGCAGCTATATCCAAGAAGATATATCGCATTGTTCATATCTCTGTGAGGCAAATCAAAACTGCTGCGACATCATGGCGAGCTGTAAATGCGGCACTCACACTGGCCAGTTTGAGTGCATCTGTGAAAAAGGATACTATGGGAAAGGACTACAACATGAATGCACAGGTGAGTCTCATGTCTCAGTGCTTGGGTTTGTCTCTATGTCCTGAATACATGGCTAACCTAACAGAGAGTGAAATGCTCTATTTGGGATTATGGCTGTGAACCTGGATCAGAATGCATCTGAGGCTGTTGGAAAACTCTCTCTTGGCTGAAGACATGGAATAGCTCTAGCCGTCAAATTCTCCTCATACCTTGTCTCTAGCAATAGCCCAAAGAGATAGACAGGAAAGAGGTAAGAATAGGGCAAATGTTCTGACACAGTAAAACTTCCCTAAAACGCAGCTCACCAACAATTTGTGACTAAAGCTTACCAAGTCTGAGGTAATGTCTTTTGCACTCAAGTGCCCTTAGTAAATTTTTCCTTCATGAATTTTGGTGATCACTTTTTGAACTTTCATAAACTTTCCTGTTTGGAGAGGGGCTGTATATGTGGATCTTTGCAGGATAAATCCTTGGCAAAACTTACCGTCAATTAAGTATTCTTTAATTCCAACATGTTGACTTTCAATTACTGAAGAGGAGGAGGGCTTTTAGGTCACTAAACAGAAACTTGTTATTACATTTTGCTAAGCTTATTGTTGTTACTGCTTTTTGGAGAAGTCCTTTTACTAGTATGCATTCAAAGTCTGCAGTTGAAATAACAACGATATACAGTTCTTTATTTCTTTATTGTCAGAGAAGGTATGCAGGTTTTATCCAACTCTGTTGATTTTTCTAGGACAAAGGTTTCAAAATTGTCAGAGCATATCTGAACTCTGTTATATTTGTTTTGTGAGCTGGACAAAAGGAGTACTTATAATCAAATATTTCTCAGCTAGGAGAAAAATACAATATTTATATTATCTTGTTTGTCTCCTCATATTCTCCCTTATATTCTGCTTATCACAATTCTCATGAGATGTTTCCTCATGAGATGTGAACTAAATGCAGTCAATACATGGATCATCGTTGTATAGCTGTTTATGAGAGCCATCCTGCTTTTTTAAATGTGATTTTCATTACATGTAGAGAGTCTCTTGATGTAATTTGTAAGAGTTGGTACTTCTGTTCAGAGAATAGGCACAGGCAGGTTTGTGACTAGAAGCTAAAGAACTCCTTCAGGGGAAGGTTTAATAGAGTCTGTGATGGCTGTATGCCTGCATGAGGAGGATTATAATAATACACTGAGGGGTCCAGACTATACATAAGCACGTGATGTGGGAAAGGTGGTGTTGTGTCTCACCACTGCAAGAAAGGATTGAGATACCCCAGTGTTTGTGTTAGGAAGTTAATCCGTTGTATTATACTCACTGCCAGTTATCACCTTGTAATTTACTTTGTGCCTCTGGAGCATCTTTCCTTTGTTCTGTATTAAGACAAGTACATAAGTAGGAATTCATTGGGTTTTGAGTGCAACATGAATAGAGGGATGTAGTTAGAGTCAGTGTTAGCACTGGCACATTGGATCAGAGTCCTATTTTATGTAAGTGGGTACAGCTTCCCTGCGTGCTCAGTTAACTCTAAGCAAAGATATACTGTTCTGTTTGCTTATTTTCGGTTGTAATTCTTATTTATTTCAGAAAAAATAAAATTTTATCTTAATTTTTTCTTTTGTAATTTAAGTCAATTTCATCTACTTTGAGTGCCTTAGTAACCCTATTGAACAAAATAAATGCAACATTTCTGCCTCTACAAATAACTTGTATCATTAACAATTGTTTTGACCTATTTCTAAAGATAGCAGGCCTATCATTTTACAGCTACCCTTTCTACATGAAAGGATCTTTTGATGGGGTGAACTTACCTTTCAAGTGCCACCAAAAATAATAAGTCTGATTTCTTTAAATGGGTACTTTGCAGCTGCAGAGGAAAGTTTCATTTTGACATCATGAGCAATGCTTCTTAAATAAGTTTTTAAAAGGGGTTGGCATTAGATACACTGCAAATAAGCTGATGATTGCAACCATCTGCCGTAAATGTGAACATAATTGAAGATGCATACATATATTTTAGGGAGAATTTGACCTGAAGAACTCAATCCTGTTCTTCAAAATATGTCTGCTCTGCTCAACCATTGTATTCTTTAAGACAGACAGAAACAAAAGGCAATGTGTGTGCTTTAAAGGAGAAACAGCATATTTTGAAATATTTTACTCTGAAAAGGATTCCAATCTTTTTTTTTAACATTTCCCAGCTAAACATAGCTGTGGATTTGTAAAGCATAAGGAATCTTAAGAATGCATCTTAACTTTTCTTCATTGTATAACGTGCAGGAGGACTTTTGGCAGGTTTACAGTGACAGGACTTACATGTTAATTGGCCTACTTTTAGCTTTTGATTGATTAAACTTGCAGATACTCTACTAGCCTATGTTTACTTAACACAGTAAGGCTTTTTTTAAAGAGTTTTCATTAAGATGGGAGATTGTTTTTCTGAGACGTATCTGTTCTTTTTGGTATTTTAGTTGTTTTCTGTGGTTATTTTCTGTGTGCTCTTGTGCTTACATATTATACCGCCTTACTGTTCTTTATGTTTTTAAATGTTAGGCATCAGAATAACCAAGTAAAAATGGTAACAGTTCTTTACTTTCCTAATTACCTGAAAACATTCTCTAGAAAGCTTCCATAAAATAAAATAGGAGCCACATGCTTTGAACCAAAAAGCAGGAATTGGCTTCAGTGTCCCCCTCGTGTTCTTTGTAATATTGTTGATGATGTGCCACAGAAAGAAGAACAGACTGACTGTTCTCTACTTTAAAAAGCAAACCAAACAAAAGCTTCTTGGCCCACAGTAGGAGCCTCATGCAGCCAGAGACATCTGTGACAGTTGCGACAAAGGAAAGGAGAAAGAGGAAAAACAGAGGCAGTATCATAACCAGTCCCAAGTATTGTAGAGTATATAAACACCCCCTCTTCAATAATGCTTCAGGTTTTTTATCTCCTTCCTTTCCTTGATTACAAATGCTGAGTCTCAACCAAAAAATTGCAGAGGTCAGCAAAAATAAATCTGTGATTTCCACTGTCTAAGACTGTCTCCCATTCCACCAATAAAAAGGTGGACTGTTCAAGTCAACTGCTTATCCTGTGGAAAAGTAAAACAAATATCCAGATCTCCATTTGTATCCTCTTCTTTATCTTAGGAAGTTAGGGAATACGTCTTTAACACAGCCTTTTCACACATGTTTTTCAGCAAGACTCTCCAGAGAAAGTTCTTTTTTAAGTGGGTTCTTGGGTTGGATGACCTTTTAGAGTCATGATGATGCAACTAAAGGATGATACCGATCAGCTTCATTTCATCAGTTACCTCCTAAGCAGAACCACAGTTATTGGGGAGGTCAGGAAACTGTTGTCTTACAACCAGTAGATTCTTTTATTTAGCATGTGGACCCCATTTCTTGCCACATGAGGTATCCATGAATATGGCAGGGCAGAACTAGTAAATGAAATAATTGTGGTCGATGCTAGTTATTCCTTCTTTTGTTTGTTTTTGGTCCACTACTTGGGTATAATTATTGAAGTGTAGAATCTCTCCATATGTATGAGTATTCAATGGGTTGCCTAGGCTTTGATTTAGGAGTATGCAGCTTATCAGTTATCATCTGCAACAGTTTTGTCAACAAAACAGCACATGGGTCTGTCAAGAGCCTTTCCAATGAAACTTGAACTCATGTGAAAACACCTTTTTTTACAAATTTTAAGTCAGAACACATTCACTGAAAAGACTTTAAACTTGAAGTTTAAAGAAATATAGATTCAGCAAGCCAGGGGAGATTGGCATTTTGTGTTTTCTTGGATTTTGGACCAAATTTTCATCTGAGCATTTTTTTCTGTGAGATTTTCAGGTTTGTTCCTGTTGAGAATGCAAACCAAAACCTGATGTTCGTGAGTTGGATAGCTTTCTAGTTAGGAAAAAAATATAATTTTTTTGTGTTTAATACATTGCTAGCAGTTATTTTCTTAGACAGGAAGAATTTTAATTCCAATGGTGATTCCAATGGCCTAGACAAAGAAAGCTAAACGTCCCTTCTTCCATGCTATGTCCTTTCTCCCTTCCCTCTGATAGGACCTTCCACTCCCCTGGAAGCTGGGTTACGCTTACTCAATATTCCTTTTTAGGAGGTGTTTCTTTAGCTACTCTGTAGGTGTTACTGGCTTAATGAAGTTTTGCCAACCATCTTGAACTTGTCATACTGTACATGGAAATTTTCACTAAGTTTACAAGATCCCTCCAAGCCCTAAAGCATCCAGAGTTAACAACATGTATCTTAACATACACTATACCCTTCAGGGAGTGCCTGTCATGGATCTGGAGGAAAACTACCAGCAGCACTCTGAGATTCCTCTAGTAATTAATTGACAGGCAAGGATGGAAAAGAGAGCAAGAAAGGGAGTGTGAAAAAGAGACTGTACAAAATGTCTCCAGCCACAGTAAAATCTCAGGCTAAATTTGCCTGTTGAATCTCAAGGTTTGAATTAGTTCACAGAACTGCAGATTTTCCAGCTCTTAGAACTTAGTTTCTTCCTGTCTCACAAGGCAGTGCCATTTCATACTTCCAGCTATTGAAACTGCATCTTAAAACTGGACAGGAGTTTCGTTTGGTTCCTCTTCTCTCCTTTGTTTTTTATTTCTAAATCAGAAAAATACTTTTCAGTTCTAGCTTAGCTGTCACTACAAGAAGGCTTCTGAGACTTGCAGCCATTGAAAACTGGCAAATTGACAAAGGAGCATGTCCTTGAGGAAAATGCCAAATGGCTGCTAGTGTGTTACCTTATGCCACATAAATGTGCAGATCTTGATAACCAAAAAGAAGAAAGCAAATAAAAATTTTAAACGAGTTGGAAAAACTTGGATTACAGCTAGGCAAGGAAGTTGGGGTGTACATGCTTAATGAAGTATTAATTAATGCTTACAAAACTTGAGCAATTTGGAGACACTTGGAGTTGGACTCATCTACTGTAGAGACAGAAAAGCTTGACTGGGGAGCCTTTGCTCTGAGTACACCACTTGTCAGTCAGTGATTCTCCCCTTTTCCTTAACAGCTGTCTAATCATGAAACCCTTTCTGTAACCCTTTTAGGGGATGAGATACCTTTGTGTACTTTACTCTTTTATTTGTAATTTGTATTTTTTAAAAATGCTTCTCCTGAGCAGACCCTTCTTCTGCTACAGCCTCTCTTCGGTGGCTTTTTGTCTGTGATAATATGCAGAGGTTCTGTTGTGAATATGTTGTTAAAATGACTGGCTGTCATGTAAGGAGAAGAGAAAACAAGAAAGCAGGAATCTAAACCAAAAGGAAGGATGCTAAATACCCATGACTAAGCAATATTGAATTGATGCCTAATTAATACTAGCAAAACCATTCCTCACTATCATTCTGTCTATGTATTTTTTCTTTTTCTTGTAAAACTTGTTTGATTCACTATGGGTAACAATTTGAGCATAATCTCGTGACGGTTAAATACAGAAGAAATGTAAATGAGTGTGTTTTTCTAGTGAGGGTATCATAACATCATGATGGGTAGGTACAGGAGAAATGTAAATTGATCTGGTTTTCCACTGAGGGTACTGGAAGACAAATGGATGAGAAAGGTGGATATAGGAAGCAAGTGCTATAGACAAGGCAATGGAAGGTTAGTAGGCTAATTATCTTTTTAAAAATCCTGTTAAGACTTCAAAAAAATGCAAAAACATTCATAATTATTGTTTGCATAAAGACTGAAGAAGATGGCTTTTACAGTTATTTTGTGTAGAAGATAAATACATCTGGAAGCATGCAGGCATGCTCTTCCAGACCTTTTGCATTGAAATCTGCTTTCTGAAAAATTTGTCCCCTGAAGCCCAGTATTTCATGCTTTGCTTTTGGAAATTCAGGTAGAGATTCTCCTGCTTGTTGCTATAGGAAGCAAAGCAAAGGCTGAGTATAAAAAAACTTGGATGCTGCAAGATTTTTCAAAATGGAGCACACAATAGAGATAAATTCCTTTGGTTTGGTAGTTTAAAAGCATAATATTAGTAAATTATTCATGTCAGGTCAGGGTTTTTTTGGTAGGAATCAGTGACAGAAAAGAATGTTAGCTTGCATGATAATACAGTAGTTTTGCTTGCATTTTAAGTGGCTGCTGGCACCAAAGTAGTTTGTTTCCCACCTGTACAACCTGCTTTATGAAGGTGGGGCATTTCTGGCAGTAGAAGCTTCTTTCAACAAGTTTAATCCTTGAAGCCTTATGACCTTATACCCACAGAGTGGTACCAAAAAGGTTCCAGTGTGTATGAAGTAATAACAGGTTTTCTCAATTACTGAAGTGTTTCTTATAGTACTGTAAAACCACTGTGATCTGCTTTCCCCATGTGAAACCTTTGAAGGGTAACAGTAGCAGGACAATTTTAATTTTTTTTTTAACTATACATTTTATAAATGTAAATAGGAGAAAAAACTGATGAGGTTGGGATTTTATTTTCTTTCTTTCACGATCTAAGTATTCACAGCTCAGTTGGGGAAAATCATGCAGACTTGCTTGGGGGTTTTCCTTTGTTTTGGTAGAGGATTGTTATTTTGTTTATGATTATGTGAACCTTACCATTTCCAAAATAGAATTTTAATCCAGATTCAGTCCATCAGAAAAACTCTTTAACAAACTCTAGAGTCAGACAGTGAGCTTTCCAAATCATCACAGAAATGTAAAAGTTTTAACATCTAACCAATGGCTTTGCTTGGTGTTGTGGTTTAAGCCCAGCCAGTAACAAAGCATCATGAAGCTGCTTGCTCACTCCTCCCCCCAACCTGGCCCTGGTGGGATGAGGAGAAAATATAAAGAAACACTCCTGGGTTGAGGCAAGGACAGGGAGGGATCACTCACCACTTATGGTCACGGATAAAAGACAGGCTCAACTTGGGGAAAAAACAAAATGGGGGTTGGGGTCGGTTCATCACACCTTGTCTCTGCCGCTCCTTCCTTCTCAGGGGCAGAACTCCTCACTCTTCCCCTGCTCTGGCTTGGGGTCGCTCCCATGGGAGACAGATCTCCACAAACTTCTCCAAAGTGAGTCCCTCCCACAGGCTGCAGTCCTTCACGAACTTCTCCGCATGGGTCCTTTCTGTGGGCCAGTCTTCATTCACAGACTGCTCCAGCACAGGCTTTCCCATGGAGTCATGGCCATCTTCAGGGGCATCCACCTACTCCAGCATGGGGTCCTCCCCAGGCTGCAGGTGGGCATCTGCTCCCCTGCTCCCCTCCATGGGCTGGGGGGGGACAGCCTGCCGCCTCACCATGGGCTGCAGGGCCATCCCCTCATCCAGCGCACCTCCTCCCCCTCCTTCTTTACTGACCTTGCTGTCTGGAGAGGGCTTTCTCTCACATTCCACTCTCCTCCCCCACTGCAGGCTTCCCTTCTTAAATCTGTTCTCCCACAGGCCTACCACCATTGCTGATGTGCTCAGCCTTGGCCAGTGGGAGGTCCAACTTGGAGCTGGGGAAGCTTCTAGCAGCTTCTCACAGGAGCCACCCCTGCAGCCCCTCCCTGGTACCACAAACCCCATCACACAAACCCAAAACACTTGGAAAATTGTAAAAAAGGAGCTTTTCTTGGTAAATTCGGTACAAGTTTTTTCACCAAAACAAATTACATGTCCAGCTACTGGTGGCTTTTTAACCATATCCTTAGCTTTGATAAGCCTGTTGAAGTGAATAAGAGTATTTCCAGTAGTGTTAATGAGTTCTGGATTAAGTCCTTGGAACTGTGTGACTCATTTTTTTACTCTTTTCCAGTCCTTACATATCAACTTATATATATCTTCTGTTGCAAAAGTAAGATGATAGCTTATGGATAATGATGTGTCTTGGGTATAGAATTTTTCTAACTGCACCATGTAACTTGTTTCCTTTGCTTTTAAAAGCAAAGCTGTAGCTTTTTGAACTGTAACAGAGAAAGAAACCCTAGAACTAATCAAAAACCACCAACAGGAAAGTTTTCTGGATATACCAGCACCATTTCTGAGGAAATTCTTTAAAAATGAAGTTTTAGGGTGAAGGTGAAAATCCAGATTCAATTTTGACATGTGCAGACCAGAAAAGCAGAGGTGTGTAATTTTACATCTGTGTGGAGTATTGAAAAACATCTCATCCTTTCCAACTAGATGTCATCTGAGGCTTTAGAAAATAAGTTCCTATGCCAAAACAGACTCTTTCTTTTGTATTAACTACAGAGCTATTTCTGAAATAAACTTGATGGCGAATTGGAAGGTGATGCACAAGTTACCCTTTTTTCCGTATCTTGGAAGTGGTCACCTGGTCACCTCAGAATACCATGAAAATACAGCCTCTGGCCAAAGTTCTTATGTGCAATTAGATTATAAGAATCAACCATCTGGAGGGCTTGAGAGTAGCAGAAACCATGCTCTGGAGAGAAACAGACATGACATAGAATAGTCTCCAGCTTTCTGTGCTGATCAGACTTTGGGCCTCCCTGGAGCTCCCAAGCTGTCCTTTGGCCACAGTATAATCCTTGCAGGTGGCTGTCACAGTGAAGAAGACTCCAAGTGTAAATACAGCACCAGCTGGGTTTAGCCTTTAGTTAAATGACTGTAAAACCTTTACTGTTAAGCCTGGGCTTTGACTTGAGTCTCTAGACAGGATCAAAAGCAGGCTGTATTACCTTCCTTGAGATTTTACATGGTTTGAAAACATCCTTTTCCAGCTGTGCAGTCTGGGTGAAGTGGTAGTTCACAAGCTTTGTGCTGAACATGTCTTCCTTAACTGACTGAAACGTTCATCAGCCAGTTGTCACCAAGACTGGTCTTGCAGATCTGAGAATAATTTTCAGGGTTGGGACTTGTATCATACCAAGATCTTAATGGAATAATTGTCCATTGAATCCCTTAATGAAAAGGTTTTTAGTACAACATTCTTTGGTTACCCCTGTGGATTACATGATGTCATCCAGTCTTCACTACCTTTTCAGAAACACATAGCCAGGATGTTTTCATAGACATGTGCACACACACACTATTCCTGAACTTGTGCCAGTCTCACAAATTAAAAGCAGGCTGTGAGCCTTTAATTAGCTTTTGTCTTAGAGAAGAAAAAATAAGAATTTTTGAAAGAGTGCAGCAGGGATAAAATAACGTGTCAGTATACAGCAAAGAGTGTTTATTGTTGAAATGAGGAGAGTGGTTAGGAGACTTAGAGCTTATTTTAATTAACTATTTTGTCTCTAGTGGCTCCCTAAGGCTCCAAAGCTTCACCTTTAAGTATTTAAGTCATTCCCAGGATGTAATCTGTGCTACAATTATCTTGTAAGGTTTTAGCCTTAGTGCCTGTGAGGTTGTGAATAGGTATCAGGATTCCTACGATCATTAAAGTCTCCCAAAGTCTTGTCAAAGCTGATTCATTTAACCAGACTGGAGCATAGGGCTCTTAATGTGACAAAATTAGGCAGTCACTGTGTCTCTGCGTTTTGGAGTTTGATGTATTGTACGTGGTGCATTTGTCACTTGGTCAAAAAAATTTGACTCTTAGCTGTCAGAATCTGTTTCCAGTTGAACACAGAGTGTAGGAATATTTTCATTTTATCTTTAAATCCTTGGTTTGACTTACACTGTGATAGTCACTCTACCCAAGCCAGTGAATATTGGAAAGTGTGTTCTCTGTAAGAATGAGTACTATTCCTTTCAACATTTTAAACAAAATTGTCTACTTCTCTTCCAATATGAAGCAAGTATTTTGTATAAAACGCAGTTTCCATAATTTTGCAAGTGTTTAGAGATGGTCGTCTGTTAATTGCCCTGGGTTCGCTAAGAGGGAGAATAAAATGTAGAAGAAAAGGTGCACAAAGCTCATCAGGTCATAACCCACAGTTAAATAAGTCATTTCTTTGCAGATTTTGACCTTTCAAGGGATATTTACCCAAAAGTCAATATAGATGTTCCTTCCACTATCTTCTGTCCATTTGGCTACTACTATCGTAAGAGAGTAAAGATAGCAGTGAGAAGGGATGAGATGGCTTTTCTTGTTGCCTCTCCTGTTCAGCCCTGTCCAGCTGACTTGCCTGTGCTCTCTGTGGAAAATTGTCTGGCAGGTTCCTCAGAGCATTTCACAATCAATTCCAGGGAAGAAGCCCTCTCTCTCTGTCCTCTGCAGCTATGCTCCTTGCTTCCTCCCGCTGTGCACATTCTCTGTTTCTTCAGCCGCAGGGGTCCAGAAATACTTCTGACTCTGGTACCACTGCAACAATGGCAGTGGGCAGCAGGAAGAGTATGCTGGAGAAACACCATGATGAAATGGGGGCAAAAACCCACTCAGCTTGGAGCAGAATTAGGGCAAATAGGTTGCAGACATTTTATGATAAGCTTAATCTACCAGGTATTCAACAGTCAGAATGGATGGGAGCAGTTTAGTCTGCTGTCTTGTAAGCAGCCTTGTTTTCTTCTGTCTCTCTAAAATCTACTGCAGATGGCCCAACCTTCTCATCCAGAAACAGTGCTGACTACATGGTGGAGTGTGACCAGGTCTCTTGAGAATGAGAAAGCAGCAACACAGATCAGTTTCATCAAACAGGAAATTGGTTTCTCCTGGTTTTGTTGGTGTTTTGATGAAAACAGAAATCAGGACTCCGCTGAGAAGTGGGAACCTCTTCAGGCTAAAACCCTAGGGTTTAATTTGTTACCATGCAAAACAAAGCCAGACCAGCAACTCGCAATTCCAGGGCAGATGTTTTAGTGGGCTGACATCTGAAGGTAGTTTGAGGAGTTGAATATTTTCTCCCTAATCTGAAATTTATTAAATATGAAGTGTTTTCCTCCACAGGAATTGGAAGAATGAATGGACCTTTGCATGGGGGGGGGGGGGGCAGTTGAGAAAGATTAATTTTACAGATGTGTATATAACATAGTTACTCATATAGTCTAATTGTAGTCATATCATTTAGCTATAATATGCACCTGACAGATTTGAAACAAAACGCAATAGGATTAAGCACTAACTTGCAGTTTTTTCATTAGTGTAAAGTGTAGAGGAATGGCAAAATCTTCTGTGTAGGTGTGTGCAGCTGTACTGATTTTATGCAGAACTGCACGCTATTGTGACAACCTAAGATCTGGCTCCTTCTCCTGGCCATAAGGCAAATCTGCTCAGTTTTCTTCCATGAAAGCAAAAGAAACATTCTGAGGCTAGCTAAAAAGAATGTAGATTTTTGGCCCAGAAAGTTCAAACAAAGGGTGCTCCCTTGTAAATGCCATAGTAAATACCCATGCAAAATTTCTGTCTCCTTGTAGTTTGAGTCTCAAGCAAGAATGCCAGAAGATATAAGTACAAGAATTTTGCTACGTTATGGCAGCTAATGCTGCATGTTTTTTTTCACAGATTATTGCTGTTAATTCCAGCCTGTTGGTTAGGGCTTCACAGAATAGTCCAGACTATAACATTCCTATTACTATTGTCAGGCTTCCCTTAAGCTCCAGTTTTTATGGCTTTATGATGGAAAAGTTCTTGCTATGTTCTGACTGTGTTCCCCTAGAAACACTCTTACCTGGAAATACACATAGGTGGTATTAAAAATTGTATAGAGAGAGAGACAGGAAATGTCAGTGTGCTCATGGAGTGCAGAAAAACATACAACTACATGGGCTGAGAATAATAAGTCACATTAATTTAAAGGCATATATTTATATTCTAATTTTAACGTCTGTGTAAAAGTGCCTAGAGCTTTGGAGGAAAATGTTGGCCTGTTACTGTGGTTTCTCTTCCTGTCCCTTATTTCATGCTTTGCCCATCTGCTGCCCTCAGAGCATCCCATGAATCCTACATAGGCCTAGGAACAGCACTCTGTTAAGGCCTGCTGCAATAACTTTAGGAGACAAACCCCATGTGTCTTACAGCAGCCACAGTGTGTGTGCTCACTCTGGAGAGTCCAGGCCAGTGTAGATGTGCTCTAGTACCTTTAAATGCAGCAGCTAACTAGTTTAAATCTTCTGCATCTTTTTTACCTCTGTGGCACAGGGGTACCATAGGTCTCAAGGCAGAGGGTATGGAAGAGGGGTTTGCCTGCAGGAATATGAACTGCTGCAAAAGTTACTCTTTCAAGTAACTCAGTTCACAGGACCAGGTTTTTCTAAGTACAAGGAGAGTGGGAGGCTGAGTAGCCTTATTCTGAGGAGTCTTGGTGTCAACACAGAACGTGAGGTATGCTTACCAAACCTCATGGTTTATACACCAGAATAGCTATGTGTAGTTAAGCTGCTGTTTCTTTTGGACTTCCATTATTAGCTATCTCACAGAGGCATTACTTTGTACACCTAAATACACTCTCATCCTCTAGCCCGGTTTCTGTTGTCAACCTGGCAAAGAATGTCGCCTGAAATGCAAATATTCAATTTCCCTCTTTTCAGAGTCTAAGCCTTTGCCTCAACATAGTGAGGATCAAAATATGCAGTCATTTGCAAATCCCTTCACTTCAATTTTTGTGTGATTGTGAATTGTAGAGTAGTAAAACACATATATAAATTTTGCTCTCTTTTATTTCTGAATGGAAATTCAAAATACAATGCCTTACAAAATACAACACCATTTTTTAAAACATGGTACTTCTATGAGCACCCATATTCTTCCCAGTTGGCCAAAAACACTTCACAAAACTGTCCCAATGGAAGCGCAGTGGTGGTGGTTATGTCATAGCACAGGAATACACAAAGGAAAGGACACTTGGTTTTTGTTAGTGACATGATGTCAGCAATGGGAGTAGCCAAGCTGTATTCAAGTATGACTTTTTCAGGTGAAACAGTAGCCCACCTTGTGCTCACAGTCCAAACCTATGAGAATAAAAGTAATATGATCACAAAAAAATTGGGCTAATAAGGAGCACACCAGGCTCAAACACTGAGGCACCCTCTGCCAGTATTTATTTAATATAACAGTAGCTGAGGGTTACCTTCGTTCCTACCTTTTCTTCTACTTAGCAGTGATGCTCCTTTTTTAGTACTCATGCACGATAATGGCTGTCCTAGCCTAGGTGCCAGAGGAGTTTGGCATAGAAGCAGTACTAAGTTATACTGTGGCCCCAAGAGCACGGTTTGCATGGCCCTCCGCTCTGGTTGACAAATGATGTCTCATGCTCTGCCAACCTTGAGGATTCTGCTGTGTTCACTCTCCTCATAGCTCTTCACTATCACCAGCAGTTCTTCAGCAGCTGCCTGGGCACTTTCCACTGTGTCAGAGGCAAGAAGTCAACTTGCACCCTGAGAACATGTGGGAAGCCCCTTACTATTTTCTTGTTCCCCCATTTCTTTTTAACTACCTATCCCTCAAGATGCAGGTGATGGATTACAGCTGTTTGGTTTTTTGCCTCAAGGCTGAAGCACAGACAAATTTTAAAAGTAACAAGTTCAAGGTCTGTGAATGTGACACTTCACAAAGTTGTCTGTAACATCTTAAATTTAATTCCCAGTGATGTTAGAGATCGATATATTCTCACTACTTTTAAGGTCATTTTGGGGAGGCCTCCTACATTGAAATAGAAAGTGCAGTACTTCATACATTCCTATGTCAGAGAGGTAGTTTATCATCTGTCACTTGCATCCCTCACTGGTTCACAATCTGCAAAAGTGCAAGAAATTAGCCAAGAACTTGGCTCCAACTCAGAAAAAACTGGGTTATTTTTAGACAGCATTAATTATCTTCTGAACCTAACTAATTGGAATCAACTGCTGTTTAGGGATGGATTTTCTAGCTAAAATTCAGCGGTTCAATAAACATAAGTCTTAGGTCTGTTAAGCAGTGATTTAATCATTATTACTGGTTGCTTTTTTCTTGCTTCAGGTTGCAGTTAAGAATGTTCCTTCCTCATTCTACATCTCTGCAGGTGTAGATAGCCTTATGGCAAAAGAGCTCAGGATAAGGGCATTCATTTAGAGAAGAAGGTAGGACCAGAAGTGTGGCAGACCTTTTTCCTCCCCAAACATAGAAAGGATATCACTGCCCTTTAGAAAGAGAACAAGAGATTCTGTTTCTTCAAGGTGGAAAAAATACCCTTGAAGCTGAGAAGAAGATGGAGAAGTGGGACACAGAGCACAGTTTCACTTTGATGTACAGAGAGGCTGAGCACCTGACAGTTCTTGAAAGAATCTCACTGCTGTTTCCCTGCTCCCTTCTGGCAGCAGCAGCAGTAGGCTATTTTGTTCTAGTTTAAACAACTGCACATCAGTAAAGCCTTTGGATGTTACAGGTTGCTACGTTAGCACATTTGGTCAATACTGAGCAAGAATGGGCCTTAGGAACAGGACTCACTAGCCAGGGATTCCTGCTTTATAGAACTCCTACATTGCAAAAGGTTAGGTCTTTGCAGAGTGGCTAAGAGATAGAGACTAGGTTATCACTGTCTAGTGGGGGATGAAAAGGTGTTGTTCAGAAATGTTTTAATGGAGATTCTCCGCAGAAGGAAGCTTTGTTAGACTGAGGACTAAGTCTGTGTATTTGGTTGTAGTACTGCAACATAATCTTTTTTATCTTTAATCTTTTTTACCATAGCTTTTGCAGTAGTAAAGTTTACTTTGTTGGCAGGCACAGGATTTAGTACTTAAAACACATTCCTTTAGTTCAAATCTGAGGTAGCCCTTTTGCTTGCAGCTGACATTGCTTTAGCACGAGTCAGACTGTTCTTAAGGAATTCCTTTATGTCTTGCAAAGAAATGAGAGAGAAGGACAAGGGAAAATGAGGGAAGTAAAGTGAGAAGCAGTCACTTCTCCAAATGTTTCTTGAGCAAGAAGGGGTTAATAGTGAGCATAGTGATGTAGTTGTTCTCTCAGTGCTTTGCTTTCTGTAAATGAGACTCTATTTTGATCAACATATTTAAATAATTTTAAAAGAATTCAGGAAGTCCTGTCCATTTCCATAGAAGTTTTGCATGAGGAATGGAGAATGGGATTTGTGTCATTTTTCACAGTAAATCACGGGTGTTAGTAGAGATTCCAGGAATTAGGCAGAAAATATAACATCAAGATTACAACAGTTTACTGAACTTTACACAGGGATAGCTGGGCTAGTTTCACAATATGTAAAAAAATAATTGGCAAAACCACCACTTTTTATTGCCTGATCACTGGCCTGAGCCATTGCATGTGCTTCAACTCTCTTAAGTTAACCAAAAACTGTCTGTCTCCTAGCCTGGGCTGCTAAGTAAATAAACATGGAAGTAGTGACATATGTTCTCCATCTGCACCGTCATGTGCTAAATCTTCAGTGCTCAGAAATGTTACTTAATAGGAGTATAATCACTGTTGTTGAAAAGTATATTTAATGATAAAAATAAGGGATGTGGAAAAGAGGCCAAGTTTGGCACCTAATGCAGTAGTGACAGTTTATTGAGGGTCTGGCAGAAACAGCTTCACTTTCCTGTTTATAATAGCTTTTACTTGCTGCATTCCCAATCTGTGATTCAGCAACTGGAACTACTCTGATCTGCAGAGAAAGGGAGCAGAAATAGGTATCTGTCTTTTTTTTTATTTCATGCTCCTATGCACCAACAGCTTCTGGGAGTGATGGTGTTGGAGGCAACAGCAGAAAGGGAGCATTTCACATTAGACTAGTAAAAAAATTCAGGACCATACAGGGTTCTGTTAATAATTTTGCCAGAGAGTAAATTGACATTTTTTGCCTGAATGAGAAAATCTGAGGATGTAGAGTCTTTGACTCCTCCTGGATTCCTCATGCAACTTGCTGCTTTCAGGAAAGCCAGTTTGCTCATTCACTTTGACCAGAGAGCCATTTTTAGTTACACTCCTAATTCCCAAGAATCATTGAACACAAAACTGTTCAAGTTGCTGAGTAGGTGAACACAATGGAAATGGATCTTGAATGACCAGGCATGTTCTTCACTGCAGAGACATATCAGTGCTGTGAAGCTTGGGGTGCATGCTTTGTCAACTTCTAAACTCAGATCCCTAATTTTGGTTAAAATTGCCTTTGAGGAATCCCAGGAGAAGGTTATCTGCTGAGTTAGCCATGTAACATGGCAGTCTTGCTCCCTGCTTCTGGCAGAAAGTGTAGGCTATGCTGAGCAAGCACTGGCTGATTTGTGGTGATTTCAGCATGTCCCAAGAGTTGCAGGCAGTGGAGTAGATTCCAAATTCTGCCCAGTTTCCTCTGGGTTAAGGAAGCAAATTTTTTTCCCCAGCCCTAGCTCAGACTTCTCTCTTTCCAAGTAGTTCCTCTTTCCAGTTGTAGATAAAGGAAGACTACTTCTTACTTTCCAGTGTGTGCCTCTAGATCACATGGAAGTTAACTGAGCAGCTTATAGTACAGCCCAGATGGAGCTTTTTTGGTCTTCTGATGCCATCACTTGGGATTTGGTCTAGGGATAATTTTGGCCCTTTGGGTATCTAGTAACTGCTTATTAGTCCATCCTGTTAGGGAGGTGATGGATTGGTGGATTTGTTGGTACAATGAGGAGTAATGGAAAAGTAAGAAAAAGTATGGAGTGACTTTGCTCCCTGCTTCTGAGTTGAATCCCCCTCTGCATATGTGTCCTTTTCTTGGCCCACCCTTTTCCTTTTTGACCCAGAACCCTTTCTGTCAGATAAAAGGAAGACTAGAGTTACTTGATACATGGTACAATGGTTGGACCAGACCTAGAGAAAACTGGGCTTCCAGTGCCTTCAGACAAGACAGATACTAGATCTCTGAAATAGGTATTTGCTTATCTGTGTGTAGCACAACTAAACAAAATTTTGGGGTTCTTTTTAATGGAATTTGCTTTACTTCAGCCTGTCTGTATTTTTTTACAGTTTTATAAAAGCAAAAATATAATTTCACAGCAAGTATATTAAAATGGCAAATAAGTGCACCTAGGAAAGGATGGTGATGTTCATTTTCAGTGTATATGTATTTAAATAGCAGGAAGCTATCCAGAGATCCAAGGCACTTAGAACAATACTATTTAGAGTAGGATGTGCTGTCACATCAACAGTGATCAAGGTTTACTGAGGACTGTGTGTCCATGATTATGCTGAAGACCATGTCCAGAGAACCCTACGATATAGTAGTTCTGCTCTGAGCAAAGCAATTTTAGAATTTATTTTATTTCCCCTTTTAAGTAAGGGTTTGTGTGTGAAATGCACATAAATAAATTCATAAATAGTCTCTATTTGCATGGCAAACTTTACACAGTCAACTAAGTTAATTTCCCAGAAAGATCTTTTTGTGGTTTTAGAATTTGTTTTAAACTTTTAGCACAATACATTTTAAAAATATGCAGGAGCATGAGGACATAAATAGTATCTAAGCTCTAAAAATCAAAAGTGCTGGCATAAGCTGATACCCATAGCTAAAAGGCATGCATATGTTTGCTTTGGGTACTCTGTCCAAATGTATGACCAAGGCTAGATCTGATGTCTGTGCAAACAGCAAACCTGTAAACACTGTCTAAAATGCTACTGAGATGTAAACCAAAAGTGCTTCATTTCTATACATGAATGCCATTTCTGTGTACACAAATTTCACAAGTTTTCAGGATATATCTTCTGAACTTTCATGTTGAATGAAGCATGGGTAGGGTCTTTTTAAGTTACAATACAGTACATGGAATCAGGATTTTCTTTTTTTTTAATTCCTGAGTAAGCCACATGCTTTGAGACAAAAACAGAAGATACCTTCTGTAAAAGTGTATATAGTAGTCTTTTTTTTTTGTGATTGTAAAAGATGTAAAATACTTTTCAAAGCTCTGTGTCCTTTCAACACAAGTGTGGTTCAAGTGTCAATCTGTTTAAGGCACTCTCCATGTTTTAAACATATAATAGTTGGTCTGCTTTTTAAAAATGTTTTAAAACTGGGCATAAATGGATTTTCTGTATATTCACAGTACTGCTACTATTACCAAGGAGGATATTTTACAGTCAGAATCATTGCTTAGCAGTAATCCTATCTGAATGTGCTAGCCCCAAGCCTACTCAGGGATGCTCATCACAGTTGTGGCTCACAGCCAGACCTCCCTGTGGAAGAAGGTCCTTGTAGGCATCTAACTTTTACAAGCTGTAATAGCTCTTGAGCTTATATTCTTCAGCAAGCAGATTGTTCCCCACACTGTGTATGCTTGGGGTACTGAGATTGGATGTTCACCCAAAGGACTACATCTCCTTCCAGGCAACTTTCCAGTTCCTCTGCCCCATGGGAGGGGATCCAAGATTCTCATTTTTATTGTGAACAAATTATTTCTGCTGAAAGTTTGTTATGACTGTTGGAAGTGCTTACAGATCTAGAGCTAGATCATCTCAAAGTGTCATTCTAAATGCTGCAGGCTACTTCATAGAGGAATATTGCGGTTTTGATGTCTGTAAACTCAATAAAAAGGTTTGAGAACCCCTCCCTATGTAGCAGGTACAGAAGTAGCTAAAACTTCTTACTTGTTTCAGCCTGCTTTCCCCAGTGAGAGGAAATTTGTAAATGTGATAAAGAGATGGAGCAAAATACATCAAATAGGAACAGAGAAGACATCTAGCTTGTTAAATTGCTAATCATGTCACTATGAGAAGGATGCTTAAGGAACACTGACAAAGAGCAGATGGATAAGCAGGTTCAATGCTGTCTGAAATTAATGCAGAGCACATGCTGGGGATAACAGGAGATATTAAAGAGCTGGAGAACATGCTGAGACTTAGCAGAAATCCTTCCCTGATCCCTACACTTAAAGGCAAGCTCAAGGTTTTCTTTTGCAGTCTTTGTACAAGTCATACATGTCAAATTTTCAACTAAAGCCACTTCCTTGCATATTTTTTTGTAATCCTAGCATGCTCCTGGTCATATTTTGTTTGGGTTTTCTTTATGGCAACATATATGTTGCAAACTGCAAAAAGGTGGGTTACAGTACCTTCCAAAGATTTAGATTTATTTCTCCTTAGCTTTCCAAAGGTATTTCATGGGCACTAAGTGCCTGTTCTGACAAACCTACCATATAGGAGATTTAAAAAAAAAATCTTTCCCAAATTTAAATGTGACAACAAAAGCTGTCACTTCTGCATGCAGTCTTTACAGTAGAGACCCAGGGTGTGGAAAGTCTTTAACAAGCAGACTTAAGTATCTTCATGTGCAGGTCCAGTGAGGTGAATTTCAGAGGCTGGGATAATCTGTTTTTCTGCTGGCCCAAGTTGAGCATTTTTTGGCTTGTGAACACCAGGAGAGAAACCCACAACCATGGTTCATTGTTTTGTTTAGTAGAATATACTTAAAAATTACAGAATCCTGGGGCACATTGGTGCCCCGCATTTGCAGAATACAATAGTTACAGCAACAGCTAAGAGGTATCACTGTGAAATACACAGAGAGGGCAGGGGACTGGGATGTTTCATGAAATCATGGCTTCAATCAGTATGCCTCTCATGTTATTCCTGTTCTTCCCTTGCAGAGGCCACTCACAAACTGCGCAGCAGCAGCAGAATGGGTTTTGGAGGCAGGAGGGAGAGTTGGGCAGTACTACATGCTAGTACTGCAAGACATCCCAAATTCTTTATCTGCTGTAGCAGTAGGTGAGAAAGCATCAGGAAGTCTCTGGCTGCTTGGTATGGAATGGGGATCTCCATTTCCTCCATGACACCATGCATTATCCTTGTAAAGCATATTTTATTTGGCAGGCAGGTCATTGTCACAGGAAATACATAACAGCCCCTTGTTCCTAGTGCTTCTTCTAATAGAGGGTGCGCCAGGCTCTTTGGCAAATCTGATCGTGTAGTACCTTGTCACGTTGAGAGATGCAAATGTCAGGGTAGAAAGATGTAGCACATAATAATGTACTGTATCTTCTTTGTACTCCCTTCATTGTGAAAGTTTTTACTTCTATTTAGTAAAATATCTAAGCTTTATAGTCAGGCCCATTTGTGGTGGCAAATTTAAAACACGAGTGATGACAAATACAGCTACCACAGTACTTGTTTCACACACGCGAAGGCCAAGGTGACATATTTTCTAATTTTCTTTTTTTTTTTTTTTTGCTGTTGCCAAGGCACAAGAATCTTAGATGAAGCAAAGCAGTGGGAGAGAAAGCCCACACCTTCAGGCTGTAGTTCTCCAAGGACACAAATGTGAGTTAATTTGAGGTTTCGGTTGTCCTGTTGTGACCTATAATTCACAGTAGTTCTAGGCACACACTGGATCTTCCACACAACTTCCAACGAATGACTAAAAGTACAAGACAGCATACGCCAGGTCAAATGTCCATGTGTGTTCAGTAACAAAAACTGAGGAAACAGGAAGAATTGAATATAAACATCCAGTTATCATTGTTTAGAGACTCTATGACCTATGGAATGCCTAATTTTTAGTAGGCACCGGTAAACCAAAATAAGAATAGGTATTCATGGTATACTCTGATCCTGGAACTGATTCACCACTTCATTATGTTGAATGCATATCTACATACTCAGTGTCATAAAAGTAATTACAGTAGCATAAAATCCCTTTGATTATATGGAAAACTAGGCTTGCTTTCCTCATTTAAGAAGTTTGGGGATTGAGTTATAAAGACTATTTATGTATTTGTGATTTGTATCAAGATGTCATTTCATTCAAGCTTTACATATATGTGGAAAAAATGAGAATTAGAGACTACAGTCATCACAATAGCAGTGTATGAATAGAGCTCAGGTTGATGCAGGAGAGAGCGGGATATTGCCTAGCTGATTCCTGCCATATCCTGCAAAAGATAAACCCTTAATCAGATCCTTCATTAGCATAAAGTGTGGAAAAAACGGCTCATGCCAGGGATTACTTCATAAATGTAGTTAGTGGGAGAAATTATGCATTGGAGAAAATACAAAATCCCTCAAATTAATCTTTGAAATAAATACAGTTTGAATGTCCTCTCTCTTACACTGGGATAAATGGAGAATAATTCCATTTCAGTGACTTAGATACACTAGTGTAGTTGGAGAGGAAATTAAGCTTGCCTGCTCTTCCAGGATTTTAAAATATTTACATTTTTAAGGCAGAATTGTTTGTCCATAATATTTGTACTCATATGTTCTGAGGAAGAATCATGACATTGTGTCACAGACTAGAACCCTTTGACACATGATCTCTACCTGTTTAAATCCGGACTGGAGTCTTCCTGCCATCGTGTGGGTTCAATACTGGTAGGCTTAACTTTGCCAGTGCTTTAGTATTTGCAGTTTAGAAAAAGCCAAACTGGATAATATGTGTTAAGTGTTTGATGAATTTCTGAAATATACCTGGGTTTATGTTGTTACTTTTACAGTGTTAAATTCTTCTTCCTTGAAGATTAGCAAATAGCAAAAATGTCATTATTGTAGGCAGGCAGAGCTGAAGAATTCCTACTGAACTTGGAAGTCTGTTCTTTGATTTTTTGGTGAACTTTCCTAACTTTCTATGTCTACTGTTCAGCTTCAGGCAATGTCTTGACATATGGTTGTACTGTCAATACATATACACTGACTGCAGTGTTTTTATGTCTACCACACAGGTCTTTGTTTCTAGCAAGCCTGTGTCATATTTCTTTTTTAGTGATTTCTTTTCTATGCACAACTTAATTTTTTTTTATAGATAAAGGAGTAAGAAAATGTGTTCATTTGGTGGCCTAAGAAGTCATCAAGCCCTGTAGTGTTCAAAACCAGAAGAGACATGCTGGATTTTCTTAGATTTTTTTCGGTTAGTTGTATACCCCAGGAGAACATAACTGAGGAGGAAAATGCAGGAGGCATGCTGAAGTAAGCATGTATTATTTCCTTGCATTTCTGGTCAGAAAGTTATTGCACTGTCACTACCACAGACAATAGAATCTGAATGTGCATCGTTGGTGAATATCTACCATTTTATGAAAGCAGGTTGATGGCAGTTTCAGTGTGAGCCATCTTTGTGTGTTTGGGGAGCTTGGGGCCTGTGCTTGTTTGAGTTAGCACACTAATCCCTGCTTCTAGATATCCTTTCATTCCTGTAATCAAGAGGTAATCCTTCAGCATAACTCAGTATTCACTATTCTGGTCTCAAGAGGACAATTATGTTAAACAAAAAGCATTTCTTTGCTTATCCCCTTGCCTCTGGGCAAAGAACAAAGTGGTTCACATATAGGCAGTAGTTAAATCTTTTGTTGGGAAGATCATCCATACATATGTGCACTTAAGTGTTCTCTCTGTTTAAAGGCTGATACTGTTAAAATGGTTTCCCCATTTAAAAATTCTTGCCTTTTTTGTCATTCTTGACAGTGCCAGATTGATGCTTATTTATGCTGCGGTTCATTCACACAGTGTTGTGAGCCTTTTTATACCATCACATTGTTGGCAAGGGGAGGCAAGCCTTGAAAAAAACATTTAAATTGTTTTTACAGATTAGCACTGGAGGATATGGTCTCTCCCTGCAGTTAGTTTTTGCAGGTATAGAGGGCATTTTAGTGAGTGCAGACTGGTGACTAAAATGCAGTGAAAATTTGGCACTTCTTGATTCTTGGAAGAGACCCCAGAGATCATCTATATGATCAGTTGTGGATGGGACCATGTCTGCTCTTCAGATGTGCTTGCCCCTCAAGTTCTCTCTTGCCTCTGAATGCATCGGTATGTGTAGACTTGGGCCATGCTGTAGTGCTGTCTGGAGCTGGAGGAGATGGGACTGCAGTCTAGCTGGGTCAGGTATGGACAAGTCCAGTCTACAGCAGATGGCTGAAGCTCTGCTCTTCCACAGCTGATTTTGGATGTTTTTAACCTAAGCTGTGGCCAGGCTGATGTCTACGGCTGTCGTGGAAACGCACAGAGGTCAGTGTGCTTATGCTTCATTCTTAAACCATCTCTTGGCATCACAGGGTAGACTGTGTGACCTCACACACTTAGAAATAGCTCTGTAACCAAGTGTTATCTTGTGGAAATTTTGAATGTAGCTTGTGTGGATTTTCGTAGCTGAATACATCTAGGGGAGATGTGGGATCAATGAGCAGTTTGGGGACTCAGGCTGTGATTGGTACTTACATCCTCTACTGCTTAAGCATTTTCATTGTCTTTTTAAAAGTGTGTTTAAAATACAGATTTGTGAAGCCAATTTACAGCACTCACAATCACCTCTTAACTGCTAGCCACTCAGTTGCTTTCTTCAAAATAAAACTGCAAAATTTTCTGAAAAGGAAACAAAAATATTATCTCTGGAAGCTATTCAAAAGACCGTACTCCTTCTGGAAAGAGGAAATGCTAACTGTTGATATGAGTTGATTTTTTAAGGTATAATCCATAAAATTTGTCATGAAAGTCAATTCTCCCATGATAGATGAGGAATAAGGAGGCTGGGGCTTCTTTTCTTTTTTGAGTTGTTGTTGTTGGGTTTTTTTCCCCCCAGTTGCTTAGAAAGCAGGAAGTTGTTTTCCTTAAGAGGACAAGAGTCAGAGTATCTTAGCATCTAACTCACAGAACAAACAGAGCTTGTCCAATATCTGCCAAAGAAAAGATTGATACTGCCAGAATCTGTGAAATCCAGGAAATATATCTCAATAAGAGAGATTTGCTCCAGAAGCAGAACATGCCTGACTATGTAAGAAGGAAGGCTCTTGAGGGTGTTTATGGTTGTATGGTTCTTTATACCATCCAGAGCTACATCAGATGGTACAAAATCTGCTGAGGGGAGGAAATGAGAGGCTGACTTGCAGTCTGCAATAGAAAGTGTGGCCATTAGGAAAATATGTAGACAGTGAAATTAATGAAATGAGAGCTTTTTTGGCTGGGTTACAGTGTTAATATTACATAACCTTCTCAAACTATTTCCTGAACTTTACATCAGGAGGTATGTTTTTCAGCACAAGTGTCTTTGAGTTCTCTTTCAAGTAGTAATCTGAGCAACACATACTTCACTTTATCAGCACCTGTGGATTAGTCACTCCCCTGTTTCTCACACCATCCTTGTGAAATAAATAACAGTAATTATGGTGGTTTCTTTAAGAATAGAATTCAAGGCAGAGAGAGATGAGACTCAGATTTACCCAATCTAAAGCTCTCAGGTGAGAGGTGCCTTTTCTCTATGCGTTTTCCCTGCCTCTGAAGACGTCTCCTGAATCTCTTTAAGACTTACGCATGTAGATGCACAGAGTTAAAAATATTAAATGGGATATAAAGGAGTGCAAAAGCTTCAGGGAGCAATTGCTTTGATTAATTGCTTCACTGTTTGTGGTTCATACATTTTAGCAAGTGTAGGGTGTAGATCATATATAATCATAATGTGTAAATCAAAGGCAGGGGGTTTTGCTAGCTTGTTACTAAGAATTTGTATGCATTAAACTTTAGTGGAGTTTTGGATGGCAAGGATTTTGTCTGAACTAGTTTTTTACACCTATAAATCAGGAATATCTTCATGAGGTCAGCACAAGTTTTATTAGTGAAAATCTGGTGTGTCTTCTGGGACTGAGCTTCTTTTCAAGATTAATTATGGACTTAATTTCAGTTCCCAGACAGTCACTGGAGAGACCTCCAGCAAGTTTGGTGGGCTTTAGTTCACCCCTCTAAGAACTCTACAGCACTTTAGTGGAGAATGCTCCTGCCCTAAGTGACACTGGATGTATGAGGTAGAAAAAAATAATGTAAAAAAGTAAAGCAAAACACCTGAAAAATTATGCTAGCTGTGAAAGGTGGATAACCTGAAGTCCTTCCTGTCATGTTTTCTTTTGCCGAACAGCTTGTCCACCAGGAACATACAAGCCTGAAGGTTCACCAGGTGGAATTAGCACTTGCATCTCATGTCCTGATGAGAATCATACTTCTCCACCAGGAAGTACCTCCATGGAGGATTGTACATGCCAGGAGGGTTATCATGCTGTAGGACAAACCTGTGAAGGTATGTGTTTCCATCCAAGAACAGAATACCTCTGGAATGCACAATGCAGTGCTGGGACAATTTTGTTATTTGTGTTTGCACTGTGAAGGGCATGTCAAATTGCATGCAAGATTTTCTGTATCATTTCAAAAGAACAAAAGTACCAAGATGCAAGTCCACTTGGAAATGAAAAAAATTGTTTTCCTTCAGAAGCCTATTGCAATCCAGCTAGCATCGTAACTCTTTTGTGGTTGTTTAATTATTTAGTTGTTCACTGCAGTGAACTGAAGCCCCCTGAAAATGGTTACTTTGTCCAGAATGTCTGCAACAATTACTTTAATGCTGCCTGTGGGATCCGATGTAAAGCTGGATTTGATCTCGTGGGAAGTAGCATCCGGCTTTGTCAGCCAAATGGCCAGTGGTCTGGATCAGAGGCTACTTGCAGAGGTATGGATGTTATATGTTTGAAAAGTCTTTTTCATTTGGATTAGTTTGTTCTGAACAGTGGTTTTCTCTGCTCACTGCATAGCTGGGGGTGCAGATCTGATGCTGTTAGCTCTTGGGTGAAAGAATGTAGCAAAGGTAAACTCCCACTCCAGTTACTCGCTTTCCTTCCTTCCTAAAATGGAAGGAGGACTTCTACAATAGAAAATGCAGAGCAGTATTTGCTAGGTAGACACTCTTCTGCGAGTGAATCTACACTGTCCTTCCTTAAGCCTCTCTCTACCCAATTTCTATGAATCCTTTATCTACATTATGTAAATCCAGCAAACCTACCAAGTAGTCAAATATATAACAAGACCTTGCTGCATGGGTGTTTTAGAATATCCACCAGACTCCTGGCATAGATGGGCATTGGCACTGGGAGACATTAACCATGGAAGAATTACATTTTGCTTTCTTAACAGTTCCTTCTTAGGAGAAATAGGAAAGCTTGGGCCTTGAGCATAGTCTTCAGGAGAATTTTGAGTGGAGTTTTACTAGGAAAAAACTGGCAGTATCCTAGAAGTTCACTGTAAGAGAATGTCAGCTGAAAAATATATAAACAGAAGGTGTGAAAGGGGGGAGACATGGGAAAGAGTAGCCTCGAAAACATTATTGCTGGAGCTCTTTCAAGTACATAGGAGCATAATTTTGCTTTGTTCCCACTCGTCTCTGCTTGAGGTTGGGTTCTTGATGATTTAGGTGAGCTGCATCCCCATGTAGCCCTGTCTGGTATGTCTTCCAAGGAGGGCCTGAAAAAACAGGTAGCAGCCCTCATCTCCACAACAGCCACGTGTTGCAGTTCAACATGTTTATTAACTTGAGTTTGATGCACCTGACATTAGTATGCTGCAGTGGAGGCCAGTAAATAAGAAGTCATCAGCTCTTCCTGTAACTCTTGCCCTGGCACTGGGTTCGGGGAGAGAGATAGGATAGATCCTTGGAGGCATTAGCACTTTATGCCACTACAGCAAACACTGAAGCCCTTAAAGAAACAGCAAGGCATTGTACTGAAAGGAGGGATCTGAGCTAGAGATGAGTTCCTCAGGACATTGTTATATAGCAGTTCACTCCTACTTATGTTGCAGGATTGTTCTTCAGATAATCCTGGAAAACTTAGTCTGCCTTTATAGCTTCCAGTGACAGAACGCAGGAAGCTTTCAATAGAAAGTAAATCGCTGGCGAGTACCATGAGAGTTTCTTGAGAAGCTACACTTAGAGCTGTTGACTTCCTAGCAGTCAAAACGCTGACTGAAGATACATGCTTCTTCAGGTAGACTGGGATACTGGGAAAGAGCACCTGCCTGTCAAAGCTTCCATCACACAGTAGCTTCCAGTGCAAAAAAATTGGGAAAAGCTGCAGTCAGCCACAAAGAAAGGATCCTTCATCTTCACTGTCTATAGAGAAGTGGAAGATTGTAGTACTTGGAAAACTTCCTGGAGCATTAAAAATATTCACCTATTGGGTGTTGGTGCATGATCTTCCTTTAACAGGGAATTTGTCTGGTAGTTGGGGTGAGAGAAAAGGCTGCCTTGAGATACTGTCTTGATGCTGAGTTAATATCATTTGAAGCATTGAAAAGATGTTTTTTTGCTTTTTTTGTGCTATTCTCCATCATACTGAAGACTTAAATTAAAAAAATATACTAAAAAATTCTACCTTTACATGTGCTGGCTCTGCTAGTCTCAGTTCACTCAGACTATGAAAGGGAGCAAGATCAAAGGCACAGTTTATAGCTGTCTTAATCCCAGGAGTATTTTATCACATAAATTAGGACAGGAGAGCAAAGGAAAATCCCTTTGCACTGGTTTGAATTTTGACATTAAGTACTCCTTAGTTGTTCTGCTAGCTAAAATCTGCTGTGCTATTGGAAAGTGATTAACGCAGTCATGTCATGCAATTAACAGTGACCCATGAAGAAAAGAACTGCAAAGCATGTATTTAATCCAGAAAAATGTGTTAGGAGAAAACCCAGAGCAAGCAGAATATACCGTTGTTATTGTTTTCACTGACTTTATGGTAATATTTCTTAGTCATGGAAAATGCCTTATTGACAAGAGGATCTTTTTGTGTTTAATGCATGGAATCAGGATAACACAGGCTCAGTTACAGGTTTCTGCCAGAGCCATACTGGGACACTGAGCAAGTGTGAACATTGAAACACTGAGGAAGCAGAAGCACTACAGCTATACAGTCCTTCTAGAAGAGGTGGCTAGATCTACCAGATAGAGGAAGAGAGTTCCTTCTCTGTAGGCACATTAACATTGTTGATGCTCTTAATTCATTCAGGCTTTCTCAATAATACCATAGAGTTTGGTAGCATTTGCTTGCTTTTACCACAGATTGAGTATTAAAGGCTTCCATAGAAACCTTAAAAGAGAAAGCCTATTCACTTCTGTGTAAAGCATGTCTGATTCAGCTGTAAAAATGTCTTTCTTACTCACTCTACTATAGTTAAGATACACCATATTAGGAAGCTGCTCTGAAGTTCAGAGTGCATCTTGCAGGATTAAATTTTCAATATTTTTTTTATGCTCTTAAATGCACTTCCTAGAGGATGCCTGTGTATACACAAGCACAAGAGGAATAGCACCTTCAGAGAGTAAACATGAGACAGTGGTAATGCAAAGATATATTGGGTACATTTGAATGGCTTTTTTTCTTTCTTTTTTTCCTATCCATATACATGGGTTTTGCTACAGGCTTTTTGCCAATCAGGTGCCACTATAGCTGTTTTCAAAAAAGACATTATTTAATGTGTGTTTTCTGTAGCATTGAGACGCTTGTATTTATTGGCATTTATACAGCTGGCTTGCATTTGAAAGAGTGCTCAGTGTATCTGTCCATTTATTAGTTTGAGGGTGATGTAGTCTGTGTGTCCACTTGTAGGCATGTTCTGTCTCATCAGTGTGCAGAGTAAACAACTACTGGGAGAAGGAGAGAGAGTTGCCAAGTTGGCTTACTTTCAAGTGCATTTGGAGAGGAGCTCATGATTTGCTTCATACCTGGTGGCAGCAACAATGGGTTCATTGGTAAAATCGGCATCCCAAACCACAGTGGAGAGTTGTCCAGATCTCTGAAGCCACCCGTCACCAGACCTTGCCCTCTTGCCAGCAATGTCAACAGAAGCTGTGGAAAATAATCCAGGGAGAAGAGAGTTTAGGGAACCGCAATCTTCTTGATTATATTTTTGAGCAGTTACACTGTTTTGCCCTTCTGTGTTTTCCTCGCCCTAGTAAATATTGAACATACTGAGCAGTATCTGCCAGCTTCAGCTGAAAGCAGGGTTTTCAACCACAGGAGTTTTCCACTGGTTTTGGAAGATCAGAAGCTGGTTATTGAGGAGGGGCATGAACTATTGAAGCAAAAGGTGCACTAGGACTCCAGCAGGCATCTACACATTTGGGCTTGCTATCACCTGGTTGTCATACATGTATCATCATCACATAGTCATGACCATACAGTGGGTGTGTACAGCTTAGCTGTTCAAGGGATCCAAAGGTCAGGCAGTGTGTATGTAGCTCAGTCTTGTCCATAGGGGAGCAAGGGAGCAAATGCAGGAACATAAGATACTGGCTGAAGAGGAGGGGAGCTGGAGGCAGTGCAACGGAAATAAGTCCTTGTAGAAGAGCTTGAGGTTATGACACTGAAACAACATAAATCTAGGCCATACCACTGCTACTACTTTTTATTTTCTACTATCACTCAGCTGTTTCTGGGATCAGTCTTAATTGCAGTGAGGCTTTGTGTTAAATTACAGCATCAGGATTCGGTAACAAAACCATAAGACAATCTGAGGATCACCCTCCATGCCCCACTTCCCTTTCTGCACACACATCCTGCACAGGACTGCATACTCCTTGGCATCTCACTGCTTGCAGTGTTTGTAAGACAAGGCAGGAGAAAGGCCTGTGTGCTGAGCAGCAGCCAGAAGTGCCTCCGTGGGGAGCCTAACACCTGAAAGGAGCTCAGCCACAGCCCAATTTGTTCCTTTTCCTCTCTCATTATCCCATTGTCCGTGAATACTTTGTATGTCTTCCTCTCTCTCTCCACCCCTGCCCCTCCATGATGAATGTCTGCTCTTCTGGTATGTGGAGGCTCACATGTGTATGTGTCTACATCAATACACTCCAGAGTGCCAGAGAATGTTCCTGAGCACTGGGACACTGTCATCTGCCCTGTTAATAAGCTCTTAGCCTCTTCCCTGGCAGGCACTCAGCCTGTACCAGACTGCCAGTTGGAAATCCCTCAAAGAACTCTCAGGCATGGCTGGGGGATTAGAAACTTCCAAAGACACACACTTTTCCACAGGATTCCATTTACCTGCAGCTGTCTTTTCTTGAAGGCTGATAGACATTACTAGCACAGGCTACATACACCCTGTATGCCATGTGCCTTCGATGGCTAGGAACATTTCTGAACACAGTTAGTTTGCTAGCCGGGGCTTATATGAGAACTTAGGTGAGCTTGGAAGTGTGTGCCCAACTTCGTATATGCTATGTAAGACTTGATTTCAGGAAGAGGAAGGCATCAAGCCTTTGAAAAAAATCAGCCCTGTTCCAACCCTATTCCCTAAATTTGTACAAACTACTGCAACTAGTGTACAAGCCAGTACCTGTCCTACCCCTGAAAAGCTGGGCAAACTAGTGTAACTCCACTGATTCTCAGTGCTGCAGAGTGAACTGGTGGGTTTTTTTGCCTTTGCAGTTCGAACATGTCCCAAACTTCGAGCTCCGGAAAATGGACACATTAATTGTTCAACAGCTGATATCTCCTATAAGACAGTATGTTTTGTGACGTGCAATGAGGGCTATGAAATAGAAGGAAACAGCAAGCTCATCTGCCAGGGAACCTCACAGTGGGATTCAAAGGAGCCAAAGTGTGTGGGTAGGTATCTGATCACATTGTCTGTTCATGTCAGAGTGCAGCCTTTTCTGACATGCTGTCATGAGTGAGAAACTCTCCCTATTTTAGTATCTGGTGAAGCTAAGATAGGAATGAGGATTAGTCTATGGATGTTTTATAGAAGTTTTAGGAGTTGGGGAGCGACAAAGGAATTTGTAAATGGAGAAAATGGACAGATTATCATGGAAATCCAGCACAGACAACTGATAACTAAAAGGTTGTTGCATCTGGTGAGTGTTAAGACACTGTAACACAATGTGTTGTAGGAAACATGCAGTTGTAGGTTTAATTCTACGGATTAAATGTGAACCAGGGGTTTGAGTTACCATCTTAAAGCTAAAAATGACCTTCAGACAAGGACTAAGGTATGTGAGCCAGGCACTGTGAGTGCAGAGTAGAGATGAGGTAGTTTTCACTATTGCTGAACTCCCAGTAGGAAATAAGAGTTTTAGGCAAGTTAGGGACCAAGCACTCTAAATCAGGATTCAGAGGTCACACCAGCTGTGCAGGGATAGGTAAGCATATGTTGCTGTTCCAGAAATAAAGTATTGTAGATTTTGGAAGTAACCGTTTAGGACTAGTGATAGGTATTAAATTAACTTAGAAAGGTAAGAGGAAGAAGTACAGTTGAAACACTTCCAAGGGTAGACTGCAAAAAAATCACATAAGCTTAAGTCCAGCAATTCAGAAGCTGATCCACTGCTGCCTAAAGTCAGGGTGAAGTATATGTCAGCTGGGTCTGGTAAATATGATGCCAGTAGGGTGACTTGGCTTGAACCTGTGGCTATTTTTCACTGTTCTACTGCAGCCTTAAAAATGTGGATTTTACATGAAACAAGAATAAATTTCTAACTGTAGATATGTTCTCTAAAATCCACAAGTATTAATTTATGAAGAGAGTTTGTTAAGAGATCCTAATCTTTCTTCTGTTGAAGTCAGTGAAAAAACTTCAATTAACTTCAAAAGAAGGGACCCTGAAATCCTGTTGGAAGATTATAATTGGAAGATTAATTGTTTTAATCAGTTGAATTCATCCTTCCTAGCTTAGCATTTTGATTATTAAAATCCAGCTCTACTCTGTATCAGAAGACTTCTTCACACCATGCAATATTGCCTCCATTCCTGGATTACACGCGGCAATAGCTTATTTTTGCTGAGTCTGAAAATCCAGTATAAAAGTTACCTTTAATTGCCACTGAGGGAACAGTGTTAGCTGGAAGACATCTGTGCTGCTTCTTGTGACTGCTGTTTAGAACAAGCTTGCTATGATCCTTGTTCAATATAGGTGTGTGGAGTTCTGGATGCAAATCAGAAGACTAATACCACGTCCTCCTCAGAAACTACTCTTTGTACTCATTTTTTGAATGTTCGTCATTATCGTGGAGGTATTCTCCATTTATTTTTAGTCTGAATAACTCCTAACTATTATTTATTATCTGCTACATAAAAGATACCAGAAATCCTGCTGTAAGTAGGCATTTGTAATTGATGATGTATTAATTTCCTACCCTTCTGTTAGAAAAATGAAGTGGAATTGGGTTCAGTCTCTTACCTTGAAACAGATTTCTTGGACATCAGGGTGCTCTCCTAGCTCTTTTTCTGAATGGTTTTCAGTTTAGGTGCACATCAGTGTAAAGTTTACCATATTTAAAAGTTAGCTCTGAGACTGTACTACAACCATCTGTAACCATAACTGACACTGTACTATAACGTGGCCTGGATCGTTTACAGTCATTCTGTGAGGTCTGTTGTCATATGCATCTTTTACCAAAAGACTGGAAGTTAATTCAAATTTGACTATTGCATATGTTTTAAATTGGTGGTTTTTTCATGAAAGGTGCTGTTAGCAATGAGTTACTTTTGAGTAGGTTACATGTATTACAGATGGCTAACAAACAAAATACTGCTGAAAAGGGAAGCTTTGTCTTTTTTCCAATTTGAAAAAAAATTTTCACAGTCTTGTGTTTCCTTTCCCATTGGCAAAAGACTAATATCCAGCATGTTATATTTAATGAATTTTGCAAGATGCTCTTCTCCTTGCTTTGTTAAAGGTTTAGTGAAGAAAGGTAAAATACTGATGGCATCCAGGGTGTTGATGCCACCTAGTGTTGAAAGAATTACTATGCCACACTTGTAATTGCAGTTGGCCAGTTCTTTCCCTGAAACACTGGGTTTGCAAAGGGCTTGAAGGAAAAAGGGATGATTTGCTTGGTAATCTTTTCTTTTGTTACTATATTGAAGTTCCTCTTGATGTTAAGAATTATAATACAGTGTTGTGGTTCACCACAGGCAGACAAAAGTAGATTCTTCTCTGTCCTTAGAAGTACTTTTTTCCTCTCTCTCTATTAATTCCCTATCCATATTACTAATATCATGGGTATCACTCTGCTCTTCATGAAGTCCAGACTTCCTGGGTCAGCCTGATCAAATTCTGGAATTAAGTACAGATAAAAAAGCTAAACAACACTGTTACGGAGCAGGGGGAGGTGTCTGGTAAAAATCTGTCCTACTTGGAAGACATTCCTTCAGGCCAGATACACCAAAGGTTATCCTGAATGTGTTTGTCAGATGTTTCAGGATTGTGCTCTACTAGGATTTTGCTAGTGTAGTTGGAAGCGTCTCAATCAGGAGAGCTTTTACTGCTTCCTGAAGAGCTGCAGTTTTCTCTGGTTTTCATGCTTACATATTTCACAGCCTTTCTTCTACTTGTTCCTTGAGTAGTATACATTTTAATGCTTTTAGCTTGTCTTTTTAAACATTGTTTTTTCCAATTTCTGATCTTTCTGCTATTTGTCAGTTAACTTCCTGTGGTGAGAAACCAGAAGTTAGGGTTTGGGGTTTTTTTTCTGATGGAGTTGTTTTACATTGCATAGCCAACAATGCCTACCTGAAGTGAACAAAAGTGTTAACATTTGTGCTCTTTGCATCCTGTTAAAATGAAGTGCAGTTATTAATTGCTTGGACTTTAAACACAATTTCAGTACTGAGGGTTTAAAGGGCAGGAAATACTTAGAACGCTTAAACTCTCTAAATTTTGTTTCATGCAGAAGAACCAGTTTTCAGTTACTTGCTACATATTTTGGGAGAGGAAAGGAAAGGGATATGAAGCGTTCTGAACATGAATCACTTCTGTGTCATTAAGGGATTGCTAAGGGATGAACAGAGCTTTCCCTTCTGTAGCTGGGTTGGGTTGTTCTTTGTGTGCCCTTTATGTAAACACATGTCTGCTTTCTTACTGTCTAGCTAACAAGCTACAAGTCTTCTCGTTGGCTGTAAATAATGAAGCATTTTTCTTGTGTATTTGTCTATTATCTGTTGTAAGAAACACTACTGAAAGCCTATGGATGCCATTCATGGGACATCCCTTCTTGCCCTCTTCATTAATGCCATGTTTGAAGTAAAAATATCATTCCTTGCCTCACATGGTAAAAACAACAGCTCAAAAATGAAACAAAGCTTTTGTGACAATTGAATCTGTTGGCACATATTGTGGTTTTTGGAAGTTTACACTTTTATGTCAATGGTCTTCAGAATTTGTAGTGAATTCTAGTAATAAAATAGTTCAAAACTTCCAATTTAAGTCTTTAAGCAGCCATCAGCCCATCCTGACTTTACAGAGAAGGTCAGCTGCTGCTTATGGTCACCAACTCTTTGCGTATGCATTTGAACACAGTCGAGACCAAGCCAAATTTCATTTGGTTTGGAATGTGGTAGGCAAAATCACATGCCATGTCCCTAACCTACAGTGAGCTCATGGCAGGGTGTCCTTTCCCTTCTCTCATTTTTATTTCAAGAGATGGTGTAAAAGCTGTAGGAGGCAACAGATAGAAATTAACTCTCTCCTGCTATGAAAGTCTGGTTTCCATAGAAGGCACAGGAATGCAGTTACAAAGCAACCATGAAAGGTGCAGTTGTAAAGACAAAGAAGAAAACAAAACAGAGTAAGATATAGTGAAGCCACATGAAAAATACCGTGTTTCTGTCCCAGTCAAAAGCATGAGCAAGAAAACAGAAGACCTCATATCCTGGGTGCTGTTTACTTCAGTCAGCACTGGAGTACAAAGCTTCATCAGGTCTTACTGGTTTGATGCACTCATAGCACATGCAGACTCTTAAAAAGTCTGTTTATTTTGTATTCACTCTGAGTTGCCATATGACTTTACTTGAAGATTTTTTTGAACATATGCTTCATGTATGTCAGTTAAAAGACATGTGCTACTGGTCTCTTGTAGAAATGCATTGCCCCATCCTCCAGACACCACCAGGTGTAACAGTTCTCCCTCCCAGGTGTGGGCTGGAGCCTGCCATTTCTGGGACTGTGTGCCAGCTGAGCTGTCCCCAAGGATTCATCTTGTCTGGAGCTAGAGACGAACTAAGGTGCATTTCATTTGGAAGATGGAGCGCAGACATCAAGGACGCTCTGTGTAAAGGTAGATATCAGTACAAAATCATTTCTGTGTACACATATGCAGCACTGAAAGGAAGCACACAGCAAATAATTGTGTGAGGACAGGTTTGAACTGGGGAAAGCATGATTTAAACAGTCTGTAAGAAGTGTGGCCTGTACCATTACAGCTTGGCTGTCAGAACTACCTGTAGTTTGTAACAAAAATGTGAAGTTCAGAGGCTGCTTGAGTGCCATCTTACAGTGCTCATCATCAGCTGTCTATCCTGGGATCTATCTCATAAGTCTGTTATGAGGAATCTGCCTGCTAAAAGGCCTGGTGTGTGGGTAAATTCGAAATTTCAAAGTAGAAATGAAAGCTTCCTAACAATAGACTAAGTAACTTACTACTGTTAGTGGTTTAGCACAGGTTTATGTAAGCCCTGTAGTCAGAGCAAGTCTGTAAACACTGTGTAAACCCTGGTTGTAGACAGACTATAGAGGGGTGATTCATTTTGGTTGTCTTTGAACTGACTAAGGCTATTGACATGCTCCAAGCAACAGTGCATGAGAGTTAAGGCCAAAATCGACTGACACAAGTGCACGGAGTATAAAGATGGGCAGAACGTGGTTACATGCATTTGAGTATGGTTCTGCCATGTTTACCAACCTCTTCTAGAAGTGTGAGGTTTTTTTATTCCCTTACACACATGCACAGAGTTGGAAGGAGCTTGGCTTTGGATTATAGGAGGATACAAGAAAAAGTGGAGTTTGTCTGGGAATATGCTATTCACCTCTTCATGAACTGTCATGCTCCTAGAACTAACACTTCCATCCCAAACTGGGGCCCTCTCCAGCCACTGAGTGAAAAAACAGTAGAGAAAACAGTTATGGCAGTCATTGTGCCAGGTCACTACAGAAACTGAGGTGGGAACATTTTTCTTGTAATGGCCAGGAAGATTTTTTTCCCTCTCTTTAAATGTATTATTTCCCACTCTGTGATGTACCACATTGTTTCTCTGAATCTTTTGTATAAAACTCTGCCAAACCACAGTTTTCAATATTTGAGGATCCTAGCACAAGGCTACAAGCTGAAGTGTTTGGATCAAGATAAACCAGCACGGCTTGGGTTCAAACTTTTAGATATTACCAGTACATAAAACCATAAAATAAGGGGCACCAAGAAACTCTGAAGGTTATTCTTCTCTAGTAAAATGAACAGTTGCATTTCAATTGCTTTCATTCTTGTTACTGTCTCTATTTTGCTGCCAACATATCTGGCCAGTTCAAAATAGCCATTTTCTTTCTGACTTACTAGTCTTTTTACAGTGGTAAAAACTGGTCAGGGGAGTGTGAGCCAAAACTGGTAGTTATTTAAAAGAGTGCACTTCTAATAAAGTTTTCATCATAATGAGTTCAGAGGAAGGCAAAATCACTTGTATTTATTGCTTTGTACTTTTAATTACAAAGGTTTAATTGCCTGAGTTATGTCTTTACTGGAACTATTTAGTAATAAAAATGTAAGTGCTATCAGTTCCGAGTTGTTTTAAAGCCTCCTGGGCATAGATGAGTTCAGAGCTGAATGTTCCTTGTCTCATGAGTCTAGAGAACATTTATCAAACAACACTACATCAATAAAATAACCTGGCCACAAATGTTTTGGGAGGACTTGTGCCAGGGAACTGAAGAAGTACTTTGTCAGAGAAACTTGAGGCTTAAATGGTGGTGGTGGTGTTACCCATACTGGTGTACCACCAGTCCTTTGAAACCATCCACCATTGTCACATATGTCACAAGAAGACTCCATTTGTCCTACATAATATTTTGTAGCAGGAGTTTATTAATAAAGGAACATTTCCAGCAGCTGGGGCCAGAAATCTTGCCATTGTTTCTTTTCAAGTCAGTTCCACACCGTGCTCCAGGGGATTTGAGACTCACTATTGTCTTGTTTGTAATACACATATCATGTCACAAATACTTTTTTTTTAATTTGAGTCACTGATTTTCAGAAACAAGTGTTTTCATCTGTATGTGTCGTGTGTGTGGGCAGTGAAAGGATAGAGAAGCCATTCCTCCTTAATAAGTATATGTGTGTAATGAATGGATGAATAATAAGAGAAACAAATTCATTCTGTCTTATTAATTTCTTGGTTTATGATTGCATGTAGAAACCAGAGTCTCATTATGCTCAGTGATGTACAGAAATACAGCAAAAAATAGTCCCTTCCCCTGGAGAATTTACTGTTTATGTATGAGCCTGTATGCAAGAATTACAGAGGGGCAGACACAGTTTGCAAAAATATGTTCATTTATATTCCAGGCGGCACAGAAACTAGTGATTATAACAAGTTGAAGTCTAACCATTCTAGAGGTTTTATTTATATAATCCCACATCTAAAACTAGTTTGTTTCTTTCTGGATCAGATATTGAAGCTCCTCGGATCCACTGTCCAGAAAATATTGAGACTGAGACTCTGGAACATCATAACTCTGCTAATATCAGCTGGCAGGTACCAACAGCTGAGGATAACTCTGGAGATGAGGCAAGTTATAATCTATACATTTGACTGGAGCCAGTATTTCTGTAGCTACCTGTTTCAAATAATTTTATGATCCACTGGAATTTCTTTCTTCTGTTAAGCAGGAGTAGAAGAAAAATCTTCTGAAAAATTTGCATCTTGAGAACTTAGTATTTTCTGCCTTGGTTAGGATTATGCAGTCACAGGACTCTGCATGGTGTTTAAGTGCATAAAATTTCATATGGTTAATTTATGTGGTCAAAAGAAAGAATGTGCCCTTGTTTATAAGATGGAGACAGCTGCTTTAAAAATGAGCTCTTAGAAAGTGAAGTTTAATAAACTCTTCTCAGAAGGAAGCAAACCAGTTCATTAATCTAAAAGGCTAACAAGAACACACTGTGATGAGTAAAAACCTGTTTCATCTTCCCAAGTGAGGAAAAAAAAAATCATATTTTCCTATCTGATGCAAGGTTCAGTTATGGGGCTTTGGTTACTATGGATATCAGAGATCTGGAAATGGAGTTAAAAGGCAAACTTGCTCCAGAGCTGTTTCATAAGGAGTAACATTCCCTACAGACTCAGACATGATCAGGTTACAGCAACTGAATGTTTTATCATGAGTCAGCAGAGGAACAGTGACTCTGTATGCGTGCTTTTAATTTGCTGCAGACACAGGAGTTTTCTGTGCTTAGAAACAGAGCTATCCCAATAAAAGAGGTTTAAGTTCACACAGCCATGGTCAGCTACTGTAGCTCTGCTGGCACAGGGTCATTCATTGTAGAAATCAAGTACCTTAGCTCTTAATTGTAACTAATTTGTCAAAGCACGGTTGTCAGATTAATTGCTTTGTTCACATGAAACCAGTTCTTTTAAGAAGTTCCATAAGATATTTCTAACCCATATTAAAGAGCCATAGACAGCATGTGTCATTTATTCCAAATGTAGGGTTCCTTTGCCACGCCAGAATGTTTTGAACCATCTCTGGGCTATTGACTCATAAACATATGTAGATTAAAACTGGATATGTAAGTACTTACAGCCCACAACTCTCTGCTCCACTCATCTCCCAGGTCTGCTGCCCTTGCAGCTGGAGAGCTGAACTGCAGACAAAGCAGGTTCTGAGCTGGCATAGTGTGTGTTCAGTGCAGTGAGGCAAACAAGTTGAGTTTTCTTAATGCACAGCAGTAAACTGCAGCAGGTCAGGGTCCAAGCCCTGAGTAAATCCCTGTTGCTATAAAGAAGACAGTCTTGAGAGGAGGAACAGAACACTCTGTTACAAAGTCACCCTCATTACTTGAAGAGGCTATTTGCTTTAGGAATGAGTAGGCTTGACATTGAGGGATACCATTTTGTGGCCATTTCTTGAAGCATGAGTATCATGATTACTAACCAGCTTTGTTTTTTAAATAACAAATGTTTTCCTATAAAAGGTCTCAGTTCACGTTACCCCAGCTTTCATACCACCGTTTCTTCTCCCAATTGGCGAAGTTGCCATTACTTACACAGCGGCCGATAAGTCGGGCAATGAGGCAAGCTGTACATTCAGTGTCAAGGTTATTGGTAAGTGCTGGTAAAAATCACTGGGCAAAAGACTGTCGTGGTTGAAACCTAATTTTGTGCAGAAAGAGTCTGTGAGTCACTGTGGCCTTTATGTGTGCAGGTATAAGCCCAGGAGTAATATCACCTCCATAAGCTTTTCTGATCTTGGGTTCCAGTTTGCATAGTGTGCAGTCATTGCTCTCCAATGATCAGTTTGGGTTTTGTTTTGGTCTTTTGTTCATTCTGAATGTTAAGAGTACTCCTCACACTGACAGATTAAATGCTTTATTGTGTCGTCACTTATTGCCTTCATCAGATATATCTTTTTTTTTTCTTGAAAGATTTCCAACAAAATTTCCAAGGTTTCCACACACTGCTGATGCAAATCATTGTTCAAGTATTTCTGTCAGACAGTTGTGTTATTCAGCAGTCCTATTAAACAAGGTTCGCTCCATAGACATCAAACAGAATGCAGAAGCCATGAGTTCAGTGGAAGAATTAGTCTTGTCCATTCCCTCAGCATCTACCAGTTGCAGCAGCTTACAAGTGTGCACCTAACCTTGTTGTATTTTCTGATATGAACTTAAAACTGCTGTTTACCTGAGTTTTTCTGTTTCTAGATTTCATTTGAGTGTGTCAGCAGTTCAGTAAGCTAATGTCATGCCATCCATTCAAATTCTGCAGATGCAGAACCTCCTGTAATTGACAGATGCAGGTCTCCACCACCCATGGAAGCAGTGGAGGATGAGTATCCAGCAACATGGGAAGAACCACAATTTTCAGACAATTCAGGTGAGACAGTGCACCCCAAAACATGCACTCAGCAGTGGAAAGCTGTGGAACTCCAACCTGTTCACCCTTGATCCCTTGGAGTTTAGGACTTTTTGAGGGTTTTTTACTTACTTATTTTTAAGAACACATAATTTGGAAGACATGCTGCCATTTTCTTCTCCATTTTTCAATAGTGTGAGCAACCCTCTTCTAGTCGTTTATGTTTTAGGTTGTCTTTTAACTCTTCTAGGTGCTCCACTGACTGTTACTAGGAGTCATGCACCTGGGGATCTCTTTCCCAAAGGAGAAACAACAGTTCAGTACACAGCCACGGATCCCTCTGGCAATAACAGGACATGTGAGATCCACATTGTCATCAAAGGTTTGTTGTCTTAATCTTCTGGTCAGGAGTGTATGGCATTGATCATAAAGAATGCAATGCTACTCCACTTTTTCATATAGTCTCCACTTCGAGTTACTCCCATTTTATATTGGAGTAACTTGAAGGCAGTCCGGATATTTGTTAGTACCAATGAATGAATTGTCTAAGACTGAAGCAGCACAGCAGTGACTTTGGTCCTATAAATTCAAATTAGGTGTAAAAGCACTGAAATTATGATTCATTAAGGATTAAAACTTGAGGTAATCCATTTTTTTCTCAGTGACAGTTATGACATGAAATGATTTAATAGTTGTTACTGAAGTCTTACTTCAAATCTGAACTTAAAAAGGAAAACTTTGTGGAAATATTTCTGTAATCACCTACAAATATTGTAGCAGATACTAGAACACTCTTTAGATTTTAGAAGCTGTCTGTACCTATAGATATACTGGTGCATTTCTGTTTATTGCATAGACAGCTTTTCCCCACAGTTCACTTTCTTCTTTAAAGGCCAAACAATAATTCAGCAGATAAAGTATTAAGGATGAAAATTCTACTTCATCTCTGCTCTCTAGTGCTTATGTCTCAGTTGAACATCTGTACAAAAAAATCTGCTAGTGAAAAGAGAATTTAAATCATGTAGATGGGAATTTTGGTTATAGCTTTTAGAAAAGGTAAGTTGCAATCATATGTTCTAATTTCTGATTTACTGTAAATCTTATCAAGAACAAGCCAGTGCTTAGAATTGGCATTATTTCAAGTTCTACACCACCTCAGACTTTTTAAGTGTTCATTTTTTTGCATTTCAAATTTCAGTGGCAGAGTTTGATAACAGTTTAGCAGTAGCCTGACCCTGCCGTTATAGAATTACCAAATACTTCCTCAGACTTCAGCAGAGGCAAGATCAGGTTGATACCAAGTACTTTAAGAAATCCTATCAGTATTGTTTTTCTGTGTGCTTACTTACTTCACCATATTCATCAACTTATAAAACTTTGTATTTTTCATAGGTTCTCCCTGTGAAATCTCCTTTGAGCCTGTGAATGGTGATTTTACATGCACATCAGATGAAGCAGGAGTTAATTGCACATTGCAATGTGCAGAGGGTTACAGCTTTTCAGAAGGATCAAGTGAAAACTACTATTGTGCATATGAGGATGGTGTCTGGAAGCCTCCTTATTCTCCAGAGTGGCCTGGCTGCTCTTGTAAGTCTTGCTGTTACTAAAAGGAATCTGCAACTCATCAAACACTATGTTTAATGGGGAAGTAAATGAAAATATTTTAGAAATTATGACTTCTGTTCAATGGTAACAAATTTTGTCCTCTGCCTCCAATTTGGTACAAATACTGTGAAAGAATGCCTGGAAGTCCCTAAATGTGTTATTTTAGAAGCTGTCTAAAACACAAAAATAGCAGTGAATTCAAATTGGGAATCACAAAATAGCAAAGATGGCAAAGTAGACAAGGTCTGTCATTATTTTGAACTGGTATTTGAAACAGTTTGTTTACAAACACTGTCTTTTCAATAGGAATTTCAAGAGTATTTGCAGCTTACTGATCCAAATGCACACTGCATGCTGGACTTACATATCCAATTATCAGCAAATGAGAAGCATTTATGTATTTTCTTTGAGATGAACACATGCAAAACTTCAGCTGTGGAATTTCCCAGTTTTGGTGATATTCTAATAAATGTATTAGAGCTACATATGAAGCCCATCTTGGCAACATGTTGCATTCACTTCCATCAGAGTGGATTTCTTGGTTTCAGCAAACAAGAGCCATGTTTAGGTATGAGCAAAAGAGAGTTATGTTTCAGAGCTATCTATCAATTCCAGATCCATAACTTGGACACTTAGGAACTTTGATTTGCTTAGATTCTGGATGAGAATTTTTCATATTTAGCCTAGCAGCATTACTAATGGGACTTCTAGTATTTATTGCTTCTCTCCCAGTAAAAAGTAAGTAGGGAGTTTAGTCGATAGTTCACAGATTTCTTCTATTAAGAAAATGCTGAAATAAATGACAGACCTTTTTTTAACGTTTGTTAGCTTTCCCGATAAATTTGATGCCTGCCAATTCAGCTGCATTGGCTGAGGTATGAGTGTTCCATTTTCATGTGTACAATGCTGGGAATTTAGATTGATGTTTTAAAGACAATGCTTATTAGCATAGTGTATTCCAGTTTTAGCCTGAACAATCTTGCTTTTAGCTCTGAAAGTCTTGCACTGATTAGTAAAAGTTTATTTCTCCAACATTTTTCAGTAAATCGTTTTGCAAACCATGGGTTCAAATCCTTTGAGATGCTCTACAGAGCAACGCAATGTGATGACAACAATCTTCTAAATAGCTTTACTGATGCATTCCAGACTGCGCTTGGTAAAATGGTAGGTTAGTAAATACTGATTCTTTTTACATACTTTTTAAAAAATGTACCTCATTGTTACTTTTCCCAGCTAACTGATTTCATACTAGGAAAATACAACAGAAACACATAAAGAAAATTTGTGCTTTTTCAGAAGATGACAAGTCTCCTTTAAAAATAAAGATGATTAACTGGCATTTTAATGTAATTCAGTTCAATCATCAATGTGGAGTTACACAGGACAGAATTTATAGAAGTGTCCAAGTAGCTTAGGGACCAGACACTCAAAAATTTTCAGTAGGCTTCCAAAGAGAACCTGGGTGGTTTTGAAAACCCTAGTCAATTGTCCCCTAACCTCAGGATTCTTTTTGAAAGTTAGATGTGATTATAAAATACATTCTAATAATATAAATGTATAAATATAAATAATATAAAATATATTTTACATAGAATATGTATAACATATATCCATATACTATAAATGAATATACATGTAGACAAATAGATAAATTCCATATTTAGTGCCTAAGTCCAGGCACTTAAATCCAGTATGAGTGATTTAAATAATTTGCTCAGATTTCTTGAGTTGCTGAGTTTTCTCTTATCATTAAGAATACATCGCACTGAACTTCAAGGGGTAGCATCTTCCTTCTCTACTGTGTCTCTTGCTTTCCATTTCAGTATCATAATCTCCCATTTTAAGCCACAACTCTGTCCTTAGCTGCAAAGTAGAAGCAGCAGGACTTTGAATTGTGGTCTTGGGAGTGGATGTCCAGGCCTAGTGGGGTAGCATTGCGCCAGTAGAGGACACTGGGCATTTACAGATTTTTTGCATGACAAGGCCCATATGCTAAAAGCTTCTCTACTAACTAAAAAGCATTATTAGCATGTACAGCCAATGGACAGACTCCTGCAACTTTGCAGTGTATATCAGTAGCCCTTGTCAAATGGCTGAAAACTTACATAACAATTCATGCAAGCTCAGACACTTGGACCTACATATTTGTTGCTCTGTTGCCTTGCTTCAGGTTTGTTCTCATCCCATAGAGAAATCTGGGCTGGTTTTATTTATGTACTTTTCCCCTAAGAGCCAGCTACCACCAGGTTCCAGTGCTTAGACTGTTACTATCGGCAAACAAAAGATAATAAGGAAAAAATGCTTAGTGACCTGCCCAAGCAATTACATCAAAATGCAACAATCTGGGAAAACAGTCAAAAAGGCTGTTTTGAATATGCCTATTCCTATTCCCAAGAATTTGAAATTCTAGTGGCAATCTGAAAATGAGGGAGGAATCAGCAGGAGCCATCTTTCCAATGAAAATTGATATGGACAAAGCACAGCAATTCCAAAACACAACCTAGAGCCCAATTTGCTTGAAACCTTTCTGGAAAAAGCAACAAATACAGGTCTTACCAAAAATCATGCATTCATCTCTTCTTATCTAATTTCCACTGCTTTTGTGGAGAAAAGAAATCAACAATACCAGAAAGGTTTCTGTCATGTTTTCTGTTGTGTGGTTTCTGTCCTTCTCAAATGATTTTCCCTGTCCTCTGAGGTCTGGGTGGAAGGCATGAGTCCTCTCCATGGGTAGGGACAGATGGATATTAAGAAACAAGGTATGAAAGCTAGAAACAAAGTGACAGCATTGTTGTAAACCTGACAGAATTAGAATTTACATAGCTGGAAAAACCACAGATGTTTTCAAAGGTGTGAGCTCTTCTGTCATCTTCAGCAGGGAGAAACAAGCCTGAACTTGTTTCTGTATTTTGGAATTTCACGTGCAAGAGTGGTTAAGTGAGTGGACATCTTCTCTTATAAAAAAGATCTTCTATAACAAACAGCTTGTATTCCTACAAGTTGCCCCCTTATTTCCCAGATATGTCAATAGAACATACTTCTTTGAGCAGGCTTTGCCAAAGTTATGAGAGACATAAAAGAGGAAATCTAGTGTCACTGGCAGGACCAGTGCTTTAGATTGTAACTAAAAGTTTTTGTAAGTCAGGGGATGAGGCTATCTGGTTTTATTTTTTAATGTTTTTCTTCTTTATGTTGGAAGGTCCCATCATTCTGTAATGACGTTGATGATATTGACTGCAGATTGGAAGATCAGACACAGAAACATTGCTTGGAATATAATTACAATTATGAAAATGGATTTGCTATTGGTAATTATTGATTGCCTAGATTCTTAGCCATCCAGGTTTAACATGGCTTGATACCTTTTGTTCTGAAGTATGCACTGTATTGTGTGAGATATTTTTTAGAACTATAGAGCTCTTAAGATAGTAAGCAATTACATAATAGGTTTTATAACAATATTATGGAACTGTTTGCTGTCTGGTTTTAATACTGCTTCCTATATAGTGTAGAGGGAAAGTTTACTGAGATACCTCATGATCGGGAGGGGGGAAAAAGCGCACACACACAGAGTCCTACAAATCTGCTTGGCTGACGTGGAAGAAAGCAACTTTTTAAAAACATACAGTTTCACCAAAATACTGAAGAACTACAATTGATTGTTCTGGAGATTTTTAAGAAAATGAGAAGCATCCTTGATGCTAGTTCAGATCAGCACAGAACCCTCACAGTGTAAAGTTTACAAGCTTAAGTTTGCTCATTAGCTGTGAAATGACTTCCTGTATGCAAGGGCATGTTTTGCAGGATGACTCTAGTTATATCAGAATGAAAGCTGTGACAGTTCTAGTGATTGTTACCATTTTTCTTCATGCCAAGTAAGTTGTCATTTCAGTCCATTTTTGAACAGGTTAGTGTCCATGTTGTATTGCTGTTGTCCCTGGCATTTCTGAGTCCCATGGGGGTGCTCAGAGCAGAAGGGCTAAAAACAGGTAACTTACGTTGCCTATCTTAGCAGGAGGTATTTTGGCAGATCAACATCAGAATACGTACTTTGTCATAGGAGCATGGCTCTTACAGGTTTATAGTGGAGTTATTTTGTAGAGCCTCCTGCTTATTCTCATCTTTTAGACAGGCTTCACTGAGTTTAAGAACACATTTGTAATCAGACACAGGGCAGGGGGGTCTGGGTGTTCAGTTTGCTGTTGTCATCAGGGTAAGGATGAATATTGATGACAGCTGGAGCTAACTTCTAAAGGCACTTGGTGGAAACAGTGTTGAGGACATGGAATGAAGGGTCCTATTCTTCTCTGTTTCATGTCAACCTCTTATCAGAATAACCTTGTTACTGTTTTTCTGGAGTTTCCCATGGTTTTACACTGGGGAGGAAGGAGAGGAGAACTCTCATCAGGTCGTAAGAGACAAAAGTTTAAAAAACTAGTTGTGGAATACTAACACAGTATTAACCTCAAAGCTGTGAGGTTAACTTGTCCTAGTTTCCACTGTAAATTAAGCATAATCTAGGTGACTGCTAACAGGTAATCAGCAGAATTTTTTTTTATCTTCATGTTTTGTTAAAAAAGAGCTGCTCAATGTAATAGCCCATACACCTGTAGATTTAGTAATTTTTAAAAGGTAGATTAAGTACAGAAACAATTGTTTAATTGTTTCTGGTTGACAGCATGTTATAGATGAAGGACGTTATACAGGGGGTGAATTTGACTCACTATGTGTAACAGGAAATGCCTGTCTGGGGAGTATAAACACATAAGTTGATGCTACCAGCCTTTTCTGAGTGCTGCTGATGATAGAACTATTTAGGAGTTGTGAGAAAAAGATGTAATAGAGACATGTGGCATAGGCTGTGCTGTCTGTAATTGAGCAGGAAGAGGAAGAGAGAGCAATATGGAATTGTTGAAGAAGATGTTGCTGGCAGGTGAGGGTCCATGCAAGACAGGGGAAGAGAAAGAATTGCAACCTGTAACTTTTACAGCAGTATTTCTTTAAAGATTTGGCTAACTGCACGAAATTCAGGATCTCCAGGGTGTCAGTTAGGAGTATTGTTTTTTCCTTCTTCTTTAGTCTTCTTTAGTGTTGGTACAGTAGGCACTTGTGCAGAGGCAAAGCTATCACACATCATCTGGAGCTTCAGATAGACCCCATGCTGTTGGGGATGTATTTTAGAAATAAGTACAGTCACTTATTTTCCACATAATGTTGCTTCTGCTTTTGTTCTTTCTTAATGCCCCACAGGACCTGCTGGCTGGGGGGCAGCAAACCAACTGGATTATTCCTATGATGATTTTGTTGATGCAGCACAAGACGATGACTTACCCAAGCATATCTCTGCCTCTGTAAAGGCAGTACCTGCTCGAGTCAAAAGGCATAAGCTGAATGTTCCAATGACTGACCACAAAATCAAGTTAATATTTAACATCACAGGTGAGAGAAGTCACCACACTGTCCTTCTAATCCTTCTTTTTAAAAAAACATGTTTCTAATACATTCAATAGAACATAGCCTTCAGTTCACAAAGCCTGCTGGAGATGCAAATGACAGTTTTCTGGAGACATTTGTAGCCTAATTTCATGACAGACTTTCTGCTTGGGGGAAAGATCACAGCCTCATGGCCTGCTTTCTTTCCACTGTCCACTGGCAAGCTTGAGTGTTGCATCTTGATACACTCCAGAGTACACTGGAAGTGCTGACTGTAAAATCTGTGTGCTTTTTGTGTTTTCTGTTTACATCCCAGCTAGCGTGCCACTGCCTGATGAAAGGAATGATACACTGGAACTGGAAAACCAGCGACGGCTCCTTAAAACTCTGGAGACAATCACAAACAGGCTGAATAGGACTCTCAATAAGGAACCCATGTATTCTTTTCAGTTTGCATCCGAACTCATCGTAGCTGACAGCAACTCACTGGAGACCGAGAAGGCCTTTCTTTTCTGCAGGCCTGGTTCTGTGCTGAGGGGGAGAATGTGTGGTAAGCCAGATGACTTGCTCCTTACATGTATTTAGAATCCTTTTGAAAAGCAAAAGTTTAGAGGATGATTGCAGAGGCTTATGGTTTGACACAGTCCAGTGCTTCTGGTCTCCCAGAACAATAAGCTGCAAAAATGCTTTGCGCAGTTTGACTTGCAGAGGATGTTTATGTTCCTAACCAAGGCCTGTGGAAAAAGCATGCTTTTGTATCCAGCATTCCACTCCTATGGGGAAATCAGGCATATCCACAGTTGGTGATACACAGGAAAACAGTGCTTAGTATGCAGTCTTTTATATGCAGCCACCCCTGTGGGTGATGTGTAGCTAAGATGGGGAATCAGATTCCATTTCCTCTGTGTAGTGAGATCTTTGCAGTGTTCCAGAGAGATACCCCATTGCTGAGGAACGGAGTCACATTTCACATAAACAGGGTTTGACTAAATGGGAACTCCAGAGGCAAGACAAGTTATGTATGATTGTGCATTCTAAGGGGAACCTTATGTTTCCAACATTACAGTCAACTGCCCTTTGGGTACCTATTACTCGCTGGAGCATCACAGCTGTGAAAGCTGCTGGACTGGATCCTACCAAGATGAGGAAGGGCAGCTGGAATGCAAAAGTTGTCCATCTGGTAGCTATACTGAGTATCTACACTCTAGGAGCATCTCTGAATGCAAAGGTGAGAACTTCTTCTTCTTCTTCAGACAGTCGCTTCTGAATGCCTGGTGGCATCCTTTTGGTCCCCAGAGTGGGATGATTGGAATTAGGTTAGCCTGTGAAATAAGGAGCAGTCCTAACTGCCCCTTGATGCATACGTAAAGAAAAATCCAGGGTTTTGCCACTGCTGTGGCTTGGAGGAAGCCTGGGCAGATGTTTTAAGAAGAGCTGGCATTTGAAGCTTTGTTTCATTTCTGTCTTCGCTCTGTGAGCTTGTGAGCCCATTTTGCAGGGACTAATACACTTAATGCCATTCTTGTCCTTGCCAGCCCTTCTCTATTCTACCATGATCAAAGATAAAATGTCTGCATCCTACACTACAGTGTTGTGGCACTGAGCACCTCAGCTCCACTATCTCTTTGTGACCTGTTCTGAAAAAGAAGTTGCTAGTTTTATTTCCTGTTTATTGTCTTATCATTAATTTTGTTGATTAAATATGAGTAACTGAGGTGCAATAAATCTTCTGTGAAGCTGATTGGAAAAGAGTTAACTGGCTAATAATTCACAAATGCACTATCAGTAACTTACCACGATTCCTTTTTTTTTTTGCTCTTTGTACCTATGAAGTCCTTCAGAGTCGAGTGAACTCTAGAAATAAGTCCTGTGACGTGTGTAATGATTTCAGCATTATTTTCAGAGGTCAAGAGCCATGTTTGCTGTTGGACATTGCTTAATCTTTATGAATTCTTCTGCTTTATAGCTCAGTGCAAGCAGGGAACTTACTCACCTAATGGTCTTGAGACCTGTGAAACATGTCCACTTGGCACTTATCAACCAGCATTTGGATCCAGGAATTGCATCTCTTGCCCAGAAAATACATCAACGGTAAAAAGAGGTGCAGTGGATGTCTCAGCTTGTGGAGGTCTGTAACAAAAGGGGCTATGAATTTTTTTTTAATTAAATTCTAAAAATTTCTAAATGTTGTTTAAACATCAGCTAATGTAATCCAATTCACCTGCCTGAGACTGAATTCTGCTTCTGATTAAGTGTGGACCAAGCAGCATTTCCCAGCAAAATGATAAGCCATTTCCTGATATCCTGATTATTTCAAATGTCCTCCTTCTGATTTCCAACATGCATTCTTATCTAAAGATGAATAAAATGAGATACGTGATGGGTACCTACATGAAAACAAAACCTTTTTACTTACAGAAGGGAAAGAGAATGACAGGATGTTTGTCACTATTACCTCTGGAACAGCTTCCACATCTCCTGTACAAAAAATGCTTAATTTTAACATAGTTTGTTCGATAACTTTTTTCAAGAAATGTTCCTCAGCTGTCTTTGAGAAGCTTTGCCAGAAAGATTCCCAGGGGAAATAGTCTGCAGGGATTAATAGTACAAAAAAGACTTGTCTTTTGTTCTTACTCCCTCTTGAAGGAAAAAAACAAAACAAACAAAACAAAAAAACCCAACAGGTGTGAGAGATAAAAGGGAAAGGAAGTTGCATTTGAAAGCTGCCCCCAGAGCAACAAAAGGAATAGATAGAAATAATTCCCAGATATTTCCATAGTCCTTTGAGAACCAAATGTCATGTAACAGCACAATTTAAATAAGCATCTCCTTGAGTTGTGAATTCCTGGCAGGTTTCATCCTATTCCTGTAAGTCTGAGGAAGGACTATATGAGGAGAAGAGAAAATTATCAGAAAGAGGTGGGGGCAGGTAGCTGGGGGTGCAAATGATCACTCAAAAAAATGTCCTTTTGTTCTTGCAGTACCATGTCTTGCAGGCGAGTTCTCTCGTACAGGTTTGACACCTTGCTACCCTTGTCCCAGAGACTACTATCAGCCAGACCCAGGAAAGTCCTACTGCTTGTCTTGTCCCTTTTATGGAACAACAACTGTCATTGGTGCCAGATCCATCACAGATTGTTCAAGTAAGCCAAATTATCTCTGCTGGAGAAAGTGAATAAAAGGAACATCTAAATGGTGGCCAGCAGTAGTCTTAACAGAAAACATCCCACTTACCTAACAATATAGAGCTTTGATTTCAACCAGTGAAGTTCACAGCTGGTTTTGCCTACTGTTGTTGCCTCTGTGTAACATAGAAGGAGTGACTGTGATGCATACCAAGGCTCAATAACAGAGTACACATATACAAAGTATATATATGTGTATATATATACACACATAGTGTATATATACTATATATACACACTATTATACAAATATATATACAAATATGTATATGCATGTATGTGTGTGTATAAATATACACAGAATATTTTTTATATGTGCACACACATATATGTGTTTTAGAAATGTGTGTGCTTACAAATACATATTTGTGTAATATATATGTAAAACACTGTGTGTTTACTGTAATGTTTGCTTTTTATTCCCACAGATTCACTTTTTTCAGCATATCTTTAGATGTATTACTAACATGCAATTATTATGCCCTCATGGAGTAGGGAACTTGCCATACAGTGTTATTAACAGCACTTTTATATTTTTCCTCTTTAGGTTTTGGCTCTACTTTTTCAGCAGCTGAACAAAGTGTAATGATGGTACCAGCCTCTCCAGAAAATATCATCAAGCAGTACAAAGTCAGCAGTCAGGTAAGGACAACATATATTTTCCAATGTTATCTCAAATGAAAGAAAGAGCACCTTAGCAGCAGTAACTGACTAAAGGCCTTTTTAAATGTAGGTGTTATGCTGACTGTATTTCCTGAAGAGATGAGAGCAATGGTCCTGAGGGGAACACTCAATCTCTCTTTGTAATCATAAAAGCTCTTTCACTGAACAAGGGAGGCTGCATCAGCTATTGGCAATTTTAAATTCTGGACTGGAAGCCTTAACCGGATGTATGAAATATTTATCACACTTATAAATGAAACATAAATTCCATGGAGGAGGTTCAACCAATCTGTTAAAAAGTAGATTGACCACATTCAGTCATCTGTTGTCTTCCATATGCTAAATTCCAAAAAATGCTACCAGGCATCTAAGTCCCAGCTGTAAGATCTTTGTTTTATTTATTGCAACATAGATACACTTAAGAGGAGGAAAGCAGAGCTCCCTTCTGCTGTGAGTACCCCCTTTGAAATACAAGCAAGTCCTCATGTGAAACTACTCTAGTGACAATGTCTGCCAGAGATGCCCCCTTATTCCCACCATCTCCCTCACAGTCTGTAACAAGACTGCTTTGTTTGAATCTAAAGTTAGGATATTATGTAAACAGGAGCAAAGCTGACTGATGATAAATTTGGCTTGAACCATTATATAACATATGGACAGGTGACAAATTGTTGTCCTATGATTTTAGTTGACCATTTACTCAAGGGCTTTGCTGAATTTGGGTTTGCTACATTAAAAAAAACAATGCCACATAGTGAAGTTCCCCACTAGCTCACCTGATGACCAGTAGCAGGAAGTGATTTGCCAGTGTAAAATTATGCAAAGTAGAGAACTCTCATATAAAAGATAACATAATATAAAATGTCACCTGTAAATCATGGCTAAGAAGGTTCTAAGGGAACAACTGCAATGATCACATTTTGCAAAGTAAAAGGTCAATTTAAAATAATAGTTCAGATCTCTGGTATTTTTCTCTAGAAAGAAAGAATGGTTGGTGTGCTGAGGAGACAAAGAGGAAGAGCTAGAAGTTAATGCCAGTGACTTTTTTTCCCAGCTTTCCAAAGTGACTACAGGGTGTGCAGTATAAAATTAGAATATTTTATTCCACCTGTATTTCCACCTTTACTGTAATTATATCATTCTTGCCTCTGGCAGGTCTTTCATGAGTGTTTCCTGGAACCGTGCCACAACAATGGGACCTGCAAACAATTAGGAAGTGGATATATTTGCATATGCCCCCTTGGATATACAGGTAAAAAATTGAGAAGCAGCTGGGGGAGCTAACATGTCGCCATACCCTTAACATGAGCAAACATAAAGGCACAAACATTTCAGTGCAAGAGTATAGCCTAACTAATTGGAATATCCATCAGAGATTTACCATACGTAAGTATTAGAAAAGAGATAGTTCCTCATGTTCTCAATTAATTATATCATTTAGCAGAAAAGGATTTTGAATGGGGTTTCTTTTAGTGGAGTTAGTGGATCTGAAAATCAACTTGGCAATATTTATGATTAGCAAAATCTGGGAATTCACACTCTGAACAGCTAATTCCACTAGATCTGCCTGTACTCCTCTTCAGTGTTAGCCTCCCAGTTGATTCAAAGCAAACAGATGACTTATTATTCAGCTATTACCAAGAAGTGATCTCTTTTACTTGTGGTAGGTATTAAGAGCCACTATCTGGAACTGATCAGTTTGTTGCCCAATATGCATCATACCTTTCTAATAACATTTGGTCTCAGGTCTGTGTTAAAACACAATCTGAAGAGAAGATAATAAACCTAAATGTCTGGTAATATATGCAATTAATCAGTCATGTTTACCTACATTCTTCTGTGTTTCTGAACAACTTCAAATTTTGTCTCCCTGTTCTCAGTCCTTTAATTTGCATTCTAGGCTTGAAATGTGAAACAGAAGTTGATGAGTGTAAATCATCTCCTTGTCACAACAATGGAATGTGTAAAGATGGCATTGGCACCTTTGTTTGCCATTGTCAACAAGGCTATTCAGGTAAGTTGTTTCATTTCATAGCTCTTCAGACAAACATTGTTTCTGTGCCAAGTAGATAACACAAAACACAAGGGCTATATAATTCCACATCTATAGAATAACAACACGAAAGCAATCTGGTCTACAGATTAGAGTAAGGTTCTACTGTAGAATCATAGAATCATTTAGGTTGGAAAAGACCTTCAAGATCATCGAGTCCAACCATCATCCATGCCCAATAGACCATGTCCTGGAGTGCCTTGTCTACAAGCTTTTTGAATACCTCCAGGGATGGTGACTCAACCACTTCCCTGGGCAGCCTATTCCAATGTCACCTGTATGTGAACAGGTTTTGAAAGAAAAGGATGAGCGTGCAAGGACAGTCTGTGCACATGTGTGTGCACATATGCTTCTGTTTTGTGATATTCCTGGTCTAAAAAAAAAAGGAATGAAGATTAGAGATTTAGTAAATGCTCACAGGGAAAATGCTTGTGAGACTGAATATGACCTGACTAGACAATGCATTTATGCAATTGCTTTATTGCAGCCCTATGAGTGAGTGGGCTTTTTCTTCTCTTTTTTTTTTCTCAGTGTTTTTGTCTCTCACCTGCATGCATGTTGAAGGTATTGAAATGTGTGGGGAAGCTGACATGCTTGAGTACTTTTCCAAAACAGCACCTGATTTCTAAATACTTAAATAAGCTATTGAGGAGATAATTTTGTGTGACTAAAAAAAGGGCCTTGTGTTTTCCACCAGAAATGATCTCCCTCATTTTTAACGTTTATGGCTATAGATTTATCAACATCAACACTCGATGGATATTTTTTAACCTTTATAAAGACAAACCATGGACTTCACATCTTTCACATCCCAGCATCTAAATAATGCAGATTACCTCTATAGATGTTTGCAGTAGTGCAGTCAAACATGGAATTTTATTACAGGATCTCATTAGCTTTTTGATATGCAATCAGTATGGTGCTGTTCTGTCTACGACATTCAGTCACTGCAGCATGCACACCTTGACCATGTCTTGATCATGCCTTGTAACCCTTGCTGTTTGAAGGTCTCTTGTGTGAGGAGGACATAAATGAATGTAGCTCTAGTCCATGTTTGAATGGAGCCCACTGTGTTGATGGCAAGAACAGTTACCACTGCACTTGTGCGAAAGGGTTCACAGGTACACCTTTTTCTATTTAAGTCAGCCTTCACTCTTTCTGAACAAAAAAGATGTCTTCCTACCCTATCCAAAGTATTTCAGTCTCATTGCTATATATTATATATATTATGTATTGATATGGATGTACTAGATTCCTTAGGTCCATCTAATCTCTCAGCCTCCCTGTAGTGTAAGCGTGGCTTCAGAAGGATTTACTACTAAGTGATCAGTCTTCTGTTATTAATTTTGCCATGAACTTACTGTGTGATGTTAAGGAAAGAATAGGGACATTCACATGGGTGCAAATTGTTATTTTTTATTTTATTTAAAAAAGAAAAATATAATGGTAGGCAAGATGTTCTATATTAAAACTACTCCCCATCCCCATACTCAGCTTCCTACTGCTTTCATAGATTTCTGTAACATTTAAGCATATCTGTTGATTGTCATGTTGCCAAAGAGCTCCACTATAAAATCACATGCAGTTTAATCATTCTTCAGTGCTTCTAACAAAGACCCTCTTTCACAGCAGAAATCCCACAATCATGTTTCTGGCTTGGAGTTAAGGGTCCAGCTAAATGTCTTTTGTAGCAGCTTTTCATTAGTTGCTCAGAATAGTTTCTCAGGTGACTTCCTGATTCAGCCCAAATCACTCACACAATGGGCCCTATCCATTTAAATTCCCCACATTTTGCTGACTTAATTTCTACAACTTCAGAGATGGTTCCTGTAATTCTTCTATGACCACTTAACCTCAGATAATGGAGTAAATCCCAAATCTGCGTGGCTACCCTGATGTTTGCTGTTTCCCAGAAGATCAGCAACATCCTTAAAAAACAGAGATGGGTTAGTAATGTTCTTTTTTAGGTTAATTCCAAGTGGAGCTGTGACTTTGTTCTTTTCTTCTCAGGTGGTCACTGTGAAACGGAGGTCAATGAATGCCTTTCAAACCCGTGTCTTAATAGGGCTACTTGTGAAGATAGAGTTGGCAGTTTCTCCTGCAAGTGCTCCCCAGGTTTTACTGGTGTCTTGTGTGAAAGAAACATCAATGAGTGTCTCAGCAGACCCTGTAGGAATGGAGCTACATGCAAAGATGGTGTCAACAGCTTCAGGTGAAAAACAGATAATTAATGTAATAAAATGTAGAAAGTCAGATATGTTGTGGTTCTTCAGCCTTCTTAGATTTCAGCAAGGCATTTGGCAGTCTGATCTGATGTAAATGGTCCCCTTATGGACACTGAAGGAGATATTAAAAGGCAAGAAAGTAAGTCCTAGTCTCCTCACACGTAAAAAATTCCAAAGTAGACAGCAAAGAAAATATGCTGAGGTGTAAGCATGGTAGGACTGCATGATTTTAATATTGATCTTTGAAAAGAAATCCACTTTTCCAAGATTCAAGGGCTTGTCTTGCTTTCTACTAGAAGAATAGGTGATGACCAGTTATGTAACTGATAATATTACATTTCTATAGCCTGGCAGGCAGAAATAGCCGTCCATATTGAGAATATAGAGATTAAAATACAAACACCAGTGGAATCCTCCAAAACTTTATTTTTATACTTCAGGGTATCTGAACTCAGATCAGAAGTTACAAATACCAATAGCAGTGTCATGTCGTAGATCACTGTAGAGATAGAGAGGTGGATGAGCTGTTACTGTCTGGGTTTAATAACGCTTTCCCTCCCCAAAGCCCCAGAAGTTTCACTGCCTTTCAAACACATTGGTTTTCCAAGTACCAGAGGTTTTGGCCCCTTTCTACTGCCTTGGTTTTCCCTCTATGTAAGCATACCTGCCTGAAAAGTGGAATACTTTTCATCTATAATTCTGTGGACCTAGAAGGCATGCATCATTCACAGGAATGCAATGGTTGCCTCTCCCAGTTTCATATAAAGAAACACAGGCACTGTGTATTGTATTGTCCCTATCAAGAAGAAATATAGGTAGCTAATAGAATACAAGCATACTTAAAGGAACAACCAAAATAAAATTCCATTAATTCTGTAGTATCTTTTCTGTTGATTTTTTTTTCCCCAGTATATGCCATTCCCTTTGGCAGATCTGGCCTCATAGCCAGGATTCTTTGTTGTCACAGCAGCCACCTTTGAGGCATGTTTCTCTGTTCCTCCATAGGTGTCTGTGTGTGACAGGGTACACAGGACTAAACTGTGAAGTGAACATCAATGAATGTGACTCCAGTCCCTGCTTAAACCAAGCCACCTGTGTGGATGCCTTGAACTCGTACGTTTGTAAATGTCCCCCTGGCTTTACAGGCAGCAGGTGTGAAACAGGTACACAGGACCAAGTGTCAGAAAAAGGTGGCTTGACTAAGTCTCTGGGAAAGATTTGCACTGGCTGAGCTGATGTCATATGGCTTTCCCAGAAAGCAGCTAGTGTGGTGGGACACTGAGAGGCTGAGTGGAAACTGTGTGACTGCAGTGTTAATAAGTATAATTGCAGACAAGTAACAGCATGTGTGCTATGTCACATTTGTATTTATTTCCCTTCCTAAGGCACAGTTCTATCTTTTTAATACCTAGTAGGTCTATCGAGTTTAATTTGTCTTTGCCCTCTGCATTTGAGTTAGTTAGCTCTTTCTGTTTCTTCTATTTCATGGAGGGCTTTGCATCACAGGATTAGAGATTAGTATGGGGTACAGCTAAGGAGTCCTAGAGGCATCAAGTTCCCTGTGGGCAAAAGGGCATCAAGTTGTCTATGGTTAGGCAAAATGGGTCACACCTAGTGCAACTTCCTGGATGGTGCTGGAGTTAGGCCACAAAACCACAAGGCTCAAGTCCATTTGTCTTTTAGCCACTCCATGAAAATTATAAAGTGTTTTACTAGTAGCTGGTGAATCTTTAAACAGAAGCTGACAAACCCATGTTGATGTTACAGAGACAGTAACGTCAGTAACATCATTTAGATGACAGTAACATCATTTAGACCTGCCATCCTATGTTGGAGTTTAGTAACACCCAGCTTTCAGGAGAGCTCCATGTGATACATCTATATGCAGTACCCTTGTAAAACATGTCACTCTGCATTGAAGAGCAGCACAGAAGTGCTGTTCCATACCAGTGCACTGTGTTTCAGTAAGTACAGAACAGAAAAAACCTTGTGGGTTTTTTGTTGGGTTTGTGTTTTCTTTTTTAATCTTGACTCTTTGTGAGCTGATCACACCTCTGGGTTGTTGGATGGCAGATGGATATGTCAATTCATTGATAGAGGACTGAGAAGCAAGGTTCATGTTCATTGTTTATTAGATAATCAGCTTCTTTTTCATTTTTTTGTCTTCAAACCCTGTGTGTTTTCTAGCCTTGGAAAGCTCTGTATGCTGGCTGATGTTAGACTGCTATACATTCTTTCTACCTCTGATCAGTTTAAAGTGAATAATTTTTGTAGATGTGTTTCATTTTACTGCATTTGCTTAGATTCCATTTGATTCTCTTTCTGAGTTTTCAGGAATTCAGCTCTGAAAACTCTTTTTCTTTGTTGCAGAACAGTCCTCTGGTTTCAATCTTGATTTTGAAGTCTCTGGTATCTATGCATATGTCATGCTTGATGGTGTTTTCCCATCTCTTGGTGACATCACCTGTACATTCTGGATGAAATCCACTGACACCACAAACTATGGGACTCCCATTTCTTATGCAGTGGAGAATGGAAGTGATAATGCATTTCTTCTGACTGATTACAATGGGTAAATCACAGTTCTGTTTTTCTGTGGCTTTCAGATATCTTGAATTGATAAAGAAAGTGTAGACCAGAAGTCTGAATATCAGCTTTCCATACTTTGAGGTAGAAAAATCTGCATCCAAACTCTAGCTGGAGTTATCTCTTTGTTTTTCTCCTTGCTTTGTTTCCGTCACTTTTTTTGCCAAAGAGTAATGGCAAGAAAGCAGTGAAGTTTAGAAAGCAGGATATTTTTTGTTTGGACTACATTTACATCATATTTAAATGACACATGGAGACAATGATGGGATAAAATGGAGCTCATCACTCAGAGTACTTGTAGTGTGACTCCAAAAGCAGGGATGAGTCTAAGGGTCAAGTTTAAGAATCCACTATGTATGCAGCCATGACTTGAGTCATCATGTTTTGGTACAAAAGCACATTACTTATTTCACCATGCTTTGCGTATGATAACCATAACTTCCAAGTTCTCTGAGAGAAAGATATCTTGTATGATGTAGACATGGTTACCTCATTTGCAGAAATATTTTTTTGAGTCATGTGGGACAGGCCATGCTTTTAAAGTTGCTGCATGCAACTGAGTATGCCTTCATCTTCCTTCCATGCAGCTGGGTTCTTTATGTAAATGGGAAAGAGAGGATCACAGACTGTCCTTCAGTGAACGATGGTAACTGGCATCACATTGCGGTCACATGGACATGCACGGATGGGGCATGGAAAGTGTACATTGATGGAAAACTGTCTGATGGAGGCAGCGGGCTCTCTGTTGGATCAAAAATCCCTGGTATGCTTTATTTATCTTGCACCAGATCTGTTGCCTTCATTCTGTTTTTATTTCAGAATTTGCTGTGCCTGCAAAGAAATGTTTATTTTGGTGCTTTTAGTATGTTTTCACATTTTTAACATTTTTGCAGGGTTCATATTTGCTGTTCTTGTTCATGAGGACAGTTCCCTCACTGAGGCTTGCTGAAGACACAGAAATGCTGCACATTTCTAGGGTAAACTAGTAGGTAGCTTGTTCTGGGTGTGGCAGAGTTTAGTCCACAAAGGAGCCTGTGCTGAGCTGATTTTGGAATGGCTTTGTGAGAATAGGCTTCTCACACAACAAACTTAAGTTTAACTGGCATTTCCCTTACAAATGTGTGCTCAGAGTTGATTGACTCAGCCTCCTTCTGTTACTTTCAGACATTGTTTTAAAGTTATGTTTGCATTTTGTCCTAACAAGGTAGGGTTTGCCATTTCATTGTTTCCTGTGATCAGAGGTCTTTCCCGTAATATCAGAAGAGCTGAAAGGGAATACCTTCAGCATTGAAGAGCTGTGAAGGCCTGATGTTAGATTGCTGCAAAGAGAATTGGTTTTGATAGTGTTTTCATACTACCACTGTCCAAATTTACACAGACTTTCAAAAAACTATCCATATTAAAAAAAAAAAAAAAAAAAGTGAAGCATTTTAGTCTGTGTATCTTATGTTTGCCAGTCTTTCCCAATTGCATTGGAGTTATCTCCAGAGACAAGACCTAAGGAAGTGTGCAGTTTCCATTACATTTGCCTTATTCCACACACGCTGTAGCACACAAAATGCATGTCTGCATCATCTGTGCTACTGGTCAGGGAGAGGAAATTTAACTTGTATAGCGTGTCAGAACATTGACTGTCTAACCACCAGTGTGCTTCTTAGAGTTTGGAATCAAATTTATTCTAGCTGGTTTTCAAAGCTTTTGTTTAAAGCAGGAAGTGCAAGCTAGCAGTGTAAAACATGCCCCACCTGCTCAAAACTGCTCTGTATATGCTTCACATAATGAGCTAGAAGTGGTCTCTTGGAGCCAATACCATTCCTGAAGCAGCCATGTAAAGTTTCTGGTCTCATCAGCATGAGTTTAGTATCAATGCGTGTTTGAGAGTCACTTCCAAATTGATATGCTCAGTTAGCTCAGTCTAGCATAAGGTTTCCCAGAGGTTTGCTGAGAGAATTTGCTGAAGGTGGCTAGTCTCATGCACTACAAAATCTTAGTAGCACAGGGTAGCAAAAGTTTTGTTTTGCTTAATCTTTAATCTTCCTATGGGGATCTCTGCTGTAGGGTTTTGTTACCTGTCCCTGTTCCAATTCTCTCTGAGTTTAGGTGGTGGTGCACTTGTACTGGGTCAAGAGCAGGATCAGAAAGGAGAAGGATTCAACCCAGCTGAATCTTTCGTGGGCTCCATCAGCCAGCTCAACATTTGGGATCATGTCCTGTCTCCACAGCAAGTAAGTCCTTACTGCAGTGTTTGAGCACAGGGCTCTGAGCATATGATGAACATTTGAAAAGGCATTCCAGGTTAGCATATTGGATAGATTTCTGTTCCCATGGAAGCCAGTGGGGACCAGATGAAGCTCTGGCTTAGGATAAAAGCTTAGCATAGTAAGTGTAGTAGCTTTAAGCAGAACTAGGTGTGATAAAATCAACACTGAGTCACCTTCTATTTTGACTGAGCCTTTCTGTATTATGTAGCTTTGAAAAAGAAATGGAGGCATACACAAAAGCTAGCAGTCCTGTTAGAAGAGGGAGAAAACCCAATGAAACAAGCTAAGGGTTTGTTTTACAGGTTATTTACCCCATCCTGCTGTGTGAAGGCACCAGTAAAACTTCAGAAGGGAAGCATCAGAAATTCTGTCAGTGCATTAGACACTGAAATATCTGAGCTATATAGTCCCAGGAGAAGTCTGAATGGGCAGCATAACTGACTATTAGGCTACTTTTATTCCGGTACCAAAAATAAAGGTTTGGCACTAAACTTTCACAGAGTTAAAAAATTAGTGTGTATCAAAAGGTGTCTGCAAGGACAGTGATATCACAGCTTCTCTGCAAGACAAGCCTCAGTGCTCAGTTATCCTCAGAGTGAAGTTTTTTTCTTTATATCTAGTCAGGACCCCCCACTTCCATTTATGACTACTGTTTCTGTGTCCCACCATGCACTGCTGTGAAGAGCCTGACTCTATACGTACTTGATTAGCTCCCCATAGGTGCTGGGGCCTGCTGTTAGGTGTTGCCAAAGCTGTCTCTGCTCCAGGCTGAACCACCCTTTGTCCCACAGCATCTCCTGACAGGGCAAATGCTCCACCCCATCACCTTTTTGAGGGCCTCCTCTGGACTTGCTCCAGCTTATCAGTGTCTGTATTGTACTGAGGAGCCCAAAACAGAATGCAATACTCCAGATGTGGTCTAATAAGCACTGAGAATAGGGAATGATCACTTGCTTGGTTTTTTGGTTGTGACCCTATTCACACAGCCAAGGATGCTATTGGTCCTCATTATAGCCAGGGCGCACAGCTGGCCGATACTCAGCCCACTGCCTGCCAGAGCCCTTAGGTCCTTTTCCACAGAGCTGTTCCCTCTCCAGGCTTTCCCCAGCATGTATCATTTAGAGGTTTTTCCTTCCCATTTGTTCTTGTTGAATTTCTTGAGGCCTGTATTGGCTCATTCCACCAGCCTGTCAAGGTCCCTATGGATGCAGCTCTGGCCTTGAGCATACTGACTGGGCCTCCCAGTTTGATATTTTGCAAACCTGATGACAGTGTGCTCTATCACCACTTCTGGTCATTAGTATTTCAATCCTGAAGGTCAGAAATTATGCAACTGTTGATAACACTTGAACAACAAGGACTAATGTTCAAAGTTAGCATTTCTTGAAGGTCTTTGGGTTAAAAGGTGTTGCTCTTCTCCTGGTGTTTTTTTAAAGGTTTTACCACTATTTGGTGGTTTCACTGTTTGTAATCCATGATCCAAATAAATAATAAAATGAACAGAAAGTAGAAGTAAAGCAGAATCTTTGCTTCCAGCATCCAAATGTCTCCTTTGCTTCTTCCTCCTTTTCTTTGGTACTTCGTCTTTCTGCTGGGTTCAGAACTGCCTAGTGGTCTATAATGTTCTTGGCTTTTGGGGTCACCAGTTGTTGCATTGCCAAGTCAAATCTTCACTTTTTTTTTTGTTCACTAGCAGTTTTGAAGCTGATAAGTATGCTTGTGATTTTACAGGATACACTGGTGAAGAATAAGTGCAATTTTTGGTAGTCACTTGTCTTTAATGGCAGGCTTGATTAAATTCCCATTTTCTTCAAATGCAATACAGTTAGGATGGGGAAGACAATCCTGCCTTCAATTATGGTATCCATATTAGTAATCTGAAAAGACAGATGTGAGACCAGACAGGGAGCTGAGACAAGTAAGTTTCCCATGAAATTTTTACCTCATTCATTTCAGAGCTTGGGATAGTAAATCTCTGCTGTTATCTATTATTGTCAATTTTGTTGTGGCCAGCTGGAACTGTTCAGTAAGTCTTACCTTCCTATTCTCAGCCGCCATAAAGGAAAGCAGGGTGACAAGTATGTTGCCCAGTAAATAACATGAAGGTGAAGTTCACTCTTTAAGATTTTTCTTCGTGTACTTTAGTTGCTCATTCACTTGCACATTAATTTTGTGTAGGTAAACCAACAGTCTGGTTATTTTGTTGTTGAGTAGAAAGCAGTATAAATATGAGTTGTCTATATGGGACTGTGAGGTCTTTTCTGGCCCTCCATTTTCCATCATAGGGCTTGGAAGGGCCAATTCCCAAAACTGCCTTTCCCACAGTGGAAATTTTTCCCTGCAGATTCCTTGCAGTTTGTGTGCAGCCCTTGACCTAAGCAGTTACCATCAGCACATACTGTTGGAAGTGGGATCTTTGAAGTGGCCTCAGAGTAAACAGAGCTGGTTGCTCTCTTCTTCGGTTAAGGTGACTCTAGAAGAGTCTGATCTCCCTCTCTGGACTTCAGGGTGAGGGGAATGTGAGAATAATTCAGTCTGAGGTTCAGAAGGTGTACCTTCCTTTCTCACGAAGACAGACAGTATTCTTGGTAGTGGATTTCATCCACTGCAGACTTGACAGAAGCCAATCACCCTTCTGAGAAAGGCAGTTTCCCAACTATTTGGCATGAACTGGGTACACCTGTGCTTTCTAATCAGCTAGCTGTGCCCTGAAGCTGTGCTGCATCTATTGTATGGGTAGGCTGTCTGTGCTGAGATGTACACAGCCCACTGGGCTGCTCATCCTAGCTCTTCTTAATTCATTTTTTCATGCTGCTGAAGGAATCATTCCTTTCTCCCTGCCAAGGAATTACCGGAATGACCCTCCAGCACAAAGAAGCCAAGGAGTAGGAAGTAGTCTCAGTAGCCTAATTACTAACATGTTCTCTTAATTGAATAACCATCTTTTCTCCATAGACCACTTCCCTCTATGCTATCTTAAAAGAAGAAGAAATCCTTAATTATCCCTTTAATGCACATTTATCCTCCTCGGGGCACGTATTTTTTTTCAGCAGTTCCATGACTGACATAGGATAATGTTCCTACATTTAGTAGATTCTCAGAGTCACAGTGAAGAAGTAGAAATATTTTCACCATATTGAAATATATTTTTTAACATTAAAATACAATACTGAACAGTTTAAGGGTTCCTACTGGCATTTCAGTGTTTTGAAGTAATGCAGAAGAAACCCCTACTGGTGCCATTAAAGGAGTTATATTTTAAATGGAAAACTTCTCCGTCAAAGCTATTTGACCAGATCTGCTCTCAAGATATTGTCTGCTGTAGATCTAACAGTGTGTTCCTTTCTTTCTCCTATCCCTAGTTTGCCTTATAATTCCTGTTTCAGTACTTCGTTAGTTTATGGCCCTATTCTGCTTTGATTGAAGTCAGTGCCAATACTGCTGTTAGTACTGGTGTGCATAGGCCTTGCCTGCAGTGTTTTGAAGAGCCTAGTGCATTGAATTCACAAACCTCTTGTCCTAAAAACAACAGATTGCTTTCTTAAACTGCTCCTTTTTTTGTTTTTGTTCCTTAAACAAGATGCAGTGCTAGCAGAGTTTGCAGAATGCATATCTTCAACATTAAGTTCCTTTTGGCTCCTATTTGACATTTTTCTGCAAATATATCAAGTTTGCTCTTCAGGTTGCATTCTCATATCTGCCTTTCTCTGTGACATAAATACATTTTTCTTCCATGCTAACAAATGCAACTGTGTTTGAAGAACTATGTTCTATACTTTGCGTGTATGAAAAGTATACCTTCAGGTATTGATTCAGTATGTGCCTGTCCACAGCTAGATAGCTTATAAGTACAGAGTAACAAGTTGTTCAGCCAGAAGCCTCTTGCGCTAGAAAGGATGAACATAGCTTATTCAGTGATTTGTTCTAGTGTTGCATGCAGACATAGAAGGAATATTTTTTTATGTTCTTTTCCTACGTGGTCCTTAAACAGCACCTAATCAACTGTTTTAAATCCATAGGTAAAATCTCTGGCTACATCCTGTCCAGAAGAACTCCAAAAAGGAAATGTACTAGCCTGGCCAGATTTCCTGCCAGGAGTTGTTGGAAGAGTGAAGATAGATTACAAGAGTATATTTTGTGCTGGTTAGAACTTTTTTTCCTAGAACACTTTTTTTTCTGAACAATATTATAAGACACTTTTATGAGGTCAAATATGCTAGCTTGCAGCCTTTGCCCCACTAACCTTGAATAAATTATTTTGATCATTTGACAGTTAGAACATTTAGTCTTTCATTCCTTGAATTCCAGGGGTTTGTAACAAAAGTTCATTGGAATCTGTGACAGAGATTTATTGCTTCCTAAATTGAAATAGGGCAAGACTGAAGATGGTGTTGGGTCAGAAATAAGTTTTTCTTGTCTTTTAGTCTAAAAATAATTGGGTGGTATTAAAATACCTACTTGCCGCCTCGCTTCTTTTCTTACAGTTTCCTTTTCTGATGTTGTATGTTGATGATTCTCAAAACCCTTTGAACCCCAGCAGGATGTAGCATACGTAACACTCACCAAAGCTTTCTCCTGGATAAACTTGTACAGGATCAAACAATCAGATAACAAATTTATTCATTTCAGCACATGGCTGTATCTCTTACTGTATGCATATATTTTGTCCACAGACTGTCCGTCTTTGCAAGGATCCATACCACATCTGCGGGCCTCTTCTGCTGATTTAAAGCCAGGGTCAAAAGTGAGCCTTTCCTGTGACCCAGGCTTCCAGATAGTGGGAAACTCTGTTCAGCACTGCCTTAACCTCGGACAGTGGACACGGCCTTTTCCCCGCTGTGAAAGTGAGTTTTCTTAGTGAGCTGGCAGGATTAGGAAACACTAGCTTTTATTTGGAGCCTATGACTATCCATGGCCTGTTTATCCCTGCAGCTGTGATGCACTTGAATCCATCTGTCTTACAGCATATACATGTATGCTTAAAACTAAACTCATGTTTTTCTGAGCAAGAACTGCACCGCCATCAGATTCTGCCACCTTTTTCAGTCACTTTCTAATGCCCGTGGCGGAAATGAGTCTATTTGGATCAGCAGTCTGATAATGCAGACTTTCCTTCCCAGTGGCACCAGGAGTGTGGAAGATGCATAGGAAATGCTAGAATATCTTTGTGATTTTTAAATGTCAGTGAGAACATCTCATTTGAAGTAAAAGCCTTGACATTACTATGTTAGAGGGTAGTTTCTTTAAAGGCAGCAGATATTTCTGTCAGGACTTAGAAGTGCTCCAAGACTTACAGGGTTTCTTCTAAGAAACTGGGCTGTATACATTCAGGTTGCCAAGGTACTTTGATTCCTGCTTTCCTGCTCCTGCCTTCTCCTTTCGTTCGGTTCTCTTCTGCTGAGACTTCACATGTGACTGCAGTTGCATGTGTTGAAGCCGACTGTATTTTTCATATCAGCATAATAGTAAACTAGTTCTGGAAGTAGGTATTATATGATCCCAAAATTGATCAGTAGTTTGGGGAAAATCATAAAAGTTGTTGAAAATACCTCAAAAATAGTTTGAGCTAGATTTGATATGATTTTCATGTCTTCCTCTTTATTCAGTTGGTCATAGCACAAATCCAGGATTTGTCTTCTTTTCTGCCTAAAGAATAGCATGCATATGAGGATTTACCTAAAAGCATGTCCTGCTGGGCAGAGCCTAGGTTCACTGGCAGAGACAGGTTCACTGGGAGAGACAGCTTTGCTCTTTCTTGGTATGTTATCAGTGACAAGCCACCAGAATCCTGTTAGTGTTGTCATCTGGTTTCTCTGTATTGAGCCAGGCAGTTTTACCTGTTGAGCACAGAGCACAGACAGAAGAGGGCTGACCTGCTACAAACATGCTAATTGAATGAGTGCCAGACTCACCCACTGGCCTTTCTCAGCCTGTTCCATAAAGAGCTGATGAATGAAAGTGGATTGAGGAGAGCTATTTCCTGCATAAAGAACTACAGGGGTTTTAGTGGAAGGTGTGGTACGGAAAAGGTTCTTCTACTGACTGAATCAGGCTCATCGTTATCGCTGGCTAAACCCACCAGGATCCTTTTCCTCTTCCTGCTACCGAAGACCCCCAAAACCACAGGTCTCCATACCCTGACAGCCTGTCTTTGTTACCAGCTCTTCAATTCTATCCCTCTACAGTAAGTACTTGGCTTCCATTACCATGGGCTCTAAACACTTCACAGTGTCTTACTGTATGATCCTTGCACACAGCTGGGGACAAGGAGTTGCTACAATCCATATAGTTACGAAGATCAGCTGTGTACCTGTTGGAATAAGTTATGTCATCTTGATTGAAATGAAGATGCACAGAAGCAACTCCACTAGAATAAATAGCAACCTCCAGCAGGAGGGTACAGTGATGCCTTCTGATAGCCCATCTGGGATCAGAAGGGCTTATTTACTATAGTCAAAGTCAAAGTGATGCCCAAGGTTGTATGTAAGGTCAGTTCCAGTATTTCCGTTGTTCATGCACTCCCTGGTCTCAGACCAGTACTATAACCTCTTAGCAGAAATCTGTTAGCTAGTTTTGCACTGTTCAAACAGTGTAACATTGAGCTTGTTTTTCAGTGAAGGGAAATAACAGGAACCTCCATGGAAGCAAGCTGCCTTTTCCTCATTCTTTAAAACTCACCAAGAATCACTGATGATCAGGGGAAGTGTCCTGTGACTGAAGGGCATCTATCTGCTCAGATCTTAGTCACAGATGTCTTCTCCAGAGCTAGCAGAATAGCAGGAGCTGGACAGTCCTGCTTAGTCTCTGATTGACAAGTGTCCATAAAACCAGACTCTCCACTGGACCTGGAATGAATTAGCAACCTCAGAAAAGGTCTGGGCCCTCTTGTGGATGGGATTCCACAGTTGCAGACTAAAAATCTCTGGTGGTGGCTCTCATGAAATTGTTCTGAAGTTGATCTGTGTCTGCTCTGCTAATCCCTGTGCTGTCTTTTCACTCGCGTTGCAGGAATCAGCTGTGGAGTGCCTCCGCCTTTAGAAAATGGATTTTATTCAGCTGAGGACTTTTTTGCTGGCAGTACTGTTACCTATCACTGCAACAATGGCTACTATTTGTTGGGCGACTCCAGGATGTTGTGCCTGGACAATGGGAGCTGGAACAGCATTTCACCATCTTGCCTTGGTGAGATGTGCCATACATGTGCCTGCATGGGCTGGTGATCTTGCACTTCTCCTGTGCCCTTGGGTTTGGGTGGGATTTCATTTTGAAATTGTGAAATCTGACCAGAGTCTCAAAAATCACACTCCAAAATACCACATTTCTGAAATACTGTGCTGAGCATTATGTGAAACCAAAACTACATTCTGGCACCTTTCTTTGTGAGTCCTCTTGTACGCCCCACACCATATACTTAATAAGCCTGCATTGCACTCCCAGCCTCTCTCCTTCCAGGTTCATTTGGCCCTGGAGTCCTTGCATTCTCTGCTTCTAACCTGTGCATTTCCCTGTGATTCAGCACACTGTCAGTGTCCCATACTCTCTGACCAGGTTCCTTTAGATGTTTCACACATGGAGGCTGTAATGTTTAATATCAGATTTACTTATTTGAAGATAGTTGATGCTGCACAGGATTTCTGATTTAGCAGAGTGATACAAAATGTAGTGCATAACACAATATAAATGGAAGTTACATTTAGCAAAATACAGCAATTTCAATACACAGTTCAATCACAATACCAATGTGTTTCCCATTACCAGTCTCTATAACATGCTTACCACCCTGACACTGGGCGTCCCCGATAGCCAGGAATGAATATGTGCATTGAAGCCAGCTCAAGCCCATTGCTAGTTGTCTGGTTTTTGTATTCTGTGTTGGCCTGAGCCGTGTATTCAGTTCCCACCCATGCTGGTCAGGTTAACTCAGGGAGGCATTAGCATTCATTTAATGAACTTGGGGAGAAGCATTTACACCATCAGTTGATAGCTGCTTATCTAAAAAACAAAGGCCACCTTCCTGTACCCTTGTGTTGAGTCAGCTTCTTTGTAACAGCAGTGGTCAGCCACACCCTGCATTATTCCCTGAGCTTCATGGGCAGATGACCTTTGCCCATCTTTTCTGAGCCATCTTCCTTTGTGGGGGTTTATTGGTCAGTCATGCATGCCTGTCAGCAAGGAGCTGCAGCATTGAGAGGGCTGGGAGCGCACTTATGGACACAATTCACATATTTGCCACACTGTAACTTACTTCCTGGTCAGCTGGATCTGATGTACTAGGTGCAGCTGCAGGAGCTGAAAGATGAGACAGACCAGCAGGGCCATGTCTGCAGCAGATCCCTGCTGGAATCCACTAGCTAGTTGTACTTGGATTGCTGCTTAGTCATGCCTAACATGGGTATTGCAGAGTAACAACCTGGCAAGATTTGTGTTTGATTTGACTCTTAATTTTTTGTGGGTATAGCACATAATTTTTTCAGTCAAGGTGAGCAAAAGAAAAGCCAACAGTCTTTTAGTTCTGTGAAAATTCACTTTGGATTAGGAGCCATCTGGTTTCATAGCATCCTGTCTATCAGGGCTCCCTCAGAACCTCCAAGCAGACCATCCAGTCTGTTGTTCCTCTCTTTGCTTTTCTCCTTTGTGCTTTATACCAAGGCCTAAAGACAAGCAGGCTCAGAGCAGATGCTGCAAGGCTGTCCAAATATTCAACATCGGTGCAGTAGGATGCATGATGTTGAGAAGGAATAGCCCTGTGTCCCACCTTCCAGCTCTCATAAAGCAGAGTAGACTGAGGGGAAAATAAAAACAAGAGTGGCTTTGGCACCCTGACCCACGCTTTACCTTTGTGATACGTGCTCCAGGCAGGTGCTAACAAAGCCTGGTACACCAATGCTCTGGGGCATTCCTTTTGCTCTTTTACGGATCTGGTTCATGGTTTCCTTCCACTCTTCCTTGCCTTACAAGACATTACAGGAGGAACAGTCATTCCAGTTCTGCTATGGTAGGACTTTGCATTCTGATGCCTGTGTAATTGGCAACTGTTTTGATTAATTTGCAGTTTTCATCCTGCATGACAGAAGGAAACTCCTTTTCTTTTCAGAACATTGTTGGGTTCTTTTTATGCTGGCCAGACTCATTCAGCAGTGAAGAGTAAATACACCATTTTAGGAAAATTTCTTGCTTTTTTTAACCAAGTTGCTTTTTTGCCTGGAAAAGGGTGAAGAACTCCGACTGTATGTCTGCATGGTATACCTAGTTCAACAGCTGTCCTGTAGTGGGGCTTTTAAATGAAGAACTGATCTATCTCTAACAGTCTGGTTTATATAAAGAATAATCCCTGATGCCAGCATTTTTCAATTAGTTACTTTGAAACTGGCCCTTTGCAATTTGTGACTCATTGTTTACATACCAAGAACACTTCTGTACAGTCAGGATTTGGAAGCTAATACAAAGTATTCCAGAGTGAGGGATTTTTTTTTTGCTTTACAGTACCAAACCACATGGAGCATAAATGATTGACCGGCATTTCTAGGTACTACCATCGTATAAATAGTTAATTATAATAACTAGTATATTTTTAACTTGCTTTTCTGGCAATTGCACGCACTTCTCATTCCTAGTCCAATATAATTCTCTTCAGCAAAGATGGGGCTCTAATCATGTTTTGTGTTCAGAGTGTTTCTCCTCTTGGCTAAGTTTTCCTGGCTTACAGGTAGGAAATATAATATAGAGGGATATAGAGGATGCCTCCAGCAAGTGTGTAGTGCAGAAGTCCTCTTTCAAAGTGTCTGTCCAAACTAATAGTAATAGCACATGAGTTATGATGTCTGTTCTTTTACTACTTGGAAACTAGATACTTTTTGTGGAACTATTGACTGAAGGTTCATAGGATTTGTCTCTGATTTTTCTCACATTTCACAATACTGTATAGTATATTATATAGAAAGCATAAATATTAATTTAAGGATTTTTACTAATGCGTAAAAAATGTGATTGAAATAAGAGTGGGGTTTAATTATAATTTTTATTATAATATTATTAATTAAAATTATATTGTATTTAATTAAAAGGATTCCTCTTGACAGTTAGTGAGACAGAAACTTAAAGCAGATGCTTATTGCAAATAACAACCTCAAGACACTTTTTTTGTTTCTTTTTTGTAGATGTTGATGAATGCGCTGTTGGATCAGACTGCAATGAGCACGCATCTTGTCTCAACACAAATGGATCCTATGTTTGCACTTGCATCCCTCCTTACACAGGAGATGGTAAAAAATGTGCAGGTATGGGAAGGAAAAAAACATCAGGCTAGCCTTTCTAAGGTTCTGTATACCCCAGTAGCCTGCCTCCCACTGTGGAAGACAGTTGCCTGTAATTGATACCTAGGGAGGGACAGAGAAGGCATGCTTTCATCTCCAGGTCATGTTGGCCTGAATGAGGCTGTGATGAAGTGTCTCCTTTTGTTTCTTGAGAAGTCAACTTTCCCTATGGAGACAGCTGTCATTGGGATTCTGCTCCAAGACATACACACATGCAAAATCCTCTTGCCCATGGAGCGCAAGTGCTGAAGACCTGGGAAGACTGCATGCCACAATCTGTCACTTCTCAGAGCAGAGCTGTGCAGTGAAGAAATATTTGAATACAGGCATCTGAGTAGGACTTGAGCTGCCTGTGAAAACATTAAGCAAGGTAACTTTGCATGAAGATAAGACAGTGGCATAGGCTGGGATAAAAGGTAGATGAGCTGATTTCACGTTCAGGGCTGGACATGCTGGAATGATCTTTCCCTCACAGAGGGGAAAATGGCTGCCAGATCTGTTTGCTTCTGACAGTGAATGCAAACTCAGTTACAGAGGCCTCTTTCATATCAAGAGTAGCTTGCTTCTGTGAATCTTCAGTGCCTGTCACTTAAATACAGAACAGAGGAAAGCTGGTAAGGCTGTAAACTACTTATGAGTGTTTTCCATGTGCTCTGCCTTCCTACTTTCAGAAAATTCCCAAGGATATCTCCTGCAACTTGTTTATAAAACCTAGTACTTAGTTATGTTATTGATAATTTCTCTCTTCCTCCTCAGAACCGGTGAAGTGCCGTAATCCAGGAAATCCAGAGCATGGTCATTTATATGGCGACACTTACAGTGTTGGCAGTGAAGTAATGTTTTCCTGTGAAGAAGGGTTTCAGCTGACAGGAGTGACTAAGCTTTTATGTGTGGAGTCTGGAGAATGGAGCCACCCAATACCATATTGTGAAGGTGTGGTTCCTGGGGAGGATGCATATTGTAATGTGTGCTGTTAGAGAGATGGAAGGGGTAAAGTAATAGTGTAGAGCCTTTAGAGACTACAGCAGCTAATGAAACCCTGTCCTAGCAGACCTGCATCTCAGTGTTGAAGTGTCTGTTGTCTTAAGAGAAGTAAGCACCAGCTGAAGCTTTTCCAGCAGTTGTCGTATTCATAGCAGTACTTTCTTATGCAGATTCTCCAAAGTGTCAAAGGCATAGACTCATCTCATTTTAATGCAAGCATTAAAAGTGTCTTTCTTCTCCACCCAGCCTCTCATTTTCAAGGAATTTGTGGGAGCTTACTGTCTTAAAGGTCATTAACTGTGTTCAGTGGATAAAAGCAGTGAGAGAGGACAAGCTGGTGCATGTACATATACATGGTATAATTGCAGAAATTGTTTCTTTAGAAAAACATAACTAATGAGGTAAAGCAACAGGGTAAAATGAAGGGGTGACAAAGACAATGTCAGAAAAACAATTTGTTCATAGGGAGAGGTGGCTGTGAAGTCCTCTTGACAGTCAAGCATGTGGTTTGTAGAACAGTTCCAACTACCTGTTTCCAGTTAGTCCAATTTCTCAGGCAGGTGACATCAGGTAAAGAGCCCTAAATGTCAGTTATAACTTAATCAAGAACCCAGTGTTACCCAAGGCTTTACACCTCTTCAAATCTATCCAGAGAAAAAAAAAGCAAATCCTGATTTTCTGTTCTCTTTTATTTGTGTTGTATCAACCTCTCTTGTGATCCTGTCTTTTTAAAGCTATATCCTGTGGTGCTCCAGTTATCCCAGAGAACAGTGCCATTTTGGGCTCAAATTTTACATACCACAATAAGGTGGTGTACAGGTAGGAATTCAATATGTTTGAAGTGCTGTATTAATAATGGATTGAGAATCTGGCAACAAATGAGAGTATGGCTGAATTGAGAGAGTGGTTGAAATGAAGGAGAGGAGCAAGATGGGATTAAAGTAATGGAAAGACATTTGGTTACAGCTGTGGCTACTCACTAGCAGAGTGGAATGTTTACCCCAGTACTACCTCTCTATGCCCTGCAGAGAAAGATGCTGTAGGCAGGTGTGGATGAAGAGGGTAAAGGGATGGCTGATTACGTTGTGCATAAAAGGCTCTGTGTTTGATAGCACTTCTTTTCTTCTAACTCAGATGCAATGATGGATACAACTTAGTGGGTGAAAAGGAAATTCTGTGCCTTGCTAGTGGCATTTGGAATCATCCTCCTCCCTCCTGTGAAATGGTGACTTGTCCTAGCCCACAGGATATCAGCAATGGAAAATACACACTCACTGGCACAACCTACCTTTCCTCTGTATCATACACCTGTGACAATGGATACAGGTAAATGCAGGAACCTTCCTGAGTCAAATGCAGGCAGCATACTTGCTAGAAGGTCTAACTTATTTCTGAAAGAGGCAAAGCTGGGATCATTGCTCAGAAAGATAAAATACTAAAATAAAATTTTAAAATACTTCTTTATATCTTGGAAGGTACGTTCTGTGTTTGATCCTATATTGGAGCACTTCAGGAAGGTTATTCAGGATTTGCTATACATATATATATACATACGTATATATCTATATGAAGTGGTTTCATTTTACCATCAAGCTCAAAGACTTATTTTGAATATTCAGAAAAATAGTTGTCATTATTTTTGAAAGTTCTCATTTGTCTTTAAAGATTATCATACCCCTACAGTTTTAGTGGATACACAGTCTTATTTTTGCTATTGTTTTACAATGGCTTTGGTGAAAGAACCTTCTGGAAATTACCAATTTACTCCTTGAACTCTTTGTAGTAGTTATTAATTCAAGGCTTTTCTTCTGTTTTACCTATGTAAGGAATTATACTGGAAACACATTTTTAATATGCTGCAATTAAAAATTAATACAGTAATGCCATATCCAAGGATGTGGCTTTAAGTGCAAGTTCCTGCCTCTCCGGATATCTGCTTGTACCTCTAGCAGATTTACTCTGACATAAGAGGTCTCATAAAGACCTGTTCACATCTGAATTTTTTCTGTTTTTTCCTGCTGCAAGCATTCCGTCATCCAGATGCAGACAGCTAGGTGAGGTGTGTTTATTTGATGAATGTCTTAATCGTGTTAATACAAATGGATACCTCAGCTGCAGTCCAATGTAGTGTTAAGCTGTAGATCCACAGTGTGGGCTTAACCTGTACCTCACTAAACCAGGCAGTGTTTTTACCAATGTCAGTGAGTTTTTTGGACATATGTGCAGCAAATACCACATCACTTGTGACTCTTTCCCTTTACCTGTCTAGCATAGCTTCGTTAGAGAGGACCTCTCTCCTGTGGTCACCACTCCAGGGGAGGCCCTCCCAAACAGTGTCCCTCTTGCACATTATTTCTGGACATAAGTGTGGACCCAGTCTCTTCCTCCAAGCACCTCTTACATGCTTTTTGTCTTAATCGTATTGCTACAGGTTGGCAGAGCCCACTGCCCTGTTAAGGGTCTGTGCTATATCTGTAATGGTTTTACAGGTCACTGTTTTTCTCTTCCATTAACCCCTGAGCTCATTTCAGTCAACTAAACACGGGAGTCTAGTTACTATTTGAGACTAAATCGTAGGGAATCAGACACACCTGTGTAGAGCTTTCAGATATGACATGGGACCTATCAGGAACCCATAGCCAGCTTACATAGCAGCTGAAGGCCAGGGGCTTCACCCAGGGCATCTCAGGGTGGTGTTGAATACCTCTGTGCAGACCACTGAGTCACACCTTTTGTACCAATGCATTGCTGTTTCCTCAGCTAAGGAAACAAAAAATATCATCAACTTCAAATGTATGTGGCCATTCACTCAAGCAAAATCCTTTCCCTCCTGAAGGAACTGAATGCCTTTTTGTAAACAAACCTGAACTGGAGCATTTTCTTCAGTTTTCTGAGTGAAGATAGTGTTTAAGTCCTTGAGTGAATCAGGTCTCAGACCAAGGCCTAGTTGCAAGTCTCAAGATTGGCATGGTGTTGATGGCATACAAGTAAATCTTTAAGCTTAAATAAGTGCCCCGTGACTTTCTTTTGTGGCTCAAAGATGGGCAAAGCTACGGCAGAAGTTCTGTGTGTGTCTGCACAGTGCATTGAGACCCCAGATGAATTCCACCACCTCTCTCTTCAAAATAACTGGAAGACCAGGTCTTTTTACAGCATCAGCAGTGCTTTTTCATGAACAGAGGGTGAGATTCTGGCCTCTACTGAAGTCAATGAGAGACTCCCCTTGGTTTCACTGAGGCCAGGAAGTCAGTGAGAAGCAAAGCTATCTGTTCCTTGCCTGGACTGAAATGGCAGTCTTAATAATGATTTTTGTGTCTCAGCCTTCAGGGACCTTCTGTACTTGTCTGTGCATCTTCAGGGAACTGGAACAGCACACCTCCAGCTTGCAACATTGTCTCTTGTGGATCCCCTCCTGCCATCAAAGATGCAGTCATCAGTGGAAGTAACTTTACTTTTGGAAACACAGTCTCTTACACCTGTAAGGAAGGGTATGTAGATCAGCACTACTGGACTAATAGGATGAGTAAAACTGGTGCACTGCTTCACGAGTACTTTATAACTGTGCACTAATTCATTTTTACTGCTTCTGTCTTAACTCCCTGGAAATTAAATGTGATGGAGATTTTTTTTTGTGGGCTGTCAAGTTAGTACAGGACACATAGGCATTTCTGAAAGTAGTTTCATAGCAGCTGAATACACTCTGGAAGAGGATAATGGAGAGGAGTAATGGGGAATGGTAGAACAATTCAATTGGAAGCCCTCTCCCTTGGAGTTAGTACAGAACTAGGACTCCTGTTGTAAACTCAAGGCTCTGATTGTAGAGAATTCCCTATGTCTTTTCAGGCTATAAGAAAGCTGTTTGGTGTGTTTTGAGAACTGGCTGTTCCAGTGTTCTAAATTATGCTTCCTTAAAACTCTTGACTCCTTTTTTATTGAGGTGCATTGTTTTTCTTTGATTTCCATCTACTCAGCTTAGTGACCTTTTCAGACCATGTTTCATCAAAGGTGAGGCTCTATTTTGATAGTGTCAAGCATGAAGGTAATGCTGGATTCTGATCCTGCAAGAACCTTTGTACATGCTTATCTTTACAGTCTGTGAGCAGTCCCATTGAATTTCTTGAAACTGTTCTGTCTAAAAGGCAGAGCACATATGTGAGCTTTTGCCAGGTCAGGCTCTAAGTGACTGGAGGATTTTCTGCTCCTTCATGATGTAAAAAGATAGATTGCATTTTTCTTATAAACTGGCTTTGCAATATTACTTGAAACATAATTGAAGTAAAGCATCCTTATTCTGTCTTTTTGACTATATTACGATTTTAAAAGCTGCTTCTCTTCCCTGTGCAAGTGTTTTGAATGGGATAGGAAAGCAGCATTTAAAGAGGGTCACAGCTGTCTGTGACAATGAATAGAATGGATCATATTAAATAGTGGCACATAGTAGGCTCTTTTTCTGGAGTCCAGTCACAAGGCTTTGAAAACAAATACTGCAAACAAAACAAAGCACTTTTACAGATGTTGCCATTAAAATCTGAACAACCAGTTTCCAGCCTACAGCTGGAAAGAGTCACTGGGAACTTTGCAGTAGTTATTGTTTCTTTGCTTTTTGTGAGAGCACACCATGGAGATTTCAAAACTGAGGAAGAAGATAGTCACAGGTACTGTGACTATACTGGATGTTTAAGCAGCAGGGTTTTAAGTGGGGTGATGATTAGCATGGAGTAATGCCTCTCACAGCATCCCAGAAACAGATTAGATAAATACAACTACACCAGCAATAATCATGTGATAGAGTTTCATTGTAAAAGATTATTTTTCTTTTCTACTCAGCATTAATTTTTTATTGGCTTTTATAACAATTTTTACAGTGTTTTTTAGGAAGAAGTTGTTACAAAATTATCATGTGCTCACTAAGGAGTTTCTCATTGCTTGCAACTGTGAAAATAGATTGATAAGGCTGATACAAGAACCCAAAAGGCCTTTATGAGCTTTTTATCTCTCTCTTCTCCATTCAGTTCTGCTAAAAGGGAAGAATTTCTTGCCGGGATTGTTTCTTTGAGGATTGTATGGACTGTTGCAGGACAATACTAGGTTTGTTGTAGTAGTTTCAACCAAAATGGAAGTTCAGGGCTGGTAATCAGATGGACAGATGAGAGAGAAGCAATACACACAAGATGTGCTAGGATATCCCTCCTTGTCATACCTCACCATTGGACATGTAGGTTTTCAGATTTTCCTTTTGAAGTTGATCATAGCTTTTGTAAAGAACCCTATTCTTCTGGGATGCTAGCAAGTAAGCTTGTACTGCAGGGGCTTCAGGAAACTGTAGCATCTGACAGTGCTTTTCTTTTTGACTTCCTGTGTGGTTTCCTTATCCACAGTTACACGTTAGTTGGCCCTGCAACCATAAAGTGCTTAGCCAGCGGCAAGTGGAGTGTGAGCCACCAGCAGTGCCTGGCAGTATCCTGTGATGAGCCACCCCATGTGGAAAACGCATCACCGGAGAGCGGCCACCGCCTCTTTGGTGATACAGCATATTACTTCTGCTTGGATGGCTACAGCCTGGCTGATAACTCTCAGCTGCTTTGCAATGCAGAAGGGAAGTGGGTGCCTCCAGAGGGCAGGGAGATGCCCCACTGCATAGCTGATTTCTGTGAAAAGCCATCCACCGTCTCATACAGCATCCTGGAGTCCATTAGTAAAGCCAGGTTTGCAGCTGGCTCCATCGTGAGCTTCAAGTGCATGGAAGGCTTTGTTCTGAACACTTCGGCCAAGATCGAGTGCCTTCGAGGGGGCCAGTGGAATCCTTCTCCTTTGAGCATCCAGTGCATCCCTGTTCGCTGCGGAGAGCCTCCCCAGATTAGCAATGGCTATGCCAGTGGGGCCAACTACAGCTTCGGAGCAGTGGTGGCTTACAGCTGCAACAAGGGTTTCTACATCAAGGGAGAGAAGAAGCGGACCTGTGAGGCCACTGGCAACTGGAGTGGCAGTTTGCCGACATGCCACCCAGTGTCCTGTGGAGAACCACCGCAGCTTGCAAATGGCTTTGTTAAGGTACTGAATGAGTTTTCTCATCTGCCTGGTACCACAGCAAACTGAACATGTCTTCACAATTGCCGCTGTTGGGGTTTTCTTTCTTCTGTTCTCCTCTCTTGTTAAAATTGAGGAAGCACATGACTAGATGGAATAAGGAAAGGGAAGAATGGGTGGATTTGCGGCAGAATTATGTCTGAAAAACATGGACACTTCTATGGGATTTCCTATCTTAAAGTGGGTTTTCAGTTAGATTCAAGATGCCATATGACAATCAGTTGATTTCCTTAATGTCTTACTCTTCATTTGTTTGGTCCATGGGTAGCTTTCCAGTGCTATCTGGAGACATTTGAAGTACTGTTGCCAGTTCACAAGCCTTGCTCTTTTCACTGCTATGAAAAAAACTTGATTTGCAATAGGTAAATCACCTTGGGCTAATTTCTGTCATTTCAATGCAAGCACATTTCTTTGCTGAAGGCAGAACTTAACTTTCCTTATCAAATTACATTGCAACAACACCTTAAGTTAAACATCACCTTGTGGCAGCCCAAACCTGTAACAACTACTTAACTTGTGTTGTGCTTTGATGCACAAGGGTAATATTGTGGTAAGGAAGATCAAAACCACTATTGTAAAGATTTCCCTTTGAATTTTTAAAGCATTTTTGTTCTGAACAACCCCCCTCCTTCCTTAAATCTAGCCACCGGGGAATCTGCATTTGCTAATAATTGGCAGGGGTGGGGAGGGGGAGGTTGCATCCCAGTTCCTACATGGGCTTCCAGCAGTAATAGCAACAATTTCTATTCAGACTCCCACACAGATACATCCTCTAATGAATGCATATCACTCTGTGTTGTCTTCCTTAGGTAGCATCAGTCCTCCAGATATTCCTTCCAGTGAGAGACGTTTTTGAATACCTTGGTCAGAGCTCAGCCTGCAATTTTGAGGGGCTTCTCAGCTGCCTGCTCAAGACCCTGCAGCTGTATATATGGCAATTATAAACATCTCCTAGTAGTAGTACATCTGAGGGCTCCAGCCTTGAATACATCTCTAAACTAAAGAATCACAATAGGCCATTTCATGGCAGCTTCTCCTGGCCCATTCCTTTTCTGTCTTCCTGTCTACACATCTTTTGGCCTCATGGGTCAGGAAGGGGAAAGGCAGAAGAAATGTTTTCTAGCTTTTACCTTGTAAGCCTTGAATTTCCTATTTCCTTTTGATGGTTATCTCAGATTTCTGACAGCAGAGTGCATCATTTGAGGCAAGACATTTTATGTCAGATTTTTTGCATTCATTCCTTAGCAGACAGCCTTCACTGCTGTCTGGGATTCAGCTAGAAGCTAGACCAAGAAAACACAAATTAAATCAGCCTCTTATTGCCCCAGTCATGCATCTTCATTTCAGACATGTTCCCATCTTATCTGTTTTGCAGGAAACAACAGGACGCTTCTTTGAAAATCAGGCAAATTATCAGTGTGAGTCTGGCTACCAGATGGTTGGGAGCTCAGTGTTTATTTGCCAAGCCAATCGGCAATGGTACAGTGAATCACCTCCTTACTGTGTTCCCCTCAGCTGTGGAAAACCACCACCCATCCAGCATGGCTACTCCAAGGGAGAAACTTTTGATATGGGCTCCAAAGTTGAGTTTTTCTGTGATGAAGGCTATGAGCTGATTGGAGATGTTTCTTGGACATGTCAGAAGTCTGGGAAATGGAGCAAGAAGCAAAGCCCGAAGTGTGTGCCAACAAAATGTCCAGAACCACCCCTGGCAGAAAACCAGCTGGTCTTGAGGGAAGTGACTTACCAAGTCGGTGTTGTACAGTTCTCCTGCAAGGAGGGTTATGTTTTGCATGGCTCCTCCGTACTGAAGTGCTTGCCCTCCCAACAATGGAATGATTCCTTTCCTTTCTGCAAGGTTGTACAGTGTCCTGCACCTCCGTACATCCCATTTGGTGACCCCTTGACTTCATCACTTCATTTTGGTAGCACTGTGAAATATATCTGCGTAGATGGGTTTTTGCTGAAGGGTGAGTCTAACATCAGATGCCAGGCTGATGGCTCATGGAGCTTGCCTTTGCCAGAATGCATTCCTGTGGAGTGCCCCCAGCCAGAAGAAATTCAGAATGGCATTGTTGATGTGCAGGGCCTCACCTTCCTTAGCACAGCCCTCTATACATGTAAACCAGGCTTTGAACTGGTAGGGAACACAACTATCCTATGTGGAGAAGATGGCCAGTGGCTTGGAGGAAGGCCAGCTTGCAAACCTATTCAATGCCCAAGGCCTAAGAAGATCCTCAATGGCAAATACTCATTCACAAACTTTCATTATGGGCAGACTGTTAGGTACTCCTGTGACAGAGGTTTCCATCTGCAAGGGGAGGAAACACTGAGATGCCTAGAGACAGGGGAGTGGAGTACAGAGGTTCCCTCCTGCAAAGCCATAAACTGCCAGCCCCCTCAGCCCATTGAGAATGGCTTTGTGGAGGGTGCAGATTATAGCTATGGGGCTATGGTAATTTACAGCTGTGTGCCAGGCTTCCAGCTATCTGGCCTTGCCATGCAGACCTGTGAAGAATCAGGCTGGTCTAGCTCCACACCAGCGTGTCTCCCAACAGACTGTGGCCTGCCTCCTCACATTGACTTTGGGGAGTACATGCAGGTGAGACATGGAGAAAGACATTCTGACCAGGAGAGTGTTACAGAGAGTCCCTCCCTTTCGCATATGTTACTGGCTGACAATTTGAAAGACTTCAGAAGTTCACTGAAGGAAGAAAGTGCAATGCAGCTCACAACTTTCTTATTTGGAACTACCATTTTATACACGTGTTACTCTGGCTACGAGCTGCTAGGAAACCCTGTTCTAGCTTGCCAGGAAGATGGGGCTTGGAACGGCACTGCCCCTGCCTGCATTTCAATAGAGTGCACCTTGCTGTCACCCCCAGAGAATGGTTTTTTACATTTCACTGAGAACACACTCGGTAGCGTGGTGCAGTACACCTGTAAGCCAGGCTTCATACTTGTTGGCTCCGACACACGACTGTGTTTGCCAAGTCGGCAGTGGAGTAACACTGCTCCATACTGCAAAGCAATAACGTGCAACTCACCTACCCAGCTTATCAATGGGAAAATAAGAGGGGAAGACTACACGTATGGGAGTATCATCTATTATGAGTGTGATCCTGGATACCAGTTAAATGGCCCCGCAGAGAGGAGGTGCCAAGAGAACCAGAAATGGGGTGGCAGTGAACCGCTTTGCATTCCTGTTTCCTGCAGCCCACCACCAGTTTTGGAGAATGGTCAGGTGACTGGAGAGGAGTACACATTCCAGAGACAAACGGAGTACAGCTGCAATGAAGGTTTTGTGTTAGATGGGGACAGAAGTAGAGTCTGCCTTGCAAATGGAAGCTGGAGTGGAATTGCCCCAGTCTGCAAAGCTGTGACCTGCCCTGTGCCACTGCCTCTTCCCAATGGGAGAACGAGTGGCTCAGATTTTGGCTTTAAGAAAGAAGTGCACTATCACTGCAACAAAGGATACACCCTGCAAGGAGTGTCTATGCTTACCTGTCAGAGTGATGGTACCTGGGATTCAGAAGCTCCACACTGTGAGCCAGTCATTTGTGGACCTCCTGAGGACCTCTCCCATGGCTTTCTGAATGGCTCAGGCTTTACCTATGGGGAATTTGCCCAGTATGTGTGCTTCCCTGGTTATGAGCTGCATGGCAATCCTTTACGGCAATGTTTGTCCAATGGTTCCTGGAGTGGAAGCCTCCCATCTTGCCTACCCTGTCTGTGTCCTACACCACAGATTCAGAATGGGTTCATTCTTGGTACAGATTTCAGCTGTGGGCATAGTGCCCAGTTTCAATGCCTGGAAGGCTTCAAACTGCTAGGGCCTTCTGAAGTCACCTGTGAGGCTGCTGGCAAATGGAGTTCTGGGTTTCCTCGCTGCGGGCAGATTTCCTGTGGCTCTCCACCCATCATTCCCAACGCATTTATCAATGGGAGCAGCTCTGCAGATGAGAACACCATTATCTACACCTGCTTGATGGGTTTTGTCATGCGGGGGAGTCCAGAACTGACTTGTGTGGAGACTGGTGACTGGAAGAAGCCATACCCAAGCTGTGAGCTGTTGAGCTGCGGCCCACCACCTTCTGTCCCAAATGCAGAGGTTCTTGGGAGTAGTTACACCTATGGGAGCAAGGTCCAGTACAGGTAAGAATGCTGCTGCCATTCTGTTTCCATAAAAGCTCTGAATGAACGAAGATGGAAGGTATGAAGATAGGTTTATGCACCCTCAGTGCAAGTTTTTAAAAGACCTGGAAGAAAAGTTACACCCTATCATATGCTCAGATTAACAAAGGCCATGTTCCCATTCACATATAAGATATTATTTGGACCACTGTCAAAATGCCAGCAAGGTATTTCAGCCTGTTGGGCTGCACTCCTCCACCACATTTAGTTTCCCATTCCCCTTTATGTTCCTCTTCTCCTCTGAAACACTGGTCTGGACTTTCAGGTTTTCTTAGCAGGTGGCAGTAACAGCAGAGTGTGCAATTTTTCTCCCGTTTTGGCATCCCATTTATGTCTTCATTCTGCTTCAGGTGCCTGTTGTAATACAGAAGGGCTGATCTCCCTCTTGTCCCATTTTCTGCAGTGCAACACTTCACTGTCAGCAAGCATTGCTGATGTGAAGTTACTCCTTTGTCAGGTATGAGAGAAAGGGGGTTTTGTTAATTTCCTGAAGTGTGCACACTGTGGATCTCTTTCTCTGAGGTGAGGAATTCCTTGGCAGAAGGGGACATGGGGTTTTGGCAGTAAAAGCAAATATTAGTATGGGACAAAACTGGGAGATGGCTTGTGGATGAATTTAACAGTATCAGTCATTTCCATGCATCTTTAACAAGGTGAAGAGGGTGCTTTTGTCTGCCTTCCTACAAATGAACCCACTTATGCAAAAGCCAGTTTAGTTGCTCTTGGTGAAGCACCATATGGAACTGAACAAATCAGCCTTAAGTGTCTAAACAAATGGCCTGTGGTCAGCCTAAGGCTTGGTTTGTTGTTGGAAGAAAGTGAGATCATCTTCAGAACTGCTTGGCACTCACACACTGTTTGCCTAACCAAAAGCCCTCCCTGCAAAGGGAAGGGCAGTGCAGGAACTGCACTAAAGTGGTCAGTACCCTCCAAGCTCTAAAGCCACCAACTCACTTTACATTGTGGTGCTGCAGCAGCATGAAGCAACTGGAGATGAAGTCTGAAGCTTCCAGCCTCTTGCAACAGGATAAACTCAGTCCAGGCATGCTTCTTCTTACAGGGTTACCTTAAAATAATAGGGAAATCCCAAGGTGTGCTTATGAACAACTAATGCTGAAAAATTACTGTCTGACTTCAGAATTTATGGGTTAGCTCATCCCCAGCTGTGTCTCTGTGGTCAGGTCTTCGTGCTGTGTTGCAGATGCCTGGAAGGCTACACAATGGTGACAGAAGTGGATGTATGCATTTGCCAGGAAGATGGACAGTGGTCTCCTCAAAGTATTTCCTGTTGCCCCAGAAAGTGTCCACTCCCTGGAAATATCACCCATGTAATTGTACATGGGGACAACTTCACTGTGAACACAAACATCACTTTGTCATGTGTAGAAGGCTATACTCTGGTGGGAGCAAGCACATCTACATGCAAGGTACAGTGTTACTTGCACTGTTTTATTTTGCCGGCTTCATTGAATTCAAGAGTTCTCCTCATGCCCCGTTAGCTCATGGCTCTTAATTGCACACAACAAAAAAATTTAAAGCATGTCATGCAAAATGTAATATGCTTCTTTGTTGCCCAGTGAGAGCAATTATTAGTTTTCCATGCATAGACTTTCAGAACTAGAAATTACTGATTTTTTTCTTGCATTGAAAACTAATACCGTCCTTTAGAAAAGCATTCTTTTTCTCACATTTCAGGGCAGTGTGTCCAAGATTTTAAAAAATTATGTCCAAGATTTCTATTGTGTTTTGAGGATGGTGTGCAGAGGTCTTTTTCTCCAGAAAACAGGTAGCACACATTTTAATCCACTGTCAAGCTGCAGAAACTTGTATCCTCTGTATGTTGAAAAGCAAACATCCTCATCAGTTCTGCTAGTAACCTCTTGTCACATTAGCTGTGGACAACCTTGCATTAAGCTTGTAAATGGATTCTTTAAAGTCAGTAAGTCTGCTCATATGACAAAAGCTAAGCATGTGTGTTTCTGCAGAATCAGCACTTCGTAAGGAAAGATTTTCCCCTTATTTTGCTGTTTCAAATATATGTGGAAGTAGGATTAGATCTGTTTGATGAACATGTCTTCAGATACTGGACTTCCCTTAGAGAGCCTGGGAAGGCAGCTGAAGCACTTAGTCATGGTGTTATTCAGCCAGGAGAGAAGTACAGAACATAGAATCAGGAAGCTGTAGTTCTCATTCTTCTCCTGATGTGTTCCGTGAGCTATTAGGTCACCTTGTACAAGTGAACTTGCTTTTCCAAGCTTTTCTTTACCTATTAACTTTTTGTTCCTTCTGTCTTATAAGTCTAAGCTGAACAATTCTGCCAAAGCTGAGCTCCAGTCTGTTGACATCTTAAAAGTGTTACTTGAAATTGCTGAGTTTTATTAAGGATTCCACAGACAGTACTACATTAACCACATCTGTACCCCCACAGCCACTGGATGCTTCTACTATGATTTTTCTAACTTTTTCATTTAGATATGAGTTAAGCATATAAAGTGGTGCCTTCACACTTTTAATTATATTTATTTTTCAGGAGAGTGGCATTTGGGTGCCACCATTTTCTGATGACATCTGCATTCCTGTGTCCTGTGGGACCCCAGAGTCTCCAAAGCATGGATTTGTGGTTGGCACTAAATACAATTACAAAGACGTGATTCTTTATAAATGTGATTCTGGCTATGAATTACAAGTAAGCAAGCTCAAATCTCCAGCACTCTACAACCTTTAGTTGTAATTTTCAGTTCTTGTGTGATGAATGTGAGAATGTATTATGTCTGTTCCATATTGATATATTCCATCAACTGCCACAGAAGTTGGATATCTGCTGGTGGTGGTGTTACTGTCTGTAGAATGCTGATGGTATGTCTGGGATAGTCCTTGAATGACTTAAGAATATAATTGAAGCAAATACAAGCATCTTGTTCAGAGATACAAGTTCAGTAGATACCTTTCAGTATTGCTTTAGTTTTTTTAACAGAAGGTTGCTTCAGCCCTCTGCAAATACAGCATTATATATGTCTGTGACCATAAATCATGGAAAAGTCAATTTCTCAGGTATTGCTCTATTGAACTGGTTTTCTTGTCAGTTAGTCTGCATTCTTCCCGTGATTTTGTAATGTCCTGAGCATTACATCTGCTGCATTGTGCCTTTCAGACTCAAAGCTCCTGATAAACTCCACTGCCCTCAGTTCTGTGACATTGCTAGATGGTATGAAAGTGGTTATCTCTTGTTTTAGTAAGGCAGAGGGATTCCAGTTTGTTCAATGCCAGCTTTATTCCCTGATGGAGAAGGGAACAAGTTTTTTCTGACAATTGTTTTTATTAGCATTGGGCTCTTATCCCCCACCTGAGCTCTGGAGCAGCACTGCTGTACCGTTCTCAGTACTCAGACAAGCCAATTCAGGTGTGTTTTCAAAAGCTGCAGTGAATTCAGAAATGAAAGTATGTTGCTGAGGAACAGCATGACCTCCACCATCCCAGGTGATGGCAGAATAGGGCAGTCATGTCCAGAGGTATGAGGTGGTGAGGTGTCTCCAGGACAGAGGCTGGCTCTTAATGCTGTGTTTTGTGAGTATCAAGCAGAATGTGGGATTGTGCTTCCTTTGTACTGTCGTAATACCAATAATAAATTAAAAACTGCATGTGTATGAATAGAAGATGCTTAGGTAACAATAAATTTAATTTTCATTATGTTGCCACGTATGTAATATCACTGGGGACTGAGGGGTGAGTTGGTGTTTAGACAAATAAGTAGCATTGGTATTTCAAGTAATTTTTGTAGGTAATAAACCAGTGCTTTCATATGGTAAATAGTACTTCCAAGCTTTGTATTCCAGCTTTGCCCCCTAGCGTCAATCTGTCTCCCTGCTGTTGAAGAGAAGTCCTTTTTTTCCTTTGGGAAGTAAAGTCTACTGGGTGTGATGCTGTACAGTACTTATGTCAACCAGCTGCCCTTGTCAATGGGTTTGCTTTGTAATGAGAGTATGTTACTTAAAGGGACAAATTTAGATGTTGTTCTCCATGTCTTGGAACAAAATAAGAAATAAATCCTGGGCTATTAGACTGTATGTAAGAAAGAAATAGCATTATTTATAAGCAAATTTAAAGAATGGGATGTGGTCAAAATCAGCACATTACATTTGAAAAACGCTGTTGTTGAAAAAAATGCTAGTTAGATTTTCTGTGAGTGAGTCCTGGAAGAAGAAAATTTGTTGTTGTAACACATTCCCGGGAACAAGAATGGTAAAACTGACAAGAAAGGAGATAATCCAGGGAGAAGGGTAAGAGAACTGACTAACTGGCCCCACAAACTTTTGGTTTATAAATAATACCCATCACTTTGCAGGAAGGAATTCTACCCTAGATTCTGCTAGTAGACCTGGTCCGCAGCTTTTAACTATCTCTTTATGTCAGTTGCACGTGGAGGGAAAACATCCTGGCCTTGCTGGATACTAGAGTTGATGCAAGAAACAAGTTGACTAAGTAAAGTTGTTCTTCAGGCATTTTCTTCTTTTTTCACAGGGTGATGCAGAACGGACTTGTCAAGAAGACAAGATTTGGAGTGGCACAGTGCCAGTGTGCAGAAGTATGTTCCACCTGAATTTATTACTTAATGTTGGTTAAGGGTGATTTTACACAACAGAAAACACTAATATTCATTTCACTTTATAACTCATACTGCCTGCATTTGCCTAAAAATTTTTGGTAAGTACCATTGATAACAGCCTGGAAGAGTTGCAGAATTGCTGGTGTGTGCCAGTAGTAGTGTAAAGGAAATCACTGCACCGTTCTGCCTTGCTTCTGTATCCCTAAGCAAGCTGTGCAGACAGCTTCCTAGTTTAAATAGTTCTGACACCTGAGGTCATGATTTCTGGGGTTACTGAGGACCTCTGAACATGTTAGTTGCTAGGAATCGCAGGTACTTAGTATCCTTGAACATGACTCTATGGATACTCATTCTCAAAGGTACTTCACTTCTGCAAGATGTCTGATGCCTAGTGACTGCAGTGCCGAAATAAGCGTTGTCTGTATAACTACTTACACGGACTTCAGCTGTTGGCTGTAAGTGGCAACAGTGGAATTTTCTGAGGCTTCCTGCCAGCACAGCTGCAACAGATTTTGTCTTTTAGCAGGAACTGAAAGCACCAAGCATGATACTGTTCTGCTACTTAGAGGCAAATATCTGGGAATGCCCAGATAAATGCTATGTTCTTTCCCTGTTTCTCAGAGTAAAACCTGTGGAGGACCTGTGGACAGGACAGGCCAGGCCATATGCATTATGTCTGACTGCAACATATTCTTTATGTTATAGGAGTATCATGTGGACCCCCGGACATGATAGAAAATGGATCAGTTCAGGTAGAGGAGTTCCTGTTTGGCAGTGAGGTTTTTTACAGCTGTGACCCTGGATTTGAGCTACAAGGACCAAGCCGAAGGATTTGCCACGTTGACAAAAAGTGGAGCCCCTCCGCCCCTTCATGCATGAGTAAGTAGCAAGCAGAGCAATATGGTGGCAGTTTTCCAAGACAGCCGTGGAACGAACTGAGAGAGTATTTTTGCTGGCTTCCTCTCAGTCTCCTGCTCCAGCTGGAGGGCTGTAACAGGAGGAGCCAGAGGAAAATCCAGTAGAGAAGTTCTCAATGGCAGTTCCTCTCTGATCTGAAGGGAGCTCCTTTTGGCACATCAAAATGGCACAAGCATAGAGCTGTGCTCAGGTCAGTAGGGAAGGAGTGTGGCCTGCTGTATTTGATTTGCCTTGCATTGTGTTGTGCAGGGCCTTGGACATCATGTGCTGGGATGGTTCATCTCTGCCATGCCAAGGCTAATACAACCTGGCCATTCTGTATGTCTGGAGATCAAGACTCTGCTCCCTAGGATCAAATCTTGGCTGTCAGTGCAGAAGGTGATTAATTGTGGGAGCATAGAAAGAAGGATTTATGACTTGTTTCATACAGCTTATAAATAAAATGCTAAGATTTTATAGTCTTTACCAGTAAATAATTTCCCATCTTCTCATGGTGATGTCATAGTCCTACTCCTTGCATTCTTCTCTCTCACTGTTGACCAATTTGCTTGATCTCCACAGTAAGAGTGGGACAGGGGGCAAGATCCTTCTTAACTACAGTCATTTTTCTTGGGGACATCTTGAGATTACCTTCTACTGTTCAGGGAGCAAAGGGGACTGCAAATGCAGTCCAAATCAATCCAAATATTCTGGATTGCTGTGACTGAACACACCTCATAGCTTACAATACCACCAGATATGTTAGGGCATATTCTCTCTCAGGTATCTAGTATGAACTCTAGGAGAGAGGACAGGCAAGGCATTGTATAACCTTTCTCCATATAATACTTCACAGCTTCTTTCTTTCCATCTTTCCATTAATTCAGTGTGTGAACAGAGCTGTCAGACAGTGTGTAACACATAGACAGAATGGCCTTCACTGTCTGTATAAAACCAAAATGTTTTCTCCTCTCCTAGGAATTACTTGTGGGCTGCATCCCTCAATAGAAAAAGCAGAGGTCATTTCTGCAGGAAGCACATACAGAAGTAATGTAACCTTTGTGTGCAATTCTGGATACCATCTTGTTGGACCCCAGAATATCACATGTCTTGCCAATGGGAGCTGGAGTAAACCCTTGCCATTGTGTGAAGGTAACTGTTAGGTTTCATGGCCTGGCAGATTCCGATCTGGGATATAGCTCGTCACCTATGCATGCATACCATATGATCCAGGCATTGAGCTGCTTTTGGGAAACAATTCTGCAGTGTGCATTAGAAATGGTGCCTGAAAAATGAAATGTGTCACAAGGAGCACTGTCTGTTACCAAGCTAGAAGGAGATTAGACATCATTTTTCCTAAAGTTTTAATCTGCACTTTAACAAGCTTAACAAGAGGTTACTTGCCATCTCAGAAAATCAAACCCCTAACAAAAGGTGATAGACTGTGAGGACAAGTGACTTTTCTCCCAGCAGACTTCTGAAGTCAGTTGAGTCTATATTCATTTTCTGAATTTTGGGCCCCAAGAACAGTCTCAACAGCTCAGCCTTTAATCTGCATACTCTTCACATGAACAAACACCATGAATCCTTGATATGTACCTTTTTGCAAATCACTGCTTTGAGGTGCTCCCTTAGTAGGTCCTGTTACTCATGTCACAAAGCAGAATGAGTGCCAAGCAAGAACTGTCTGGGTCATATGGATTGGGCAGTAGTGGGTGGAAACAAGGCTGTCAACACAAAAACAGAATAAAAACTTATGATCCCACGTTTGAACAGATAGTCAGTACTGTTAGATGACTGTCCAAAATGTAAAGCATATAGAAGCTTACTAAATTGCAGTATCATTAACTTTTGAGTGTTCTCCATTCCTGGCCTCTTTGCCATGAAAATATAAAGTCTGAGCTTCACGCTTTTCCTTTCCTCTTAGAAACACACTAGTTCATTTCTTGCCCATCACACTTTCTTTCAGGCTGTTCTTGTCCTTGCTGTGTATACCTCAAGTCTCCCAAGCTAGACTCTAGACCCAGTGTCCTGCTTCTTTTCATAGTTGCTCCTGGCCTTCTTACATGGAGCTGACATGTTGATGTCTCCACACCCAGCCATGCACACAGATTCAGAGAGGACCAGCATGCTGTCATAGCTTCACTGAAGTAAGACAGATAATGATCTTCCACTCAAGACAGGTTCCTGTCACCAGAACCATGAAAACTGCATGAGGGCTAGGGACCATCAGATGCAGTGTTGGGCAACTGCACGATGCACAGATCACAGTGCTGTAATGCTTTGCAGACCTTATAGTAGCAACCTGGACAGTTGATGGGGGACATCTGCATCACAGGGGAGGTCTCTAGTACCTAGCCAGGAACCTAAGAAAAGTCACACACTGGCAGTGCTGAACAGATGTCAAGAAGACCATCTTGAACAAGGTTGAGCATAAGACACTTGACCAGTTCCTCTCTTCCTCTTGCCTGTCTGTCTGACAGTTTAATCTTCAGTCCATTACACAGACCCCCTAGTAAAATCAAATGGAAAATGGGATGCAGAACAATCTCTTTTGTAGCAGTAGTAACCCAGCTTGGGCTCTGCCTGCTGGCTTCAGAAACACAGTTGAGAATCTTCAGGGGAGCAATTAGCTAAGTGTTGGGATCTTGCACCAAACCCATCCTGCATCTTATCTGGTATTTCAAATCAGATGAAAAGGAAGGTGCAAAGGCCTGCAAGTTTCCAGGGTGTCTCTCAATGGCAAGAATGAACCATTTCCATGTTCTACCCCACTGACCCCAGTATGAAGTCATATATGTGTTCTCTCCTCCCCAGCACTGCCACATTTTGCTGACCTGAAAAACATGTAGCTGTGGCTTTTCTTCATCACTGGGAGGAGCTCCTTCCCTAGCTGGGCTGTATTTGCTTCCCAGGGCTACTGAACTCTCTCTCCCTCAATGCTCTTCATGATTTATTAGTCTGTGGCTGTTACTTTAAGGATACTGTGTGAGTAATTCAGGAATTGTTGGAAGTCCAGCTCTAATATCAAGCTGAATTAATGCGAGCTCTTCCTTTGCAGAGACCAGATGCAAAGTTCCAGTTTCCTTGCTGAATGGGAAGGCAATTTATGAAAACAATACAGTTGGCAGTACAATAGCATATTTCTGTGAGAGGGGATACAGCTTGGAAGGGGAGCCTGCAGCACAGTGCACAAGAGATGGAAGATGGAGTAATCCCTTGCCTCTCTGTAAACGTGTGTGTTTGCTTTGTAATGAAAAAGTGGTCTCAATTCGTAAGGACTAAAAGCTATGCTGCTCTTCATTTAAACTGACAGTAAATGAGAGCAAGTTCTGCAGATCTTTGTGGAAATGTCCTGTAATTTTCTACTGGAGTGACCATGAGCAGAATTTGTCACTTGTAGTTTAAAAAATTGGTTTGGCCTACTTTGTTGGTGTGAATCCCATTTTTACAGAGGAACAAAGGGAGCAGTTACTGAGACATGTTAAAGCATCAACTTTTCTTTGTATATTTTATTGACAGTAAAAGAATGAGCTGTGTTCTACATAGCTCCCTTTAGTTGGAAAGCTGACAAAATTGAGTCAATTGTAGTCAACCACTTGTTATAGGAGGAGCAAATGAGAGAAAAATTTGGAGTAGAAGGCAAAAGGGAGACTTTATTGTTGTCTGCAATTGGCTATTGGGAGAATCAAACTTTTTATTATTATTTTATGACCCAAATCTCGTAACTTTACATAAAATTACAAATTGGACTTGTGTGCAGTGTCCATTTCTATTGCTTTTCATATGATTTGATTCTGAAATTTGCAGAAACTACTCTAAAGTATTCTCTTCCCTCCTTCCAACTCTTTTTCCTCCCTTCTTCTTCTCCTTCACACCCTTTCTTTGAACAGCAAACCCTTGTCCTGTGCCTTTCATAATCCCAGAGAATGCCCTTCTGTCTGAGGTGGATTTTTATGTTGGTCAGAACATATCCATCAGGTGCAGGGAAGGCTACCAGCTGAAAGGGCAGTCTGTCATCACCTGTAATGCTGATGAGACCTGGACTCCAGCAACAGCTAAGTGTGAAAGTAAGTACATGAGGTGCAGTTCTGCAGAGGCTTGGTACTTTCCAGAGGGCTGGTGACCACAGCTGTATCACACAGGAGTGTGACAGCACAGGCATGTCAGCAGAGCTCTCCATCTAGATACAGTTATTATGGAAGAAGAGAGCTTTTGTCTGCTATTGCAATTTGAAGAGGTGGGTCACTCCAAGAGATTCAGGCACATAAAGCTGACCTAACAAGCTCTACAGAAGAGCTATTTCTTACGTCTTTCTTACAGAGTTGTTCCTTCAAAAGGATCCAGAATATGGCTAAGTGGGTTGATGCCCCAAGAGCATTCATTCTACTATCTACTAGGCCCTACTGTAATTTTCTTCTGAATTTACTTTTTGTAAGCACTGGAGCTGGGATTGGTTGTTGGATACCCTAAATATCGTGAGAATTATTCATACGAGGTTATGGGTGATGAGACAAGGGTTGTAGGGAGAGGTGCTGCCTTTTATTGTATTTATTGACACTGACAGAAGGCATAGTGTCCTTTTGCAGGCATGTCTGAAAGCTTTTTGGCTTCTTGCAAGCAATATTGTTTAGTTCAGACAATGACATCACCTCACTCTACAAACCCAGTCTCATGTGTATCCTGGGACCATCTGAAAGTTTCTGGTCTATATGGTGGATATAGCCGTTGTTGCATTACCTAAAACTGCTCTTCCTGGCCAACTCCCTGCTCACTGGGTATATGTACAGGTATTTCCTGTGAGTGTCTGCACCATGAAGCAGTCCTACTTAACTGATTTCCCATCACAGGTTTCTCTCTGGCACATCCCAGGTCTTTTGTGCAAAGCACTGTGTCCAGGGTTAGAAATTGTATCATGTAGGCATTGCAGCTCAGCAACCTCTTGGTGATTTCTTTTGTTTAGAGATATCTTGCGGCCCCCCAGCTCACATAGACAATGCTCTGATTCGTGGTAGCTTCTATCAGTATGGAGACATGATCACCTATTCATGCTACAGTGGGTACATGCTGGAGGGGCCACTGCGGAGCATTTGCTTAGAAAATGGAACATGGACAACACCACCTACCTGCAAAGGTAAGTATTTTTATGAACAGAAGCATATCTTAACTTGCATGGAAGTATCATCCTAGCTGCAATAAAAAGGACAGTGAAATTTTCGCTAGTTCCAGTGCAATCATGGTTTCACCCAGGGCATTTAAAGTGCAGTGTTGCTTTATTTCCAGGTGAAAGAGAGCGCTTCCACAATTGTTCTCTTTAGTCCTTGCTAATCTTACAGTTTCTTTTGCTATGATGTTGTATCCCACACCTAAGATCCTCTCCTCGCATCTTTTGTGAGAAAGTGACAGAACCAGTCATCTTTCTGACATGTTGAGCTGTTTCAGATAAGCACTGCCAGTCAGTTTTTCACAAAGATCAAGCACTGCAGAAAACAAAAGTAAGAGATCCAATGGGTGCTTAGTCTCTCACTGTATTTAGAGCTTGGCAGCTCCTGAAAATTGTTTTGCAATAAAATACTTAAGGATAGGTTGATAGAGCTCACTAAGTAATACACAGTAAGTACTGCAGAAAATTCATGGGTTTAACCAAATACCAAAGACAAAGTCTAATCTTGTGACCCTTGGCATACCAGTAGGAAGATGTCACTTTTTGGTTTGTTGAGCTAAAAACTCATTTGTTTAAATTACCTGGAAGGGCTGATCTGCAAAGTACCGTCAAACATGTCCTGTTTGCAACACCATGGAGTCTACTGAGACTGTTCAAAGGAATAAGTATTAGGGAAAATTATTTCAAAAAATGACATGATGAGATGGACAAATGATCAGAGTGTAGTGCAGGAAAACAAAGCAGAATAACCTGCTTTTTGGTGTATTAAGGGAGAGGAGTAACAATTTCACCCCCTCTTTTCACCTAAAAGGGGAACTAGAAAGGACTAAAGATGTTTGAGAGGACTGACCTCTGTTTTTGTGACACATGTCAAAATAATCTTTCAAAACTACTTTGTAATTCATTTGAAAGATTTGCCTAACAAAAGGCCTACAGGACCCAAGCCTTTGTGGTCTACATCAGAAGCGACATGAAAGCACTTTTTGTAATGACTCATGCTGCATTTCTTGGTTTTGGCTCTGTGAGTTGATTATTAATGTGTCCTAAGCCTGCTTGAAATGTTCTGGCCTGGTTGAACAGGTTAGTTAATGTAAATATTATAATTAAAAAGCAGACTTCATTAGTTTCTTTGGGAGAGCTCTCACCACAGCTGCACTTGCCTGAATCACTGCTGGTTAGAGGTTGCAGGCCAGATTCTGATCTGAGTTTCAGGGGTGAGAATTATTAGCCTGGATCTGCTGATTGTAAACACCTTCAGGACCCAGCGGGCTGCACAGACACACACAGCTTGTGTGACCCCAACTTTTTGTCTCTGAAATGCTCTAAAATCTGTGTTGTCTATTTGCCCTCAGTCCATGTCTTGCTGACTGGGAGTGGTCAGTGTGGAGCTACCGACCAGGAAGTTCATACCCCATCAGCAAATAAGAGCATTATGAGAGGTCATCTGAGGCATGGAGGAAATTGTTCACTTGCAATCACAGGAAAGCTTTTGTCAAAGCGGAGAACAGATATCAGAAATTATTTTTTTCCCCTTCTTACCCATGTTTGTCTTGCAGCAGTGTAATGCTTTTGTGTCCTGTGGAGTTAACTCTCAGGCATGGATTTACAAAGGGATCTCAAAGATTAAGATTGATACCATCCATGTGAGATCTGCTACCACCAACTGAAGTCACAGTTAATGGTTCCCTTTCTCTCCCCAGCACATCAGGACTGCATTTGCCCTGCTTGCTTTTACAACAGCAAAAAAAGAGAATGAGATCCCAGCTTAACTTCCTGCCCCAGACCTTTCTCTGGTCTTATGTGTCAAGTGAAGAATAATCCCCACAGCAACAGACACGGAGTCTCTGCCTGCCTAAATTGGTGTATAACAAGTGCACACCTAGGGGTGATACTGTCTTACTCATTCAGTTTCACAACCAGGGCCTGGGCAGAAATCCAGGAAAAGCCTATCTGTGCCTGAGATCCTGGATCACTGAGCGGGATGGAGTTGCCATCCAAAGCAATTTCTGTATCTCATTAAATATCTGCATCTTCTCCATTGACCAAGAGAGAGAAAATACATTGCAGAGACCATTTTTCATGGGCTTTGAATTTAACAAAGGATATCATTTATACACAAACCTCTTACCTCCCATCCCACTATACATTCATGGGACATTTAAGTGGCATGGATCACACAAAGCTTTAAATGGTTTTTGATTCAACTTTCATAATTTTTCATTACACAAAGGAATGACTGGCACACTGTTCTACTTTAGTCAACGCCCAGAGACAAGCTGTCTGCATAGTCATGGATATCTTTACAACAAAAATTGTTCAAAGTACCTGTTAAAGTACTGCAACTTCTGTGAACTTGCCAGGGCCTAAGGTCTCTTCCCATTCTCATTATCAGCTGACATTTGATGAGAAGGCTTTTGGGATTGAAAAATAAAATGGCAAAAGCTTTGGCCTTATTTCAACAGACTCCAAGCTGGAGCTTGCATCTTGGCATGGCTTAGCTGCAAGACTGACTCAAGTTTGGTTCTGTCAGGGGAAGATTTGCATTCTTTCCAATGTGGAGCTCAGGTCTGAATAGTGTTTCAGTGTGCTAAACCACTGTTTCTACTTGATAATAACACTGAACAAGACCTGAAACACTCAAAGCCTAAGCTCATATTATTGCTTACCTAGTAACTAATAAAAGATAGGATGCAATTAACAGTTCAGACTGAGTTTCCTGAGGTTACTCTGTGTTCATAAGTACCACTAATTAGAAGCCAGCCTGATTACTTATTTGTTCTGTAGTATCATCTTGAAGCCACAATTTTTTATTTTCTGTATTTAATATGTACACCAATATGACAAGGATTGTACTTCCTCCAATGATCTTTAAGTCTAACGTATTTGTACTTAGTTTGCCACTGATTTTGTAAAGTAGTCCTGGTTTCCCTGGATGTATTAGCCAAGATACAGTGCAGTGTCACAGAAATTATTATGAAGTCCAAAGTGTATCCAGTCCAGGCAACATATTGGGCTAGCATGATAGAGTACACTTCAAATTCCCCACTCTTATGATCAGGTGCTTATTAACAGGTGTGCAAGCCAAGGAGTACCAGTCAGCAGGAATGCTAAGTGAGGTTTATAATCACACTTTGAGTTTCACAGGTAAACGCTTCAGTGTGCCACTGCTGCACCCTTGTTGGTCATTCCTCATTATGCTGGATGATAGCACAATAAAAATTGCTTGTTCTACCACAGTGTTTAATTTTACTTTCAACAAATCCTGTATTATGCAAGACAACATTATCTGAGTGTTTCCTACCAAGGTTAGAAGGAAGCTGGATTTTTATTTTAGAGTTAATTTAGAAGAGGGAGGAAAAAAAAAGGCTAATAGTTTTTGTCTGGGGTGGGGTCTTTTTTTTAGGTTTGGTTTGTTGGTTGTTTGTTGGTTTTGGTTTTGTTTTGGTGGGGGTTGAGGGGGTTGTTTGGGGAGGGTTCTTTTTTTTTTTTCCTTTTTTTTCTTTCTTTTTATTTTTCACAAGAATGAGTGAGGAAAAGCAGACAAAGCATGGTGTCAGCCTTGAAACATTGTCCAAATAATTTACCCAGCTATGCCAGAAACTTCTAAGTTTTGATTCTTGCCTTGGACAATTTTTTATTGTCTTAATGGTTTCCACACTCTTTCTCACAGTACCTAGTTACACAGAGCCAGAAAATGATGTAGCCCTTAAAGTCAAATTATGTTTCTGAACTTCACTACATTTCTTCATTCCACTCTAAACTTTACAACTGCAAACATATGTACAAGATGCTGAATTACTAAGCTTCTAATTAACTGTCTTGAGTTTGTCATTAAACTGTATTTTTTTCAGCTGTGTGTCGGTTCCCATGTCAGAATGGTGGTGTCTGTGAGCGACCAAATGCCTGCTCATGCCCGGATGGCTGGATGGGTCGTCTCTGTGAAGAGCGTATGTATATCATACCTAAGAGTAATTTTATGGATGTTGTAGGTAAGACAAGTGAATTTACTGCAGTGAACTGGGTGGGAAAATTAAAGGCATAAGAGCCAAGAACGTAAAAAACATTACTTTATGCTGCTTGACAAATTAGAGGTGACAGGAAGGACTAACAGATTCCTTGTTCTAGACAAATGACCATCCTGACACCTCCAAACCAAAACAAACACTTTTTTGATTGATGCAGTTTTGTTTGTGAGTGCTCTTTCACTATGATTTCACTATGATTCAAATTTGAGACCCAGCTCAACTGTTGCTCTTATTAGAGCATGTTCACACAAGTACTTCATTCAGTTAGGGTAGTGGAGATGGTAGTTTTGTGAAGGTACTTAAATCATGAACAGTGTGCACATCGGACAGTTTCACAGATCTGCTCACAGGAGCAGTATAGCTTGATGGGTCCTCAGTCCAGAGGCCACCAACTGCTTGGTATCTGCTTTGTTTCTTTCCCAAAGCTTCCAAGCACAGTCCATCTGTTGCACCCAGAATGCTTTGTATCAAAGTTGTTTTTCCATGGGGTGGTGTCACCTGTCTCAGCATGTTTCCATGGGCCCAGACCAAGAGCTTTTCTATAGGCAGTGCATAGATTAACTTATTTTGGATGTTACATTGTGGGACCCCAGGGAATCCACAATCCAGTTGTTTCTAATTAAAGCATGAACTAGTTTTGTTAGCCACCATCACAGAAGTGGGCAATGTCTGTGGATATTACATGTGAGAAATAATCAAACAGCCCTGCTCGTTTCCAGAAAGCACAGAGCCTACAGGTGTCTGAAGGACTCTAGCAATTGCTCTGGTCTGTCCATTTGTTTGTTATTATTCCTTCTCGTTTCTGGCTGCTGTGCGAGTCGTATTTGCTGCTCGTGCCATGTGGGTAGATCCCACTCAACTCTGCTGATACTGCATGCAAACACTTTGAGGTGTAGTAGAATTTCTGATTAAACCTGAGTTCTTTTCTTGCACACTTTATTCTTTGCTTTCATGGGAGATAATTATTTTCAGTGGTTCTCTTCTCCTTTTCTTAGCAATATGCATTTTGCCATGTCTCAATGGAGGTCGCTGTGTGGCCCCTTACCAGTGTAATTGTCCCCCTGGATGGACTGGATCACGCTGCCATATGGGTAAAACTCCTTTCACCTGCATTTTTTCTCACACTTTTTGTGACTCTACTATCAATACTAGCACAGTTCACTAAAGACTCTGTAGAACTACTGAGCTTCTCACAGGAGAACCCAGCCTGCAGTAATATTCCTGGAGGATTTGCTGTCCCCAGCTGCACACTATTTCAGAGTAGTCCTTGATGAGTCTTTAAAATCCTCAGAAAAGTTTGCTTCCAGAAAGGACAGACAGGATTCACAAGAGTGTTCTCTGCAAAAAGCAGTGCAGAGGAGAGAGGATTTCTAAAGAGAAGAATAATACTAGGCTGTCCATTCCAAGAACAGTTAAATTTCATTTCAGCACGTGCAGGTCACCATTAAACTCATAAACAAGCTGCAAGTACTACAGAGGTTTTTCACCACATAGCTGTGTGGTTTGGGGGGTTCCTGCTTACTGCCTGAGTTCTGAGCTAGGCAAGAGGGCAGAGGAAAGCAAGTATTTGTTTAAGGATGATTGAGTTTAATGGGTACATGGTACCCATGTAAGGTATGTGGGTACCTTATATAAGGTATAATCTAAGTTCTCTGAACAAATTCAACATGCACTGCATTTTACTGGATCTTTTACTCGCGCCTCACCAAGGCTGAAGGGCATGTAGCACACCAAAATAGTGAGGGGTGTTGAAAGCAGTGATTCTAGGCTCCAAACCTATGTCCTGGCAAGTCGGCTTGTGTCAGATGAGGCTGATTGGCAATTAGGGATAATATATGAACCCAAGTTTGGGATATGTGGTTCCACATCAAGACTAAACAAATGTCAGGATTTGAAAGGCTTGTCCCTGTGCAAATAGCCAGTAAAACTCAGAGCAATTGAATGATCATTGAAATACCTTTCAATCATTATTAAATCTCAATCACATAAATTTTACCTGTTTTTAAAAATTGTTTTACAGTTCACTGTATTTTTATTGTCCAGGTGCACCCTAACTGATTATTAACAGGGCCTTAACATGAAAGCCCCGTTTTGCCTTCCTGAAAGACTTTGGAGTGGCTGATCGGGTGAACTGGAGGGGGAATTCTTGCTTTTGTTAATTAACGTTCATATTATTTGTTCAACTGATAAGAACAGTGAGTCTGGGGGATAAGCTGTATGATACACTGCAAACTCAACCATCCTTCAGCACACTGAAATTCCAGAGCAAACATTTTAACTCAGAACTACTGTCTCTTGAAGGGACACTTGCCTAGCACATAATGCATCATTTTCTCTTACATTTCACAAACTTTGCAGCTATAACAGCATGGGTGGTTGAGGAGGATAGATGGCTTTTTCACTTTCGGGCCAGCAATTAAAATCTGGTTAGACTGACTTGCTTTTCGGTAGCTAAAGAAAAAATCCTAGTAAGCAACTGCATCTGTGCCAAAGCCCATTCATAAAAGCTTGTAACCACTGCTTATGAAGTTATTAAATGACTTCTCATTTTATTTACTGGTCTTGACCCTTTGCCGTGACAGGGCAAAGTGAAATGAGAAATATTTGCATTAACTGCTGGTCTGACAGCAATAATTATGTGCATAAAGTGAGAGCTCAAGATGTTTCATTCATATGCTTCATTCCAGAATCAGAAGTCATTTTCAACATGACAAATTTGGTGCACTTAATTGCACAGGCATGGTCCATCTCTATAACCTTCTGCCATTGTTCGTTTGTGTTTGGTCCAGAGGAATTGGAGCAGTGTGTTTCTACCTCTTTTTGCATTCCTGTGATTACTCATTTCCATTTCCTTTAATTCCATTTTAATCAGTGTTGCCTGATGTGTATTCCTTGCGAAAATATAACCCAGCATTTGTTCTCACTGGTATCTTTAGGTCTGTCTTTTAGATATGGCATTATCTGCTGAAAAGACATAACTTCTTTTAGCCTTCCTGTGATATAAATGTCTGCATTTGAAGGACCTTATTAAGTGAGTCTCTAAATCTGTTCTGTAAACTGTATGGTGCTTTATCTTCCAGTCTCAAAACTGATAGGAAGACTCGAAGCTTTGACTTTTGTTTGGGTACTTGACGTCCTTCAGTTAGGCTGTCACACAAAAACAGGTGCAGCCATTTCAGAGGTGGCCCAGCACAACCGTATCAGGCAGGGCAGTGTTTTTTCTCTAATTCAAATGCCCTGTACCACCTAGTTACAACTCTTACGGCTATCCAGTGTCTTTCAAAAACTTACTGTCACTCTCTGCTTCCTTTCCTTGTCTCCATACAGGTGTCATTGTGCGAAGTCTTACTCCTTGCCTGCTGTTGATCTGTAAATGGCTTTCTGACCTTCAACTTTCTGTTTATGCTCCCTTTTTCTATACTTTTTTACCACATCTGGTGTCTGCTTGTGAGGTTACTGTTTAGCTGTCACATTCCTTTCACATAAACACCCATGTTTTCTTCCTAGAAATAAGGCCTATTCTCATGCTGATCTTCTGACTCTTCTCTCCTAGTTCCTCCTCCTGCTTCCACTTGCATTCCTGGTTTTCTGCCTCGGCTTCAGGCAAAAAGAACAGAAATGTTAAGGCAATGTAAAATAATGTAGTGGCTGTTTCATGCAGCTCTTACACTGCAGCAGATGACAAAAGTAGTAGAGAGGGTCAAATCATATTCAGCAGAGGTGTGCTTCTAAGGCTGCTCTTCCCAGAGCCAATCATCTTTCACAACAGACTCACAGCTGTTATTTAATAATGTAGTTCTGAGAGTACTCCATTCTTAACAGAATAATGCAGGCTGGATTTTCAGTGCCCTGTTCCTTAATCAGTTTGTTGTGGGTGTACTCATTAATGCAACTCTGTGTGCATGTGTATTTGTATGCAGCTGTTTGCCAGTTGCCTTGCTTAAATGGTGGGAAGTGCATACGACCAAATCGGTGCTACTGTCCCTCATCATGGACTGGACATGACTGCTCTAGGTAAGTATTGCTGATCACTGTCCCATAGCTAAGCTGAATCGCACCCTACTGAACTCTAAATCTGAAGAATGTGTAGCTGATTTTGCATGTTTTCAGCACCTCTAGTTCCTGTAAATCAGTAGTCATTAGATGGCTCATGATTTATGGGCAATCTGGAAAGACCTTAGAGAGTACTCTGCAAAATGATTGCCAGACTTCTAGGAAACTCAGGAAATGGTACATTTACATGTAAGCAGACAGGTAAACCTGCAGGGTTTAGCCTTATTTTTAATTGTGTAAATGGAAATGTTTGTTGTAATGTAATACAGAAAGTACTTCCCGGAAATTTGAGTGGCCTACTGTGTACAAGTGTTCATTTTGAACTGTATATATACTTCAGCTGGCTCCGGGTTCAAGACTAGGGTCATGCAACAGATGTTACAAATAATCACTGTTATTACACCTAGTGCTAAGTAGTGTAATAATTTAAGGAGTACAATACAGTGCCTCTGAGTCAAGTCCCAGTTCAGATCACCTGGCAGTGCAGTCCCTGTATCAGCAGCCCCAAGGTCTGAGCTTAGATCTGCTTCATGTGTGCTCTCCTTTAGAGAGTTTTACCAGTGCTTGTGGTTTGGTTTGCTGATTCATGTCTAATGGGGCCAATAGCAGACTAGGTTACCAAACCAGTGAGCCCCATCACCATGCAAGGCAGAGTGTTAAAGTCTTAACTGTAGCTTTGGTTTTTAAAGTTAACTTGTGAAATTTGGGTGTTTGACTTTGAGGGCAGTCTGAACAGGACTCAGTTTTCCTTTGGAAAGTTGTTTTATTTCATGCTGCCATTAAGAGCCATTTACAATCCTGAAGAGGGAAGACAGGTGGAATGGTAATGATGTCACTGTGGTTGGGAATCAGATATAATAACAAAACATGCATCATGAGTTCTCCTGCTCCCTGTGTGGAATATTAATGAGGGCCATGAAATATGCTAGCAAAAATATTTATACCTCAATTCACACTGGCTTCTGCTGAACACTGTCCTGGTTTAACCCCAGCCAGCAACTAAGCACCACACAGCCACTCACTCACTCCCCCCCCACACCCAGTGGGATGGGGGAGAAAATCTGGAAAAGAAGTAAAACTCATGGGTTGAGTTAAGAACAGTTTAATAGAACAGAAAAGAAGAAACTAATAATTATAGTGATAACACTAATAAAATGACACCAGTAATAATGAAAGGACTGGAATGTACAAATGATGCACAGTGCAATTGCTCACCACCTGCCAATTGACACCCAGCTAGTCCCCAAGTGGCGATCCCCTGCCCCCACTCCCGCCAGTTTATTTCCTAGATGTGACGTCACACAGTATGGAATACCCCGTTGGCCAATTTGGGTCAGCTACCCTGGCTGTGTCCCATCACATCTTCTTGTGCCCCTCCAGCTTTCTCCCTGGCTGGGCATGAGAAGCTGAAAACTCCTTGACTTTAGTCTAAACATTACTTAGCAGCAACTGAAAACATCAGTCTATTATCAACATTCTTCTCATATCTAACTCAAAAACATAGCATTATACCAGCTACTAGGAAGACAATTAACTCTATTCCAACTGAAACCAGGACAAACACACTGATCATTATCCTGGAGGGCTAAATAAGTAACAGCTGAATATTAATATTTTTTTCTGCAGGGTACAGACAAAGCCTGTGACATTGTACATTTTTTTCTATTGTTATTTCTGGACAGGTAGTGACAGACATTCCTCTCTGTCCCTCTGATACATTGTTTATCTTAAACCTACAGAAGAGATGCTTGTTTGAGAAATTACATTGTCCAAAATGAATAGTTTTCATTTGTCAGCTGTGATTACATATGCCCAAGTGAAGTAACTTAAATGTCCTTCCAACAAACAGTATCCAGCTTTAGACTGAAAGCTACACATTTAAAGTCTGATAGCATTTCCATTTAGGACATGAAGCAGTGAAGCCCAAATCCAGTGGATTTAGCAGCCAAAAATTATGGATTTTATCTCTGAGACAAAGCAAGGTTTCAGGCTATTACCAAACTGGACTCTTCTTGGTTTGGGTTTGGGGTTTTTTTTGTCCAGGTCCACAGCTCTGTGCAGCATAGTGAAGTCTGAGAGAAAGTGTATCATTAGCCCTGCAGGCTTGCAGTCTAGCAGCTCATCTCTTCAAGAACTGTTTGAGAGGAAGTTTCCCACACAGAACTGGAGGGGTGGAGGGGGCAGAAACAAGCACTGAGATCTGTTTTGTATTTTAAGCTTTGGCCTCAGCTGCTGGTTGCTCTTTACAGGGTACGATACTGTTCCGAGAACTCAAAAACAACACGGGCAGAACAGGAATAAATGCCGTGAAAGCAAAGATTTGCTGTTGCAGGTTAACTAAGTGTGATTTATAAGAGGAAGCTGAAAGGCCCAAAAGCTTTTATCAGCATCCAGGTCAAGATAGCTCCAAACCACTCTGATGAGTCATGACTTATATTAAATGCCAGACATCTCTATTCCCCATGCCTACGCTCTTCCCCTCTCAATATGCCATCTTGAGCTGTGGCATTCTAATCCCTGGTATACTTTCAGACACCATTCTCTTGTACCTCACTGTTGATCTTGTTTGGTATGTTCAGTATAGCACTGATTTTATTTTGTTTGGTTTTTTTGACACAGGAAACGGAAGGCTGGATACTATCCCTTTTAACATCAGAGCAGCAGTTCTACATTCAGATAACTTTCTTCAGCCTAGGCACCAGGGCTTGGAATCTAATGCATTGTAAATCAAATCCATTGCTTCCGTTCCCCCCAGCTCCCTTTTGTATTTTATTTTGTGATATGTTTTTACTATACCTTTCCATTTTTAAAGAAATCCTCTGTATTTTTCATTTACAAAAGTATTATCAAATATATGCTGCTACACACACACCATACACACATACATGTACAAATGTAAAGATTCCTACTGTCCACTGAGGAAGTGGTTGTGTAAAGTGAAGTCCCTCCCATTTCTTACATAGAGTAAGCTAATTAAACCATACTGCCGACCATGATTAAATAGAAAGTGATAATTCTGCTTACCATCTGTCAAAGCATACTGCTGCCCAGCAACTCAACAGTAAAGAATAGTTATGCAAGGCTAACTGAGCCGCTAAACTTTGCATTGGGCCTGTTTCTGAACTCATGTTGATGTAAATTAGAACATGTGATAAAGTCCATATTGTAACCACAGTTTCTGGTGGGCATAAGAAGGTGATTCTGTCATGTATGTTATGTGACATTAATATCAGTGGAGGATGACTTAATGGAAGGTATGGGCATGAATTTTACCTGAGATTTAGTGGTAAAATAGTCAAAAATGTAAAAGAGATGAGAGAACATCATGTCATTTAGAGAAAGATGGACCAAGTCTAACCAACAAGAGTCTTTGAGGCTTTTTGGCTTATGGGCAGTTCAGGAGTAGCTCTAAAGCTGGATAATCCAGGATCAAGCAGTGGGAAGCAGGTGGAACACTGAAACTTGCACTTCCCACTTGCAGTGGGACTCGCCACCTGCCTGTAACCACCATCCCTTTCCTGTGTAAATTATGAAATACATGTCTATCAGCTGTCTGCTAGGTGAATGCTTTTGATACATGAGGTTTGGGTCCAAAAGTTTGACTGCCGCTAAGATGGAGAGAGAAGGCAACAGTTACGTTTACAGGTGAAATTTTGCTATATGCTTGAGAAAGGTGGTGTTTATGTCACGCAGAACCCTCAGAGAACTGGAAAAGGCCTCTCAAGTACACATGCAGGCAGAAATGCTTAGCTGAGTGGGAAATGCTGAGAGCACACATGCTGTCAGATTTCTCTTTTCACGCTGTTGATCCCATTGCATCTGAGGATAACACACACCTGAATGCCATCGTTAAGTCATGCTCCAGTGAATCAAGATGCTAAGATTTACCTGGGGTTAAGCAGGGTGGTAGAATTACAAGGTGGAAATCATATGCATTTTTTGAGGTCAAATGTTTGGTAATTATTGTCAATTAGCAAAAATTCTGATCTATGAAAGAAGGCATTAGAGTAAGAACCTGAGAGTCATTGATCAGAAGCTCCATTTTTCCCAGTAGTAATATAGAAAAGTGTGACTTGCAGTCAGCACTGGGACAGAAGAAGGAGAAATAAATTTTACCTTCTGTAGCATTCCTGCTTAGTTACCCTCTGGATTAAGAGTGTGCACAACCTGCCCTATACCTCCCCCCTTTATAGATTTACCTTCCTTTCATGAATGCATGAACTTGGACACAGGAAAGTGGCACAACACCAAAATAAGCTCACAGTTAACAGTAATAAGGCACTAGTAAATACTGACACTTAACTGATGGCTGTTAGCCCAAGACCAGAAATGGGGAAGAAAGAAACAAGCAAAGTTGTGAGCAAATAAGAGCTTTCAGCCAATTAAAAGAAAAACAGATAGGTAAAGGAGTCATTAGGGGATCAGATTAATGTGAATGTAGATTCCTTCCCAGTGAGAGCTGCATCAGCTGAAGAGTTGTTGTTTCAGCTCCCGCAACCTTCTTTTTCTAATAGACTCTGCTAGCACGTAGCAACTATCTTCCATCTCCCAGCTCCACAGCCATCGATGTTTACAGCTTTGACTGAAGTTAGTGTTCAGTAAATAATGTCTGCATTTCAACCCATAGTCACCACTATTGGTAGGCACTTTGTTCCTTGACCTCCTTGCTGCCCTAACAGCATATGAGTAGAAGCTTAAGTGAGAAACAAAGGACTTCTCAAGGGAAAGAGCGCATGGGTGAGAAAAGCAGATCTTTATTTATATGTCACTCTCATGTTTTGGTCCCTTCTCCAGTGTGCTTTTCTGGTGTGTGCCCTGACTCTACCCTGGTGATCTCCACAGCAGAACAGCAATGGTGAGGTCAGTGCTTAGAGCTTGCAGGGCACTGTTGGGAGGCTTTAGGGCTGTGGAGTGGCTTTTAGCACTCCAGCTTCACACTAGTGACTAGTACATGGAGTCCCAGGATCAACCCAGTCAACGTGTTTCATAAGGATATGTGGTGGTAGGACAGAGTAGCTGAAACTAGAGGCTGTTATGTTAGTGCTGTTGATGATGTTTTGATACTTGCTGGAATGTTTTCCCCTCCCTACCCGGTACTGTATTGTCATTTATGTCACTGCTTGTTGTGTGTTTTAAACGACTTCTGTGTGATGCACTTTACACTGTAAATAAAGTTGCACCCTGTTTAGTACCCATATCTATATCTATATGGCAATATTGCACTCTTTTCTTAATGACTCGCAACAGAACTATCAACCTACCCTTTGGGACCTCCTGGCAAGGCACAAGTATTAGGGAAATGGAACTCCACTTGAGGGAAAAGACAAAATAATTGCCAGTAATCTTAAGAGGATGTTCTGGATTAGTCTGGGTTTGATCTTCAGATAAAAATGCAATTAGCACCTAATTTTTCAAATCCTTTCTGCTGCTAGAGCATATTTTAAAACCTGTAAGTGACAAATTTATCACTGGCATAAACATGCATTAAAATCTGCTTCACTCACTACTTATACCAGATGGAGATACAGCTTGTTTTATTCTGCACCAGTATGGGAATTTTTAAAGCTATGGAGACACCCTTATTCAAAGACAGTTGAGGTAAAAAATGTACTCTAGCAGAAAGAAAATTTTGCAATTCAAACACCACTTCTCCAAACCAGGAGCATAAATGAGAGGCGTCAAAAGATTTAGGGTGTGGGGTTTTTTGAAGGTAATGGTGGTAAGCGTTTCAATGTTTTGCTACGTAGGCCTAAGGGGAGACTCTGAAATGCAAAAGGTGGTCCACGTTTCAAAGCATTCCCCCAAGCCACCAGCCCAACAGGTGTGAGGTGACAGTGCTGTCAATGAAGCCCTGAAATTTGATGTGTATCTGCTAGAAAAGATGCAAATTTATATCTCAAATTTACAATCCTCCAAATGCTGGTAATAATTCTGAGTGGGAACAGCTTGGCTGCCTTTGCACGTGGACTCAGATCTTGTGTGTGCTGTAGAAATACAGAGCACTCCCTTATTTAAAAGAAAGTGTGGTAAGAATGCGTCTCTTTCCCTGGCCCTGTCCTCTTTCCCATAGAAACTGAACAAGCTAAAATGCTGGAGGCAGTCTGCTGACACCTGTGTGTCTCTGCTCATGGAAGTACAGTGGGAAAGGTACAAGTGTCAGCTCTGATCTCGGGGGACCACTGAACAGGGTTAGTGTGTGCCAGCGGTTGTTAGCATGAGGAGTTACCTTTTTACCTTAAGGACAGTTTGAGCAGTGATTGCTTTTGCATCTCGGCACAGGAGCAGTTTGTGCATCTCACACTTGTCTTAGCATAGTTTGGATCCTCACTGCAGAAAGGATCCCTACTGCCTTTACCGCACTGCAGATGCTTTTCTGGGAGAACATACCCTAACCACGCATTTCCAGCAGTGAGAGACAGGCATTGCAGTACCCAGAGGCAGGCTAGGTAGAATATACAGCACCATTATTGATCCCTTTCTCTAAGATTTTTTCCACTCATGCATGAGAAGCAGACCACTTCTTCACATATCCGTCCCATTTATGATGACCTCCTCTCTCAGGACCGGGGCTGCATTTCCATTACCCTTGCTTTCTAGGCTGACATGTTGCTAGTGCTTGCCACCTCTTCCAGCTGAGCTCAAAGCACTGTAAAAGCTGATGCTCTTCACAAGCTGATTGATGTGGTTCTTTGGTTGGTCCATCCTGCCAGACGTCACTCATGTGGATGGACCAGCATGACTACCTCGTGCTACAAGAAACACCATGCATGGCCTAGTGGATAGGACACTGAGTTTTTCCAGCCAGTGGCAGGCTGTGTCACACAAGAAAGCCACTTTAAGTCTTCCCATTTCACAGGCCATATGAGCCCTTCCTTCTCCACCAAGGTGCTGCAGATGAAAACAGACAGATGAGATTTAAGCATGATTATCATCATTATTAATGGTAGCCCTCCTACAGATGTCATCCATACACCCCATTGCTAGCCCAGAGGACCAGCACTAACTGTAATCTTCCCAGTCTACAGTCTAGTCTCTTGCTGAATGTAAATCTTCCTCCTTCAGATTGTTGTTTGCAAGCAACAGCTGCTGAGTAGATCATCCTGGAAACTCAAGTCCCCTCTTTATGTGCAGAAACTTTGAGGCTATGACAATGTCAGCCAGACCAGACCAGCACCAGTTCTGATCACACCCAGAGCCTGCATGCATGGCAAAGGCCAGAAAAGGAGACTGCTGCAGAGGGACAGGTTAGCACTGTGGTGCTCCTGGCCCACACCATCTAGCAAGCCAGGGGCATGGTGAGGGATGATCCTGCACCTCCGCCCTGAACTCTTCTCTCCTGGATGATGATTTTGCTGTGCTTTATCCCACCAGCCTCAGGAAATCAGACTGTCCTTATGCAACCAGGTGACAAAGAACAATCACTGCAGTTGCCACTCCCTGCTCATCCATGGCTTGCAAACAAATCCAGGGCTTTCCCTGTCATGTCTTAGTCATGCCTACCCCTCTTTTCCCCTCCTAGCTGCTTCCTCAGCATGGTCCCTTTATTTCGCTTTGTTTTCAATAACCTGGCTGTAGTACTTCCATCACTGTTGGAAAAGGAGCGTCAGTTTTTGAAGCTAACTCAGAAGTGACTGGGATTCATCAGCCGTGAAGCCAGCAGCTTCCCTGGCTGGGGGAAGGTGCAGCAGGAAGGGTGCTTAAGGTGTGCAACTGATGGTGCAGGCAGGCTGGCAGCCCCTGCGGCAAACGACAGAGCACTCCTCCAACTGCTGCTGCCTTACCTTGCCGTCCCTTCCTCTTGCGATCCCTAACCGTGCTTCTCATTTTACACATACAGGCTATGCTTGTGGCTGCTTGGGGTGGAGACTGGCCCTTGCATTTGCCAGGCAGACACCTAAAGCATGGAGCAGTGGGATAACTAGATTGGCTTGCAATAGGTGGGGAGAAGATGCTGCTCCCTTCTCCCCCTGCTCTGCAGCAACCTGGGATCTCCCTTTTCCCTGACACCCACTTCTTTCACATGGTTCACAACAGATTTGTGCATCTGTGCTTGCGCAGCTCTGAGCACAGGGCACGGATGGGGCCATGAGCAGGGCCCTGGGCTGGTGCAAGTGGGCAAAGAAGTCCAGCAATGCACAGAGACCCTGTCTGCCCCATGCGTGCACAGCAGGCGGGTCGCAAATATTGCTCAGTGCCAAAGGAATTATACAGGGAATTACTGCTCCTGGCTGTTTCAGCAGGGCTGTAATGCCAACTGGGAGCCTCCAAGCCACACAAAGCACTGAAGCCAGGCTGCATGGCCACCCCTGGCTGAGCCAGCAAGGCAGACGAGACCCCAAGCAAAGGGCAGGTTCATAGCACCCTCTGCAAAAAACAAAAGCTTGCAGAACACTGCCTGTCCACCCCAGGAGAAGAAGGGTGCAGCCAGGCACTAATGCCAAGCACCAGGCATAGGAGCCCAGGAGGGGCTGTCTCCCGCTCCCTGGGCATGGGGTAGGGGTAAAAATGCCGGCAGTTGTTGCTGACGGTGTTGAACAGGGCAGCCTTGCAGCTCTGCCAGGGAAAGAGCCTGGGCACATCTTCAGACCCATCTCACCCAGCCCAGGGCATCTGGGGAATTCTGGTGAGGACAGCACCCTGCAAATGTCCTTTTTCTGTGCTGGAAAAAAGGGGTGGCAAAATGGGAGGCTGTGTGACATGACAAGAATGGAAAGATCAATAAAGCTGCAGTTCAGAAAGCACTTAAGAATATGGTCATGTCATATGACCATTAAGGGTACTTAGCTGCACCTATGCAGTTAAAAACAAACTTAAGCATTTTTCTGGACTACAGCCTTAGTCATTATGGGATTATAATGAATATGAAAAACTGTGCCTGCCCTGCAGACACTGGTGAGATGGCTGCTAAGTGCCTGGCACTAACTAGCACGGGATACTTAACCGTCAGCTGAATGCCTTGATAAAAGAGGTGGCTGCCCAGGTTTTTTTTGTTAAGCCAGATGTCTGGTTTGGTTTTATTGAATACCTTGGTTAATGATCTGGGGTAAGGGATAAACACCTCATTAATTAATCCTGTTGCTAATAAGCAAGGAGGTGCTATAAGCACCTGTGGGAATAAATTACATGAAGAAAGAATAATGATATTAAGGGGAAATGACGTGAAAATATTTTAAATGACAAATCGGTGCTTCCTGAGCAAAAAAAACCCAAACAAATGTGCCCTGAGGAGGGAGAGAGGTGTGAAAGCATGCTGGTGTCCTGGCTATTCCCACCCACACTGGTGTGGGTTTCCTGCTTGGGAAGAAGCAACACTGGCAGAGTCCTAAGCATGAGAGACGAGACCCAAATAAAGACCAGCCTGCAGAGCAGTGGTGATGCAGTAATAGATCCTGTGTGATTTTTGGTTCATGTCTGTTTTGGTGCCAGGTTATTATTTCTCTCTGGCTAGTACCAGTGAGATTAAGTTGCTGCCATTCCTGTGTGTGCAGGCATAGGAAGCAAGTAACTTCTGGCAGCTGGTGTCCAGTGGGAGGAGGAGGAATGGCTCAAGGGCTCTGAAACAACAGATAAATAAGGGAAGATAAATACAGCTGGGCAGGGGGAGCAGACCCTGGTCATGCCACCAAGGATCACACTGCACAGGCACAACCGTGAAAGCCAGCTCCTGTTGGGAGCCTTGGCTCTAGCATTTCCCTCTGCTCAGAGTGTGATTTTGCAACCTAAATGTTCTGAAAGTATGGGGTACTCCTGGTTTCACCCCTGGCAGGACTACATAAGCCAGACACAAGTGGTTGCTGTGTACAAATACTGTGTCTGAGGATGGTTTGGAGAGGAGTTGCTGACTGTGGCTCTGGGGTTATATAAAAAAATAGGACAGAAGATAAGCAGAGCAGATATCCCATTGCACCAAAAAGCATATGGGCTTTCCGGGATAGCTCTGGGCTGGGCTACCTCTGAGAAAATCCTGTACTTCATCAGTTCAGTTAGTGTAAGACTAGACATGATACATCATGATAAACATGTGGTACAGTCCAGAGAACTCGGTCCAACAGGTTTCTTATATTTCTGCTTTCAAGAAGATACTGGGGGTTTCTGAGTCTTTCAGGGTATTCATGAAAATATGCAAAAGTAGTGAAGAATGCAGACAGCCTGCCTGGGCATGCATGACTCAGGCTACACCAACACTGGCACTTTGGAAACCATCAAACACTTAAGCACAGAGGATTAGAAGAAGAAGCCATGTCCCTCCACCTACATTTCCAAGGAAATCCATAACTGGGCCTTAGGGCAATACAGATAAAAGATGAGCAGCAAAAGTGAATCACAGAATGACAGAATGATAGAATCATAGAATCATTTAAGTTGGAAAAGACCTTTAAGATCATCAAGTCCAACCATTAACCTAGTACTGCCAAGTCCACCACTAAACCATGTCCCTAAGCACCACATCTACATGCCTTTTTAAAGAGCTCCAGGGATGGTGACTCAACCACTTCCCTGGGCAGCCTGTTCCAGTGCTTGACAACCATTTCTGTGAAGAAATT
>JANZLQ010000079.1:10858783-10880700 GCA_026212715.1 Elanus axillaris | reverse complement strand
ATAAGGACAGGAGAGATCATTCACTAATCATCGTCACAGGCAAAACAGACTCAGCTTGGGGAAAATTAACTCAATTTATTACAAATCAAAAAAAGAGTAGGGTAATGAGAAATAAAACCAGATCTCACAACACCTTCCCTCCGCCCCTGCCTTCTTCCTGGGCACAGCTTCACTCCCAGCTTCTCCACCTACCCCCTCCCCCCCAGCGGCACAGGGGGACAGGGAATGGAGGTTGGGGTCAGCTCATCACAGCTTGTCTCTGCCACTTCCTCCTCCTCAGGGGCAGGACTCATCACACTCTTCTCCCGCTCCAGCGTGGGGTCCCTCCCATGGGAGACAGTCCTCCATGAACTTCTCCAATGAGGGTCCTTCCCACGGGCTGCAGTTCTTCACGAACTGCTCCAGCGTGGGTCCCTTTCACGGTGTGCAGTCCTTCAGGAGCACACTGCTCCAGCGTGGGTCCCCCACGGGGTCACAAGTCCTGGCAGAAAGCCTGCTCCGTGGGCTCCTCTCTCCACAGATCTGCAGGTCCTGCCAGGAACCTGCTCCAGGGCGGGCTTCCCACGGGCTTACAGCCTCCTTTGGGGACCCACCTGCTCTGGCGTGGGGTCCTCCACGGGCTGCAGGTGGGTATCTGCCCCACCGTGGACCTCCATGGACTGCAGGGGGACAACCTGCCTCACCATGGGCTTCCCCACAAGCTGCAGGGGAATCTCTGCTCTGGCACCTGGAGCATGTCCTCCCCCTCCTTCTTCACTGACCTTGGTGTCTGCAGAGTTGTTTCTCTTACATGTTCTCACTCCCCGGCCGCTGTTTCTCTCTGTTCCCCAACTTTTTTTCCCTTCTTAAAATGTTATCCCAGAGGCGTTACCACTACCACTGATTGGCTGAGCCTTGGCTGGCGGAGGGTATGTCTCAGAGCCGGCTGGCATTGGCTCTGTCGGACATGGGGGAAGCTTCCAGCAGCTTCTCACAAGAAGCCACCCCTGTACCCCCCCCCGCTACCAAAACCTTGTCACAGAAACCCAATACAATAACCTCATGACATCCTTGTAGTCCTCCTGAGTTGCCTGCCCCTTCTTCCAAAGGTCATGAACTCTCCTTTCTTTCCTGCATTCCAGCCAAAGCTCTCTGTTCATGTGCAGGTGAAGGTGCAGGCTTGCACAAGAGCTCCTCTTCACTGGTGCCAGACTAAGGATTCCAGTGTGATCCAGAAAAGGCTCAGGACATCACATTTAAGATGTGGTTGGCCACACCGTCTCCCTTGGCCCTGTTCTCATCACTGGTGAGTGCCTTTGGACCCAAAAGCAGCTGCAGATATCCCTGGCGATTGCTATTTGGAGTTGGATGAAGGCCCTTCTGTGGAGTTTAATAAGATTCAAATCAAACTGAGGATCAGGATCTATCTGGGGCATCAGTGGGCTACAGCAGGAAATAACAGCCAGTGTCAGTACCTGTCGAAGGACAACAAAGAACATAACTGGGTTTTCTACGTTGTCCAACACCCCAAAATTTTCCATCAGACTTGGGCATCACTTAATCCAGAAAATCGCTGTTATGAGAAAATCTTCACGGCTGATATTCCCCATCACATGAACTATTTCTTTACCTCCCTTGTGCACACACACGTGCACAGAGACACAGTGTCTGCCACGTGTGGGGAAGCAGCACTGGTGCTTGGGCTGGCTCCACATCTCCCCGCTCTGTACCAAGACATGGATGGAGTGTGGGCTGCAGGGGATGATCTACATCAGCTGCCCATGGTTAAAGCGACTTCTCCTAATTTAAAAACAGTGAAAGTCTGTTGGTGGGAGATTTGGTCATGCCCTGCCCATGCAGGCATGGTGCAGCAGGAAGGCATCTTCAGGGCTGCAAAGCACTTAGTGAGACCCACAGCAGCTGGTGCCCTGCAGCCTTGCCCTGCCCTGCCCCACGGAAAGTCCCCTTCCAGGGGCAGCACGGATCTGCACAGCAGTCATGGGGAGAAACAGTGTCCAGTGCGTTGTCTCAGCTGCCTCGGAGGACCTGTATACGGGGGGCCTACCCCCATAGTGCTCATGTGCAGCCAGCCTCCCGGAGGTGTGTTTCTGGGCCAAAGGCTTGCACCTGGCAGGGAGTGGGACAAACAGGACTCTGAGCAGACAACCTGATGGGTCTAGCGGGGAAAATCAAGTGCCTCTCCTGGGCAACAAAGCTGCTGTCCCTCTGCAGACTGATAGGGAGCTGCACTGGGCCCTATCTCTCGAACTAGCATGTGGCTGTCATGTCAAAGCCCAGGGTTGGCTTCCAAGAGCAAGAGCAGTGCTATGTCCTGTGTGACATCCTGTTGTCCCATATTGGGACTGCAGAACTCAGTCCCCCTGCACTCACTAGTAGGCAGAGCCGACTGGGGGGGCAGCAGCCCAGGCTTTTACATAGAGCTGCCAGAAACTCCAGCTCTTCTGCCATCTCTGCCTAAATGTGGTGGGTAAATGGCATGGATACTGCTGCCACTCTCTGTTACTGCCCACACTGATGCATTGCTGTAGCTGTGTTGGTTTGATGCTCTTCTGCTGCCAACACTATGTGTGGATGTTGCTTGCTGCAATGCCAGGCTGCTGCCCCCAGCATTACAGGTCAGATGCTATGCAGATGGGCTTGAGCTTGGCTTGTTTGCAGATCACAGCCACATGTAATTAATTTCCATAGCAAGGCTTGCAGGTACTGATGTCATCTACAAAGATGGGGAGACTAAAGCACAGGCACTGAGTAATCTGCCTAGCATGCACTGGAGACAAAGAGATACAATCTGGGCTGGAGCTGTGACTTTCCAGGTCCTCTCCCAGGCTGTACTGCTGCCAGTCCATGACTGCCAAGCAGAGCTTGCACTCAGTGGCTACTGCGGCTCTCAGAGGAGTGGTGGTGTGTCTGAAGATGCAGGAGAAATGTCCCATGTGTCACCACTACCACTGTACCCTCTGCCTCAAAGGCAGACAGGGGAGTATGCAAGAAACCCTGGGAAAGCCACAAGTCCGATCACACAGGGAATCACCAAGGCCAGAAAAAAAACCAAATAACTGAAAGCAGGGAGAAATAAAAAAGATGTGCAATGGGTAAAAACCTGAGTCTTGGGATGCAGTGGGTTTGGGCTTTCAGGCTTACCGTTCCCTTTTTGCAAGTGCGTGCAGAGCCTCCCTCCCCTGGTGCAGCTCTGCAGACTGGCAGCCGGGGTGGGCTCTCGGCTGCTTGGTCTTCGCAAATTTCTAGAAAGTGGCAGCATTTCAGGTTCCCTCCTGCTCATTAGTCACTGCATCAGCAGCACTGGCCACTGGTTCAGTTTGTGAGTGATGCATCCAGATGGGAAGTACTGCGACTGCCTATCCACTACTGAAGAAGACAGATATTCTTTTAGAATAGAGGAACAAAAAACAAACCCTCAACAGAAGCCAGCTGCATCAGAAGGTTGTTTCACGATGTTCAGGCTTGTCTGGAAGGATCCAGTTCAGACCTGGTGTATTCCTGCTTGCTGGGAGGAGGCACCGGGACAGCAGCCACCCTCATCCCCACCTACCCAACCTGGGACAGAAACAGTGGCAGGCATGAGAAAAGGCCTTTAGCTGTCATTTCCCATAGCCACAGAACCCCATATCTGTCTCCTGTGCATTCCAGTAGCCTGTGTTTTGCCTGCTGGTGCAGCTTCTGACTCAGACCAGCCTGGCAGCCCCACAACAGAGGACACCCCCCACCCTGCTCATGGACATTTTCAGTGGGGGATTGGACCCTGTGTCCCCCCAAGCAATGCACAGCTCCCATGCCAGTGCAGAGAAGAGAGGCATCCAACAGGAGCTTACTCTGCCTTCCCCCTGAAAGCAATGCTTGTACATAGGCACTGTTTGCAAATGGGGTCCTCAGGTTGCTGCTAGGCTGCAGTTAACAGTGGGTTGCATCAGCCCCCAGCTGTGAGCCCATTGCTTGCAGTTTTGGGGTGCGTACTAGCAAACCAGCATCCCAAGGTCAAATGCCAAAACACCCTCTGCCTTGCAGCCCCAGTGCCTGACCCCAGAGAGGCTGAAAGAAGGACACCAGGGCTGGGCTGGCTCCTCATGGACCCCAACAGGTAAAACAGTGCTTTGAGGGTCCTTCTCTGAGGAGTTTTTGCTCTGGCCTTGGTGAAAATGGTCTGACATTCAGCTGCTGGTTTCTTCCTAGAACAGGCTATTCTTGGTGCTATTCTTTGCTTTGAAAAGCATCCTCTGAGAGGGAGGAGTGCTTTTACCATAAGAGCAAAGCAAGTCCACACTGCTCTACCTTGGCCAAAAGAGTCAGATGAAGAGGACTCTGTTTCCCTGCCAACCCTGTGAAGTTTTGGCCAGGATTTGATGCGATCTGACTGATACATCCAAACAAAATGGTCCTGTAAGCTGCTCACATTCCTGGACTCTGCCTTCAATCTCACAGTATGGCAGCAGCTTTCCTGGGAGACCCAAACTGCTGCTTGTACCCTGCCAATCTCTGCAGCATCCCCTTCCCAACCCCCTGCCTCCATCTCCCCATGCCAGGGCAGCCAAGGAGGGGATGCCCAAGACATGGTTTAGCTTTTGCTGTGCTGTGTGTAGCTGCAGCTTTACATTTCTCCTCATCTCTGTAATATCTCATACAGCTTTTTTGGTTTGGGTTTTTTTTTTTTCCTCTACTTTTATTCTGCTTCTGCTTTTCTTTCCCCATGAGACTTAGCAACCATGTCCAGCTGGAGCTTTTTTACATGTGGTATCAGCAGCTGTGTGTTCCTACTAAATGCCTCAGCAACTGCTGTTCAGGGGAGTAATACAGCCCAGCAAGCTGCACCAGGGCTCATGAGACTCCTGCCAGCCGCAATATGGGCTCATGGAGTGTGCCTGTGTGAACCCCTCATCCCTCCATCAGTTTCCAGGCAGACCTTGGAGACAAGCCACCTTTGCTGGCCAGGCACAGATGGACTCACACCAAAGCATGGGTTGCAAAGGGGGCTTGCACTGGGGGAAAAGCCTTTTCTCTGTTGGCAGCAGGGCCCTAGCTGAAGGCTAAAGCCTAACACAGGCTCCTGCTCTACAGCTTCATCCCTCCTGCCGTCCCGGCAGTGCCTGCAGTGATGGCATCACCCCATGGGTGCCATGCCCAGAGCACACGAGCCCTGGTTTGGATGTGCCATCCGGTCCTTAAAAGCAGCTGTAAACACACTTTTCCACTTTCTACTGTTTTTTTCTGCAGCACCTGGAAGTCTTTTATACTTAAAAGCCTCAGTGCCCCTGTGCAGCACAGTGGGAAGAGCCCCCTGATCCCACCATCTCCCCCAGTGCACTGGTGTCTGCAGGAAGAGGATGGTAGTGGTCCCATGCCTTCTAAAATAATCTACGTTTGCTACATTCCTCCTCTTTATCACAGCTGCTCCTGCACCCCCCAGGGTGGTTTTGTTCCTGTTTGTCTTATTTGCACAGACACAAGGGGAGAGGAAAGGAAGGAGGATAAGTAAGCAGGTGGGGAGAAGGGAAACATCTCTGCCCTTCCCCAGTACTTACCTCCAAGTCCAAGCATCTCCAAGGCCACCTCTCCAGCATCAGATGGTTTCAGGACCACCCAGAACCCAAGGACTTGACATGCAAAGGCATTCTGGTGTTTTCCCTTTTCATGGCTGAGTACCCTCAAGGGCCACCCTGAGCCCCTCAGCCCCCTGCCCCAGACCTTCTCTGGCCCATCTCCAGGCCATTTCCAGCCAGCACGTATGAGCAGTATGAGATACCTTTTTTTTTCATGTCCTGTGCTCATAAAGGTGGTTTTTGTCTTTTTCCTTTTCTACTCCATGTGCCCAGGAGAAGCTTGTCAGCCATCAGAAGGGAAAGAATTTTCCCAGACATGCTGCAGGGACACAAAGGTATTGTTTGCACAAGCAAGTGTTTGTGCCTGTCCTTTTTCAGAATAATCCCTTTCATTTTCCAAACCACTTTTCCAGTTTGCCAAGATCATTTCCAATCCTACTCCTGTGCTCCAGGACAGTGCCTCCCAGTTTAATGTCACCTGCAGCAGTCAGAAGCACATGCCACAGTCCAGCATTCAGGTCAATTATAAAAATAACAAATGGGACCACACTGACCAAACAAAAAACCCAAACAATCCTAAACTTCATACTTAAAGTATCTCTGCAGTGTGGCCACAAACCATTGGCACCAGATGCAATAATCCAACAAAGTCTGTACCCACCTAGTAATCTCATTAAACCTGCAGAGAACCGTGTAGGAGAAGGTATAAAAAGCCTTGGCAGCACCAAGCAATGTGCCAAGTGTCCTGCTCCTGAGTGTCAGCAACAGCTCTTACCTCATCACAGGAGAAAATCAGGTTGGTGTAGTACAATCTGTCACGATTATTGTGCAGGTCCCATGATGCACTTTTTTAGTCTTCTGGTATGTTACCTGCCCTCCGCAAATTTTTAGTGGTAATTACAAATAGTTCTGCGATTAACTAAGCCAACTTTTGCACTGTTTGAAGATGAATTTTGTCAGGCCATGACAACCTGTAAATGTCTAACAGCTTTGGGTTCTTCATCTCCTCCTCTTGGCTGCAATCTTGTTGCTTGCTCTTGCTGTTTAACACATAGCTCAAAAATGCAGCCTGCATCTCAAAATGAAGACTGGTGCAAATACAGCAGTAACCAGTTTCGCCTTTCCAGTGCCAACAGTTGCTGCCTTTTTCTTCACTTTGAGTCTCACAGGAGGCTACCACTATATTGACTGGGACTGGCAGTGGATCTGCTTGGGCTGTGGTATTGAAACCATGCATGTATTAAAGAGAAAAAAAGACAGAAAAGAAACAGTAAGAGCTTCCACTCTTTTCATAAAAGTTGCTTTTCTCTAGGGAAAATACACTTTTAATGAGTAGCAACAAACTGGTCTTTTCTTGGCATGCACATGAACCCCTAAATAGTACAGAAAGCACAAACCTCAGGTTTGGGTCTGCCCAAGGCATTCCACAATGAAACAGCCTCAAAAAAGGAATGGCACCCTCCTGTTCATATCTTTTGACCATACATTTTTCTATAGAAAAAAATGCTTCCCTATGGCCAATAGAGCCAATGCCAGCCGGCTCTAAGACGGACCCTCCAACAGCCAAGGCTCAGCCAATCTGCAATAGGGGTAACACCTCTGTCATAACATTTTTAAGAAGGAAAAAACGTTGCAGGGTACACAGAAACAGCAGACGGAGAGAGGAGTGAGAACATGTAAGAGAAACAACCCCGCAGGCCGGCAGGTCAGTGCAGAAGGAGGGGAGAAGATGCTCCAGGCGCCAGAGCAGAGGTTCCCCTGCAGCCCCCGGGGGGAAGCCCGTGGTGAGGCAGGCTTGTCCCCCTGCAGCCCAGGGAGGTGCGTGGGGGAGCAGATCTCCACCTGCAGCCTGGGGAGGACCCCACAGCGGAGCAGGCGGATGCCCTAAAGGGGGCTGGGACCCCGTGGGAAGCCCTCGCTGGAGCAGGCTCCTGGCAGGACCTGCGGATCTTTGGAGAGAGGAGCCCACACTGGAGCAGGTTGTCTGGCAGGACTTGTGACCCCGCGGGGGACTCACGCTGGAGCAGTTCGTGAAGAACTGCAGCCTGTGGGAAGGACCCACGCCAGAGAAATTTGTGGAGAGCTGTCTCCTGTGGGAGGGACCCCTCGCTGGTGCAGGGGAAGAGTGTGATGAGTCCTGCCCCTGAAGAGAATGGAGCAGCAGAGACAACATGTGATGAACTGATCATAAACCCCATTCCCTGTCCTCCTGCACCTCTGGGGGGATAGGCAGAGAATCCAGGAGTGAAGCTGTGCCTGGGAAGAAGGGAGAGGTGGAAGGAAGGTGTTCCAATATTTGGGTTTATTTCTCATTACCCTACTCTGGTTGATTTGCAATAAATTAAGTTAATTTTCCTAAGTCAAGTCTGGTTTGCCCATGACAGTAATTGGTTGAATGATTTCTCCCTGTCCTTATCTTGACCCATGAGCCTTTCATTGTATTTTCTGTCCCTTGTCCAGCTGAGGAGGAGACTGGTAGAGTAGCTTTGGTGGGCACCTGTCATCCAGCCAGTGTCAGCCCACCACACAGGTGCAGCACTGCTTTCCCATTTTTCCCTTAACATCCTCTAATTCATTAAAGAATGAGAACTGACCCCAGTCAAATGTGCTGTCCCCAGCTGATGATGATTTTCACTTTCCATCTTGAACCTCCTTAGGTGAACCCCCTTTTCACCCAAAGCACTGCATCCTCAAGCCCCTCTTACCCTGGCTATCGTCAGCACCCTGGCCTTGACCATGCCAGACCATGATGCAGTTTAAGACCCCCCAGACAGAATGGGGCAACCTCTCCACGAGATGGGACTGGCCAAGCATCAGGCTGAACCCAGTATACACACATTTTTAAGGCCCTTCACCCTAAAGCAGCAGTTACCAGGTAAAAACTGATAGTCGTGGCAGAGACCCATCAGATTCTGATTTTCTCTTTTCCTGACAAAGGGCAGCACTGGCTTGAAAAGGTTGTGGATGGGACCTTAGATGTCTGTCATCCACCCAAGACCTTTAGAGGGTGCTTTTCCCCTAGACTCCTCACCGCCAGAGGCAGGGAGATCCATCCTTAAAGCTCAGTCTGCAAGTGAGGGCTGGGATGCATCTTGATGAACCCAGCATCTGCTTGTTTCAAGGGGCTTTGGCGCAGTTCCTGCCACAAATGAAAAGTTTGTCAGTGCTCCCTACAAACACAAGTGACATGTCAAAGCAACAGAAGAGCTGTGGGCTGTAAAATAGCTCAGCATTTTGCGAGATAAAGCTCTTCCTGAAGCTGTTAACTGAGCTGCTGGACCTGTTGTTAGGAACAAAGCAGTGGAGGTGATGCATTAAAAACCCAAAACTTAGTGACTCATTTCAAAGGAAATGGTTTTAAAATGCAAGGCAAATTCGCTTCCTGCACTGCCTGGGGCTCTGGTCTCAGCCAGCTCTTCGGGCTGATCGAGACCGCTGGTCACTGCTGAAGTCCACCTGAAACACCTCCTGCATTTGGAGAGATGCTGCAGAATCAAGGCCACCCACTGGGGAAGCAGGAGCTTTGTTAGGGAGCTTTGTTTCTTTTAAAGCACGTGGGGAGCATTGTCCCCAGCCTGCCTGGCTGCTCAACTCCCATCAGAGGGGTGAGCAGCTCCTGGGAAGCCAGGGCTCATGCCCCAAAGCCCCCCGGGGTGCACCCCCTGTTTTTCTTCCCTGCAGCACACCTGCAGGGAGTTTCTGCCTCCCAGGATCATTGCTCTTCTGCTGCTGCAAAGGTCCCCAGCAGGACTGGCCGAGCACCAGGACAGGCGCTGCACCCCAAAAAGGCAGCCCCCCCCCAGGGACTGCAGGGCAGCCCCAGGAAGAGGTGGGAGCCAGCAGACCCTCAGATGATTTTGTTTGTGGTTCCCAAAACCAGCTCCAGCCATGCAGCATGCACAGACCTGACAATTTTAATTGACAGCCACGAGTTTTAACACCCTCAGTGCCCAGCACGTCTCAGCAGAGGGCTCCAAATGTTTAAGAGATGCATTCAAAACCAGTGATGGGCACAAGCCAGCCAGTGTTTTCTGAGATGCCAGCCAGCAATCACTCCCTACCAGCCAGATGGACTGCACCATCTTGTTTAAATCCAGCAACAAAGATTTAACCCAAGTGCTGCACGGCACCATGGGATGTGCCCTCAGCTGGACGCTTTCCTGAAAATTCATCCCTGGGACTTCCAATTTTGTGAATCACTGCCAGACAAAGGGTTTGCTCAAGAGCATGCACAGCAGAAGCCCATGTCCAAAACCCATTCAGCTGTAAAATTATAAAGATTCGCAGAACTTGGTTTTACTCATGCAAACACACTGCCTTGCTATCTTGTGCCTGCAAAGTAGGGTAAGGTGACCCAGGTTTACAAGAAATTTGTCATTGAAGGATAAATATGTGTTGCTATCTTGGGCAGACATATTCAGATAACTAAATGAAAACATAGAGATGGTGTAACTGTGGGTGCTGGCGGTCCTTTCTAGCACCACCAAGTATCTTCAAAGTTATCACAAAGTAAGGTTTGTACAAGAGAAGAGGAAGGGATTTGCCTTTTCTATATTTTGGGGGAGCAAACCAGCACAAACTGCATGTGAATATGGATGACAGGAGGGAGAAGAGAAATGTTCACCATCTTGGCTTTAACTTGGGGAATTTCTACTGAGAAAAAGGGGAGGATGTTGAAAAGCATCCCAAATGTTGAGTTTCACCTTTTCTTTCAGTTGCATGCCCTCTTTGCCCTATACCCAGTTTGCTCACCTGTACAATGTTCTGTTTTTGTGGCTGTATCATGAAAAGAGATTATTTTGCTTGCCAGTTTTCATAATGTGTGGTGCTTTCTCACCTCCACACACGGGTGGGTGGCCCTGCCTCCCCCCAGGCATCTCAGCAAGGGCCACCACACCTTAAACATAAAATGCCAAGAAAAGTATTTATTTTCTACCAAAAGCAAAGGTGCTGGGAACCTCCACTCAGACTCACCAATAGGCCCAGTGCTACCAGGAGCTCAGGCTTCACCACCCCTCCCTGCCAGACCACTGCTCCCCCACCAAAAGTGGACAGGATCATCTGCGAGGACAAATCCTGGCACCGCTCTCCTGAAGACCCCCCTGATGCATATGGCCACTGGGACACAGCAGCTGGTCTGAAGGCACTGAAAAGCGCAGCCCTTTGCTGGCATCATCTGCCTTTGGCAGATGCAAAAATGGCAAGCAGAGTTTAAAAAGAAGCAAGCAGTGGACCTCAGGTGTCATCAGCTGCTGAGATGCTGCTCCCAAGCAAGGGGGTACTCACCCCCAAAATACTCTTGCAGAAAAGCTCCTGCAGGAGAGAGAGCTCCTCTCCACAGGGCAGGGCACCTATTTCTTTCCTAAGATGAAGCTATGGGTGAAGCTGCACCCTCAGGCTGACTTAACCAGTGCTGTCCCAGGCAGTGGGAGCGCTGATGGGAGGAGAGCAGTGTGCAGCCACCTCTGGCAGCACAAGGCTTAGGGCCTCTGCTTTTGCAGCCAAAGTCACAGGGGCTCAGCTTCTCTGCCAGTCAGGTGGACTCATTCTCAGCCTTGCTAATTTGTCTTGTTTTCTTGCCTTTTTTTTTTTTTGTCCTTTTTTCTTATTTTTTTATCTCTCTGCTACAGGGATTTCAAGTCTCCACCATGAAGTGAATTTTAGTTGGGTGGTCGCCAGGGGATTTGATGCCTGCAGACCCAGGCAGACCATCCTGTATCAGACCCCACATCTGCTGGATCTTGAAGGCTTAGGGTTATAAATTAGCTTTTACCTAAAACCTTTGGTGCTGCAGCCTTGTGGTGCTGGGAGAGCTGGCCAGGCTGCAGCTATTAGACATGGCTCCTGCGGGTAAAGTCCTCTCGTGCTGCGCTTGGAGGGGTTTACTTAGGCTGATTTTTTTATCCGCCTCTGCACTTCAGCAACAGGGAGAAGTCCCTTTGTGTGATCCACCCCACAGCTGGCTAGGCTATACCATGAATCTAGCCTTTTCCTGGATGACGTCTGAACTAGCAATATCTAATCCATCTGAGTAATGAAGGGATTATTTCCACAGCTGCCACTTGGTTGCAACAGCAGCCCCAAGGATCTACAGAAACCCACAGAAACACCCATAACTGCAAGGCTGGTCCTGCCCCCTGCCCCCAGTCCCAGCACCAGCATGGTCCCATCTTGACCTGCTGAGGCACCATTGCACATCCCTGTCTGCAACCACTCCTGGCCACTGCTGACAATAAGACCTTGAGGCAGCTGGACCTCTGATAAGGCTGGCTCAGCATGGCCATTTCTGTGTTTCTACCTCAGCTAAAGGATTGCTGCAGATGTCAAGTCAATCTTACGGCTCCCTTTGAAACCTCTCCATTTTTGAGCATATTTCTGAGAACTCCTGGAGATGGAGAAGCCGCGAACAGTTTTCTAGCAAAGATAATCTTGTGCCCATTCCCTGTTAGCCTTTAGTATTCCCCTATTTAATACCCCTACTGCATGAGAGCATGGAAAATACCTGTTTCTTGCCAAACCGCAACAAAGAGCCAAGTATAGACAAAAATATTGACTGAGCACTTTTGCCTTCTCAGAGTTCAGTCTTCCATCCTTTAGCTCTTTCCCACTCATAACTCCCCATCACTGTGTGACTCTGCATTTAAGGAGCCTTTCTCATTGTTCATACCCTGCTTGCCAGAGATTTTGTTCATGCATTCAGCAGACTTGATCAAAGAGCAGGCTTTCCTAACTCCAACTCTGCAGTCATTGTTGCTAAGGGTCCCACCTTTTCATTTGACTCGTACTGGATGCAGTTCCTAAATGCCATTTGCCTTCCCTTTTGCAATCAAATTGGATTTCCAGGTGAGGAAGCCCCCTTACACTGATGCAGCTCTAGAGGAGATGCTGGAGTATAAAAAGACCTTCCTGGCCTCTTTCCAGCCAGCACTATGGTTAGTTTTACATTTTCTCTCATGTAAATTTGTCTCGTGATTACATATATACACCCATACATATTTATACATATGGGTGCACACACAGACACACATGCATATGCACAGTCAAATGAGGACATGGAAGGATCCCCAGCTGAAGAGCTCCAGCTCTTCTGAGCCTGTAATTCGGCAAAAAGAGACATCCCCAGACCTGGAGACCTCACAGCCCCACATCCCAGCCCTGACAGGGGTTATCGGGAGTACATCTTGCTGTGGTGCAAATGAAAGCATGCGACCCAGAATGGCTGATGCCAAAACCCTGGAGGCTTTGGGACGTCCCTCTTACAGTTGCAGGAACTTTAGAAAAAAAAGTCCATCCAAGAAACTGGGAGTTTTGCCTGCCAAAACCCGGGTGCAGCCATTTCCCAGCAGATGGGGCAGGTTGCTTCCCGGTCCTAGAGCCCTGGTGGGGTGTGCCTCATCCCCAAAATCAGAGCAGCTGCAGGATGCGCTATGGATGCATGTGTTAGCACTGCAAATGTTTTGCCGTAAAGCCCTCAGAACAGGGCTTCTTTAATACCTGAGCTGACTTCTTGTCAGTCACAAGAGATTTCAGTGGTGTTAAAGCAACCAAGACCAGAATGAGGGGAAGAAAGATCAACCTTATTTCCTGAAGGTCTGTAGTGTCCTGTGGTTGATGCAAGCTCCTCTGATATCTCATCATGTCTTATTTCACTGATCCTGACCTACATGTTGGGTGGGGCACAATGTAAAAAAGGTCTGAATAATTTATTATTGACTCTGCAGGGGAGGAAGTAAATAATGAAAAGATTGTTATTCAGGAGACTTTAAAGTAAAGGAAAAAAAAATGTCTTGCCACAGATGAGAAATTCTTTCTGCTGGTAAATGATGGCCAGCTACAATCACTGAAGAAAACCTTGTTCAGTCCAATGTCCCAGCTCTGGGGTTTTCCTGCAGTGTTGGTACAGCAGTATTTGTGGCACACACAACCACGCACTGGATAACCCGCACACACAGACAGATGCATGGATGCAGACCTACACATAGGGCATGCACTGCTGGCACAAGGAAGCTCCACACCCAAAAAACCTGTGCCAAGTCCTGTTGTCAAACTGGGGCTCATTTTTTGGTGTTAATGCCTGGACAAAGTGTCTTACCTGCAGCAGGATCTTTGCGGAGCATGAGCATCAGGATTGGGAGCATGGGGTCCTCCTTAAAACAAATGCCCCCAAGAAATTTGCTAAACAACGAAAAAAAAAAAAAAAGCTGAACTAGTCTTGTTTGCTGAGTCAGGATGATGTAAAGGTGCTTGAAAGGAATAAATGCTCCCACCTTTGAGTCATCTGATAAAATCACATACCTTGACTATCTCTTAACTCTGCTGATACCAAATATACTGAAACAGAAAATACTCTAGTTTTGCGGATTGCCAGGCTCAAGAAGGCTGTTGGGAATACACTAACTGCCTGGTAAATGGGTGTGTGCTGCACTCTGTTCCTGTGGATTTACACAAGCCCTCCTTCTGATCTTGCTCAGCAACAAAGGAGGCGTGCCATTGAACTGACAATAAAGCTGAGCTGGTGTAAAAGTGGTATATGAGCAGAGCTAGTTGCCTGGGATTTTGCAAAGCCCAGCTAGCACAAAAGTTTTTGTACCAGGGCACCTTTTTTAGATCTACAGCACTCCCTAGGATTATGCTACTGCTTGGTAAAAGCAAACTAAGCCTGCAAATACAGCAAGTTTCCGAACAGCCATTGCTGTAGACTAGCAAAACACTTTGGCTAGTGGTGTGGAAAGCAGGTAGAGGCTGGGGAGCCGTCCTGCATGACCTCACCTAGTGCTTGGGAGGCTCCTTTGCCCCTCAAGGGCAGGTGGACAACCCCATCACTCATGCATATCCTGAATACCTGCGAATGAGCAGCCTGGATTTTCCCTAAGCAAACCTTTATAAGCCCTCCTCCACTGGCATACTGTAATACAATCTTTCTTCATAATGTGTTTCATTTGTGTTTTTCCTGCAGTGCAGCAAGGCATGGGGTGAACCCATGCACTCATTCTTACAGCAACAGGCACGTCACTTCTGGGTGTGGAGTCTTTTTATCCAGGCTACAGGATGGTTTTGAGGTGGTATCGCATGACAGGGGATAATGTTTCACCAAGGCTTGTAGGAAGTAAAGCAGCAGCCATGGTGACTACCAGGACTGTATCTGCACTGCCGGGGGCTTATGGATTTGTGTGCTCGAATGTAGAAAGGGAGACGGATGTGGGAAGATGTCTGTGTCCCTAACTATGTACCATTCAGTTCTTCCCAGACCATTTGCCAGCTGTCTTTAGCTGAGCAGCTACACTGTCTTTTAGCATCCTTTCTGCCCTCACAGGGGCTGTTCATTTCCCAGTGAACGTGAAGGTTGCTGACTCAGAATGACCCGCTGGCTTGTGCCTCAGGAGCAAAGAGCTGAACTGCAGTGGGAAGGCACCCAGTAGAGCCCTGCCATGGACAACAGCCTGCAGGAATAGAGACCCCCAACCCATCAGCCTTGGGGCATTAGCTGGACACTGTTCTTTCCGCTTAGGATCAAAGCCAAGCAGAGTCCCAGCTCCCTGGCGTTAATAACCAGATGTAATAAAGACAACTAATGCTACAAAACAGTAAAATAATCATCAGTTAGGCTGAGAATGTCACTAATGGATGTTTTTCCAGCCCTGCTTCAAAGCACAATGATGGGCATTCAGCAGAGCAATTAAAGCAATGCCCAGAGTGGAAATATCTCAGGTGAACCAAGTCCCTCTGGGTGGTTTGGCTACAAATTGTGCTTATGTTTAAGGTTCAAAGGATGTAAAAAGGGTTTAAAAACTGGGAGAAGGGGGACTACAGGGAAGCATGCAGATTTTCAAAAAATACCCTCTGGCACTTATTAAGAGGGCCAACTCAGGGCACGTGGTGCTATGGCATGCCGGAGAAGTGAAGTTACCTAAAATCGGTCCTCCAGAGGGAACAGATAAAACTGCTACATCTTCATGTCTCTGTCCCTGGATGTTGCTGCACTGTGTTACACCTCCGTGAAGAAGGAAGCTCCTCTCCAAGCACCCTGTACCTGGGGGGAGGTTTCGGGTCTGCTCACCTGGCAGCAGGTGGAGGGCACCGGGTGGACAACACAAACCCCTGGGAGCACTGTGTAGTGCTGGGGTCCTATGCTGCATCGTGTTCATCTGATGCTGCAGGATCAGGCAGAGATCTGCTGATGCACAGTAAGCAACAGACAAAAAGTGGGATCAGGTGATGGGAGTGGCGTTTTCTGGGGAAATCTCTGATTTCTTGGGAGCTGTGGGGACTTCCCTCCTGCAGCGGCTCTTTTGCTGCCAGACAGGTCAGACAAGAGCTGAGGGCCCCTGTGCAGTATTTAAAACAGCAGAAGAGGAAGCTGACTAGGCAAATGCTTTTTTGCCCTCTTTGTCCATCAGTTTGTGTTGAGCTGGGAGGGCCATGAGTGGCCCCCCCTCACCGGGAAGAAGGCAGGAGAGGGTTGTCCAGCCGTAGTAATCAGCTTTGGCCCCAGAGAGCAGCCCTGGCTGCCCACTCTGCTATGGGGGGTGAGGGGGAGGGCACTGTGCTGCAATACTCATGCCAGCAGCAGCAGAAACCCTGACATGGTGCCCCGATCCAGGCAGAGGCAGCCAGGGTTATCGTTCATCGCACCGGCTGTGCAAGCCACCCCGGTCCAGGTCAGCCCTCAGCACCGCGTGGGTCTCACTCACCGGCAGCTTGTCCGATCCCGAAGCAAACCCCAAAGCCTGAGCACTCTGGCCAGCCAAGGCCATTTCTGGGGCTACAGGGTCAGATAAAGGGAAATGCAGAGTGAAATGCAGCATCTGGATTCAGGAACAAACTTTGAAGTTCCCCAAAGCTTGGAGAGATTTGCTCCAAGAGGTTTGGCTCAGGATTTCCTCTCTTCCCTAGTAATCCCCCTACCACCAAAATCAGGACAAGCATTTGTATGGACTCAGTGTATTGCTCACAGAGAAAACCATTACCGGCAGCGCCACAGACCTTGCAAGGACCCTCTGTCTTTAGCAAGCACAGCGCAAGTGGTGTCTCAAGAAGCTTCCTGACTCGGTCTCACCAGCTAGCTTTAGCAATAACCTGCCACAATTGTGTCTCCTAGGGTGTAAATAAAATTCAACTCTCAGCTCAAAGCAAATCAAGAAAATATGCTTCGGAGGAGTGGCTGGCTTGTAAGTGTTGTGGTTTAATTGCAGCAGAACAGCCTATCCAAACGCATTCAAGGACATCCCGCAGCTCTTCTCTGCCTGTGAATCTATGGTCTGAAGACTGTGTGCTCAGATAAAATAGCACAGCTTCTGTGCTGCAGACAGAGTGCTGACAAGTACTGGACTTATCACTTGTCATTGTGGCAAATCCATTTATTCTACTTACTCCAAAAAGGAATGAACAACACAATGTTCTGTAATCTTGAAGTCAATTTGGTGGCGGTTAAGCAATGGAAAACAGAGACTGAGTAATCTTTATTTATAAAGTACGACATGATGTCTGGAGCATGAAAAGCAAACTACTAAACCCCTCTCCCCAGATGCAAGAATTCAAAACATTGCCAACTCATCCAAGTAAAGCAGTCACATTGACTGCAAGAGGCTGCCTTTTCAAGGGTCAGACCAACGAGCAAACTAATTTCTACATGTAACATTTAGCAACCTGGGTGTAAAGGAGGTGTAAGGGGGTGAAGAAAGAGGCATCTCCATGGGCTACTTTCACTTTCTAAAGTCACTGTCTGTCCTCCAGCAACTTGAGCCTTGCAATAAAATGAAACAGGAATCAAACTGCTCCTGCTTTTGATTTTTGCAGGGACAAAAACCTCAGATACATTGGAATGGGAGTCCAGCACTAAACACCCTGAAATACCCACTGATTCAGGTTTGTTGGAAATATATACTGGGCATCTGACACAGTTCTTGTTTCACATCCCTGGAGTTTACACTGAAGTTAGGTCCTACTTGGTAGAGATCATTCCTGGTACAGATATGCATAACAAAGGGGGATTTCAGTGTACACTTGTAATATTTTTGGCAGTCTTTGTCCCCTTTTATTTAGTGGTAAAAGACTATACAGTGACTAAACAGGTAATATTAACACACCAAATATAAACCTCACCTTTTCCTTTGGTTTTCTGCTAAGGAACACTAGTTTCTGGAAAACAACCTTTTCCTACTCAAGTCACCAGATCCACACCAGCTAATAAAGAGGGATGAGCAAATCCAAATCAAATACAGACCATCATGTTTTATTACTGAAAATAGGTGAGGGTTTCTGGCCAGCTGCCAGGAAATTAATGTGGGATTAGCTGGCCGTTTCTTGTTTCAAACCTCTGACCTATCGCTGTTTGAATTTTCCACTTTGGTATACACCAGGGAGAGGTAGTTCCTTCTTGTCATGGGCAAATATCTTAATTGTGCCAAACAAGTAAACCAGGAAAGAAATCAGGAAAAAGCAAGTCTCTTACTGGAGTGGGGAAGGAGACCCTCTAAGACTGGAGGCAGACACATATCGTACTGGGGGAAGGTGGTGTGTTTTCTCCAAAATATGCTTCACAGCAACCTTTAATGGTCTCTGTATTTAGTGGGCACCCAGGTCAATGAGTAATTGGAGCCTCAACTTCTCCAGGCCTGGACCTCGTGCTCTTGACATTAAACTGCATGCAGATCAAAGACACCTCTTTTGTTAATATTTCAGTCCTCAAGGCCAAGAAAGACAGACCATGGGGGAAAAGGGAAGCTACCTTTTGGGTGGATGTGAGCCAGAAACTCAAAGTTTACACCCAGGGTCAGGCACAGTCTTGGGGTGTTCTGCTCCAAAGCTGGTTAGTGTTGAATTCCAGGTCCAAATAGACAAAGGTATCATATTAGGAATTTTCTCATCCACCTTTCGATGAGACTACATACCAACAAATACCATTTTACTACCGAGGTCCTGAGCTACAGTGCTGAGGCATTACTAGTGTTTTGGGTTAATCTATGTAAAAAAAAGAAAGAATGAGGACTGAGTTGTTTTTACAGAGTCCTGAATGGCTTTATATTGCATGAGGGTTACAGAAATGAGAGCACTAAGCAGGTGTTAGAGACTGTCCGGCACATCTCAGCCCAAGATAATGTACCTCAGCTTGTTTCCAACCTATACAGCAGCCAAAAGCACTGTGAGCCAGCCATGATAAGAGGTACGCACACACAAAAAAGCAGGGTGCAGTTCAGTAGCCTTTGCCTCCTGCCCTATTCAAAAAAACCAAAAGACCAGTGACCAGCCAACGTAAAGTAAGGCCAGAAGTCCTCTTGGAAACACCAGCTTTATTTTGAGTCAACACACACTGAGTGATTTGTGCTGACTGCCCTTGAGTGGGCAGGGCTAGACTGGAGATCACCGAAGGCTGGAAATAGTCCTAGGTATTGCAGTCGTCAGGGCTGGTTTTTAGGCTGGACATGTAACAGCCCAGAACTGGGCACCCTCACAATCTTGTTCTCTCCACTTCAGCTGCTTTAGCAGACTTCCTTGGATGCCCTTCATCCTTCATTTTCAGATGGGGAGAAAAGCTGCCAAGTAACAGCACTTGGGAATGGGGCCAGGCTTCCCACTGACATAAGCAGGGCATCCCCACTGGACCAGTTTCTTTTTGCACACAACCGCTCCCCCAAAATAAAAGTTTGCTGCAATGACAGCCTGTGCTCTGTAAGAGGCTGTTGTCAATAACTGTGCCTTTATACCAAGACTGAAAGGAGAAGTGAGCCAAGAGGCCCTTAATCTTGTTAAGAGCTTGGAGGACTCCAAAACATTAATAGGCCTGTCTAGACCAACTCCATGTCTGAATGCTGTTATTGCAGCTTCTCTTGGAAATATTGAAATTAGAGGGTGGGACCACACAAAAAACTTTGAATTTCCTTTCTTTACATTGCATCACCCTATTTCCTGCCTGCAGACTTTTTTTCATTCAGTTCTTAATAAAAATAAAGAACAAAGCTTTGCATTTCTATCTGTTTCTGTATTGCTAAGTTTCCATGCTTTGTAGCTGTTGGGAATAAGCTAGGGCTGTGATTGCATTAGAAGGAAAATACATAAATATGACATTAAAGGGTAAGCCTAGGACAGAGGGTGCTCAGCTGGCAGGGCTGCCACACTGGTGTTGTGCAACACAAACACAAGTGTAGGGCCCCTGCTGAGCTCCATGGCAAGGTTCAAGTTTACAACTTGAATTTGGGTCAAATCTGAAGAAAATATCCAAATCTTAAAGCAGTTGTGACTGAGTCAGGATGTCCCCCAGGCCATGGTTGGAGGGGGACTCTTTTTGGAGCAGAGGATGTCTCATCTATCCCTGCAGACTGGTGCTTGCCAGGTACAGTGCTGTGGCACTGGTGGGAAAAGCCAGGGTTTATCAGAAAGCAGACGACCATGCTGAAACCCACCAGCCCATGTGGACTCCCCAGGTGCAGCCCCTGCAGAAACCCCCACTGAACCAACACCATCAAGAAATCGATGCCTATCCTTGCAGCAGGGCTCCTGAGCCCAGGTAGGGTTGTCCAGCCCATTTGTCTCTGGTGACAGTAGCTTTGTCCTCATCCTCATCCAGAGGATCTGCATCTCTCGTGAGGCCAGGAGTGCCCAAAGGCTGTTAATGAGTGTCACACTTCTCAGAAACTTCTCATCAGTCATTCCAGTGTTGCCAGGAGAAGAAATTGCATGACAATAAACCAGAATTGTTTGGTTCCTGTTAATTAGCCAGGAAAGTAGTAAACACTAACTACCCATGAGAATCATGTGATGCATGCAGATGTTCAGGCCCTCCTTCTCGGCTCAACGCTTTGCTTTTTCATTTGGAGGTTGCTGGAGGTAGGCTGTCTCGTGAATTCTCTAGGATATGACTGCACACACGAGGGGGGGATTAAACATGCAGAATGGGAAGGAAAAGCAGCAGCTACCCCTCCCTGCATCATTAGTGACTGTCACATTCTTTGCCCTCCAGCACATCAGGGAGTTGGTACCACAGCACTGGCAGCAGCAGCGTTCACCTTTCCAAAAGAGCAGAATATGAAGGGAAGGTCCACATGTTCCCCTGCACCTTTGCTAGGTCTGCAACAGCAGCTTGAGTGGGAGGCATGTGATCTGCAGGCCAAGTAACCTGAAAGCCTCTGCTGGTCAGAGGCTGAGGTTCAGCCTGGTTTTAGAGAGGGTGGAGAGTGACCCAGTGTTCTTCTCGCCATCAGGCACTGCCATAGCTATTGAGCATCCCAGCAGAGAACAATAGCCTGGGCTACACGGCTCCATACCTGGTGGGGAAAACCAAGGCTTTGTCTTCTTCTCACATCCTGCAGGCTGCCTGGGAGGAGGCTCCCCATCCTCCTCTGCACCAATAGACAAGACGCCCAGTGCCGACAGATGCCTGAAGCCCATCGCTGGCATTTGTGTGACTTATGACCAGGCGTATGCTTGGGTACTGTCTGCCAGTGGTCAGCCTGGTCATTTGGATGGACCCACAAGCCCCACATATGCATTGGCCAAGCAGCTGTGAAAGCCTTACAAAATAGATGACACGTGCCACCAACGTGGATGTGACAACATTTACATCATCTCTTCTGCCCAGACTTAGCAGTGGCTTGAGATGGCCGATGGATAAGTCAGACTAGAGGGCAGGCTCCTCCGTCCTGGGGCCCTGGCTGCGTGGTTCCTCAAGCCTTCCTGTCATTGCATGAATCACAGCCACCTCCAAGCATGTGGAAGAGGCAAGTGAGTAGATGCATGTCTCATGAGGCACCCAGCTAGTGTTGTTTCTTCCTGTCTGCTTTAGGGCATCTCAGCACAAGACAAGTCCTCAACTTGTTTTGATCTGGCTAGTGATTTTGGTTGCCCTGGTTTTCAAATGCTTCATTACAGGTATCTTCAAGGAGCCTAAGTTTTTCCAGGTTGTGGTGACTGTATTCCCACCCATCCCTGCACTCTAAAATTGGTCACAGTTGGACAATGCATGATTTGCACATCCAAAAATACAATTGCTTTGAAAAGTGTCAGCTGGAGCACTTCTGCACTGTAAACACAGGCTCTTCAGCTTCACCTCTTCGGGCACAGAAATACAATTGCATTGGTACTTTTGGAAACCAGAGCTTGTGCACATCTTCTTTCAGTGAGGATTACATTTCTGCTAATGAGCCTCTAGGAAAACACAGATTACATTTTTTAAACCTAGCTCCAAACCTACACACAACCATCCCCTGACCTAAGCCAGCTTCAAGAGATGGAGCACTCTTGGTTTTGGGTAAGGAAATGAGACGCTGATATTTTATGGACCACAGAGGCAAACATGTAGAGGAATTTCTTGAACAACAGGGCCACAAGATATTGTGGGTTCTCACGGACAATCCTGGCTTGTTGAAAAAC
>JANZLQ010000079.1:10822458-10834135 GCA_026212715.1 Elanus axillaris | reverse complement strand
TCACTGCTTACAGGTTCATGAGATGACTGGCTTTAGTCATCAGCAAATGAGTGGGATTCCAGTAGCACTGGTACCATTTCACATGAGTTATCATTCAGATAAGGAAGGCTCCAAGGTGGTCAGAGAGTGACTTTCAGATAAGGGATGCTCCAAGACTGTCAGGAGAGGACTGAGATACATCCCAAGATTGTCAGGAAATGACTAATTATCCCTACTCCCACCCCCAGCCTCCACCAGGCAACAGGAGTCCTTGGTACGGTCGGTGCAGCTCCCTGTCTTAGCCAAGCAAGAGTTCCTGGTACAGTCAAGGGATGCTTAACCACCCAACTCATTACACTTATGCTAAGGCCTAGTGAGACTTCCCAAATTCCTAGATCAGCCCAGAGAGAGGGGGAAATGCACCACCACAGACCACCACAGTACTACCAATGCTCTGCCTAAAAGGACACGGAGTCATCTATTGGCAGAAAGGGCCCATCCCAGCAACACGTCGCTGTGCCTTTGCTCTCCACTGGGCTCTGCCATCTTGTTCCAGTGACTGTACTCATAGGGTTAGTTTGCTTCATTAGAGGGGAGAAATACAGAGTTTTTGTGACCCTGAGCCTACCTGGCACCACTGACACTCTTACTCCCATGACTGTCAAGGAAAAAAAAATTCTGTGTTTTTAATAGCCCCTTTTTATTTTCATCAAGACATTATGGAAATATTCAGGTATCTCTCCAAAAGCTTTAGAACTTCGAGGTCAACCAATCTCATGGTGAGAAACAACCACAAGACCTCCAGACGGTGCCGGACAATGAGGGATATGATTGCCATTATTCACATGCCGGCAGTATTCTGGCGTGTAAGAGAAAACTTGGATTTTCAGGAGGAAATAGGTATGTTCCCCAGTAAAGTTCAGAGGTTTGGGAGGAGGGGTGGTTTTACAAAAATAATTATGTTTTGGGGGTAAAACAGCCATGCAAAATCAGCTGCAATTCATGAAGCATGACACCTGTACACAGATAGCAAGGGGAACGTACAGGTCAGTTATTTTATGAGAAAGCAGTCTGAACCAGGATTATTCTGACTGCAAACCTTTCTGCAACTCTGACCAAGGGACAGGAACTCCATGAGGCTATTTTTAGTTCCTGCCCAAATCACAATTTAACTTGAAACAAGAGATCATTAATTCACTGGACTTAAAACAATTAGTATTGTTTTACTAATTTACTCAAGTATTTTGAGAATTGCAAGACCTCTGAAAGTTTCTCAGTAAAAAGCTGCCAAACAGCAGACCTCTATACAGTGGATCTGAAGGCTATTGACAACAAACTCCCTTTTCTGGTTTACCATTTTCCATACTGTGCAGTGGTATTAATCCACAGACCTTTCTCAAAGGCCAGCTGAAAACCACAGCACTGGAGCTAACCCAAACAGCCAATTTGTTCTCCTCAGAAAACCCTATAAAGGAACCAGAACTGCTTCCCTACTTGTGCCAAGATACATTATTTCCCCAGTGGCCAGTCAACCTGTATTTCAGGACACGTCTTTTGTTCAGCCCACTCAGCAAGTATCAGTTGGTCTACATCTTAAGTAAGTGATCTCTTCATGTTGACAGAGCATCTAATCCTGGCACTGCAAAGACATTATGGCCACTTAGGATTCCTCTTCACAGATCAATAAGACATAAAAATTAACCAACAAGTCCTCCACAGTGGTTGAAGATAGATCACCATCACCTTCAATACCTGTCTGTACCTTTTAGTAACAGTTTCTTTTTCTGGCTTTTTCAATACATTTATTGTTGATAACCTATGTGTCTCCTTCGCTCAGCACCAATTTAACACAGCTAAGGCCAGCATATTGACCTCATCTTCCAGGAGAGCCAGGGTGAACACTATGGCAAGGTCAACTCTAAGCTTGGACACCAATGGCCTAGTTACTCAAGGAAATAAGTGACCTATCTGTATCACCTGTACTGTGAGATCTGCTAGGATAAATAACTGCTTGTAGCATTTTAGCCACTCTGTGTCAACTGCAAGGAAGTAAAGAGGAGGGCGTTCCACAAACAGACTTACAAGACAAGCAAAGTATCCATTAACAGATTTATTTTTTCTTTCCATAATCTCAGAATATCTGAGATACCTACATTTCCTGATGAAATTAAAAAAACCACCAAAAGCCAGCCATTGAGGAAGCTAGGAACCCCCAGGTCTTGTTATCCTGTTCTTTGCTCCTTGATACTGGTTAAAAACATCCCTCTTGCCGAGTTCTGGGCAAAATCAATGGGTAAACATTAGTCATCAGATGTGTGATCAGCTGGCAAAGCTTTTGGAATTGCTTTTCCTTTCTACAAGCCAAGTCATAGAAAGGTTCAAGCTACTATTAAATCTGTTAGAGTTCTGATGAAGTTCAGCAGTTTTAAAGCACTTTTCTTTTGGTGTAGCTTTGGGAAGCAACTCTCAAGTTATTCAAGAGCAAATCAACGGGCATATACTTACACTTATTAGCCCAGTTATTAATAGGAAGGTATCATCACGAAATGTCCAGCAAAATGACTGAAACACACCTTTCAATCAGTGAGTTAAAAGTACTTAACAGAATCACATTCTCCTGTGCCAGTCCCCCAAGGAATATGTGACATTCAGACTTTCACAATGGCTTTTCCAAGATTTTCTCCCTTTAACATTCCAATGAAAGCCATTGGCATGTTCTCAAATCCTTCAGTGACTTGTTCGTCACACTTCACTTTTCCCTGTCAAAAGTAAAAAAGGAAATTGCTGAGTTTTCATTCACCAGGCTGCCTAGTTTTTACCATCTTCAGGAGACTAAATTGCAACCAAATTTTCTCCAGCTTGTATGTAAACCAGGGTAACTTTGCAAAACTAGGTAGGCTGCTGTGAGGATCTGCTCTTCTTGCAAGACCGTCTACTTGGACTCCTAACAGAGAGCAAAAGTTGCTGCTATAAAAACACACTAGGACAGATATAGTGCTACTTGGTCCCCAGACAATGAGCAGGTAGGAGATTATTTCCCCATAGCCAGGCCTGTCTCTACCCATTGGAAAGTATGGAATTGCAAATCCAAATGATCAAAAGTTGAGCCACCCCAAATCCTCATGTTTGTAAGAGCCAGAGCCTCTTAGTCTTTAATGTTCACACTCACAAGCTTTTCACAGCCATGAACCAAGTATTGAACTCAGCCTCCATTTAGAAAAATAAAATTTAAGAAATTCCCTATTAAGTCCCTTCAAGGCCTAGCTTCCAATTCCATAAAAACATCCATTCTTGCTAGTAACTTCAGCATGACACTACAATGGAAATCCTTGCTCATAATACAAATGAAAGGAGTCTTCTGAATGAGATATAGAGGAATTACTCAAATATGAAATGCTTCATTGCCATAGAAGTGTTTTGAATTGCTCTGGAAGCATCCTTTTTCAAAGCCTACATGTATTCTGGAAAGTCCACAAGCTAGTATGGCAGGTCTCAACAAAGCAGAAGGGATCAGGCATGTTCACTATGGTTTGAGTGTCTCCAAAAGGCTGAAAGACCAAGTCAGGTGGAAGAAAATTATGCTGGGACCTCACCTCAACAGCTATGACAAGAGACCCCTTGCAAAGAGGGAAGCTGTGGTGTGAGTATGCCTTACAGAAAACTACCCCTTCCTTCCTTCCTTCCCTCCACAACCCATTTTAGCAGGGCCTTCAGACCTTCCTCCCAGCGGTTATTCCAGCGGGTCACAATAAATTCTTCCATCCAAAGCTCTTTGAAGATCATTGGAACCTGCACATAAAGCCCTGCAAGAGAAAGGAACCTGCAATCTCAGTTTCATTTAAAGTAAGACCCAATGCATAAAGAGAGCTTTTAGCCAGTAAAGACCACTGAACTGCTTTGTTCCAGCCAAAAGCAACTGTTATTTTTTTCCAAACAGAATTTCCAGGACAAAAGACCAAGGATTCATGGACAGACAGTTGCCCAGGGAAACAAAGGCCTGATCCATAAAGCTGTGGGACTAAACACCCACCAGTTCTGAAAACAGTTTAATTCAAAAGTAAAGTGGTCTCAGCTTTACCTGAGGGGCTTCAGCTGAGTCCTGGCAATACTGTTTTGCCAGCTTGTTTGATAGCCTGCCAAGCTGTCTCTTCCTAAATCTCAAAGAAGTTACTCACATTAAAAACCCATTCCCTCAATCATAAAGATATGATAGTCTCCCCACTCTCAAAAGCCTGTCCCAATTTTGAAGTGATCTGGGAGTCCAAAGCCAGTCAGTCAGTTGTCGAAGAGAATTCAGACCTCCCATTTCTTCTAGAAGGCAAATTTGGAACAATTAATGCCATTGAAAGTTAATACTCATCTCAGCCACATTTCCCAGCAGTTTCACCAGTAGCTGAAATTTTATGGGGGAAAAAAACCCAAACTGCAAGCTGCCTCATCTAAAAACCTGAGGGAAATCCATTCTCTCATCTAAAAGCACATACTGTGCAAATGGCATCATGCCACCACACGTGCCTTCTACTGATCTGTATGTGCTTAAAGCCCTGGGGAATCCTGTAATAAGTAGCTTAGTCTCTCCTTCATTTCTAATCGGCCAATGTCTATCTGATATGAGTGTGCACAAAGGAGGAGAAGTGGATGTACACACAAGGAGTGTTGTCACATTCCTGCTGTCCCAGAGCAGCGGTTAGTTACCCAAATGTACATACAAACATACATTCAAATGGCATATGGAAACAACAAATAAAATCTCAAGAGATTCCCATTACATCTTTCTCCTTGCTAGCACCAAACAGGAAATAAGTTTAGACACAAGAAAGCAGGCCCACACCTTTCTGAGGCATGGCGTCATTCTACTGAGAGATGGCTCCACAGACTGCAATCCTTCCATATTTCTTCATGTGGTTGATAGCAATACTGGCAAATTCTCCACCCACCTACAAGAACTAGAGCATATGCAGCATTAGAGAGAATCCAGTGTTTGGCATTGACTGCAAGGCTTTGCATTGTTGCACCGAGAGGTTCAATCAAGGTGCGGAGAGGTGAGTTCCACTACTCCAAAGACTAGATGGCTGCAGAAACCCTTACACTTAATCAACATCTATGAGGACTTGATATCACTTTTCTAAAACTTAGTTATGAACACAGGGAACCATCAACAAACTGCTTCACAAAGCTTGGTTTGGAAGTGTTGGGCAGGACTTGCCCTTAGATCCCTCCTCCTAAGGAGCACGTCTAGTGGCACTAAGAAGCACCACCTCTGCATTTCCCACACACCAGTCTGCACTTTTGCCTCTTCACATCATGGTGATGTCAAGTTTTTACTTATTGATTCTTTTCTCCCCAACAGGGAAGTGCTGTGCTCAGAAGCTCTTAACAGAGAAAAGCTGTGAGAAAGTTTACTGCTGGAGAAAGCTCTGCACAAAAGTTGGAAGTGAGAGGGAAGGGAACAGATGTGACCAAGAAACCTATTTAAGACCTTAGCAGCACAGGACATGAAATTTGGAAAGGTAAGGCAAAGAAACCAGGAGCTCCTGCCACAGGGGCAAGTGCTTTACCCTGGCACCATGCATTCACATCGATTGCCAGGGCAAGGCAGGTGTGTTGCAGTCCACACAGAACGATGGTGCTGTCATCCCTGGACTGGCAGACAGGCTGCTGAGAGAAAGACATGCTAAACCGGTGATGATGGCTGCCTTTTAAACCAGGCAGCTAGCCAGGCAGTTTTAGGCCAGTATGTCGGCTAATACCCCTGTGCCAGGTATTCTATTATAAGGTATAATGCGTATGTTAGCTATAGTAGGAAATGAAAAAAGCTGGGGTTTGTTCTCTGGCTTGAAGGTGAACTGACATGATTTGACTGCATCCATCCTGTTGAACTCTCTTAGCTTCCAAAACAAGACAGTCACATTCAATCAGCCTATCAAGAACAGTCCACAGCCCCCATTAACTCCAGCTGTACTTGTGAGAGGTCAGAAACACTCTACAGGCCACTCCAGCAATTTTACAAGTGGGTCTTCCAACTTTTTTGTTTAGAGGTACTGGTGTAGCCACCTGGACCATGTAATGTGAGGCCATCCATGCTCACTCCCCTTCCAGCAACAGCAGAGAACTGCCTGTGGTCCAAGATGGGGCCAGGAATGGACTAGAGCCCTCTCTATTCAGCATCAGTTAAATGTTCACCATGAACCTCACCTTCCCCAAATGTGCCGTACTTTCCAGAGAGTGAAGATAAGCTTCTCTCTCTCCATTCACAAACATCACCAACAAACGAGCTTTGCCTTTTGGTCTTTGTTCTTTCTGTTACTGCAGAAATAAATGTGGGAAAGGAACATGAAAGCAGTAAGCTCTTATGGAGACCATTTCTCAAGGGAAATCAGTATCAAGTTCCTGGTGTAGTCTTCAATTAGATGTATACAATATTGAGTTCCTGCTATAGTTTAAGGAAAATGGCATTCTGCTCAAGGCAAGGTCCTTTCTCTCTCTGAACTTATTAATACTTTAATACTTCTCCAGCCACTTCTAGCCACAACAAAGGCCCCCACTGTGAAAGCAGGATTATGCTTTCTACAATCCTGTTTAGAAGAAAATAAAAAAAAAAAAGAATAGCCTGTCAGAGACAAATAATAACTGGCTCTTCCCTCCATTATTCCTGTTGCCATGTGATGCAGGAGAAAAGAAATATTTCACATCAGAACATTTAGCCCATACCTGCTGATGCTGTAGGCTTCTGATACCTTTCCTGAAATGTCTGCAATCTCTCCTCACCAGGAGATTACTGGGGAAGATGATTCTAGACTCAGCCCTGCCCACAACAAATCCAATGTTCCCACATGGGTGCCGACTTTTTTTTGAGTAGCACCAGTCTGGTATGAATTCAGACTAGGCTTCTGTGACTTAGAAGGCAGAAAGAGGATGCTGGGATTATAGGGTGGAAAAGCAAGAACTCACAAATAGGCTTTAACAAGCAGTTCCATTCTCAGACAACCCGCACCTCATTTAAAGGTTGAATATCCTGAAGATGGAACCTCTTGGGGTAACAAAACCAGACAGAAGGCAGTATCTAATAACAGGGAGAAGTTCATACTTGTGGTGTCTTTACGCCAAATGAAAATTCAACTTTCTTAGCCCAATGGAAAAATTACATTGGCAAGGGGGAGGTAAGCAGCCTTTGGAATATTAAAAACACTTGGCCTTCTGTTCAGCAGATTTGGTTGTTAATTTATCCCAGCCCTCAGTGTTCCTGCAGAGAAACAAGAGAGTCAAAGGCCACAGGTGGTCTGGTGCAGCAACTTAAGAGGCAGCACAGCAGGAACAAGGTGGCAAAGGGAAATGTCTGTGCAGCTAAATTACCACAAGCTTGGGAAAGCATGTATTTAAGGTTAGACAACCCTTTGGCTAGAGCTGTATCTTAGGTGATACTGAGGTATTTTCAGTTGGAGTAGATAACATGCATGGTTTTGGGCATGCAATTACTAGCACATCAGATTTTAAAATGTGAAGTTGACACAGCAAGTGCAATGGTCACTCCATACCTCTGCTTGTAAAAATTTCTGCTGAAAACTTTATTGCTAGAAATAACATATAGCTTGTATCAGAGGTCTAAATGGTCTCCAGAAGGCAAAAGAGGTTCTTGGAGGAAAAATACACTCCAACCAATTACAGATAGGACTACAGTTGCAGAAGTATGTAGACTCAAGTCAAGAATAGGTAATGCAGGCTGCAGATGTCTCAAATATCAGTACATTCCTTTGAGAACTGCAAAGTGTACAGATAACAAGAACTGAAGATCTTACCTGGCAACCTGTGTCCCTATCATTATGTCTCCTTCCTTCATGTGCCTTTGACTGTAAGGTCTGTAACACAGGCAGAGATGGCTTACTGAAAGCAACTTTAATGATGTTCCAGATACACTGTGAAATGGTAGCTACTGTCTGATCCAGAAAGAGAGCATAAGCAGTGACACTGAACAGATCATAAAGAGCTTGTCATTGTAATGACAAAACTGGATGTTTTCCATAGCCAGCTGCTTGAGCACCCCATCTTGAACAAATACTGGGCTAGAGTGTTGGGGACACAATAGCATTAATCTTGCCAGCATGGTCCACCACTATAAGAAGGCTGAGACTCCAAAGGACTACAATGCTATGGTCCACCAGGCTTCTTTAAATTACCCAGTCTCCCTGTGCTTGAAGCACCACCTATTAACATAGGCATATCAGCAATTTCCTATGCAGAGTATGTGTCCTGTCCTGGTTTCAGCTGGGATAGAGCTAACTGTCTTCCTAGTAGCTGGTATAGTGCTATGTTTTTCAGTATAAGAATGTTGATAACACTGATGTTTTCAGTTGTTGCTCAGTAATGTTTAGTCTAAAGTAAAGGATTTTTCAGCTCCTCATACCCAACCAGCAAGAAGGCTGGAGGGGCACAAGAAGTTGGGAGGGGACACAGCCAGAGCAGCTGACCCAAAGTGGCCAAAGGGGTATTCCATACCATGGGACGTCACATCTAGTATAAAAACTGGGAGAAGTGGGGATGGGGGGATCGCCGCTTAGGGACTAACTGAGTGTTCATTGGCGGGTGGTGAGCAATTCCATTGTGCATCACTTGTATATTCCAATCCTTTTATTATTACTATTGTCATTTTATTAGTGTTATCATTATTAGTATCTTCTGTTCTATTAAACTGTTCTTATCTCAACCCACAAGTTTTACTTTTTTTTTTTCCTATTCTTTCCCCCATCCCACTGGGTGGTGGGGGAAGTGAATGAGCAGCTGCGTTAGTTACTGGCTGGGGTTAAACCACAAGAATCCTTAAGTACAAGGTTGCTAAGATAAATGAAGTAGCTACTGCAACAGGACTGCAGTCTCATTTGAGCCCATTGCATTCCAGTGGAAGAGACATGACAAGAAACACCAGAGTCCAAGAAAAGTCTAGTGCTGCAGCATCGTTAACCTAATGGCTGGCTAAATCTGGCACAGCTCTATATTGGGAGTCTTGTAATTTACACACATTTTATAAAAAGCAGACAAAGGCATCTGGGACTCTGGCAACAAAAGAGTGCTCCCAGTACATTGCTTTTGAGGTTTAAGTGGGAGATCAAATGAGGTATCTTAGCCAGCAATTTTAAAAGAAGAAAAAGATATACCTCATGTAAGGATCAACACCAAGAAACACTGATTCAAGCAGCAACTCTGCAACAAAAGACAAAGCAAATTCCTGGGCATTAGCAGTGCAGTAAAGCATAGTTTCCACATGTCAGTCTTTCAACAAAAGTGATATGAATTCCAGACAGCTCAAAACCCCCATATCCCATCATCCTTAGGGAAAAACTACCAGAAGCGCTATTACATTCATTAGCTTTGTCTGGATTATCGCTGTGCTATTAAAAAAGACACTTTCTGTAGTGTATCTTTAGGAGGCTAGCTTCTCTTCAACTCCAGTTTTTTTATATCTGCCTCCTCTCTCTATAGAAGGCTCCAACAGGCCAAACTCCCTAAGCAAAACACTAACTTACTTTCTGCTCATATACAAAATGCCTTCCCATCATTCAACCAGCAGAGGGTGGTAAGAAACTTGGCACAGGTCAAATACAAACTACTTTGCTGCCTTAAACAGAACACTTTACGTTATCTTTCCTGGTAGCCTAATCCATCTGTCTGTCTCTAACACCACTAGTTCTTGTGAAATATACTGTTAAACAAATTTTAATTTATGTTCTCATTCACACAGCAGTTTTACCTTTTCATCTCCACCTAATAATACTTTTCACTGCCTGTGCTGCAGTGGTCTTGCTAGTACCAGCTAGAAATATATTCAGATATAAATATTTTCCCAGTACTCAGAGTAAGCAGGAAAAACAGTCAAGGTCATGTAACATAACAAGAAAGGCCATCTCTTTTAAAAGTGTTACTGTAGTATGAAGCTATGCCTCTTCTTGCTGTAGAGATTACAATTGAAAGGAAGAAATGACTCCCATGTTCTTAAATACCCACAGGCATGAAATTTTTAAGTGTGACTGAATGCTGTAGTAGTACACATGCTATGAAGACACTTGAAAGCATATATAAGGAGGAATCACCTTTCAAACCTTTAAGTTGTAAACATAACTAGTACTTTAATGCTATTTCTTTGGCACACCTCCTAAACTGGAGTAAATTTTGCGAAGGACAGGTGGTTGTGTGAGGCTCAAGACAGCATGGCACAAATGTCCATGTGAAGCCAATATCAAGGTTCATTCTTGTCCTGGTTTCAGCTGGGATAGAGTTAAGTGTCTTCCTAGTAGCTGGTACAGTGCTCTGTTTTGAGTTCAGTATGATAAGAATGTTGATAACACTCTGATGTTTGCAGTTGCTGCCAAGTAATGTTTAGTCTAAAGTCAAGGTATTTTCAGCTTTTCATGCCCTGCCAGCGAGAAAGCTAGAGGGGCACAAGAAGTTGGCACAGGACACAGCCAGGGCAGCTGACCCCAACTGGCCATACCATGGGACGTCACATTCAGGAAATAACTGGGGGGAGTGGAGGTTCGGATGGCCGCTTGGGGACTAACTGGATGTTGATTGGTGGGTGGTGAGCAATTACTCTGTGCACCATTTGTACATTCCAATCCTTTTACTATTACCATTGTCATTTTATTAGTGTTGTTATCATCATAATTACTTTCTTCTTTTCTGTTCTATTAAACTGTTCTTATCTCAACCCACGAGTTTTACTTCTTTTCCCGATTTTTTCCCCCATCCCGCTGAGGGGGGGGGGAAGTGGGTGAGCGGCTGCGTGGTGCTTAGCTGCTGGCTGGGGTTAAACCATGACAATTCTTTTATCAACAGCTCTTGCATATTTTAAGTTACCATATTCTCTACCCTTTTCAAAATGGAGAAACACAGAAATAAAGCCTGTGCACTTTTTACTCTTTTTATTCACTCTCTATTGCTGTCACCATAGGTGAAATATAACAGATAAGCACTGGCAAAAAATATATGCTGAATGCAGACAGAAGTCTTGCCTTGTTGCTTCTTGAAATGAAAGACCAGCCCGCACTGACTCCAGCCCCAAGGCCTCCAGACTGCAGGCTCCCTCCCACCCTAGTCACACTGCTCTCCCCCAGCATATCAATACCTTCCCTATCAGCATGAAAAACTCCAATGAAAACCTACCCCCAGAAGCTACCATCTTCTCCAGGTTTCTCTACAGGATTTTGCAAAATAAGTAGATGAAAACCTTTCACCAGTAAAGTACATTTGTGTTTTACTACAGTTACCTCATTTTGTTGCAAGTACTTTGATAAAAGTTTGATTATAAAATAGGCATGTGATATTTGTAATGTAGTTATAGGGATTTAGGAACATTACGAGATGTGGTAAGCGTAATCATAAGAATAAGTATTGTTGGTAGTCAGTTAATCATAAAGATTCAAGCATTGTTTAAAGGCCACAGTGATTTTGACAAAGATTAATTGATCTATAGTGCCTCGAACGTTACGGGCACCAGTTTGTTGCTAGGAGACCCCTTACCCTTCCCATCTCGATCTAATTATCAAGGATTTCAACCTTACCCTTCCCATCTCGATCTAATTATCAAGGATTTCAATCAGTAGAGTTAAGTGAGATTAACCAATGATTGGTCTAGCATGAGAATATTAATAAGATGATGTAACGGAAGAACCAATCAATAGAAAGGTCAAATTTAAGAATTAACATA
>JANZLQ010000079.1:10810806-10822358 GCA_026212715.1 Elanus axillaris | reverse complement strand
TAATTAATGAATATGTATAACAGGTGTGTATTTAACCTGCACAGTTAAACTAGCCAGGTGCACACGCTAGGTGGAGCAATCCACCGTGTGCCCAGCGCTGCAATAAAGGAGTGCCTGCTTCTTAATTTCTCATTGCTGTTAAGGAGTTTTATTCCGGATTTCGGCAACAATTTGCTCTATCATAGTTCACTCCTCTCTTTCTAAAGTAATCAGATTCTGTTTCCTTGTGGCTGTCGGTTTTGAGGTTGTATCACTTCAGCAATATTCTCCAGTAAGCTTTATTTGCAAACACATTTGAATGCCTTTGCCATCAGGTACTATGTGTGATTAGGCAGTGTGAGACTGTGAAAGGCATGCTGCTGCTGCTGCATACTGAAGTTAGAAGAGCTCAACAACTGCTTCTAAGGGTATTATCAGAAGGCAGCATGCCTTAAAACCCACCAAACTCATCAGCATACATGTTCTTGAGCAATTACCCTTCTTTGTTAAGATGCATGGCTTGCCACAAGCCGTGCCAACCCATTTTTGAAAATCCAAGCCAGGGAAACATACAAACAGTTCTACAGATGCGCAGCCATTAATCAGCAATCGGACAACCTCTGGAAAAATAAAAACAGGTGGCACTCCACTTACCTCCATCTTTTAGGTTTCGCAGCTCTATCTTTTTCAGGTTGAAGTTGCTGGTTTTGGGGAAACCCTCAAAAGGCTTCTTCAGAACCCACACCTTGGCAGTCACTATCCTGTGCAACAAACAGCATGGCCAAAGAGCACCTGTCAGAGACGCCCAACATTGTTGGGCTGCTCGTGGGGGCTGGTTTAGACTTCATGAAGCAGAACAGTATCTTCATAATATGCCATTACACAAGACAGCCTCTGCTTGCATCCTGAGGCATTCTCACTGGATTAAGAAAATGTCTGAAGAACCCCCTCACTCCCTAAGCAACCCAGAGCTTCCCGTGACCTGCCAGACCTGCCTGCCTGCTGGTAGCAAGCCCTGGTGTGGGAAGTCAACCCCAGAAAGATGTACGGCTCCCACTCTAAAGAAATGGAAGATTGAAAATCTACTTTTTTAAGGAGAAAAAAAAATCCTGGAAGGAAAAGAACCAAAACCATTTGAACTCACACTTTTGCCCTGATTACATGGGGTGAGTACTGAAGCTGAACTCTTACAAGCTTGAATCCAAAGTGCAAGTGAGAAATACAAAGATAAGAAAGACCTCTTTCTCTGACACCCCATATGTTGAAAGAAAACACTTCTCCAGTTGCCAAGCTCAGGGCTTGGAACTGGGAACACATTGTCACCAGCATTTTCCATACAAGACAGAAATAAACAAATTACTTGCATTTGTTTTACCTTCACAGACCCTTTTTCCTTCCTACAAGCAAGCACATCAACAAGGGCAAAGAAAGAGTTTATACTTAGAGCATGCAAGTGGAAAACTGTCTTCTGATGACAAGGCGAGCCAATAACCTTTGCACCCAACTCCTTTGGTGGCTGGATTCCTTCAGTCACACACACGTCCTGAAAGGCAAAGACATCTGCTTTCATCAACAGATCAGATACCACCCTCAGTCCACTTTCCCAGGAGCAAGTCTAAGCCCTCAGTAAACCTGGCACAGGGCACACCCTGTGTGATTCACCTTTCTCCTATTTGAGATTATCCTTAAAGACTGCTCCAATTCAGCACCCAGCCAGCTGCACAGGGAAGTTCTGCAATATGCCAAGCTAAATATACAAACCCCACAGTCCTAGAAACCACAAAATACTATAGTCTGGAGACAGAGACTATCCCCTGGAGCTGGAGTTTCTTCAAAACACATTTTACAAGTCCAGCCCTAGTTCTGCCACTGAATTAAAAATTAATAAAAAATTCATCGTTCAATCCATCATTTAACACAAGAAATGATCCATACGTTCACCACTATCACAAGGGAACACTATCATGACATTTAGATAGTAAGATGCCTGCAGGCTCTCAAAACACATCCGTACCCACGCTGTGTGCTCTGACACCTTCAACTGCTCCCAGTGCATGCACCAAAGGATCACAGCTTGTGTGTCTATGCCTCAGCATACTGGGATCTCTGTGGATTCAGAGCCACCTTAAGAAGTAATAGGAAGCTTTGGCATTTTGTCCCAACTGTGTTGCTATGAGGCACACGCAATGGCTAAGAACTTTGTCCAGGTGTTGTCCCACAAGTGGGATCGTTTACCCAGTGTGGGAAATGCCAATATAGACACAGAACAGAGGTTATTTTATTCCAATTCATGTTTGCGCAAAGATGGTGATGGGATGAGAGGTAATGGCCTCGAGTTGCGGCAAGGGAGATTTAGGTTGGATATTAGGAAAAATTTCTTTACTGAGGGGGTTGTCACACACTGGAACAGGCTGCCCAGGAAAGTGGTTGAGTCACCATCCCTGGAGGTATTCAAAAAGCGCGTAGACAAGGCGCTCCAAGACATGGTCTAGTGGGCATGGATGGTGATTGGATTTGATGATCCTGAAAGTCTTTTCCAACCTAAATGATTCTATGATTCTACATGGGCTAGGTGGTAATCCACAAAGCTAGCAACCCCATCCACAGTTTCTATTGGGTTAAAGTTTCCACGCTTTGAATTAAAGGTAGAGTGTTCTTTTAATTCTACAGCGCGTGTGCGTGCCTGTGTGTTGAGTTGGTGGTGGTCATGATATCCCCCTGCCGCCTTTACTTTTCCTTCAGTTACCAAAGATGTTTGCTGACTTCATGCCTATTAGCAATTACTTAACTTCCAGTGCCTCCTGGGGTAGGATGTTCCCTTCTTATCAGTCTTCTGGTTCTTCTTCAGGGGCACAGTAGTTAGCCAGGCATGCCTTGTTTATACAAAGGGTATCTTATTTCACAAGACCTTTGTGGTCTTCTTAAGCACATAATTTCTTAAGTACATCACAGGGACTATCTGTCTCCACCGTTTATTTTTCTTGTGAAAATATTAAAGTAGAATATAAAGGGTGGAAAGTGAGACCAATACATAGTGGCATGTTTAACAACAAAACAGCTAGTTAGGAATAGAGACCTGAGAAAACAAAAAATTTTTTAAAGATGCACAAGCAAGGACCAGGGATAACAGGGCAAGCTCTCAATTATTGAGATAAAAGCAAAAGCCACCAGACCCGGAAACTCATCAGCAGTCAGGAACTTTCTGTAAGGCATCTAGGATGCTCCTGGTTCCTCGATGAGAAACAAACACAGCACAGGTGAAGGGTGCCTGCATTAGGAATGTGTGCCGGGGAAATCACCTACATCAGGACAGGTAGATCTTTCATAAAATGAAAGAAGTATCGTCAAACTCTCTGTCAAAGCATCCTGCATTCACTGAGTGAGCAGCCAAAACTAGCATTCCTCACACCCCACATACAATCACTACATGAACCAAAGCCACAGAAAACTTACCTGCAGAAATTGCATCTGACCTGCAAATGCTTTTTCTTAAAAAAAACAAAGGCACTCCCTTGACATTTCCATCTGCCATTATATTGCCTTTGGTATGAATGGTGCTTATCTGTACTTTTCAGTAACAAAAGGTACTGCGACACTGCAGCAACAACAAAGCAAACTCAGCAAAGGGGCTCACAGGCGCAAAAGGTGAGTGCAGAGTAACACAAAACTGATCCCACTCACTCGCTTATACACACAAGCACTAAGAGGTGTTTGTCGCAGCAGTGTGTCCTGCATTCAGAAAGAGGTACCCATGTGCTCCAGCCAGGAATGACCAGGGACAAGGGATGACAGCTAGGTTGGCAGCCATGCACTCATGCCATTTGTACCCTCCGGGGAGCTAAGAGTGATTCAGAAATGCTTTGTCTCCCATCCCGTCCCACCTCTGTGAGTCGACTCCGTGCTTTTGTCTCTTCCAGTCTGTGTGCCTCGAGGCTCCAGCCCTGTTTTCTCTACTTTCCCACCACTACCTCTTAATAGCTTGATTCTTCACTTTAGTCTGAGTACAGGAACATGTCCCCTGGTTTAGGCTGTCCTTTGCTTTCCCTATCTGGTCCTCTTAAGAAGCTGCACAAAGATGTGCTGTAATCCTGATGATCTGCATATCTAGGTGCCATCAATACTGGCCATTTTCTCTCTCTTCTGCTGTTCCTTCTGGTGCTTCCACACTCAGACTTACCATTCACACCAATCTTCACATTCCTATCAAAAATTTCTACTTTTTGTGATACACAGATTTTCCAGCAGAGCAATGATCCCTCCTACAAACAATATGGAAATAATAATTTCACTGAACCATTTTTATTACATTTAGACCTACCTTTAACAGGACAAATTTTCTGCTGACCACTTCTCACCTTCTACTGAAATTGCATTATTACAACTTCAAGGCTAGGGATGTGAACAAAAAAGCCCCAAACCAAATAAACAGAAAACAGAACACAGACATGTGCTTGATGAATGGATTCACAAACCAATTTCCAGGTTAACAAACCAAGATTATTTTGTATGTTTAAATAAAATCATAAGAACTGGTAAGGATGATGTTGCTTATGTATATTAAAGAACTTTAAAGTATAAACAGCAGTGATGATGTACTTTAAGAAATCGTGGACTTAAGCCACCTTAAAAAGGCTAAAAAGGTCTTGTGAAACAAGATACCCTTTGTATAGACTAGGCATGCCTGGGTAACTACTGTGTCCCTGAAGAAGAACTAAAAGACTGATAAGAAGGGAACATCCTACCCCAGGAGGCACCTGAAGTTAAGTAATTGCTAATAGGCATGAAGTCAGTAAAGATCTTTGATAACTGGAGGAAAGGTAAAGGCGGCAGGGGGACATCATGACCACCGACTCAATTCAAGACCAAAATGACTTATTCTCCTTGAGCATGCGCTGTAGAATAGAACACTGTACCTTTAATTCAAAGCAGGGGAAAACTTTAGCCCGATAGAAACTGTGGTAGATAAGCAACCACCAATAACAGTTTTGGGGAAGAACTTTGGAAATTAAGTATGTATAACTGAACTGTATAAATTGCTTGCCCGTTTACACATGAGGTGTGCTAGCTTTGTGCATTACCGCCAGGCCCCATCTTTGTGCAAACATGAATTGGTATGAAATACCTCTGCTTTTTGTGTACATTGGCATTTCACACACCGAGTAAGCAACCCCACTTTTGGGACAACGGTGATGTAACATTTGTGGGGTCCAGTAAAAGCATTATGGGACTAAACATGTGATAGCCACCATCACAGCTCCAAGAGCAATAACCATTGTGCTGTAAAACTACTTTGTTGTGTCAGTGGGCTTGAATAATACATTTCTTTTGTATATTTTCTGTATGAAGTGTTTCATAGACCATTATCATCATTACTGCAAAGAGGCAGATGTGATAAAAACTTGAGAAAGGATAATCCATGAAGGTGATAAAAAGACCCTTTAAAAAATAATTAATTTCTAGCAAGCCCCAGGAAAAAAATAAGTTGATGAATTTCTGCCTGATATTCTTAAAAAAGAACCTTGAAAGGTTTTACTGAAATTTAATTACAAGTCAGAATTTATTCTGATGTCCTTCAAACCCTCCTTGTCCTCTAGTCTAGCCCATCACGTTATCAAAGAATAAAGTTTTTACATTAATGTCTATCAACTTTTTTCATAAAATCAGACACCTGGGAAAGAACTAATGGATTGGGGAATCTCGGCTTTATGCACTAACAGTGTATGTAAGAAAGCAAAGATCCAGCCCATGTTCAGACACTGCAGTTCATGCAATCTGTATCAGAGCTGCAAGCAAAGCACCTTCGCGCAGGTTACCACAGCTCAAGCCCCAAAATCAGCATGGGGAAGGAGGTTCACAATTCAGGGGAAAATAGGAGAGAAAAGAAGGAAGAGGTGAAAACTGGGATCCCATAGTAGATTCTAGCAACTGGAAAAGAAGGTCAGGAATAAAAGAGAGGACAAATAAGTCTGAGAAAATTGAGTGTGACTGGAGGCTGAGGAGCTGGTTGATGATGATATCCAAATTCTGGGAATCTTCACAATAAAGTAAAAAAGGAGTAAAGCTCTCAAGGGAGCATGAGTCAAACCAGCAAAGTCTACTTTCCTTAAGTAATCCCAACTAACATTCACATCATGTGTGGTATTGTTATCAATTAATATGTATAATATGATTGAAATAACCAAGGAGCTGGTAAAGTCCTGTGTACAGCCCCCATCACTTAATATTTAAAATAGGGAAACAATAACTAGATATGATTTAGGGCTTAGGAACTAACTATTAGACAATGGAGCTTTATGTTTGTGTAAGAAAAGGTAATGGATTGTGGTCTGGTCAATAAACCTTGAAGAACCACTTGGAACTGCTAAGACAGTGTAAGAAGTAGGTAAAGGGTAATTCCTACAGGGGGATCGCAACCACCAACTCATTGACCATCTACTCAAAAGAAGACAATGAAGAAGACAGAGTCTGAGTGCTAATTTACATGAGAGGCAAGGAAGAAAGAACCAATCATCAAGAGAAATAATAATGAATATGTATTACTTAAGTATATAAATGTGGGATTTTTGAGACAAAAATGTGCTGTCTTGAGACAGGCATCCATTCATGCGCATCAATGAAATTAATTTGAAAATACCTCGACTCTGTGTGTTATTGGCTTGCACACTGGTAAACATACCCCACTGTGGGACAACAATATGGTTTCCTAGCCCGGGCTTGTCCAAATCTAACCCTGAGGACAAAACTGTCTTAGAAGCCTGTCAGTTACAAAAGAAGTTCAATTCAAATTTGGGGTTAGCTTAACAGCTCATCTTGCTGCCAGTCACAATTAATTTGCAGATATGGCTGTGGTACTTGTTTCCTTTTATCTCCATTCTGAAGCAGGAACAGCTATGCTCCCAGCTACATTGGAAGAAAAGGGTATTATTAAAAGCTGAGTAATGTATATATCTCAGACATAATTAGTCTGTAGATCAGTGCTGAGGAAAAAGCCACCAATCACCACAACAACAAAGTTGTTCAGGAAATCATCATCTCATCTAGTGCCTTCCTCCTCCTGATCCAGTTTATGCAGTCTCCTGCTCATATAAGATATTTTACATCTTTTGCTAAGAGAACAGAGTGGCCTTGTTATGCTGACTAGTGGTGGATAAGAAAATGTGTATGTTTAAAAATGTGTAAGATACCAGAGGAAATTGCTTTTTGTTGACCTTGCAATTCCCTGGGAAGATAAGAACATTAGGCCCTTTTAGATAATTTAGCTTAGAAGTGTCAATACGGTTTGTGTTAAAACAATGTAATCAAGAAAAGATACTCATGATCTTTAGGATAAGTTGTATCAAAACACGTAAGGGTCCTACTGTATAGAGTCACTAGAAGAGGGTGAACTAGCAGACAAGTGAGGAAGACTATTGAAGACCACCAGAGGACCTTGAAGACCACCAAAGATCTCGAGTGTGCCTGCACCAAGGATATTTACATATATTAACGAGTTCCCAGAATTCAGATGAATATGTTAATTACTTCCAGGAAGAATAACGAATATGTATATCCATTTTGTATGTATCTCAACTGTTTAAGGAATTGGTGTGCACAATAGGTGGAGCAATCCCATGTGCACCCAGTGCTGCAATGAAGAATGCCTCAATTCTAAAACTCCAAAACTGAGTCTTAAGAGAGTTTCTGAAGTACTGATTTACGGTAACACAGCAGCATTTCAAAGCAATCTGCCAAGCACCAGCATAAAGGACTTTCTAAACACTTTTAAGAACAAACAAATAAACAAACAAACAAACTTAGAAGGACTTCTGGGCAGTAGAAACTGCCAAGAGAGTAATTGCCCACACATTACAGGATTACCAATTACCTGGGAGTGAATATGGCCTTACATAGTAAGTGCCTGTGAATTAGCAAAAATTAGCTGTTCCTGCCCTCTGGTTTAGCTATTACAATGCTTTCTCAGGAATTATTTTTTCCTGTGGTGGAAAACAAGGTAAAGGCAAACCACCTCCATGCTACTTTTGGTAGACACTATATCACAAATATCTGAGCAAGCATGATGCTGCATTGTGAAACAATAAAGCTGCAATTCACTTCTTTATGCAGTGCCATCAAGCCCTGGAAGGAGGTCAAAGATTGGAAGTGAGTAGTCATAACTCAGTAAAAAGACCGTGTTGCCCCACACTTTGTTGCAAGGTTGTAATTCCAACACAGGTTCAACAGTCCTGGAGAGCAAGCGCACACAGGGAGAGGAAAAGGAAAGTGAAACTGAAACTGAAACACTGAAACAGGTAAGCTGCCCTTCAGTTCTCAGAAATTGTACATAAAATGAGAATCTTAAGAACTATGTCTGATAAGAAAGAATAAGCAAGAAGCCCACAGATAGGAAGGAAGACAGGACACTGCAGGTGACCTGGGCTGACAAACCAAGCCAAAGCTTCTTGAAAGGCCAGCTGTGATTCCCTGATCACTGCAGTGCACTCTTAAGCTTCTTTCAAGCACTCTTTCTGCTTTCCGGTTGCTTAAATGTTGATACAGTCCAAGCACATGCTGCAACATCAGTAAAGGCAAAATGCCATCAAAGCTGTTGAGACATACTGCAGCACAGTTTACCTCTTACATTTGCAGGGACATGCTTGTTACTGCACCACCAAGAGAAGTATTTCATTTGCTTGATTTTACAGATGCGAAAAAATCCTCCTTTTCTTCTAAAGCTCCATTAAGCTTAAATTTCTAGAAAACTCAATTTAAATTAAACCCTAAACTTTTGACTACACCAAGCAAGCAATTTTTAAGGGAAAAAGATAAGAAATCTCAGGCTGGTATCTGATGTTGTGAAGTTACTGCAAGAGCTTCAGGACTTAATAAGCCTGTCTGTTAACTGCTTCTCTCATTTCTCATTACTTCCCTCTACAAACGTTAAGCACCCCTGTCTCTTGCAGTGGAGTGTATTAAGACAGCCCTCTGTGCTCAGAAAGGAAGTTACAAACATACTTTCAAGCACTAGCAATCCCTCTGAGGCCCCCTCCTGAATTTCTCTAATATTACAAGGGCAGATACATCCTTGAATGAGTTCCTGGTTGTAACACAAGGAAAACTGGCTGCTCCAGCCCACCTACCATATCCAAGACATACCTGTCATCTGTTACTCCTCCAATACATTCATAGTATTAAGGAGACTGAGACGGATAAAAGAAAAGATAAAGGGACATGAGAGAAAAAAACAAAAAAGGAGGAAGTCAATGGAAGGGTAGAAGCACAGAGTCTTGAATCGCTGCTTTAGACAGCAGGCAGCATCTGGCAGAAGTGGCCTGAGGATCTCCTCGCTCCTGCAACACACATTAGCTCAGCATAGTACTTTACTGTTATATTCCACAGTGAATAAAAATAGGTGCATCTGTGCAAAATGCCATCCTATGGCTCCCACAGCCATTGGGACAGAGAAGACCTCCTGCAGTGACACACAGCCCCTGACAAGATCTGCCTCTCACCATTGATGAACACTGATCACTGGTGTCAACTCTGATTGCGACATTTCCTATGGTCTGCAAATGGGAGTGTCCATCTAGCCCTACCAGAGGGGATGAGATACTGGACCTGTTGGTCACCACAAAAGTGAGCTAATTGGTGATGTCAAGAATGGAGGCAGCCTGTGCTGCAGTGACCATGCACTGGAGTTTGCAGTCCTGAGGGATATGGGTCAGGTGAAGAGTAAAGCCAGTACCCTGAATTTCAGGAAAGCAAACTTCCAGCTGTTCAAGAAGCTCATCAATAGGACCCCCTAGGAAACTGCCCTCAGGAACAAGGGAGCAGAACAGAGCTGGCAGATCTTTAAGGACGCTTTCCACAGAGCGCAAGAGCTCTTGATCCCCAGGTGTAAGAAATCAGAAAAGGAGGGCAAGAGACTGGTGTCCTGGGTTCAGCTGGATTAGTTAATTTCCACAGGAACCTGGGAGGGGGCACAGCCGGGACAGCTGACCTGAACTAACCAACGAGCTATTCCTTACCATGTGCCACCACGCTCAGTATATAAATGGGGAGTGGGCCAGGGATGAGCTCTCAGCTTTTGGTGGGGGAAGTGGCGCAGCATCAGGTTCTGGGTGGTGAGCAGTTGCAATGTGCATCACTTGTTTTGTATATTCTTTTATTTGTATCGTTGTTGTTGTTGTAACTTCTCTTTTTGTGTTGTCCCAGTAAATTGTCCTTATCTGAACCCTCGAGGTTCTGGGTTTCTTTTTATTTTTCTCTGATTCTGCCCATCTGGTCTAGCTCTGGTGGGACCCCACCTGGAGTACTGCATCCAGCTCTGGGGTCCTCAGCACAGGAAACACATGGAGCTGTTGGAGCAAGTCCAGAGAAGGGCCACAAAAATGATCAGGGGCTGGAGAACCTCCCCTGTGAGGAAAGGCTGAGAGAGTTGGGGTTGTTCAGTGTGGAGAAGAGAAGGCTCCAGGGTGACCTGACTCTGGCCCTTCAATACCTAGAAGAGGCTTAAAAGAAAGATGGGGACAAACTTGTTAGCAGGGCCTGTTGCGATAGGACAATGGGTAATGGTTTTAAGTGAAAAGAGAGTAGCTTCAGACTAGATATAAGGAAGAACTTTTTTACACAGTGAAACACTGGAACAGGTTGCCCAGTGAGGTGGTAGATGCCCCATGCCTGGAACTGTTCAAGATCAGGGTGAACAGGGCTCTGAGCAACCTGATCTAGTTGAAGATGTCCCTGCTCACTGCAGGGGGGTTGAACTAGAGGAACTTTAAAGGTGCCTTACAACCCAAACTATTCTGTCATCCTATGACTTTTCCTTCCTGCTTTCTTACCTCTATACGCTTGCTTTCCCTCAGAAAACATTCTCCTGTGTCTCATGAAGCATGTATCTTCTGCCACCAAGGTATCTGCAGTGTTTCTCTTTCAATCCTTTTCCTGTGTGCCAAACATGGTTTGAGTTACACCCCCACAGACAATATTCACTTCAGATGAAATGCATACACGTACAGCTTGCACAACATGGACCTTCCTTCCCTACCAAAGGAGACTATAGCATGGTCCCTCTCATTCTATTCAGCCCAGCACAAGAAAACTTGTGAGAGTTAGAGCAAGGACTACATCCCCCACTGGAGTTTAAAACACTAAATCTGCAGGCTTGAAAGAAAAATACTTGAACTCCTCCCTAGACCCCCTGTTCTTAGCCTGCCTGCCTCTCCTCTGGGGCTTTGTGAAGATCAGCACCTCTCCAGATGTGTAAGACTGAGAGTTGTCATGGTGAAATCCTGAGGGAAGCTTCACACATTTTCTACACAAGCGGAGATTCAGAAGAGAGTCCTCCCGACTTCTGGTTTCTCTGGCTAAAGCTTTTCCCATCTGAGAACCCCAAGCACCCACTGATCTGTTGCCCTCGTGTGCTAAGGGGGACTGCGGCCTTTTAGGGTCTCACTCTCTACTCCAGGACCCTTCTTTTCAAGGGCTGTAAACCTTAACAGGAATATCAGCTCATAAGAGTGTGACGGTCTGACAAATTATAGTCAATGTCTCAAACATTCATTAAAGAACTTTGGTGGAGAAAATGGCCTCTGTAA
>JANZLQ010000079.1:10747958-10810706 GCA_026212715.1 Elanus axillaris | reverse complement strand
TATTTGTATCATTATTGTTCTAACTTCTCTTTTTGTGTTGCCCCAGTAAATTGTCCTTATCTCAACCCTCGAGGTTCTGGGTTTTTTTTCCTTTTCTCTTTCTGGTTCTTCTCCCCATCCCACCGGAGGGGGTCGGGGGGAGTGAGCGAACGGCTGCCTGGGCCTTTGTTACCGGCTGGGCTGAAACCACGACACTACCCCACAAGGAGACTGCAGTGTCACCATAGAAGAAACAATATCTACGGTGTATTCAACTTGCCTAGATTAGAAACGTACCTTAGTCCCAGTTATCTGACCAAAGGGAGGTCAGAATTTTTAGATCACCTGCTTAATACGTGATCTGGTATTTAACCTTTGTCCTTGCTTCCCTTCCCAAATTGTAAGATTAGTGAATTTCAGTGTGCTGATCTAAACTTTGAATTAACTGACTGGATTTGCCAGTTCATCTGTGGTCCCAAATTCCTCAGGAAACTGAGCCACAACCTACATTAGTGAATCTCAGATGCTATTGATTGGTGCAAGGAAATCTCTATCTGCTTTAGTGTGAGAGAAGCATGCTTTTCCGCATGAAGAACACGGAAGCAAATGAAGCTGCATAAATGCAGCAAAGAATGCAGTCTCCCATAGTATCCTTACAGCTGCACTTGTGAGATAAATTGGTGCATAAATGACTAAGAAGGTAAAGGACTGCAGGATTCTCCTCAGTGGGACAAAGTCCAGTTGGCAGCCCATTACTAGTGGCATCCCTTGGGGATCATATTGGAAGCCATAATGTTTGATGTCCTTATAAAAGACCTGGACAGTCACAACCTTGAAGAAGATTCCTTCTCCAGCACACTGAACTTGGACCCAGCTGCAGTTGAGCACTGTGTTGAGTTCTCAGTTCCCTAGCACAAGAAAGTCACTGATTTACTCGAGGGTAGGGTCACCAAGATCATGAAGGGACTGGAAAATTTAACAGATGAGGAAAAACTTGAGAGAAGTGGCTTTGTTCAGTTTCCAGAAACAAAAGCTGTGGGGAGATTTACTGCTTTCTACATGCTGCTTCATAAAACAGTATCGAGAAAATGGAAACCAGCTCATCCGGGGGGAGTGCACAGCAACAGGGTAAGAGGTGATGAATGTATTTTGCAAGACAGTCTTTTCCAATGATACATGGAAAATTGCGGGATTTCCCCCCCTACGCAAAACCATGACAGGTTCCGATACTGAAACAGGTTGCCTGAAGAGACTGTGGAATCTCCATATTTCAGACTTTATAGAGCTTCACATGCCTGCGAGCAATCTGACCCGTCTGGTCTGGCTTTGCCCATGTGTACAGAGTACAATACCTTCCAAAACCTCTACCAACCTAAATGATTCTGCATAATGCAGCCAGTGCTCTTAATTCATAGTAAGTTCTATGTACAACTATTTCTTATTTCATATGAACAACTATGCAAATGAACACCTTAAGAATTAAATCAATACTAGGAGTGAGCAAACTTACAATTTTGCATTTCTTTATTATTGTTGGTTTTACTTACTATTTATTTAGCACATGTTTCTACAGCATACTCTTCAAAATACCTAAGACCCAGAAAACTATCATGGGACATTTATTGAGGATGTACACACGCTAATTTCTTTCACCAGAACTGAGTCCTGAGAAGATAAAAAGAACAATTATCTCCTCTAAACCAACAGCACTATAGCATGATTTGCAAAAACCCCATAAAAATCCAAAAAACAACCATGACAGTGTTTGTATACCCAAAAGGCTTAGTGTTAAATTCAGCCCATGAAATAAAAAGAAACAGGTGTTGCTTTACCAAAATAGAAGACCGCCTTTTATGTATCTGCTGTGATATATGCTTTCAGTCCTTAGAGATTGTAGTGAGAACACTATTGAGTTCCAAAAACCCCACCTCTTTCTGAATTTAGATCATTAATTTTGTGCTGTATCATCACTTCTTACTAAAATCAAATCCTTTCCCAATTCTTAAAATACTAATTTCACAAACCAGTGAAGCCATACTATATGTTTACGTTTGTAGAATATCTGCTTGTGACTTCAGAGCTAGGAAAGGTATCTGCTATACATTATGGTACAATAATACTAAAAATTCTCCTAGATAAGCAGCTGCTAAAAAACTTTTCCTTCCTCAAACCACATGCTGTATCCATTCCAATGTGCTAACTGCATGTTATGTAGCTGCAACATTTTTTTTGTTATTCCTTAAAATCAAACACTATCATTAAAATAGCACATTTTACCATTACACCAAATGAAGCACCCAACTTTTAGGGCCTGTGAGGTCAAAGCTACTACATAACCACTTAAGAAAGGGTGAAATTATCCCTTTCCCTTATGTCACATGCAAATAGAGAACATACATGGTTATCTTTATAGTGGAAAGCCTCTCACATCAGAAGTAGTTCTTCTTTATTTCCATTTTTTAATTTCAGGCTGTAGTTAGCCTAGATGGAAAAGGAGTAGCTGGAGCAGGTACAGCATTGGCTTCTCAGCCACCAGCTCCAACAGCCACGTGTTGACAATCATTTCAGCCCATTGACGAGCAACCAGGTGCCACCTGCAGTGTAGTCCAGGCAGCCACTTCTCACAAACTAATCAGGAACTCACCTTCAAGCAAGAAGCATGCAGGCACATTTGCTACAGATCACAGATTTTTTGCCCATCAAAAATGATTCAAATATTATCTGGAAAGATTTTCAATTTGCCAAATAAAAAGTGGCATTTAATGATGGCTGTATAGTTAATGTGGTGTCAGTCTGATTCAAAATAATTCTGAAAAAGATCTTCAAAATAATTTTTCTCAGTATGGTGTCCAGATGTTAGCAAATGAACAGCTGGTAAGACATCAAGTGCTTCCTGCCTACAGTACCTCCAGAAGCACTGCTGTCACAGCAATGCCTTAAATGGATCAAGCAGCATCCAATGTAATTCCTGAAGCAAGCAAACACACACAAAAAAAATTTCCCTATAATATAGGCCTGCAATCCAAATAATTTCAAATGACTAAAATAACCTCAGACGATAAACTAGATTGTTCATTACACTCAGTTTTACAGCAGCTCCCCAGATCTCAGTGGTAACACTATGTCCAGCTGACAGTACAACACGCAAGTCCTCCTGCAAAACACAGGTCTATTTTCACAGCACAACTACAGTAGTTTCAGTCAAGAGTAAATGCATTAAGCTGACGTTGCTTTTTCACTTTGACCCAATGCAGCAGTGGACAACTACTGTTCTTCCAATGACTGACGCGCGCTTGCAAGTTTTGAATAGCGGAGGGGTGCGTGTGTGTGTGTGTCTGCTGGAGTACAGAACTGCACTTTATTTTTATCTAATTTAAGGGCGGTACAAAGACACTTCCCGCCGCAGCCTGGAGTTAACACTTAAGCTCCTCAGCCCCGCCACAAAACCCCACGCTAACGCCCAAGTGCCTTCTCACCCAGCCCCATCTTTCCTCCCTCAGGGACCGCGGACGCACAGCTCCAGCTGCCTCCCCCCGCGGGAGCAAGACCCGCCATTTTCCAACCGTTCCCACCCCGGCCACTACCCCTCTCCGCCTCAGAGCTGGAAGGGGCCCTTCTTTTCGGCGCCCACCCGCCGCGCTCGCCTGACCCGAGCGTGCGCCCCCTCCCCTCAGGCCAAACGGCCCCGTTAGGACGGGCTCCCTCCTCCTCCGAAACGGAAAGGAAACGGCCCCTCGTCCGCCCCGCGCCTTCTCGCCAGAAAGGGAGGAGCCCGCCTGAGGCAGTCAGCGCGGGAGCCAATCGCGGGTAGGCGCCTCCTATAACGGCCGCCGGCTTTCGGCGCCAAAATTGAATCGGGCCAGAAGGCTGGAGCAGCGCTGGCGGTGAGGCACTGGGGCTTGGGAAGGGGTCCTACCCGCGGCCGGTGCGCCGGGCCCGGCTGGTTTCGGCGTCAGAGCCGCCAGCGAGAGCTCGCTTGCTAGGGGTAACCCGTAGGGCTGTGGGGAGCCGCGGCACAGTCGGCGACAAAGTGGGGGCAGGCGCTTTGGCGGCGGCAGGGGCAGGGATGGGACTGTGTCCACGGCGCCTCAGAGCCCAGGCGGTCGTTTTTCTGGGCTTCAGCCCTCCGGTGAGGTGGGGCTGAGCAGGTAATAGCTCTGCAGGCTGGAAAGGGAGGCTCTCCTGCCGGGTTCTGAAAGATCGGCGCTCTTCCTTTGTTGGCTGATGGACTAACGGCTGGCTTTGTGAGACACCAGGGTTATGCCACAAGTCCTCATAAAAATGTCGTGATGAAAGTTGTGTAAAGTCACATCACTTAAAAAAGTTGAAGTATTGTTCAGATGCTTCCTGGGGTCTACTTGGAATTTTCCCTCTATAAATGTATAATCTGTTTGTTGTAAAAGTCATGTGTTCTTTCAATTTTCTGGCACAATTAGCTGTTTATTTGGCATGGAGTTTGATTCGTTTGCTTCTTTTGTTTTTTTCTCTTTGAAATATGTAGGATTATAATCCAGATACATTTGTCCATACTCCTGGGAGGAATACTTTGCCTGGTCACTTAGGAACCTAGAGAAGATGTACATCAAGTCAATTGTTATTGAAGGATTTAAATCCTATGCACAGAGGACTGAAATTTGTGACTTTGACCCATTATTCAATGCCATTACTGGCTTGAATGGTAGTGGCAAGTCCAATATCTTGGACTCAATCTGCTTCCTGTTGGGAATCAGCAATCTGACACAGGTAAAGAGAGAGGACATTTAAGAAAGGTCTTTCTTCTGTCAGCAATGTTTCATATTACTCTGTTGAGAAGACCCAAAGTGGTGCTTCTATCAACAAAAGTAGTTTTATTTATTTGGATTTTTCAGTACATGAAACTGGGTCTCTGTCATTCTTGCTCATTCTTACACTGAGTCTGAATTACTGTTTCACCAATATATTACACTAGCTCAAAGTGTTCAGCTTACAGCATTAGGCTAAAAATACCCACTTAAAAGGTAGCATCCTCAAGCCAAAGATCTTTTGCAGCTAAAGGCACTAAATTGTTTATTTGTAATAAAGTTTTTCCCTTCTGGATTGGGCCTTAAAATTTGGCTGACTGGTTCATCAGAAAAAAAACCAAGCTGTTTTTCATGCAATGCCTGCTATTTAAAAGATGATACATCTACTTTACTCGTATAAAAAAAAATTGTGTGCTCTGACATCAATTTGAAGCTCTTTGTCTTTGGATGATTTTTTTTATTTCCTCCTTCACCCTTCCAGTTGTAGACAAATCCATCAGACCTCCAAGGAACGCCTTCTGATTCATTTCCCTGTGAACTGTGTTACGAATAATAAATGGTCTTTAAGTAAGCGTACTGGTGACTGAACTAGTCATCTGGCTTTTGTTTTTTTTAAACTATCTGTTCAATTTTTGTCAGGAATCTCATGCAGAAAACATTAGCTGGCTCACTAGAGCTAGACTGGCACACTCTGCCTGCGGTTTTACAATGCTAACACCTTGCAGCTCCCATGTCAGTTTCTTATGTGAACTCTCAAATCTATAGCTAGTCCTGCAATTTTTCCATTCATTTCTTTAAAAGCTACAGTAGTGCCCTGAAGCTGTGTCATGAATTTCTTTCAAAAATATATTTATCTGTTCCATGGATTTAGGTGCGAGCTTCCAGTCTACAAGATCTAGTTTATAAAAATGGGCAAGCTGGAATTAGTAAAGCAACTGTGTCTATTACCTTCGATAATTCTAACAAGAAAGTAAGTCCACTGGGATATGAAGGTACTGATGAGATCACCATCACTAGGCAGGTGAGTCTTTAATATCTGTGTTGGTTAGTAGCCTATATACTTTTCTACCATGCTCAACAGAGTGACTTTTCAAGGAAAAAAAAAAATTTTTAAGGTCCCTGTGTTTTTGCAAGTGAGGCAATGCTTCTACCGTGTCATTAGTAACACAAACTGTAGAAGTAGATCCAGTGTACTAGATAAAATATTTACTTGGGAAATAAGTTTAATATTATTAAATATATCAAGAATGTTTTCTATGGACTTGCATGGAAGCATAATAATAATGATGAAATAATGTTCCTAAAGCAACTTATAATTTTATATTTGGGGGCTTTTTCTTCTGCTTTCATATTTTTCTCTTAATGTCTGAACTGTGTGCTAAATTTCGTCTCAAACAATAAAGGAACCTTTATCTTCATGATGAAGATGTCTTCCAAGGTTTAAAAAACAAAACGAACCCCAAAAGTGAAGTCTTCTGTAGTTTGGAAATTTTCTTGTCAGTATTGCCCTCAGTGACTGATCTTTCTTATCTTTTAGTTGAGTACTCTAAACATGTCTTCAGTCCAACAAGATCTGTTTTGATATTCTGTATGGTATGCATATACATGCATATGCAAAGATAAAATATATGGGATTTGCTCGGATTCTTTATTCTTTATTACAATTGATTTTCTAATAATATCAAGGCATTTTAGAATCACTTAGTTTCTTCCATTTCTTTTCCTTCTCCAGGTTGTTATTGGAGGTAGAAGTAGGTATCTCATCAATGGTGTGAATGCTACCAACAGTCGCGTGCAGGATCTCTTCTGTTCTGTTGGACTCAATGTCAATAACCCTCACTTCCTCATTATGCAGGTTATTGTGTGCATCTTTATAAAATCCAAAAAGAATAGAAGTTGCACTAAATTTGAGGCAGGATAGGTAGTGGAAGAACACTTAAGTTCCTAATTGGAGAAAAGAAACTTCTTAAGTAAAAATCAAATGTCTGTTAAGTATTTAAGATTTCCAGTACAGCATAGTTTGGCCCTGAAACACGTCTTGTAGCACAAAACCTCATATAGCCCTCATATAGTGAGCTTTTTCTAAAACATATTCCAATTTTATTTTCCTTTTTGTCTCTTTAACAGGTAGGTGTTGCTTTTATTATTATGCTAAAAAGATTTTTTTTTCCTATTATGTGTGTTCCTTGTTACACAATATTTTGAATGAAGTTGATATGCCTCCCTTCTTAAGTCACAACTAGCAAAGGAAGAGATGACCAATTGAAAAGACCCATAAAAACATCAACACAAGGACTAGACAAGTCTCTGAAATATTTGCAAGGAATAATAAAGCAGAGCAGGATTTGCAGTTTCAAACAGAACTGTCCCAACTTGCCATGGGGGTTGGGGGGGGGCAGTTTTGCACCTATTCTGCTTCCCCCTAGTTACATATGTGGTAAATGTCCAAAAAGCCAGTTTATGGTTAAGACCTTATTCAACATTAGCAAGTCAGTAAGACTTCTTTAAGATGTAATCAGGTATTTGGAGGATGACCCTAAGATAAGATATAAGGGCCATTTCAAGCTTGCTGCTTGAAGAATTGACTTGTTTGAACTTTCAAGAGCAAAACAATTGAGTAAACTAGATTGTCCTTGTTTTGTCCCAAAAGCTGGGTTCAATGCCCAGTGTGCAATAAGCTAATCCTACACACAGAGACAAGTTATTTATTTATTTCACATTTACACAAAGATGGGTGCCAGGTGATAATTCCACAAAGCTGGCACACCATGCCAAAGAACTACAATGTGTTTATTCTGTTCCATGATTAGTAAAAACCCAGCTAAATTCATGGTCATTGGTTGGTAGTCACCACTGGTTAATTATATTTAAATTAGCCTTGCTTGCTATATAAATTAGCAAGCATGCTCCTTGTAGGTGTGTGTGGGGGCAAGTCTTTCCAGTCTTTAATAGAGTTGGTGGTCATGATTTTCTGCCAATTTTACCTTTCCTCTAGTTCATGCTTCTTTGGCAATCATACAGCCTTCAGAGCCTTCTGGAGCAGGATGTTTCCTTTTAATGTATTTTTTATACAAAGTAACCAGGCCTACATAATGAAACTATTGACTAATGGTCCTCCTTAAAAGACTGCAACATATCAAACCCTAAATTCAGCAGTATCACCACAGTTAGGCCATAACTCAAACATATGACTACATTTGTAGAAAAAAAAAATCATGTTTGAGCTTATAATATTACATATAAAAATGAGTAGGGTTTTGGGGGTCTGGGGTTTTGGTTTATTGGTGAGTTTTGTTTGGTTTTTACTATTGCATGTACATAAACAACATTGTTTTATCTTTCTGTCACCAGGGACAAATTACAAAAGTTCTAAATATGAAGCCAATAGAGGTAAGAAGGTTGTGGGAGTTTTTTGTCTGAAGTTTTACTGATTTGTTCTGAATGACAAAAATGAAGGGCAGGGTGGGGGAAAAAAAAGAAAGTGTTGGAGGGAGATGAGATGTTCAACTCAGTTCTGAGTTGAACCTATCTAACATAAGAAACATCAAATTTTTGTTGCATTGTTTTATTTTAGATTTTAGCTATGATTGAAGAAGCAGCTGGTACTAGGATGTATGAATGCAAGAAAACATCGGTCCAGAAAACCATAGAGAAGAAGGAAGCCAAACTGAAAGATATTGAAATGGTACTACATGTTGGAAAGTACACCTTCTGTTATATTTATTAAAGATAACTGAGTAACTAGTAGAGTGTGGGTTTTACTTGTAGAATATTTCATTTCTGTAGCTGGAACTAGGTATTCATGCTTAGACATGTAAGAGTTTTAAAAATCAGAATATAAATGTTCTGTTTTGTGTTTCAGGTCTTAAATGAGGAGATCAATCCAGCTTTACAGAGACTGAAAGAGGTATGGAAAAATTAGAAGAGTGGTAGGGCCCTTAAAGTAGTGAAAAAATTCTTTCATCTACCCTGAACCAGTATGTGGTGGCTAAACCAATAGCATGTTTTAAAACTTTAGAATCTTTTCAGAGAGTAAAATTTTATCTTTTGTCCCAATATAGAAAATATGACGTGCAGGACTTCCAGGAAATCGCAGAGGGGAATGTAGGGAAAAGGAAGAAAACAAGAACTAGATAAAAATAAAAGATAAAAACATCTTAGTTATACAATCAATTGTATGAGTATTGTTTTATCTAAAACTTTCCTAAGCAGGCCTGCAATGTACAATACTGAATCTATTACTTAACATGGAGAATCCCTCCTCTTATGTACAAATACTAAAGTTAGCAGAATTGCTTAGATTTCTATAACAGCCCTACTTCATATTATTTTTTCATCAAATTTTTTTTTATTGGTGTCTTTTCAGGAACGATCATGCTATCTAGAATACCAAAAAGTAATACGAGCAATAGAACATTTAAGCCGTCTCTGTATAGCTCATGAGTTTGTTCTGGCTGAAGAGAAAAGGGTATCCTCCACTGAAGCATTAAAGGAAATGGAAGCTGATGTAGAGAAGCTTCGGGAATCAATAGTTGAAAGTGAAACAAAGGTCAGACAACTTAATGAACAAATTGTGGAGATAGAAAAGAAAAAGGATAAGGTAAGTGAGAAGAGAGTCCTGCTTGTCTGAATATCTCAATACAAGGAGTTATATGAGAAGGGAATTATTTTTACAGATAATATACCCTTGTGTGCTCACAGCCCAGAAAACCAGTTGCATCCTGGACTGCATCAAAAGAAGCATGGCCAGCAAGTAGAGGGAGGTGATTCTGCCCATCTATTGGCTCTGGTGAGACCCCACCTGGAGTGCTGCATCCAGCTCTGGGGTCCTCAGCACAGGAAAGACATGGACCTGTTGGAGAAGGTCCAGAGGAGGGCCACAAAAATGATCAGGGTCTAGAGCACCTCCCCTATGAGGACAGGCTGAGAGAGTTGGGGTGTTCAGCCTGGAGAAGAGAAGGCTCCAGGGATATGTAATAGCAGTGTTCCAGTATCTAAAGGGGCCCTACAGGAAAGACGGGGAGGGACTCTTGATCAGGGAGTGTAGTGATAGGACGAGGAGTAATGGTTTTAAACTGAAAAAGGGTAGACTTAGATTAGATATTAGTAAGAAATTCTTTACTGTGAGGGTGGTGAGGCACTGGAACCTGTTGCCCAGAGAGATTGTGGATGCCCCATTCCTGGAAGTGTTTAAGGCCAGGTTGGATGGGGCTTTAAGCAACCTGACCTAGTGGAAGAGGTCCTTCCCCATGGCAGGGGGGTTGGAACAAGATGATCTTTAAGGTCCGTCCCAACCCAAACTATTCTATGATTCTATGAAATTTTATATTCTTCTGGGTTGTTCAGCTTATACACTGCCCATTGTCATTCTTAACCACTGTCTAAAGGACATCCATTTAAAAGTTTTCATTTGTCTGAAGTGACTTGCTTCCAATTGCTGTAAATTAACAATAACTGAAAAAAAGAAACTGTTTGCTATCATGTTTTACCAGAGTTGTTTTTTTTCCCCTTTTTGTTAATGTCTCAAAAGAAATACTCTTCAAGTAGGAAACTCCTGTTCAACAAAAATCAGTACTGACCTCAGTTTTGGGGGCAGTAAGTTTCCTTAGATGCAGGATGGCCCATAGGGTTTTTAGATGCCTGAATGCAGCTTTTGTACAGGGACAGTGTCCCATGATAGAGGATGATGTGGGTCTTCAGTAGTGGCTTCAAGTTAGTTTGGATTTCAGGGGGAAGATGTTTTTCTGACCTGTTTGCATTGGAGTCTAACTGCCTGCTCAATCAGATATTTGTCTCTTCTACAAATAGCTGTAACAGAAGATGAAATATTACAAATACTGTATCAGTTTCTTAGCCTAAATTAAATGTCCTTTATTTCTGATTGAAGGAAGTTGGTGGTATGCTCCGTTCACTGGAAAATGCTCTTTCAGAAAGTCAAAGAGTTAATACTAGAGCACAAAGTGTGCTTGATCTCAAAAAGCAAAACTTAAAAACGGAAGAGATTAAGTATGAAGAACTGGTAAAAAGTATGCAGGAGGTAAGGCCTTTGTATACCATTTTATTTAAACACTAAATTAATTCAGATTGAGGCGACAGATGGTTTTCCTCACTTACTATGATAAGAATAATTCTATGATTGGCAAGAACTATATCAGGAAAGCAGAAACAAATGGTAAGCTCATTGTTTGATTTGTGCAGCATAGGTAGTAGGTTCCTGTTAGAAACAACTGTGATGCATATACAAAGAGAGCGCAACTCTTTATGGTTGCTAGCCTTTGTTGAGCTCAAGAGAGATCCCTATAGCTCCAAAAGTATTATGCTCTCTGGAGATGTGTTATTATTAAACTTAAAGGAGAAGTTTCTACACTGCGTATTTCTGACAGGTGATGGGGGTTTTTTATGCAAGAGGAGCACTGAGGAATACTTTACTTTTAGATATTGGAAAGAGCTATTTCTCCTAGTTCTTGGGCAGTTGTCATCTCTTCCTGTATTTCATCCTTCTGTAGATCTTCAGTGCACTCATGGGGCAAGTACACACTTTAAAACATGCAAAGACAAATTGTAAGATCACAGAATCTGACAAGGGTCATAGAAATGTAGTTGATGAAACTACTCATAGCTCCTCATCTAAACAACATGAATTTAAAGTTAATGGAACTCAGGTTCTCTCTTCCTTTTTTTGTGGTTTTTTTTTTTTTTCTGAAGGATTCTAAAGCATTAGTGTCAAAGGAGAAAGAACTGAAGAGGATAGAGAAAAACCTAAATGCTTTACAGGAAGCAAGTGAAAAAGATGCAGAAGCTTTAGCTGCAGCCCAACAGCATTTTAATGCTGTGTCTGCTCGCTTGACCAGCAATGACAATGGGAAAGAAGCTACTCTTGCTGGGCAGATGATGACCTGCAAAAATGAAATCAGCAAAGCAGTAACAGAGGCTAAACAGGTAAGAATAAAAGCTCTGCCTGTCTCAGACCAGCCTACCTGCTTCTTTTGAAAATTGTCTGAAAACCGAATGACACACTCTTGAAAGGTCAGTGAAAACATTTGCAGAATATCTATGCAAGATATTTTACAAGTTTGCATATGCATTAATGGGACTTTTCAATAAAACAGGTCATAAAAAAAAATCCTTGCATAGATGAAGACAAATAGTGAAAAGCTTTAACATTGCTGTGTGGAAGTATAGAAACTGGTGTTTGACACATAAAGTAGGACTCACACTTCTCAAATGACTGATGGTATGGGGAGGAGGAAATTAAGACTGCTGTCCATGATATGCATTCATCCTACAGAGGTTTCTACAGTAAAACTTCATGGAATCAAAATGAAAATGTCTGAAACTGTGAATGGAGAGTTCAAAAGAAACTATTTTCTCCTTAGTTAAATTGTGTGCTAGTCACATGACTGAAACAGAAGCCAATTCTTTTGTCTTAAGATAAGAAAACTCTTCTGGGGTCATTCTCACAGTGGAATTTAAATTTTCAAAGTTGAAAGTGCACTTAGCTTGTCTCACTTAAGAGGCAAAACTTGAGGAAAACTGTTGGGGAAAATAACAAGGGCAGCTGTGTACCACATTATTTTACCTTGTTTCTTCTCAGACCATTCATGTGATAATGAGTTATTGTATTCAAATATATGATTTCTTTTTTTATTTCCAAATCACCTGTGCCCTTAATTTCAAAAGCCAAGGCTGCTTTTTGGCATTTCTGCAATCAGTGGAAACTTTTATAAATTATATCAGTATCTTGTTAGTGCAAGTGTTCTAAAGCTGCACCTGCAAGATTCTCTTTGAAGACCTTCTGATTCCATATTTTCTTACTCCTTACAGGCTCAAATGAAGTTGAATTATGCACAACAAGAATTAAAGACAAAAGAAAATGAAGTTAAAAAGATGGATGGAGGCTACAAGAAAGACCAAAAAGCATTTGAAACTGTCAGAAAAACAAAAGAAAAACTAGAGACCGAAATGCAGATGCTGAACTATGAAGGTCTGTACAGACTTGTGGTGTGTAATTTTGAGGGAATCTGAAAAGGGATATAGAAATGTGGTGGATTGACCTTGGCTGGCTGCCAGGTGCCCAACAAGCTGCTCTATCACTCTTCCTTCTTAACTGGACAGGGGATAGAAAATGTGATGAAAAGCTCATGGATTGAGATAAGGACTGGGACATCACTCAGCAATTACTGTCATGGGCAAAACAACCTCATCTTGGGGAAACTAATTTAATTTATTACCAATCAAATCAGAATAGGATAATAAGAAATAGGAACAAACCTTAAAACAACTTCCTCCCACCCTCCCTTCTTCCTGGACTCAACTTCATTCCTGATTTTCTCTACCTCCTCCCCTGAGTGATGCAGGGAGAGGGGGAATGGGGGTTGCAGTCAGTTCATCACATATTGTCTCTGTGGCTCCATACTCTTCAGGGGCAGGACTCCTCACTCTTCCCCTGCTCCAGTGTGGGGTCCCTCCCACAGGAGACAGTTGTCCACACACTTCAAAGTGAGTCCTTCCCATGGGCTTCAGTTCTTTATGAACTGCTCCAGTGTGGGTCCTTTGTGCATGTCCTTTCCACAGGCTGCAGTCCTTCAGGAACAGACTGCTCCAGTGTGGGTCCCCCCCTGTGGGGTCACAGGTCATGCCAGGAACCAGCCTCAGTACTTGTAGCAACTGTTCTTGAAGACAAATGCCTTAATAATAAATGCTCCCTCCACTCCTCCTTTCTCTTAGCTTTTATTGCTGAGCACACCTCCATATGGTATGGGATACTGCTTGGGTTAGCTGTCCTGGCTATGTCCCCTCCCAACCTCTTGCCCTCCCCAAGACTACTGGCCTTTGGAGGGGGATTGGAGGGACAGCCTTGATGCTGTGGGAAAACGGCTGAGCAGTAGCCGAAACACTGGTGTTATCAACACCTTTCTACAAGAAGTACAAAGCACAGCATTGAGGGCTGCTATGGGGAAAGGTAACTTCATCCCAGCCAGACCTAATACAAGGAGGAACTTAATACCCAAGTGTGTTGCTTTCACACACAAAGAAATTTCTCTGGTCAAAGCTCTGCAAGCTCTTGCCTTCCACAAAAAATAGATTAAAATTATTTTATTTTATAAACTTTAGGCTGAATGTTTTAAAATTTGATGAAAAATTTAAATTCCATCTAAAATTTATAGGGACAAACCTTCCTATTTCTTCCTGGTTTTCCCTACCTAAAACACTTCTTAAAGTTTGTTTCTCATTCCAGATAACATTTGTTGAAGAAGCTACTCAAAACTGTAAACTGATATTCCAGAATGACATTTAGAAAAGCACATTAGACTTTAAACTCTTTGCATGTTTGGTATCATGATGGTGTTAATTTACAAATAATTTTAGAAAGTCTTTCAATTAAGTATTCTTTACATATATGTAGATAAGCAGTGTAGCATACCAATTATTAAGCTAATAGATTTCTGTGCTCTGGCTTGGGTCTTTGTCTACTGCTTGTGTTCAACTGTTTAAGAAGAGAAAGAAGAAGCCCTTTCAGCAAAAAAGAAGGCATTGACTTGTGACATCAGCCGTCTGAGAGAATTACATGAAGCCTTAGTAGCAAAGTTGCCTTATCTACCTTTTGAATACAAGTAAGATCTCAATGTGATCCTAAAAGACATTTGAAAGTGCTTTTGGGGGCATTTTAAGCATGGTTTATGGGACTTAACTTCAGTTGCTTAGCTGTTGCTTTCCTTTTAGTGCTGGTGAACAATGACTATCTTACCTATAATGCAATGGGTGGAGGAGGGGGACCTGGGAGTCAGGAACTGTTGACTGAATTAATGGGCAGCAGGGAAAGTGATACAGTCATTCTTAAATGATAGCCTTCTCAAAATCAGTGTAACTTAAAAGTTTTGTATGGTGGTGTTTGTAAGCCATAACTCAACTATAGTAGCTAAAACCATGAAATCATTACTTTTTAGAGTCCTCCCTGAGAGCTGTGATAGACATGCTCTGTGGAGGTCAATGTATCTGTCTCCACCAATCAAATATATGTATACCCAGATTTATTTGGTTGTGTAATAATCAGTCTGAATATATTCCTATAGCTGTGCTAATAATAGAACCCATAGTAAAATTGAAAATTGCATTAACAAATTATACCAAAATCAGGAAGGACATTCTTTTAATGACTTTGCAACTGACTCTTTATTGGGAAGTCTTTTGCCCTGAAGTATTTAATTTAACTATTTTCTGTGGGTTTTTTCCTGATAGAATTTAGAATTTCTTATACCAGTATAATAAACAGCATGAGTTTTTAAACAAACTTTTTAAGATGTGTGGGAGAGAAACAAATATGTGATTACCATAATTTAAATTTAAGACATCCAGAAAAAAATTGGAATCAAAACTCTGTGAAAGGCCCAGTTGCGACTCTTATCACTGTGAAAGATCTATCCAAAGCAAAAGCCCTAGAAGCCGTGGCTGGAGCGAAACTCTATAACATTATTGTGGACACAGAGGTATGTTTATTACTTTAATACAGATCTGAATGTTGAGATGAGGTTGTGTGATTTGGGCTTAGTGAGCATGTGCATTGTTGCTGAACGCTTAAGAGGTGGTTTGGAACCATGTACATGTTTAAATTAGGTTGAGTCATGCATAGTTAGGGGCAATAATATATTCCTTTTGCAATGACCTATTGTCTTTACAAAATCAGTTATATATTCAGGTATGCTTTCTAATTCTTCTCATTTGAGGTTACTGGCAAAAAGCTTTTAGAAAAGGGTGAACTAAAGCATCGATACACCATGATTCCACTAAACAACATTTCAACCAGGTGTGCTGGACAAAAGACGGTCAATTTGGCCCAAAGCTTGGTATGTAAATATGCTATTTACGCTATTTTGCTTCTGTACCTTTTTCATTTTGTTTCTTTGCTAAAAACATGGGTGTCTTAACCGTTATGCTAATAATAATTTCTATATGGATTGAGGGTATCTTGATTTTTTTACTTTGTATCCCTTCAGCTATGCAATGTTTAAATGGATATTCCACTTTTAACTGAAATAATTTTAAAAACATAATGATGTTTTTAGAAAGTGTTTTTATCAAGAGAAGACAGAAATTAAATTTGAAAATTCTTATAACTTAGGGCATACTAATTGCATTTCATTTGATTTCTAGGCTGGTCATGGTAACTTGGATTTAGCCCTTTCTCTAGTTGGGTTTGACTCAGAACTGCAGAAAGCAATGGAATATGTCTTTGGAACAACACTGGTCTGTAATAACATGGACAATGCTAGGAAAGTGACCTTTGATGAAAGGATAATGATGAGAAGTGTTACAGTTGATGGAGAGATGTTTGACCCCCAGGGCACTCTGCATGGAGGCAATTGCTGGTTTTATTCATATAATAATACAGTGTGTCTGTTGATTTCTTTACTGCTCTGCATGTTTTTTATAAAAATGAACAGTAACCTTTTTGTTTAGTCTCATACTGGGAATAATACCTGTCTAAGCAACAATTGTCAGTCTTTAGTTAAAATAAGATTGGTTACACTAAGCAAAAATTAATGGCAAACTATTTGCATGAAGTAGCTTAGATTTTAAATACGTAAATCTTACTTGGCTATATAATCCTTTTGGAAGGAAAAGTGCTTTGAATTCAAGCACTTTTGGAAGTAATTCATAATTAATTCAAAGTAATTTCATAACTTATGAAAAGTTAATTGATTTCACGAGAAATGCATATGTAGTATTTAAAGCATGCAGAACTAAATAGTGTAACGAAGGAGGTGGTCTTTCTCCATTGAGAACTACTGTAACTTTAGCCTAGCTGCCTTTCTGTTTTCTAACTAACACAAATCATCAATCTGCGTCATTATTAACACTCAGAATTTGCTATTTGCCAGCGATGAATCCATTAGTCTAATTCCAGTTAGGTTGACTTTGCTTTATTTCACTGAACAGGTACATGCGCACAGACTGTAACAATATTGTCTGAACTTCAAGAAATAAAAAATGTTGTAGTAGAACTCGGGACAAAGGAAACTGAACTGGAGACTGTAGAGAATGAGCTGGCAAGGCTGAAGAATGCTGCTGAAAAGTAAGGTTTGCCCTGTAAAGTGTCTATTGTTTCTCTTATATGACTGAATAAATGTAATATAAAGAAGTATTTTTGGAAGGGGTAGGGTCTGTTGAGAATGTAATATGCAGAAAATTTTTCCCTTTCTCCCTCTTACCTCTCCTCCTCCTGCAAATTTTATTTTTAAATATAGCAATCAACAAGCAAATTTAGTTTTTAGACATGCAAGAAAACTTTATTTTGGGTAATACAGGAAAAAAAAAGCATACAATGATGTCTACTTGAAATCACTCGAAGTTTTCCAATGTTTCATGAAGTCCACTGAAGAATGGATCTGTTCTAGCCATATTTTATAATATCCATACAGAATTTAAATTTGTGATAGCTCTTATTTTTCTTCCAAGAAAATACAAAGATACTAAAGGACAGTATCTGAGGGATACTGCTGTAAGGATTTAAATTAAGTGTATTTGATTTTAAGCTACTCAGTTACTGAAGATCTTTTTAAAAAGATGGAATATAAAAATATGTTTAGTCAGTTCTCTAAAAATCCCTTAAGGAGGTAGTGTTGTGTAGTATGCTATCTACCAGATGGATTTATTTTTCAAATTGTCTTGGGTTGTAAAAGACTTTTCAGAAATATGACCAAAATGAAGAAGCAAGTTTTGCTTTTAGATATGTTTTTCTTTAATGCTTCAGCCTAGCATTTGTCATGCTGCTGGTTGGAAAAACATGAGCTCTGAATTGTTGCCAAATTCCATGTGTTGCATTTGTTTTGGTTTTAATATATCTTATTATGGCTACATAACCAGGAGTTACATATATAATATCTCACATATTTACAAACTTTACAACTAATATTAAAGAAACCGCACCAGACTTTCATGCATTTAAGCTTATTTGTCCAACTGTCAATCATTTATCTCACATTAGAATGGGAATATAAGTATTTATCTACTTATTTCAGTATCTACTTACTTCTATATAGACTTAAAACTGAAGTGCTGGGTACCCTTCACTATAGCAGTGTATATCCTTACTGTCTTCAAAGGTACCAGCAGCTGAAGCAGCAGTGGGAGATGAAGTCTGAGGAAGCAGAGCTGTTGCAAACAAAGCTTCATCAAAGCGCTTATCACAAACAAGAGGAAGAGCTGCTTGCCCTGAAGAAAACCATTGGTGACAAATGTGTTCTTGATCTTTTAACTGAAAACTAATTGCTGAGAATGAGATGGATATTTGGCTGTTTGAGTAGCAGAATCTTCGCTTAAGAAAAAAATACTTTTTGCTTTGAAAATACTAGCTTTGTATTTTGGAATATGTTACAAATACAAAATCGCAATAGAATTGCATAGAGGTGATTCACATAAGATTGGTCATTCTCCTGTAGTAAAGTTTATATACTTATTGTTTTATATACTTTATAATAAAAGGAAATATGGCTTTTCAGGGAAGTTTAAAAATTGATTTAATCCCATATTTGAGTAATCTTTGTTTTTTCCAAGCCATTTTTTTCTGTAGATATTTAAGGTTAGCAATATAAATAGTTTGCCTAACAAGAAAGCATTGGAAAGTATTGTCCATATAGCTAAGGAAAAATGTAAAAGGAAGCAAATGCAGCAGTAAGTAAAACATCTAAAGAAAAAAGATGGACAGAAGTAATATGTGTATAGGCATAGTATTCTAGGGATGAAGTGGCAGCTTAATTAGGTAGCCATCTGCTTAATTACTTGATCATGTAATTTGGTATATACTTGCTTCTGTCAAAAAAAGAAAAATGGCTCATTTTCATTAATTTTAATGACTGGTTGTCTATTTGGTGCCCTACCAGTACTACTAACAACAGCACACTGTCTTAGAATAATCACTGAAATTGCTGACTTCAGTAACTAGTGAGCATACAACCACTTTTTTCTGTTAGAGGCAGACAGATTTATTTCAGTTGGAGTTCAGGATGTAAATTTAAATATAAGAACAATACTCAATTTCAGTACTGTACTTCTTGATTCAGTGGAGTGTGAAGAGACATTAAAGAAAGCTGAAGATGCCCAAAAGAAAGCAGAAAATAAATATAAGGTATTAGAGAAGAAAATGAAAAATGCAGAAGCAGAATATGAAAAAGTACTAATAAATGCCCAGCAGAAACTAGAAGATGCCAAGAAAAACGCAGATGCTTCAAGCAAACAAATGAAAGAAAAGCAGCAGGTAAAACTTAACCTTTGTTGGCAGTTTCTCAATGTCAAAAGTGGTTGCAGTAATCATAAAGTTTGATTCTGATGAATTTTTAATACTGTCAGTTTTGGAACTTAATATATTATTCTACAGTCACTGACACAGAAATTGCTGATGCTTTTTTTTTGGGGGGATGGGGTTGGTGAGATTGCCCCCTTGCTGAATAATGGGTACTGTTAATCTATAGCATTTACTATGTCAAACTAAATCTTAATTCTTTTTATTCAACTGTAATAAATTTGAAAAAAATATCTCTAGGAAGTTGAAGCCTTAGTTCTGGAACTTGAAGAGCTAAAACAAGAACAGGCTTCCTATGAGCAACAGATAGCAGCTGCAGATGAAGCAGTCAAATCCTACCAGGAGCAAGTTAATGCTATGGCAGCTGAGGTGTCTAAGACACAGGTAAAAGTGAATACTGTGTTTCATGATCTGTTTTGATGTTACTGAAGATACAATTCCCTAAGCTCAATTATAATGTATATATTGTTGTTTGGACTTTCCTCTAAGCCCTCAATTGCGTTTAGCCTAGGTAGTTATTTTTTGGCTTTGTTACTACATGTGAATTTTTTATCCTTCCTTGCTGTGTCCTCTTGTAACAACTGTCTAACACTAGCCTTTAAAAGAAGCTAATAAGTCACTGTTTGATTTGCTTTTTAGGAATCTGTAGAGAAAGCACAGAAGGAGCTGTCTGAGAAAAAGAAAGTAATTGTGTTACAGGATAAAGCAATTCAAGCCAGATCCAAAGAGATAGCAGAATACAGAGAACAAAATAATAAGTTACAGCTTAAGGTCAAAACATTCGAACACAACATCAGCAAACATCAACAAGAAGTGGCTGCTGCTGCTACCAAGGTATTTCAGAACTGTGCTTTTGCTTGTATCTTGTGACCAGGAGTGGTTATTTCCCTTGCCATATGCCAAGCAAGTAACATTTTTTTCTTAATAAGCACTGTCATATTTGCAGCTCTTGATGTGAAAGTTTTATCCCAGGAGGAGGGGGTGAAAACTGAAAATTTTAACAGCTCATCAGTATGGACTAATAGAGTAGATTATAGCGAGAATGTGATCAATGAGAAGAACATTCTGACAATATGGACAAATTCAGGTAACTAATTAAAGGAGTTAATCCTGAGATTTAGTGACAGTGACTTAGTCCAGATATAGAAAAACATGGTCTAAGTAAACATGATGGGTATATGTGGAAAAACTCCCTAAAAATCTTGGTTCATCTACAGTCCCAGAAATCACATGAAGCGTTGTAAAGGTGTGCACCTGTGCTGCATTGGGATAGAAGAATTAATGTTGTAATTTCAGGATGTTGTGCTCCGCGCACCCCCCCCCCATTTATTTATAATTCACATTTGGGAAGGGGAGGAGGGGGGAGCCTTAACATGTCTTTGTTTACAGGTGACAAAAATGTTGAATGAGTATGAGTGGATAGCTTCAGATAAGGCATTTTTTGGTCAGCCAAACACAGCCTATGACTTCAAAACTAACAAACCTGAAGAAGCAAGTCAGAAGTTGCTGAAACTGCAGGATCAAAAACAGAAGCTGGGAGTTAACGTGAACACAGGAGCTATGAAAATGCTTGTTGAGACAGAGGAGAGGGTAAACATTCTGTGCTTTAACCTATAAAGATTGGGCAGGTTGGGTATATGGTATTATGTATAATGTAGCTTTATATTTTCATATGCTCTATTTCTGAATACACCGAAAGTAAAACTAAATCTTCACAAGATAGCAGGAAACCTGTTGTTAGATCTTCCATACTTATCTTACATTTTTGTACTATTCACTTGTGCACTAGTTTTCTATGTTATGCATAATCTTGACTTTGGATGGTAAAAAAAAAAAATTTTGTTCCTCCCTACCCTCATTCATCCTAAGTTGGCAGCAGCAGCATTAGGCTAGCTTTGTGGTATCCATTACAGTATCTGAAAATTACATACTTTATTAAAGGTTGCAGATCAGAAAACTGTTCATCTTCAAAGATGATAGTTTGAAGGTGTTCCAGGGCTGACTCGAATTCATCTGTATCTTCAGGCTATTCCAGGATTCTCTCAAAACTGTCCACTTCAACTTTTCTAGTACTGTTTAATGATTAGATTCAGCCTGTTCTTCCTATTAGCCTCTAGAAGCATCTCTTCTTTTACAGAAAAGCAAATGGAAACATGATTCACTTGAAAAGGAAGTGCAACTTTCAGAATAATGTTGGTCTTCCCCTTTGCTGACTGTTGAAAATTCTAATGCTTTAGTTTGCAAATAATACCCTAAAACTTAAATCCTGCATATAGCTAAATAAATGCTTTGGAATTCAATCTTGTGGCTAATGGCTATTTCATAGTTATAAAAATGATAAACAGTGAAACTGTAAGATTAGCACAAAAAGTATTTGAGCACACAGTTCATTGAAATCTATCTTTTCTTCTCATTGCACTAGTACCATGAGTTAAAGAAGAAACAAAGAATTGTAAAGAATGACAAGTTAAAAATTCTTGCAGCTATTAAAGATCTTGACCAGAAAAAAACTGAAGCTTTATATATTACTTGGAAAAAGGTATGACATTTGAAATCCAACCTTCACATTTTAGCAGAGGATCAGATTTATCTTAGATTACTGTTTTGCATATTTCCGTGAAAAAAGATGTATTTCTTCAGAACTAATCTCCCTTGCCAGCTGTTTAAATTACAAAACAACCACTTCATTTCTTCTGTTTCATCTCACTTGTGCGAATAAGACATGAGTTTTCTGAGAATTGTAAAGACAGAGTTAAACCTGCAAAACTTCTTTACCATTCCCTCTTAGTGCCCCCAAAAATTTAAGGAAAGTTAAGCTACTGGCATGCTGAAATCATTGTCTCTCACATGGAAGTCAGGCAAAACAGCAATACAGTCTATTTTTCTTTTTTGTTTGCTTAAACCAGTATTTGACCAGAGTTAAAATCTTCTGGTTCTGTGTAGCCCTGTAAAATGTGGGGCTGTGGACCTGGGCTAGTGTTCCTGTCGCTGATGGGGTAGGTAATACTGGAATAGAGCAACAGCTGATTTATGTTCCTGTTAGATAAGTGCTCTGCTTTCTTACTAGTTCTCTCATATCATGAACTATAACAAAAGTGTAAAATTTTCCCTTTCTACATGGAAGGCTCTTGACACATTCTTGTCTGCTGTACCAGGAGAACTTGTAAATTTTGGCCTTTGAGAAGATCAACTGTATCTGAGATGAAATTGCTCACAAATGAAGTATAGCTTTTAATTACCCAAGATATCACTGACAAAATAGTACATTTTCATTGCAAAATCTTGTTTAGCAAAAATCAGTTAATTGTATTTAAAAGCATCATGGGTGGTGGAATAAGTGTGTTCTCAGATACATTCCTTTACCTAGGGAATTTCAATCTATGTTTACAAAGTTGCGTCCCATCCAATACCTGGGCATTGCTTAAGTAATCCTGGGAAGAAAAGGACTGGGAATGATGCCAGTGTGTGTCTCTTATAAGGTGCTTATACTGTTGTATAGTCCTTTAATTGGGAGAAGTCACAATTTACCAGTTAATAAATATGAGGTAGGGCATAAGATTTTCCCTGGCTGATAGCATAAAGAAGCCTTCCAATATTTCTTTCATTTGACCCTTCTAAAATGTTTAGTATAAGGTGTCCTCGGTGATGCTTCTTTTTCCTGTTCAGAGAAAATGGAAGATTCCATATGCTAATATTTTCTCACTATCCTGTATGTGCTCATTTTCAGGACATAAGAAGTCATTGAGTTAGACTGGGCAAGGCTTCTAGAGCATTGTGCAGCTTATCACTGAGTTTTTTAGCTGTTTGTGCTTTTATTCAAAGTGTGTACCTACATCTTTTATGGTCTGACTTCTAGGTGAATGAAGACTTTAGTTCAATTTTCTCAACTCTCCTACCAGGAGCCAAAGCTATGCTAGCACTCTCTAACACCCAGAATATCTTGGATGGTCTGGAGTTCAAAGTTGCCTTAGGAAACACCTGGAAGGAAAACTTAACAGAACTTAGTGGAGGACAAAGGTTGGTGAACTTTGTGGGGCTTTTGTTTGTTTTCCACTGCAGTTGTGAATATAATTGGTATGTCTAGCTAATTATAGTTAGAAAAGCAAAAAAATGAATCTTTTCCCTAGTCAAGTCAGGGACTCTTGTCTCCTTCCAACCTGTCTTAATACTGAAAGCATTATTAATTAATTTCAGCTCAAAGAGGAATCTGACTTAGAACAACGCATTACTTGGAATATAATAACAAACAATATTTTACTCCATGTAGAAGTGACAAAAAGTGAATTGAGTAGTGAGACAACTGCAGTTAATGCTAGGTACTACTGAAGTACTATTGAGTTAAATGCTCCATCCCTTGAGTTGTAATCTCAAATATCTATATAGACAAGTTCTGGCCAAGTGTCAAAGTAGTGTCATGGTGACGGCTGTCTTCTCCAGTGATTACAGGTACTGTGTAGGGTATGTGCTCCTTTGCAACTTATAAAGAAAAATCTAACAAATTGAAAAGTAGACACAGAATTTAGGAAGAGATACAGAACTTTCTGAAGGACAGCATGCTTCAAGAACTGTACTTGAAAAACACCACTGCAAAACTCAGAATTGAAAATAGGTAAAGCAACAGCATGATTTGAAATATCCTCAACCAACTAAGCTGATCTTCCGAAAAAAGAGTAACATTTGCCGTTTCTGGCAGAAGGCTTCACATTTTGAAACCGGAAGTTGTGGCAGAAGCTGTCATTCTGTCTCTTCAGAACTCATAGCATGAATCTGCTTTTAAGAGAGCATTTTGTTACTACCAAACAATTGTTTTCATAAGCCAAAGCCTCTCAAACAAGACGGTAAAACATAACTTACTTAATCTCTGTATTAGATCATTGGTGGCCTTGTCCTTGATCTTATCCATGCTTCTCTTCAAACCTGCCCCAATTTACATCTTGGATGAAGTGGATTCAGCCCTTGATCTCTCTCATACCCAGAATATTGGGCAGATGCTTAATGCTCATTTCAGACACTCCCAGGTATGATCTTGAAACTATTTTGATCGTCTATTTATGCACTTCATTATTTTCAGAGGCAGTCTGCCACTGAGTCTAAGCTGTTCAAGTATTTTACCCCAGAGCTGTGTATTTCTAAGTTGTTTCAACTGGAAGTTATCACTGATGATATGGGAACTGTGAAACTTTTAGGCATTACATTTTCATGTAAGCCATTGCTGCAGTGGCTAAAAAACAGGTAGTAATAGGGAAGAATATCTGTGATCAATTTCAGATCAATTTCAGACATGACCCACATACTGATTTTTTTGCAGGGGTAGAGTTCTTTAATGTGGGCTTTAAAAATATATATATTTTTGGCCCTGTTGAAATAAACCAGGCAGTAGTGGAAAGAGTTTCTGTTATCACTGTGGCCTTTGCATAGAAAAAAATCTGTAGAAGTGAAGAAATGTACTACTCCGAGTGAAAGGTGGTACTTATCTCTATTTGGTGGTAGGACATGACCTTTCCCAATTATGAGAGAGGAGGGGAACACTTGTTACCAGTATTGTAAAATAATTTGAGCAATATCTTTAGACTATGAAAGGTCCTGCATTCTTACAAAATTTGTGCAAAATCTGTTAACCTGCTCAGCACATTCTGTTGGGTATCAGTTACATTCAAAGTATTTTTTGAAGAATTGCCACCAAGGTATTAGCCAAATAAAGTAAAAGGGATCCTTCTTTTAGAAGCCTTTTCCAACATTGTTTAAAGTCTTTATTTGGATGCCAGCATTAACTTCAAGCTTTCTGGTTTGTTTTAGTTTGTTGTGGTATCCTTGAAGGATGGAATGTTTAACAACGCAAACGTCCTCTACAGGACCAAGTTTGTGGATGGCATATCCACTGTTGCAAGATACAATCAGGGTCAACAAAGAGAAGATCTCTTTTTGAAAAAAAGTCATGACCCTGCCCTCCAAAAAGCCCAGCAACTACCTAAGAGTGCCAAAAGATGATGTGCAGAACTGGGAAACAATGCTGACCCTTCCACTTGCAGTAATAGCTTCTAAAGTGTTCGCTATCCCCATTCCATAGCCTGGCCAGGCAGAAAGTTTTAACTTCTAACTACTTTATTTTTAAATAGTACTGTTATGTTTTAGTTTTTAGTTTGCATCTGCATGTCATTAAGAATTGAAATTCACAGGAGACTGTTGCTGTACTATTCGCTAAACTGGCCACATTCATTCCTCTTGGTGTCCAGTAATTCATTCCCATCGCCCCTCTGTAAGCATTTACACATAAACGTACAGAACAGTAGCATTGTAAACTCAACAGGAGGAACTGAAGCCTTTGAATGAGGAAAATCTGGTCTGATTTACAGTGTTTATGGCATTCAGAAAGCCTGTTGCAAAGTGTAAATGCTGTCTTCCTCTCCTGTTGTCAAATACTACAGAAAAGCAGCATACTGCTTTTTAAGCTAGTATAATTAAGTAGAGAATCAATCAACAATTTTGTCCCAAGTTATTTTAACAATTTTTGCAATTTGCTGCACTTTATCACTAAATATTTAAACTACACCACCTGATTGTGTATGTGCTTTTTTCTATCATTTTTTCATTGAATGATCCCTACTCAGAATTAAACACTTTTTTCAGTTTTGAACATCCTGCTGTATTTCTTAAAGCTTGATTATTTAATTCTGTACTCTGGACATTAGAGGTAAGTGAAAATCTAAGTATGTTTGGACATGGATGTTCATAATCAAGCAATTACTTCATAATTCTCCACGAGCTGCAGCATGGGAGAGGGATGCAGACCCACCGCTAGCAGTGGAGAGGTTCTGTTCTGGGGGTGTATGCTCTGACACTGTTCATCTTGCCAGATGATGCTTCAGCCAGTTGGTAGCTAACATCCATAAAGTTTGTATTTGCTTGCTCGCCTCTGCTTAGCTGATTATTTGTTTTTTTTCTTCCTTTCAGAATACCATTTAGAAAAGTAAATTTAATTGAGGCTGGTTTGGGGGCAGGGTGGGAGGGATGGGGCCCTGTCTGGAACAGTTTGGAAACATTAAGTTCTTGAACATTATTTCAATAGATTTTGTGTCTCATGGCCTCATCCTCCATATATATGTATACAGTTTTTATATATATAAAACATATACACATATGTCCCATAACCCTGCCTGTTTGCAAGAGACCAAGCTGTTGGCTTAAAAATCAAATTCACAGTTCCTCCTAACCAGACACTGTAGTTTGTAACATAGCCACCTTCAGGCTGAACAGCTGAAGAGCAAGGGGCCCCAGGGCAAGGAGGCCAGTGGGGAGCAGAACACAAAGGTGTGCTTTAGGTTTGGAGCACAAGAACACTGTAAAATAACTCACAGTGGGAGGGGAAAAAACCCAAAAACAAAACACCAAACCACTACTAGTCACTTCGAAGAACAGGTCATGCAGTTTTTTATTTAATTTTACCTTTTTGGTAAGCAGGAGGGTTTTCTTTCAGTCAGACCGGTCACATACTTTTGACAGTACAGATTGCAGTGAATTTGATGGAGATCTTGCAACATTAGAAAACTTTTCTCGATATACATCCATTTAAGCAACAGCTTGTAGGTCAGAATGTGCGTGCTAGAGCTAAGCCTGCGCACTGCACTCCAGGTATACAAAGCATTGCAGCAGCACAAGAAATGCCCACACTGGGCAAAGTACAGTGTGTTTTACATAGTGCAATCACTTTTAGAGGAAAAACTCTAGGAAGGCCACATCTATTTATTTATTCTTTAATCCTGTCAAGTTTACAAATGCGAGGGGGGGGTAGAAATCAAACCTCTGACTAAATTAACTTTTGTACAGGTAGGTTTTGTGTATAGGCACGTGCTTTAGAGAGGAGCTCTGAATCTGCTCTGTAATCACGAGAAAGACATATTGCTTTGTGATTCAGAAAGTGTCATACCATCTCTCACCTTCCTAACACTCTTGGCCAGAGCTGTTAATCCAGCTGTTTGTAGAGTTCCTAGAATACGCTCTTCCCTCTAGTGTAAATCCCCAAAAGAGAAATTCAGGTTGCTATTGACAACGATTACAGTTATTCTACTTATGGTCATTTGACCATATTAGGCATTGCCTCTGAATAGTCCAGCCCACAGTGAAAACTCATGTTGCCAGAGACATGGAGGCTCTTGCTTTTCTGTTACTGTCACTCACCAATACGAAAAAAACCCAAGTCGGACAATGAACTGCTACAGCAAAGCATCACTAGTAATACTTATCTAATACAAGAAAAAAGAAAAAAAGAACACTCATGACACTACATGTCATGGTAAGCAAATTTTTAAAGATACTGCAAAGTGATTTGCCCAGTAAAATTTTAAAATGTACACTGTGCTCAATATTTCAAACTACACGTAAACAAAGAACAGCTCCCTGCAACAAGGTGTAAATCAAAACATTATAGCACCAGCTCCCAGCACCAAGGAGTTGCCCACTGACCAGTTCTAGTGTACAATGCAATAGTGCTCGCTGAGGTTTCTGCTACACGAGAGCCACAGTGGGACAGCTCTGCCCATTTCTTGCTGACATTTTCTTACCAGGTGTGCAGAAATTACATTCCTCCCTTCCCGTGGAGAGCAAGTCAGACAACGAGATTTTTACAGTACCAGAAAACACCGAATGGGAAATGGCACCTGAGGGAAAAGTAGGTACTGCATACCTGATTCTGAATAAATGGGCATGGAGGAAACATGACGCTATCTGAGCAATCCTCTCCCTAACAGGTCAAATCTGAAAGAAGCTGCAGACTGTAAGAAAAGAAACAAGCCTTCCTATGCTGAAAGCCATGGACATGATATTGCCCACACTAACAATTTTATTTCACCATCAGCAAAGCGTTTATCCCCAAAAAGCTGTACACATACTGGTCAGATTATGGTGCAGTGCTAACTTTACACTATTAAAATTCTGTTGCTATAGTGGTCAGGTTTGTCTTTTATCTAAGGAGGGCAAAAAAAAGGAGACAGGCAGCATGGCCACATCATCATATAGCAATTTTACTCCACATTAATGCAGATATAATCTTCCTTCTTAAGTGCAAATTAAAAAGTATTTGCTAGAAACCAGCATGACTTGGGCTGCTGAGAAATGACAGATGATTCAGTTTCTTACAAATATTGACAAGTCTAAATCAGTACAGGTTTCCAAAGCAGGAACAGGGTTACGAACAGGAAGGGAATAAAACATTACCACTATTAAAAAAACGTGTCATTGCAAACTTCGAACACTCTTCAAAAACATACCTAGAAAAGATTGTTTTCCTAATTTTTTTTTTTTTTCCTGCAGCTCAGGAGTGTCCATGCAAAACAATTTTGAGAAGAGCAGTGTTCCACCTGGGCACCAACTAGGCCCAACTTTGTCCCACACAGCTCAGTAAAGTGCTCTCTTGTGCATCCTTTGAGGAAAAAGTTCTCATTTAAAGTTTGGGAGACCGAGGTTGCTAGCTGGGGAAGGCATAGTCTCAGTCAATCCAGGCTGAGGTCAGAGAAGGAGGAAGGAGCAAAGTTAACAGTACTCTGCCTTTCGTAACTCACAGACAACAGGCTGCAAGGGAGGAGCAAGCAGAAGCAGAGGTGGGTGTCAGATGAAACCCTGCCCCTGGGAAACCACCAGAGTTTAACACAGGCTTCATCAGGGGAAGCATTTCATTCTTTATAGATAACAAACACTAGATCTACTGCAGATTCCTGAAGATTTACTGTTTAGACACCAGGTAACAGATCTCCACATATGACACAAGTGAAAATCAAATACACTTTTCACTTCCTGTGCTGGTGGTTTTTCAACAATTCCACTGAAGGACAAAGGGGATCTGAGTAACATTCTTTTGCCGATTAACAAAAAAAAAAAGCATCTTGCCCTCAACAATATTAATGTTGCACACTTATAAACATTCTAGGGCAGATCATTAGAGGTATTTACTGATAAAACAATGAAAAATCAGCTTAAAAGAGTAAAAATAACATAAATGGGGAAAAGAATTTAAGGCATTTTTAAAATTTTGGCCAGGAATGATGCATGCTACACAGTAATCTTCATTTTCCCACTTGGTTTTCAGACCACTGCACTTTTTTGTTTTTGTTTTACATGGCACTTTGTAGTTTGTGTTTTACAACTTAGTCAAGATTTTCAAGTGTTTTCTTCAATATAAATGCCTTCTCTTGTAGCTCAGGTCTGCTATCTGACGCCATTGTAGACAATGAATGAATGAGATGCTCTCTGCTTTCTGGTGTCAGGCTTTCCCACTGTTGAGCTTCTGTGTAGATAAAGACAAGACAGACACTGGACATGAATACCAAAATGTCAAAAAAACCCCCAAAGATTTTTGCTAGAATAAAGGAAACACAGAATTGAGGAACAGAAATCCAAAGGAAATGTTTGCTACAGAACAACTGCTGACACATATGACCTTGAGATGCAAGTAGACTAATTCTCTGAAGTAAATTCTGCAAGGCTTAAATCCTAATTTAACAATAAGGAACTAAACTTGGTACTGAAAGGGTAAAAATGGCCTCTTCTGCACAAACAGGAGCTCTGCCCTCTATGGAGCTTGCACATAATGCATAATCTGACTACACACTCAGTCCTGTGTGCTCTCCCTGTGACCCTCCTTGCTGGACATTTTCCCCATGCAAGGAGTATCCAATAGCACTTTAGACCTTGACTTTATCCCCAGCTACTTCAAGCCCTCTCCAAGTTTCCCAAGTCATCAAGCAGAAAATGCCAAGTCCCAACTGCCCTTAAATCTCCCAGTGCTGCAAGCGGAAGGTAACACTATCTCTGCAGGGTTCCAGCCTCACAGCCAAGTGCCTCCTTTACCAACCAGTGGCTCTCCCAGGTGGCAAGCAAAAAGATTCACCTTGCAGTTTGGTAAGCAGCAGTTGTATCACAGACAAAGCTTCTGTTCTTATGGATGTGTAGCTTTTGTTTTCTAAGGGATTTAAAAAACAAACAAAAAACCCCACAATGACATTGAGAACCAAAAGCACTGCTAACCATACAAAGAGAAGTCACCGCTGAAGTCTCCAGACCACTTGCTAGCACAGCTCACTGAGCTCATTTGTGCTGGCAGTCTGCAGTGCTCCCCAATTAAGACACATTTGAATGGCAGAAAGTAACCAACTAGAGGTTGACAAGTTGACAAAACCTTGTGCATCGCCTCTGCTATTACCACAGTGCTACCGTTCCTTACATGTGTTGAAAGGGAACAACGCTGGCACAGCTGCAGTGTGATCACAGAGAACTTGCATAACACTGTTCTTTTGCTAAGTTGTAATGGCTATAAACCATCCAGATTTTAACAAGTAACATTACCACAGTGCAGTGCCAGGAAGGGCAAAATGTTACCTGACAGCTTATGCTTATTCTGCACTTCCTCTACCAGCCAACCCCAGAGGAGGAATTTATTAATGAACAATTAATCATCAACCACAGACCAGGAAAAGTCCATTTACCTAAAGAATGGGTGATAGATGAACAGGTTTCCAACAGTATTTCTGTCAAAGCCACGGGGTCTGAGTGCTCCTCATCAAACAGCATTAGCCTGTCAAATACAAAAACACTGTCAGACACTGCATCGCTGGGACAGAAGTCTGCTTGATTTCCTCTGAGAATCCAGTGTCATCCTCAATTTCAATATGCAATTTGAAGAAACAAAGAAAAGAAACATCACTGAAGCAGACTGTAAAAAGGAGAATTACCCTTGAAAGTAGGCATTCATGGCTTGTAGCACTCCAAGCTGCACTTTCCATGTGCTGAGTTTCAGACGGTCACACATTAACTTGCAAAACTCTTGGCGATAGCAACCTACAGAAAAATAACAATGTCATTACATTACCACAGGGAAAGGCAGAGGCAATACTTCCTGCTCTGTATCCCAGGTGTTCCTTGTGCTCCTCTCCAAGTGACATCAATCTAGTCACTGTATGTGACCAAGGCAACATCCTGTAACAAGTGATCCTGAAAATCTTCACTACATCAACACTCCCATTACCAAACACTGGAAGATAGACAGCTGCATTATGCATTCTGGCATGCTAATAAAAGCAACCTGGTTTTTTTTTCAGATATACCCACTTCCTCCACCTTGTACCAGCTTTGATGCAGACGTAAATATGAGCAGCAGAAGTAGGCTGCTTTTGATTAGGCAAGCCACCTCAGGCATCCTGCATGCCTCCACAAACTCAAGCAGTTTGGTGAAGTGATTTAAGACAACAGTTAAGGAATTTTCCCAAGGATGGGCTACTCTGTGGGAAAGCTGTTAGGGCAGCTTTCTCACTGAAGATCTTGCAAGCTGCAGGCAGTAAGATCCCGCACCTCCTCAAAAGCCTCCCCACTCCCCACATGATCTCCAGGTCTGTCCCTCCTCCACCTTTTCATTTTAAGAGGAAACAGTGTGAGCCGAGAAAGTTTGCTCTGCACACCATTAGCTGACTTACGCTGTGTCTCTGGGCTCCTTGGCCAGGCTTTGCCCAGGGTCTCAAAGGCACAGATCAGGGACTCCATCTGCACCTCCTTCTCCCTCATGTCCTCGTCCTCTTCATCATGTTTTGGTAAACCCGTGCCCAAGCTGTCATGAGAGTTCTGCAGAGGCGATGGGGGGAAGGGTGATCGACAGAAGGATGAGGGCAGGCTAGCCACACACTTCAGTGTAATTCAGTCTTCCCTTGCAGGCTGTGCACACCAGTCCTTGCACCCAGTCAGTGCCTCCATACAAATGGAGCACAGGCACCCTTGGCTACTGGTAGCTCTGGAACTATCAGCAGCCTGCAGAAGTGCACAGCAGGCTCTGTGGCCTTGCATCCAAATATCCGCCGTGCTATATGAGTCCCACTTGCAGAGCTGCAAAGCACCGCAGATACTAAACTGAAGCACTCTACATGGCTTCCTAGGAGTCTCTAACTGCCTGTAGAGCAGCCAGGAATTAACTGCTGTATCGGGACAGTGCTGGATACCACAGGAAGGACTCTGCCTAGAGAACAGCTGGGGTAATTCAGATTTTGGGCAGCACAGGTAAAACCCACCCAGGGCTCACCAACAGTCTGGTATTCAGCCCTACCAAGCATCTGGCTGAGTGTTGGGTATTCCTCACACCAGCAGCCTTCCAGCATCAGCCGGACTGTCACCACTTGGGTGTTTTGCTCTGTAAGAGGGAAAACTCAAGAAGCTGAACTGTCACCTTCTTTATCATAGGAAAGACGATATCTGCCAGCTCCTGGAACCGGTCTTCCTTTGTTGCCTGCAGCACCCCAGCTGCACAGCGCAGTGCCACCATCTTATACTTTAGGTTCTCTTTCTGACATTCTTTCAGGACAGCCTGGACAATATCGTTGATGGTGGGCTGGCCAGGCACTAACTTCTGCAGCTCTGCACTGGAACACAAGGCACACAGACACTATCAGACCCACATGAATCCCTTCCTAAACACCTCTTTTCCCACAGTGTCCAGTCACAGGGTTGCAGGTTGTGCAGGCACTGAAGTTACACTCTGGTGCTCTTCTTCACTCCTACCCTGTCTGTTCTCCCTGGTTTTCTTTCCTGTCTTTCCTCACATGCTTCCAATGCACTTTTTCCCCTCACTCTTCTACCTCTTCCTCTCTTTTCCCCTTTAACGTGTCCATTCTTCCCCTTAGTCTCTTCTTTCTTCTTAGCAGTTCTGGCCTCTCAACATCCTCCTCCTTGTCCTAAATCAACCATTTATTTCTGCAGGTACCTCTAAAGCATCACTTGCCCCTCCCAGCTCTCATCAGTGACCCACACATTGACAAATAGCGTGGAGAGAGACTCCTCACACGCTGACAGGAGACTGGAATGTGTTCACAACTTTCTAGAGTCTCCTTAGCACCAGACAGGCAACAACACTGTGCAATGACCTCCTTTTTGAGGTCCCAGCTCCTGAGAGTACCACCTCTTTCAAGACACTTACCTGCATGCAGAGACGACACTGGCAATGGCCTTTAACAGCTCCTCCTGCAATGAGTAAAACAGATACCAGTGAGAAATGCCTCACAGCCAAATAGTACAGTCCTGCCACATAGGGGACACCTTTGTACTCTGCTGTGAGAGGTAGTGGGGAAACATGCCTAAGACAGCAGCCTAGAGAAGCAATGTCTGGCTCCTCCTGCCACTGCTGCTGTAGAGGCTGCAGAGGACTTGGCTTTCCATCTGCACTGAACTGGCAGTGGAAAGTGGCCTTGCAGCACCTCTAAACACAAGCTAGTACCCCTCAAGGCTAGAATGCAGTGCAGTGGAAGTAGTCTAAATGGGAACCCAACTGCCAAAGCAACCTGAACTCCACCTACTTATCTTCCCTGTCATTTCTGCAAAATGCAGAGCAAACTGCAGACTCCCTAAGCTAGAGCTCCTACATGTGCGGCTCAGCAGCAGGGAACATGGCATTTCCTGGGTCAAGGGATGCATGCTGGTGCTCACAGTGATCCACAGGGTGCTAGTTCCCTTTTACCTTCCCAGTCCAGGTTCTCCCTGGCAGGCCTTGCAGCAGTGTAGAGAGCACTATTCCCAGATGCGGCGGGACAAGGGAGCCTGTCTGTTTGGCAATTGATGCCATGGCAGCTGCTCCCTGGGCTTTCATCTTCCAGGACTGGGACTGTAGAGCCTTCTGGGTAATGGTTATCAACTCCTGCATATACAGTCTGATGCCACCCTGAGTACCTGCAGGTCAAACAGAGGAAAACTGTAGTTTTGCCACAAAAGAACAAAAATCTGATTTTATTTAAAAAAATTAATAAAAAAGAAAAAAAGCAGTTACAGATTTGTCTATTTTTTTGGCCATGAAACATATCAGCTGACTGAAGGTGGGTTCTGTTTTCTAGGCACTTCCAAGGAAAATCTTTAGCACGTATCTAGACAAATTGCTCATCTCAGTCCTTCCACATAGCAGACACTAGACTTGTGTTAGTCTCTTTCGAAGGAATACAACTTTTTTTTTTTTTTTTACAAGAACAGGTCACTGGACAACTGTTGTGCTGCTCCTTTCCCAAACTCTGGAAAAGTAATCTGCTGACTGAGGGACCAGATCCAAAATCAGGTCAGAGAAGGAGCCAGCCATTTCACCATGCATCCAGATCTTCCTCTACAGGCAGAATGCATGGCAAAATAGCCCTTCTATAGCATAGATTAATTTATTCAAGTTAAAACCATGGGCATCAGCAGAGAGATCTCCAACCCAAGACACAGGCCAAAGTGCCCTCTCACTTCAGAGTGTGCAGCAGCCCTTAAAGCCTGGCATCAAAATTTCCAAAGACGTCCAGCTACCTGTGCCATGATCAGGGCCAGATTACAGTGGCATTCAGTGCCTTGCAATCTTAAAATACTTCTGACTGTGTCTGTGTATCCTCAGCAATCAACACCTCTGTTATTATTTTAAATAGCCACAGAGAAGTTAATCTGCTGAAACTCATACAGGACATCTTTAGCAAGGAAGAAAATGGAAACAAGCTTGCCATGAGAACTCTGGGTTTCCAAAATGGATTTCCAGGAAGCATGATACTTCTTGCCCCATGCCTCCCAGAAAGCTTTTACCACTCTTAACACAACTTACCAGGTACATTTTCCTGCCAAACTTCAGTCCACAGAGTAGAATTCTCTTTCTCTCCTTTCTCTTCATCGGGAACCTCGTGCATGCCAAGAAAAGCCAATGGCAGCACATGTTTGGCATGGTTCTTCACTACATCTGGACTGTAGCGTCCCATAGCATGGACAGTTAGAGCACAGCCTGTTCTGTAAACTGACTCTGAAGGAGCAAAACAAATCAAACATTATAACTGGGAAGCAGGATTTTCCTTTGCCAGCTTGGTCTGCCTCTTGGGAAGCAGAGGAATGCACAGTATTGTATAATGATGTATGGAAATTATTCAGCCAGTGAAACAAAGTATCACAATACAGAAATGTTTCTTTAACAGCTTTTGCTATCACCAGGAACTTTTTCTGCACTCTATTCTGTAACTGAATACCCCAGAACCAACATACCTTCCTTCTCCATGTACCAACTACTGAGTTTGTGCAGCAGCTTCTCAGTGCTACTGTCCCGGGAAGTCTGTAATAGGGAAAAGACTCAAATCACTCCAACACTTAAAAAAAAACCCAACAACAACAAAGCAAAATAAAACATAAAACCATCTCAAACCCCAACTCACCCGGACTAGATGCCCCATAGCAAAGGCAAAAGACTTCTGTACCACGCTGCTGCGATCAGTCAGGCCACTAAGTAAAGCACTCATAAGTTTGCCTGTTGGAAGAGACTTCATTTTATCAGAAGTATCACGTTTTTACTGCTGTGGCAAGAACTACAATAGCCCGCATTTCATTAGATTGTCTGAATATATACATTTTTCCTCATTGCATGTTTGTGGGGTTATAGGTCTGTCTGATCCTTATGTTTAAACAAGTCCACAGGATAACACAGCAAGGCTCAGCAAAAGCTAGTGTTTTGCCAGCCTCAGCCTGCACACCTTGACGGATAATGTTCCTGCATGTGAGCACCCCAGCTGACCATGCTTTCACCTTTATTTCTATTTTGCAGCAGAAGGATGACCTCCTTTCTACTATCAAATCACAGTAAATTTTAAAGAGTAGACTAAGACCCAGGGAAGCAAAGTCCCTGTTTATGGTCCTCCCATAGCTCGAGTTGAAGGAACAACTGCTTATTGACAGCGCTACACTAATACAGGCATTGTTAGTCTGCTCCAATGAAGTCTAGAGATATTTCCGTCTGCTCCTGCTGGGCGCTAGCAAATTCCCTCAACTCCTTCCTCTGCCTCTTCCAACTTGGTGAGGTATTTAACATCCCCAGGACCTACAACCAGCATGCCAATCATATACACACAAGGCAACTTAAAACAGCTCTCTGAGGAAAATAGAGACATAAAGGTCATTCTTATGATAAAAACAAAGGCCAATAAGGAGGTGTCCTGGTTTCAGCTGGGATAGAGTTAATTGTCTTCCTAGTAGCTGGTACAGTGCTATGTTTTGAGTTCAGTATGATAAGAATATTGATAACAATGATTTCAGTTGTTGCTAAGTAATGTTTAATCTAAAGTCAAGGATTTTTCAGCTTCTCATGCCCCGCCAGCAAGAAGGCTGGAGGGGCACAAGAAGGTGGCACAGGACACAGCCAGGGCAGCTGACCCAAATTGGCCAACGGGGTATTCCAGACCATGGGACGTCACATTCAGGAAATAACTGGGGGGTGTGGGGGATCGCTGCTGGGGGACTAATTGGGTGTCGATCTGTGGGTGGTGAGCAATTGCACTGTGCATCATTATACATTCCAATCTTTTTATTATTACTGTTGTCATTTTATTAATGTTATCATTATTAGTTTCTTCTTTTCTGTTCTATTAAACTGTACTTATCTCAACCCACAAGTTTTACTTCTTTTCCTGATTTTCTCCCCCATACTACTGTGGGGGGGGATGGGGAGTGAGTGAGCAGCTGCAGGGTGCTCAGCTGCTGGCTGGGGTTAAACCACAGCAAGAGGAAGTACTACCTACAGAACAGCAACAAAAAGCACCTTTAAAACCTGGTACTAGAAACAAACCTTACCTGAATAAGGTGTTAAGTCCTGAGGACACTGTGTGGTTAATGACACAATTACACTCGCACAGCCTCCCTGGAAGAATGCAAAGGAAAACAAGATAAAACAGCATTAGCCCCTGGTTATTACTGTTAATACTTGCTGTGGTGCTATATCCTCCTGTATGCCATGATCGAGACCCACTGAACCTCTGCCCTGATAAGCGGGGAGTCAAAGTTAAAAGAAGAAAAACAGTTTGTAACAAATGAATGTCAAGAATTGAATTAGGAAGTGAAAAGGTTACCAGGACCCACACTCAGGATAGATGGTCCTGGAAGATTTGCAGCTATCAAGGAAAACCTTCTGCACTCAAGTGTCGCCAAGCACAACAGCCACGTAGCCCAGGGGAGGTTAATGCAGCAGACATTCAGAAAATCAGAAGTATTGTAGGTGGATTGAGACTCAGATGTAAAATTACTCCAGTATGAATGAGCCCAAGCTGTCACTTTAAAAGAGACAGTCAAAAGAACTGTTATTTACATTGACACTGCTCTGTGTTCTCTTCTCCGTTTCCAAAAGAACTATGAAAATCACATACATACCTTTGTACCAAGGCCTACTCCACTTTTGATCAGTTCACACAGCCGAGGAACCAGCTCACCCAGGACAGACACATCCAAATACTGCAAGCTCTACAGAAAGGCAAGGGACAGGGGATGTTGGGGGGAGAAAAAACAAAGGTAATGGTGGCAGACTTAAGCTGGCCTACTTCCAGCTGAGGCCTGCCTCAGTTCTGCAGGCTGGTCTTCAGCTGAATCGTGAGAGTTTGCTGCATGGTTGGAAAAAGGCACCACAAAGTGGCTTCCACCACATACAGATCCTCTTGTCCCACTTCTAATGCTGAGCTAACCCTACTAAAATTATCATTTGCTGGAACTGATGTACTCCTGAACTCCAACTGTTTAGAAAGCTGAAAGTAACACACTAGCAAGAACTCCTTTTGGGGAGGGGAAAAAGATGCAAAACCCAACATTCCCACAACTGTCTGAAACCCTGAAGCAGTAACATATCCAAACTAGACAATGAAATGAAACTAGTCAAGACAGTTTTTAAACAGGTCAAGACAAACAAGTGGTATAAATGACATAAAGGTACACGAGGGATGTTACTGATATCATTTCTCATCTCCTATGCTTAAGTGCCACTGGGCAAAACTGAAAGCCTCATGTTACCAGCACTCACGTCTGCAGAGGGGAGATCCCTCCTCCAGCAAACTCAAGGATCACATACTAACTGAAGGTAACCCTCTCTGAGCTTCAGAAATTAGAGCAGCTCTCACTTCCCCCTCCTGCATTGGTATGGTGAAGGGAATAGTCCATTATATCATAAAACCTCCTAGCCAGCCCCAGAATAAAGAGGAATAGAGGGAAGGTTGCTCATAAGCCAGGAGATCTTCTTGCTATGCCTCCTCTCCCCTCGGAAATCTGAGGCATTGATCAGGGCAGCACAACTGTGACCCCTGTTCTAGCAGGGGAGAGGTATGGCCTGGAGGAGGGACAGCAGCAGCTGCTGCAGCCTGTGGGGTGGCAGTGAGTGCACTTGTACATGGAGCCTTTCATTCCCAGCCGCTTTACACACTATTTATAGAGAGCACTCCACCTGACACCAAAACACAGATCCACATGCTGTTACATACAGGAGGGCTTGCTGTTGTTACTTTTGCATAAGCGCAGGAAACAAAGAATAGCTCTGGTGGCTACACTTCTAAAACTCGCTCAGCGCTCACAGCCCCTGCCTGCTCGCACACCCCTCGCTGTGTGCTGTGCCTGAGCAGAAAAGAAATGTCTTGTTTTCTCAGGCTCTACAGAGGGCAGGGAACTCTGCCAAGACAGACCGCACAACACAGTGTCTGGGTATCAGCAACTCTTCCTTCAGCAGCACGAAACTATGGTGCCAAACACCAGCTGCTAGCAGTACTTTCAGTGATAACAGCATTTTCTCTAAATATCTCCACCAGCAAAGCACTGGCAATGCCCAGGTAAGGATACTTCAGGCACCATGAGGCAAGGGTTGGACAACATTTGTGCCTTAAGAACAGTAACTACCATCAGCTGGAGGTGCAGGTGAGAACCTGGTTGTGGAACAGTGGGTCAGAGATGAAGGAAAATGGCAGCTAGCATAATCCGGAACCAGCTGAGCCCTCATCCAAAGAAAAGTACTTGAAAGATGCCTTCTTCATCAAAGCAGGCAGGTCTTCAGGTGGACAAACAATCCATGTGACTCCAAATGGAGCCAGGGTTACTCACAATTGATCTGAAGAGCAAGCTGTGGCGACAGCATGAGAGAAGTCAGTACATGAAAAAGAAGGTGGGCAGACATCCACATGGAGATGTGATAATAAAATGAACCCTGAAGAGGTATTATGTAAAGATCCCACTTTGATTCCTATTCTTCTCCTACAACATACCTTACGCTGGAATCCATCTGAATCAAGTACTTACCATGTTAATGGTTTCCATCATGGGAGATGACTTGACAGCACTAAGTCTGGCACTATCCATAGCAGTCTAAAAAGAAGGAAAAAACCAAAACCAAGTGTAAACTCAATATAAAAACAGTGGAAAGGGCTGTATCAGCTATAACTCACTACCTCACAAACTCAAACCAAATCCCATTTCAGATGCATACAGACAGAAAGCAATTACATCTACAGACCATGAATGTCTCCCTTTCAGAGGCAGGTGGATGTTCTAGCTGGAGTACAGGAGCTAAACCATGCAATCCTGACATCATGGAAATGACAAAAAGAAAAAAAAAAAGGAAAGAAAAGGAAAGAAAGAAAAAAGGAAAAGAGAAAAAATCCAACTCTGACCTATTGTCCACTTCTTCCTCATTTGCAAAGGCTAGAGTTTGACCCCTTTCCCTTCCCAAAATGAAATTAGCTAAATTTGCTTCTGAACAGTGGGTTTCAGTCACTTTCCCAGAAGACTGCTACTGATTTACATGGCTCTTTGAGATTCAAGGACACAGTGCTGAGAACATCCACCTCCAACCCACAGTGCTATGGTATGCTTCTAATCTATGTTATAAGAAGTCCTGCAGTTAATCCCCTAGGAAAAACAGCAGCAAAGTTTGACAGTACAGGTGTACTCTAGGTAATTTTTACAGACTCTCTCTTTACCTGTTTCACTGTTGTACATGGAGTTGAAGTGACATTTAAAAATTCTTACTAAGATTGTTCTTCACTTTCTGAAATATGTGGTTGTCTAGAGAATAAAAAAAATCCCAACCCTTCAAAAAAACACCCACATTTGTCCAGCCATATTGCAATGACCAAACTTTTTTTAGTAACTTCTTAGCTATTTCTCTTTGTATCTTCGAACAAAAATCTGTTGGTTTTCTGCTCACTGAATAAAGCTTAAATCTTTGTTATCTCTGTTCTGTTGATACTTTCCCATTATAATTGCACTTACTTTCTCCTGATCTGTTGCAGAAAGACTCAAATAATTGAGAACTTGAGGCTCCAGCACACTCAAGGATTCCAGTAGGGCTGGGATAAGTTTTGGTGCGTGAGGTTTCAGCATAGATCCAGCACTTTTACTGATCTTCACAAGGGTGTTGATGCTGAAAAAAGAACAAAGAGAAGGTCAACAGAGAAACACAGACTTGGCTGAAAAACGTCTCTGGTCTGCTCTAATCCAGTACCAACAAAAAGGCTAATCCAAATCTCAGATACACGAGTATAAATCTACCTGCAAACAAAAGTCTGCGTATTCAATTGATGCTATGCTTTGCACAGAGATTTCTTATTTTGGCCAGGGTATTACAAAGGCAGTGGGCAAAGAGGCAGTACTACACACAGATGTAGGAAGAAATAACATATCTTCATGTTTTAAAGCAGCTCTGGGCAAAGTCACCCCAGAGACATCCATAGTCTCTGCCCAAGAAAAAACAATTTATAGTGATCTGTTCAAATCCCACTCGTCAGTTTCAGACTGACCACATCTCTCAGGCTGCATTTTGACAAAGGGTTTTCATATCTTCAAAAGGGATGAAAAAAATCAAGAAATATTCACTATCATTTGTTAGGAGCTTTCTAACCTTTCTGGATAATCATGTTCAATAAAAGAAAATTATTTTTGCAAAGACCAGCTACACTCCACCTCTGAATTTTCCAGCCTTTTTTGTCCTTCAAGCAAATGAAGGAATAAATAAGGTTACAAAGTGACAAGCATATGAAGTCTTTAAACATCAAGGGACATAAAACCATTACATGAGGTAAATGTATTTCAACAGTGTGACAAAATGCAGTCGCCTCTGGGATGTGAACTGCCATTACTCACAACCAGTCCTGAACTAAGACATGGCTGTTTCAAGAACTACCATGAGATATTTGTTTATAAGCAGAAGAGATATGCCAGTCTTTAAGGACAGCCTCAAGCACAGCAAACTGCTTGCAGATCAGTTTGCCAGTTGTACAGGGAGAAAAGAACTTCAAGCTGGGAACTGAATCTGGGCAATTGTAGAGAGGCCAGATACTCCCAAAAGACGGTTAAGAGTTCCTGGGGCTGCTGTTTGAACTCAGTGGGAAAAGGACTCAGCAGGAAAGCTGTTTTCTGGACAAACTTGTCACTTCAAACATAAAGAACATTCTGCAACTCAGGTGAATAAGCTGGGTCTCTTCGTGACAAATCATGAACTGACCCCCAGGGACCTTACATGATGCAAAACTAACCTGAGAGATCGGACTTCAGCAACTGTGCTTACTATTCCTTTGTCTAGGAGGCAAGGGAGTAAAACAGCTATCGTCTTCTGACCAGCTGCTCCTTTAGAGGGATCACACATCTTCACACAGACCTGGGGACAGGTGAGAACCAGTGTTGCAAGCATGTACAAACCTCCTGCTCAGACTACATTAAAGCACCTTCTCCATCAGATCAGAAAAAGCCAACAGCAACTACAGCAACTGCTTACAGCCAAACCCAGGCTCTGTCACACCTTCATTCTCCTCTCCAGGAGGTACTTAAGCCCTAAGGCGCATCCCTAAAAGGAGTTTCAGCTACAGTCAGCTTCCAGAAAAGGCAAATTCAGAGCCTAGCAGGCCTTGATCTGCATTGGGATGAAGAGATGGACCAAATGACCTCTCAGTTGAGGGACAGCCTATCTCAGCCATATGGATTCAACCATTCCATGAGGCAGAGCAGCAAGTCATAGATCAGAACAAATTCTGCAACTGCAACAACTTTTTGGGACCAGACCACCATTTCAATTTCCCATTGAAATGTCATGCTGCATGCATTGTGAAGGCTGTGATTTCAAACACACTTTTAAGATCTGTTTCCATTTCCACTGATGTGACTTTTTAGAGGAATACCTAAAACAGTATTAAGCGATATGTGTACTACACCCACAAAATTTTGTGTCAGTAACCGCACCAGAGAATGAAGTCCAGACTGGATTACTTTGTTTCACACCAGTGAGGTTCCACTGGGCTTGGTCAACTGTTGAAGTTACGGGAAGTTTCCTTAAATCCCACCCTCAAGTGGGGAAAAAAAGGACATCAGAGGAAAAAAACAGTTCATGATATTCCTCCTGTGGTTGTATAGAACTTAACATCGCATTATCCTCAAGCAGCAGAACTTCACCAGCATCAACAAAAGTACAGAAGAGTATGTGGTCAAGCTTATTAAGATTGTTTTCTAGGGGGCTGTTCTGTTTATCACAAAACTGCACCTTATACTAGAGATCTTCTCAACAGTCTGTGGTAAACAGGTCACTCCTGCAGATATGACAGTGAATGACTACCTGACATCAAAACCATAAATGTCTCAATGTGCAAATGACAAAATTAGAGTTTTACCTTGCTTAGAGTTTTTAGGGCTAGTTCTGCTGCCTTTCGCACAGTCTCCTAAAAAAGAAGTCAGCAATGCATAGTTACAATTTTTAAGTCTTCTATAGAAAGACTTATATATCAATTCATATTAATTGATAAGTATAACACTAGTACTGAAAAGGCTATATTCATCGCTAATACTTAATATAATAACTTTCAAAGAAATTTTCACTTTGGTCCATTGGAGTATCTGGTCTACTCAGTGATAAATACATTAAAAATCCTGCCTGCCACCACCAGGTTCTCTGTGCTTCTGTTCACATTTGGCTCTGTGGTATTATTTTACTGGTTGTCCTTTTCAAAACCAAAAAACCCATCAAACAAAAAAATGCCAAACAAACAATAAAACCCCAAACCAAACCCTAAAAAACCAACAGAACCTTCTACTGCAAAAAGAAGTATATAGTGCTTTGGGTATGCTTTACCTCCTCCTCCATATAATGCCTATTGCTTAATGATGCTTTACTTGACTAAATACCTAGGATCTGAGAAAGATGGACTAAAAGCAAACAGTAAAATTAGCACAGCTCTGGTGGCACGTGAGACCACTACCAACTAGACCCTTTAACTTTACTTGTATTGATGAATTAAGCAACATCTAGCAGTATTCTTAGGTACTGAAACACTATCACCTGGACTGGTAATGTCTTAGAAAAAAACTGGCCTGCCACAGGTAGACCTTCCCAAACCATTTCCAGGTAGAATTCAGAAATTAGGCGCTTCCCAAAAGGCAGTGTGCAGGCAGTTTCTCTATTTTGGAGGCTCATATAGCTCCTTAGCACTGAGGCAAACCAGCTCAGTTGGTTTCAGTGCCCATGAACATTTCTGAACACACTACATCTACTAGTATGGAAGTAACTTCCTGGAACACAGGACCTTTTGGAAAAACAGCTCAGCCTTGCTTAAGCTTGAGCAGAGAAGTCTGGATCCAGACAGAACACAGCTCAAACCTGGAAGGACCCGAGGACTCTGACTTCATATATGCAAGTCATTTAAGCACACAAGCATGTTCTATCTATATGTTTCTATACTCCAGAGTTAAGCAAATACTTAGGAATTCTTTTATATGAAGGAAAAATGCTGAACCATCAAGAATATGCACAGCAAGAATGAAAACCAACATTTATAAAAACATGACAAACATCCACAAAGAATTTCCAAGGCAGTATGGAAATTTTAACTGCAAGGGGCCTGAATTTCTGGTCTCCTTAATACCCAAAACATCCATTGGCTTCAACTTGACTTCTCAGAGAATTTCTCTTTAAAGATCTCAGAGCTTGATCACTGTACTTTCTGTTGGAAGACTCCTGTTCAATTATCTGTTCCTTTACCTTAATGTCATCTTGCACTCTGAAGAGGATTTCCCAGATCTCTGGAAGCTTGTCTATAATGTCATCCAAAGGTCTTCCTCTTAGTAAGTCATTCAGTGCCAGACAGCTGCAAACAAGGAATTTCATTTCCTTCATATGGTGTATTTATTTGATATAGATGTATATATAGATGTTTATAAATATAAGTAAATGGTAACAAAAAATGAGAACTGTTTCATATTCCTTATTTTCCCCAAACCTTAAATCTACTCTGTCATAAGAACGTCTCCTTTAGCAGAGAAAAAATTATTCAGCCAGTCAGGTGAAACAGGTGACAGCAAGTGGGAAAGGCTGCTGTGATGAAAACTGCTGTTACAAACATTCCAGTTACAAAATTATTTCAGATTTCTTTTCTGTAAGTATAGGATAAGAAGAAAACAAAATGGTCTAAAGTCTGGAATTGAAATTAAAATGGGAATTTTCAATACAGGATAACTACAAACCATTACAAACAAAAAGCAGCTTATTAAAAATCCTATAGCAACTGGCATCCTGCTGCCAAGTAAGTACATGGCCAGACTGCCAAGACTTTCTAACATTAAGCAATTATTTCAGGTCCAAGGATAGGCAAGCAATTTTTGATCAGAAAGCTGCTCCTTCAGAGGATGTTGTTTAGTGTCATGCTCAAGCTATATGCAATAAAAAATTTCAGGCTCAATGAAGCAAATAGCTTCAAGATTGTATCACACTTTAAGTGCAGACTACAGGACAGCTCTATCCTGCTGAAAAGTCATGTCCTCTGTCCCCCCTCAACTTCCTCAGGTTTACAAGTTTATGGTGAAGAAGAGAAAAGAAGAGAGTTCAAAGAAAAATCTGTTATTTTTCCTAGCAATACCTGGATTCCCTGATCCTCCAAAGACTGCTGGTTAGGTTACCGATCAAATCCTCAAGAATTTCCTTCATGTACTTATCAACCTATTATTAAAAAAAGGAAAAATCATGAAAGAAGCATGGACCATGCATCCTTGCCCTGTACTCTGAAAAAAAAACAAAAGGTCTTTTCGGACAATACAACCTGCTTCCAGCCACAGCAGATGAACTAATGCTTGCCAGAGCTGACCATGCACAAACTTACTCTGACTTTGCTTTAGACATGCCTTTCTCTGCACTGCTTCAGGGCTTAACACTGTGACAGAAATGGCAAGAAAGGAGGAGAGGCCCTCAGTCCTTCTATTTAGATGCTCTTGCTCTAGGAAGGGCATCTTAGGCCACGAGGATTCCTGAAGAGCTTCTCATAAGCAGTATCAAAGCAAAATCAAAGTGTGGAAAGACCCCACTTTACTTAAAGTAGATCATAAACTTGAGTACTGGCCGCACAAACAAGGTCTGTGAAATCCTTTCATATGTAAGAGGCAGTGCAAAACCTCTGCGCATCCTCCAGCTCATCCATGGATTCAAGCACCTCTTTCTCTGTAGGACAATACCTCACCCCTTTCTGCACAGCCCCTCCTTTCACAAGATGCAACTGTCCCATGAGGACCTCTGAGGTGCTGCTGGCTAGCAGCAAACCCACCACTCTGCTGCTCACTCACCATTGACTTGTCAGTGACCAAGGCATTCCAAATGCTGGTCATTGCCTGTCGAATACCCAGATTGGGGTCAAACTGGTAACGGTAGAGCCGGGGAAGAAGTTGGGGCAAAAATGGAGCCAGCTGCTCTCCGGCCTTGGCAGCTATCACATTGAAACCAAAAGCTGCTCCCTGAAATGATAACAAAAGAGTATTTTTTCAAACAATCTGCTCACTCACTCAGTTATTGCTCCGGGGCACATCAGTCAGTGGCAGAGTGCACTGACACAGTTTAGATTTAGAGCAAATCAAAAGGACTAGAATGGTACCAGAATTAGCTCCCCATCAGTGCCACAGTACCTCAGTGATCTCAAGCATACAATCACACTCAGCAGACAACACACTACTTCAAAACTTCCTTCTCTCCAACCTTTATTTCAGGATACCAATTGACCTCATTTGCAAAAGTGGCGGTGGAGAATTTCAACACTGAAGATTTGAATATGTTCTTCCAAAAGAGATTCTTTCTCAGAAAAACTGGTGAGGGTGGGCCACTGCTTCCCTAGAGCCCTGCTGTATTTAGAAGAACTAGAATAACTTAGGAACTGAAAAACTAAAAATAAACCAACTCTACTTTAGCTCTACAACCTGAAATTTCTGAGGATTATAATTTTGCATGTGTCTATATTTACTTTAAATGCAAGTATTCTTCGATACCCTTTTTTCTTTCTCCAACACTGTCAATTCCACTGTCAATTCTAACACAGTGGAATTGATGCTTGCCCATGAAGTCCCATGGGATTTGGCAGGATAGCCCCAACAGAGATTGCTTAATACAGGTAGTGCAGTGACTGCCTCTAATGACTTCATGTTGCCTGACTTGCAGTGTCAAAAGCTGCCACTCAAAACCCCATGCTAGAGATTTCACAGGACAATGTGTGCTGTCTGGGTTAGTCAAGAAAAGGAAGAGTAATAGAAGACATGCTCTCAGTTAGGACCACTGCTCTGATGAGCAAGAGGCTGCAGAAAGTATAAGGAAAAGGGAGGCATCACCTCCAAGGCCCTGAACAGCTGCTGTGCCTAGCTCTTGTTTGGAGGTTTGGAGCACAAACTTCCAGATGCCCCCTTCAACTTAAATGATTCTCCAAATTCTTCAAATGCCAAAAATCAATCTACAGTTGCTGAGTGGATTTTTTTGACTCATCCTGGCTGGTGAAATTCCACATGGGTCAGGAACCTAACTCTGCTCCTGTGCTTCTGAAGTCCCAGTGCAAAGACAGGGAAGTCTTCAGAGACATGCTGACTTGTCAAACTCTGGAGGAAAGTTAATGCTGGGGCTTGTTTTTTGCACTAAATAGCATTGCCAAAGTCTCAAAACCTCAGGTAGCAAGCATGAAAGGGCATCAAAGTTGCAAGACAGTAGATGTAGCTACCTGGGTCTTCTGCATGAAAGCACATGAAAGGAGCTCTGCCTGCTGCCAGGGACAAAACAAGTTCTTCCATGCTTATGTAAAGCCCCTGAAAAAGTCCCCAGGTTAAAGCTCTGAAAAGTGTACTTAAATTTTCAAATTTATGCTGCTGCTTTTTTTGGCAGGAAGAGGATCCAATAGTATTTTGGCTTTGCTAAAGGTCCCAGTAGCTTTAAGTATCAAGACTTGAGTTGAAAAAGGAGACTTCTGACAACAGTGATTAAACTGGTGTATTGTATTGACTGGCTTTTTAGCAACTTGTTGCCGAGTACTTCTTGCTCTGCCTTTTTACTTATAGGTTGCTTTATCTGGCATCTGAGAATTCATCCAGTTTTGAAAATATTATCTCACTGTTTGAACACATCAAGACCTGGCCTCTAAGCACACTTGAAAGTACAAGCAAAGGATCACAGTTGATTCAGAGGGGAATGTAGGACAATATGAGCCTTGTGATAAGGTAGAAGAAAGATAAAAAGATAAAAAATTCTTTTTTTAAGAATTTCAAGTAATCCTAAATTTGTTTCACAGGCTAGTACATTTGCACGGGACCTGACACCAAAGTGTGAACAAATGGCCTCCATCTATAGTTATACATAGATCATGTAACCAGAGCTAATGAAATGCAATTATTGTTTCCAGAGTTCACAGTGGGAATGGAAGTGGCATGAAAGCAGCAAATTACCTTCCGAGAATTCCACATGGCATGATGGTTGGCCAGATTCATGAATTTGTACACCAGGTCTGGTTGACTGAGATCACTCGCCAGTGAACAAAGCTCCTTGTAGGTAGAAAGGCCTTGACTTTGGAAAGCAGAAGGGAAATCAGTGTCACGATTTTTAGCTACACAAATGCCATAATAGCTAAAGCTATAGTCAAATCACAGCCTAAAACAGAGAGAGAGGAGTGAACACCCTATCTGTACTAGAAGAAAATAGCTTTGGTAGCTTAGAGAGCAAGAAGGAACAAAAAGCTCAGAAAGCAGATTTATAAGCAAGGGGATACTGTTTCAGCACTGACTGTGTGTCTGTCATTGAGACTGTCAGTAAACTTACCCATCTGGGGTTTTGCTCAGGCCACCCTGAAACACCACAGTTTCTCCAGTCATCTCATGTTTGGCTCTGGTAGAAAAGAGGTCCAGTATTAGCTTTAGCAAACTCTACCCTTTAATTGACTGCACACTACAGAACAAGATAATTTGTTTTGCTTTATTAACTCAGTAACTTCCCATTCTTTCAGTTCCAGTCCCATAAAAAACATAGGTGTGCAAAGCCACACACACTGCAAGGAATTTCATTAACCTGCATCATGTGTAATGTTAAGGAGATGCTGCAAAAAGTTTTGCTGTGCAGTCAGAAGGTAAAAAGTCAGAACACTGAACAATGGCTTTTTATTTCTGCCCAGACACAAGCCATATAATGGACAGCAAATCTCTACTTCAAAATGAAAAAACACAATTTCCATTCATCTAATCTCTTCCCATTTACCACCACTGGATCCCCACATTCCCAGCCTAGGATTTTGTCATTCATAGTGGCCACACCCACACCAAGTCAGACAGGAGTAGGCTGTTAAAGAGCATTTCCAGCACTGACTGACATAATTACTAGTCAGTAGTCCTGCAAGACCAGCATTTTTCACACTAAAGCTGACAAATGACCATTAACACTTTCTCAGCAAAAGGTACATTTCGGGCACAAGCAAGTCCCCTCTTCTGCAACATTCACATTGTGCAGAGCTGCTGCACAGCTGACCACAAGTGGTCATTGTCCTTTACAATTACACAATGCAGGAAGTAGGAAATCTAACTAAACCCCAACAGATTTGAACTGCTTCAATCAGGACTGAATCATTATTCTGAAGCTTTGCTGAGTGGAACAAAAGCAGAACAACTTCAGTCACAACAAAGTCTAAGCTGAATTAAGAAATGTCCCAGTTTAACCAACTGGGAATATACGGATATTGATTTGCCCTTGGCCACAAAACATCTATTTCCACACACAAGAAAAACACATTTTTGTTCCCATCAGACACATAGCTCAGAGTACTCTCTCACTGTGTTCTGATCTCACTGTACCTTTTCCCAGTCATAAGGGTATCAACAAGTGTGGTGACTAGCTCTTGCTGATCCTGTTCACTTCCTAGTTCATATATCAGCCCAAGACCTTTTGAAGCAACGTCTTGACTAAGCTCTGCAAGAGATTTTACAAAGTAAAATTAAAGATAAGCATGTAATTAAGTAACACACAAATTTCAAAAACAAGATTCAAGCAAAATCGTGATCTAGCAAATGGAGCTCTTCACAGCTCTCCACTTCAGAGCAGATCTAGTCTGGCAAAGCACAAGCTTTGCATTCTGAAGCAGCAATTTGTTCTGAATGCATACCCCCCCATAAAATTAGGTGCTATCTTTGCGTTAATATTGTCACTGCAGGTTTTGATATAACACAGAGAGTTCCAAGAGCCACAGGTATTCTGACACATTGCTGGCCCCTGAAATGCAGCAAAGTTAATGGTAATACTCTCTTCAACTTCAGCGAGCTTTGGATAGGCTGCTGCATGCCACCCCTTCCACTAGCTACCATGGGTAGACCTATAAGCCAAAATCTGCTAGCTTAAAGAGGACTTAGAATTCCTATCCATGCAGAACCCTGTGATACACATCTTGCTGCCCAAAGCAGAGCAGAATTAGCACCACTGAACAGTTTCTGTTATTACAGTCTAAGGGGCAAATGCAGAAAAAGATTTGTGCTTGGTTAGCAAAGCACAGAAAAAAGCTGTGCTTATCTCTACATGTGAGATACATAATCATTCCTGTTACATCAGAAATGGGATGTTTCTACAGTCATCTTTCAATGCTGACTGACAAGAGAGGAGGTAGGTGACTTTCTGCCTGTTTAAAGGTTCCCTCCATCCTGTTAAAAGCCTACCAAAAGACACAACTCTTAAGATGTGATAGTACTTACCATCACTATCTGACAGGATTGAAACAAATGCACTTTGAATATCCTTGAGATGAGACTGTAAGATGAGAAAAATGACATTATTTTTATCTCAGGTTTTGGATCCTTTGTCTGGTCTCAAGGCAAGTTCCTAACAGATAAACAGAGGCTACTGTATCAATGGAGTTGCTTATTTGAGCTTCATCCGCAACATGAACTGCCCTCCTTTCCAGACAGGTAAGCAGCAGCCTGACTGACATTCACAGAAGAGAACAGTTATTTGTCCAGCACCCTTTTACAGCTACCATGCCATTAGTAAGCCACACATTTTATCTTCCTTGTCTAATATATGGCAGTAATGTGCCATAAATCTGGCTTGCAGCCAGATGGGGCTGTCCTCTGTGTGAGGTCATCTTTTCTTTATCCCCAAACTAGTGGATTTTGCCACCTCCCACGAGGTCCATTGTTTAGACAAGTGTAATATGTGGCAAGGTTTTACATGTAACAGCTTACATTTGCAAAGCACCTATTGTCCCAAAGCTCTTTATCATTAGCTGGAGAGCACAGAATGGTTACACGATCCCATCACAATCTGTAGTACCTCTATGCAGAGAGAGGGCATTTTGGTTGGGAATGCTTTATTAAGTCCTTGTATAAATCCTTTCACATTCTCTCATTACAGACAAGCACCCTAAATATAAAGTTTTCATCAAAGTGCACCAAAAATATGCAGTACATGAAGCATATAACTGCTCCTAGGTAACAAAGTTGTGATAAACTCTGTGACACAAATGAGTCCAGGAATTCTAGTTCTCCCCCTTCTTCCCCTCCTAGACCTGCTTTTAATATTTTCCAGAAATAAAACCTAAAAACTATACAGACACCAACCTCTTCTTCCCAAGGGAAGATGTACTGCTACCTCATCTTACAACAGCTATTTACACTAAGCTCACTTGGATTACAGTGCAAGTCAGATGCTTACAAAGGTGCCAAACAGCCTTGTTCATATGCTAGTATGTTCCCCTAGTAACAAAAAATAATGTCTCGAAAAGACCTCAGTAAGGACTGGAGCAGCACTGGGAAGAAAGAGGCAATGGAAGTGAAGGGGAAGGAAAGGACAGAATGGAAGAGAGAAGCAGAAACAGGGACAAGGAGTGAGTGTTAGGATAGGGTGCATTTCTTACCTTAATTGCTTTGTGTGTACTCAGCTTCTTCACCATTGATAGAAGCCAGATGCAAGCTGCCTGCCTAACATGTGGGTTTGGGCTGATAATGTGCTTGCTCAAAATAAGGTCTAGGACCCAGGGAACCACATCATTCACTTTCAAATCTATACAAAAGAAAGAAAGGTAGAGGGGAGGGGGGAAGCTTTGAGAATTGGTCACACCCATGTGTAATTTCAATATAACATGCAGTGGCAATGACAAAACCTAATCACCCCATGAGTACTCATGTGACAGCTTAATCTCTGCTTATATAGGAAAAGCCTTCACTGGAGTCACTGGGAAAGTATTTCTCCTAACAGAAACACTGAAGAGACTCCTCCTAACCCTTCATGAAAGTGTTTCACAGCCTGTGGCCATGAAGAGGTACCACTCATACTGTATAAGACTCAGTGCACTACTTTTTTTTTTGTTAGGCCTCAAAATTTCTGGCATAATGGCAGGGTTTGGTTTCTACCCCACTCTGCACATGCTCAGATTTGTGTACACTAGAGATATAAGACCACTGTCACAACATTAAAAGACCCATTTGTAGGTCTGAGGCTGATATTTACGGCTCCCTGTTTTGAAGCTAGCATTTTGTCATTCTTGTATTTCAGTGGGTACAGAATCTTAGTCCTTAAGTAAAATTTCTGCAATTACTGGATGTAACTGTCACTTAATCATATCATTCCAAGTTGTTCGAAAAAGACTTGAAATTTAATTTTCAACCCTCTTTCCCAGTGCAGGCTTCAAAATGCTATTTTAAAAGGTTTGTGTATGTTAAACCTAAAACTAACCCAACATAGCAAACCAAAATGAAAAAAATAGAACAAATCCAGTGTCAAGTGGTAATGAATTAGATTTCATCAAGAAGCTATTTAAACAGCACAGGAAATAAAGTCTTCTACCCTCTGAGCAGATGCACTGGAAGAGGTGAAATGACCTTTATATATAATCAGCACTGCAGAATACTGAGCAGTGCATTAACAAACACAAAATGTCTCTTACTTCTATTATAAATCAAACACCACAGAAATAAAGTTATGGAGCCCAGTGTTAGCCCAGAACTGTGAGATTTTATGTTCCTCAACCCAGTCCCTGTATTAGGAAGACATACCTGAAGGAGGTGTATATTCCTCCTCCGTGACTGTCCACACATCACGTGCAGCCACCGAGCTGGTTCCTAAAGCAGCACTGGTAATAGCTTCACCAACGGTGAACTGCAGTTCTATTTGTTTGGCCTGAGAAACACAACAGAGCCTCACTGACAGTGCTAATTAAACATACACCAAACACACACCTTTTGGCACTCACCTCATAACACCACAGTCTATCTCCTAACCCAAATTCTCACCACCAATTTGCAGTAAGATCACTCATTTGGTAAGCTTCTGAGACCATGTAGAACCTCAGACCAACTGAAATTGATGGAAACTGAACCAATGTCAAACTGTCCAAACCAAATGGTAAGAGCTAAAATTTCCATGCTTATTTTTAAAGCATACCTCCTACAAAGCATTTTCTAGTCTCTGCAAAAGTTCAACTTAGTGAACATAAAAAATTGGAGGGACAGGATGAACATAAAACAACGTTAGAACAAGACTACCAGTCTTTAAGGAAAATTACCGTGGCTTTCTTATAGTATGTGGTAGTAAAAGATTCTCCTATAATTCCATCCAGAAGTTGATCATCACTAAGAGATGCACAAATTTGTTTTTCACATTAAAAGAATTCAGACAATACTTTGCTTTGTTTCTCTGTCTTCCTTCCATTATTCTCTAAGCCCTCAGGAACAGAATGTGCAGAACTCTGCCCATCTTTTTTCATTACTTATGATGAATCTTGAGTCATAAGAACCGATTTCCATACCTGCTGAGTACCTCAAAGATTGCTTTCCTTACTCTCTGGAAGCACAAAATGCTCAGGCATTTGGTGAAGTAAGCCCTTAGCTTCCTGCAATCTAAGATAAATTGGTCTTTTTTCAAGTACGCATTTTCTAAAGGAAGCTGTAATGTCCCTAAGCAGTCACAGGAGATAAACATGGCACTTAGAAACATTTTAATGGTTGTGTTACTATTCTTGCAGTTACTATTCTTGTGTTACTATCTGATGATCACCTCAGATTCGGGGACTCAGCAACGGCAGCCTGTCTGATACTCAATAGCTGCTTCTACAATGCTGAATCCTACGTCAGTATGAAAAAGGAAGAAAGATAAGCTGTAAATGAAGAACACTAAAAAAGCTCCTTGACTATTTAATTTTGCTGTCTGGCATATTGCAATAAGTGTAGCAGCTCTGAAGTACTGTGAAAGAACACAGTGCTCTACACTGATGCATTTAGACTGTCAACAGATACATATAGTCCTATAAACAAAGCTTCTAATTCAATGAGTTGTATCAGCTGATGTAGTTCAGATGAAAAAGGTGTATTTATATTAACTACTTTTACGACACTTTTGAAGACCAAAGTACAGACCCATGGTTTCATTACTATAAGCTCTTAAGATTTTACACATACAGGTAGTTCTCCTGAAGGCGAACACATACTCACCTCAGAGACTGGGGCAGAGACCTCGACTGGCAAGCTTTTAAACTGTGGCATAAAACATTTTACAAGCCCCAAACCTACCTCTGTACTCTATTTTAAGGCAGTTTTAAAAAACCCAGCGGCTCTATTACAAAAAGACAGCTCCCCTTGTAAACCTAGCTCTTGAGTACATAAAAAGCATTCAAATAGAAATACACACTTCAGTATAAAGAATAATACATTGATAGTGCCTCACCTCCACAGAATCCATTAAACCCTGCAACAGTAGCTTCTGGTGGGGAAAATCTTCATCTCCCACTGGGAAGTAACCTAATGTTTGTATTGCTCGTTCCTTCATCTTAAATACAAACAAAAAAACCAACATCATCACATAACCTTCCTATAAGTCCAGAGGATACATTTTACACCTACTTTTCCTCACCTTTGCTGAAGCTTCACTTAAAGTACCAGAACTTAGACACGCAACTGACTTATTACATCAATCAGTGCACCTCTCTTCCAAAACACACATCAAAACATGTCCTGTTACCTTTGAGGATTATTTCCAGGTAAAAGAAGATATTCCTATTTTCCTTGAATTAAAATTATGACCATTTATATTTTTTATGTCTTAAGCTCATACTTGTGACTACAGAAAGCAGAAGTGATCAACTGCTAGGCAACACTGGAAAAACCCTTAGCTTAATTCTGAAAACTCTTAGCCTAATTCTGACTCACTAAAGCCTGTGGTAAGCCTAACTCCTTTAAAAAATGAGGCTGAGTTTGGCAGGTAATACATAAACCTGGGGACAGAGCATTCCAGAAATTAACAAGAATTGTAACAACACTACAAAGTCTTGCCTTATTTGTTTCCTTGCTGGAAGGGATGCGGGCCAATAAGCTTTCAACAAGTTGCAGCTTTGTAAATCCTGTTCCTTCGCTGGGAATTGGCAAGGGGCCGTTCCTGCCAATCTCCCCAAGAGCCGTACAAGCAGCCACCACGAGGAAGGGAGAGGTGCTGTCCAGAAAAGAACCTACCGGAAAAAAGCAAAACAGGATGACTTGGATTTTATATTATTTAGCAGTAGGCAGGCAGGCAGTCATTTTACCCATGCAAGAAGCAAAGTGTTTATGTTCTCTACAGCTAGTAGGAAGCATTATGATACAACAAAATCAAAGTGAAAGGAGAGAGATGTCTAGGCAGTGGTACCACTCCCAATTTTGCTACGTTGGTCTATGAGCTAAGAGTCCACCTAATTCTTGTTGAAAGGGGTTATGTCCATACATTTAATCAGATGACATTTTTACAGGCTGTAAATTCCGTCACAGAAAATGAACACAAGATTACAGTTTCTATGGGCTGAACATCTTTGAGAAGTCCTCAGCCTGCAGTGGTTGAAAAAACAACTGTTACACGCAGCAAAGTCCTAGGCAGGAAGTTACCTATTGTCTCTGTTGTCGACTTTATGAGCTGTTCTTGTTCCGGCATGATTGCAGTGTTTGGCTGTTCTATGTCATGTAGTTCCATTGTTCTGATTTTCCCTTTGGCCAAGTACCTTCCTACTGTAAATCCCAAAGCCAGCAAGGATCCATGTTGGACCTCCGGGCTCTACAGACAACACCAACAGTGCAGAAAGTCTCATTTTCAAAGTAAGCAACACTTTGCACAAAACACTGATTTAAAAACACATATGGACAAGCCAGATGAAAAGGCACCCTGAAGAATATAGAGTTCTAACACACAAAGCAACAATAGAGTTTGATATTGGTAGTGCTCTCTGGTGGATGGAGTCTTTTAAGATAAATAAACAAAAATTAGAAGAGGCTTAGGATAACAGATTAAGAATTTACCACCAGCACTCATTCCTAAAGTCTACTCCTTGGTAAGTAGGCAAGAAAAAATATAAAGAAGTCCAACTCATCTGATTTGTAAGTACAGACTTATTAAGGTGAACTAAGATAATATTATGCTGTCTCTACTTAAAAACTGGACATACTCAAATTAAGAGGACAAAATGTACTCTTTGGTAAAAAGCAGTAAAGGGGAATTAGGCTAGATTTGCATTGCTAAGAATGAGAACACACTTGATGTAAGAATACTGAAGGCAATGCCTCTACACAGTTCAGTAGGCTACAGACTGTGAAACCTAATTATTACAATTAAATGCCAAGACCATTAATCTCTCCAATGGTGATTTGGTGCTGAGACTACCTAATGACAGTGCTCATTCCCACAAGTGAATTCTAACAGAAGGATTTTGTGCAGAGATAAGACTGTGAGACTTAAATGCTACCTTAATTTTTTTAAAAAGGGAAGGGGAGAGGGGCTTAAACTCAGATTGGTTCATGTATCTGTATCTGGTTTTTATCACAACCCTGCAAAAAGTTGCATCGGTGCAACTGTGCTGCCAGGATGAGATCCTTAACCCGGTTTGGCCGCCAGGGACTGCTCCCTGTTGTGGTCTCACAGCAGCAAAGCCAGCTGAGGATGGGTCCTTCCCCTGTTTCCACTTCAGCTATTCATTTACAGTGCAGTCCTTTCTGGGCCACTAGAGCTCACCCCTAACCCTAGCTGTACTGATTGAACTGGCTTTGTACCTTCGCAGCAAACCGGAGCTCTAACTGACTCTTAATTCAAAAATGCACGGGAACACCCTGCTTCTTTTTGTTTCATGGCTCACAACCCTCTTTGTTCTCAGCCAGGTTCTGCAAAAAGTCAACCACGGCTTCACAGTGACTGGGGCAGAAAGCAGCAATGGGGGGGCTGGCACCTGTCTGTCCTGGCTGCGTGACCACAGGAGCTGCACCCTATGTAAAACTGAGTAATGACATGGCTTTGGCTCACAGACACAGCTTTCACAGACTCAAAATAAACTGTGTTTCTTAATTACAACACAAAGCAATAAGCACTTCTTGTCAGCATTTGAGCCTGTTACCTGCAATGTAAAATGGTGGCCCTGGTAATGGTAAAATCAAGTCCTTTGAAGACAATGATATAAAAACATCTTGGGGAAATAATGACCTAAAAATGCTACTGCCTTCCCTCCCTTTCAGGCTTCAAGACACATCTGCCACATTTGTTTTCAGGCCTCTTTGTCCATGCTCACAGGGGCAAAATGCAGAGATAAGGATAATGGGAGGGGGAAGGAGCTGCCAGAGAGAAGGCAGGCCAGCCCACCCTGTAGCCATACAGCAGAGGGGTTCATGTGGGGTGGGAGGGAAGAAGCCAGCCCTCACCCAACAAAGGCCGCTGGTGCTGGTAGGACAAGACCCTGAGGCAATGAGGAGCCAGGAGGCAGCTACGGCTTGGGAGGGGAGGGGGAGTTAAACATTTGACGAGTTGAACATTTTCTTAGTTCTGTGGGTACCTGTAGTTGCTCACGAATAAGGAATCGGTAAACTGAGGTGGGTAGTGTGATCCATTACCACTCAGTGGGATAAGGAATATTTAGCTGGCTAAAACTGGTTAAATGTGACAGTGCTGGCTTTGTTTGGGAAGTGCCTCCAGAAAACCCTCCTACTGACCTTAACAACAGCTTCAGGGATTAATTTATTTAAAGAGCTGCGGCACTCACAACAAAAATCCCTTCTCACTGCCCAGCTGGAAATCTGCTAGTTAATTTTACACTCAGATTAAGGCTAATATGTCCTGGACACACTGTGAGACCCAGACTTCCTATCAGTTACATGGTATGAGAAAAAACAAGAAGCAAAGGAAGGTAGTTACATGGTTGTCTTTTGTCATCTTGATCAGCTGCTCCAAGGATGCCCTAAGCTCATCTCCAGACATGGTAGACAGCACTACAGAATAAAACAGGGCTGCAAGCTCACGCATTTCTTCTTTGTTTGTGTTCATCAGGCTCTGCAGAGTTTTTTTTAAAAAAAATCAAATATGGAAGCAGATTCTTATACAGTCTGTTCATAGAGAGCTTCAATATACAAGCACAACTGTCACTCAGCTACATAAATAGTACTTAACTCAGAAACCACACTTTAAACTGACAGAATTATCATTTAGTAAGAAACAAAGCACTCAATTCAGCAAAGCGTTCATTACACACTCAGCATTTAGGAGGAAGATTACCAGTGGCCACAAAAAGGCTACCCACCAGTTTTGCATTAAACAGGCTGATTGAATCCTTGACAAAAGGTTGAATTTTATCTTCAGATTAGAGCTTCCACATTTTGCATCCACACTGAGCTAAAAAAACCCTTCAGGCTGCTACTCTACCTGAGCTACTGGAGGTTTCCATTTCCTTTGTATTAATCAAAGGGGGAAAAAACCTCAAGAGGTTAAACCAGTTAAATCCAATGTTGACAAAAAAAAATGGGTCCAGGAAATCATGGCTCTCAATGCAAATTTATCCACTTTGTATTAGAGACCTTGTATTATCTGAAGTGTTAAAAAGTTCAATTTGGAAAGCCTCAGGTCATTTGTTAAGATACAATCTACCTCTGCCATTAATTTGATGTATAATGCAACACACTCACGTGAAAAATTCACACCCAAATCTTTGAATGGCTTGGGCCACCACAAAGGCAGCAAAACTGAGCCAAGCAAGCGAACAAGAAAATGAGATCTGTCAGGCTCATGAAACATAACTCTAACTTCAACTCAAAACTTGTATCAGATCACATAGCTGATTTCTAATAAGCCTCTGGACCTGTTCCTTCCACTTGGCAAAGGGAAATTACACAAAGGATGATTTACAACAATACTTCTGGAACTAGGTAGTATCAGTTACCACACCTAGAAGCTTAATTTTGAAACGGACACCAGGCCAAAGAAAAAGGTTTTTCTGCAGATGATGAGCAATACTGTAAAGGAAAACATTTTTAAGTCCTCTCCTTTGAGGTTCATACCTGCACTTAAATAAGATGTGGTAAACTATACAGTGCGATGCAGCACAGATATCAGCAGGTATAATTATTAGAACACATTCTAATTTTTCTTTAACTTGACCAAGGGTTTTTTTTCTGCCAGATTCCCCCAATGAAAGCAGAGGCAACCTGTAAGAGCTTAGCAAATCCTGGATGCTTGAAGCAAATCATGAAAAAAGCAGAAAGTTGCCTGAAAAAAAGAATCTAGGGAAAGCAGAATTCTCTTTGGCTTATTCCCCAGCAGGCCGCAGTTTATCTAGTTTTTTGTTTGAGGCTAAAAAAAAAAAAAAAAACACCTCCACAGTAAGCGCTCTAAAACAATTGGGGATCTAATTAATGCCATTTTCTGAGAAGTTATTCACACCTTCCCACTTGAACATTCTGCTTGTTAAATAATTCCTTCACAAATTTTCAGAATTTGTTTTCAGTTTTCTTTTGCTGTTTAATGGATCTTCTAATCAAGGGGAAAAACTGACTGACTATATCAAGAGGTTCAGTGACATAGATTACCCAGAACATGTAAGTCAATGAACAAAATCAGTAACACCAAAGAACCAAAAAATAATTTTCCCTACCCTGCTACATGTAACACCTCATGAGGTGTTGACTGTAAGTAGAAATACCACATTTCATATTAAGTGCATACATGGAAATAATACTCCATTCCACCACGGGAAAATGCCAGATTTTGCTAATGCCAAACCTGCTCCACACAAAAAAAATAAACCAAAAAAAGTGTTTTCAACATACCTTTATCCAATCCATTTTGTCTACAAATCTGGTGGCTAGTTTTTCTGGATACACTGACACAACTTCTAACAGACAATACATGACTGGCAAACCTAAACAGTAATTAAAGAATCAGGTTATTAAACAATTGTGGTATTTACAACAGTCTAACAATCAGTGATTAAAAGAGGTTACAAAGCATCAGGCATATTTCAAAGCATTCATTTGCAATTTACTAAGCATAACAAACAATGCAGAATAATAAGGTATAGTATTTCTCAGAAATATTAGGGAAACTAATAGAAGCAAATATTCTGGTAGTAATTTGTTTTAAAGGCATTCAAGTGCTTTAAGACTACACATGTTGCAGGTACACTATTATCCCAGTGACGAAGTCATAGCATTCACTGGTGAGGCAGTTGTTACAGACAATGGCCTCACAATTTTAAAGCATTACGCCAACCAATGCTGCAATTTACTGTCCTGCTTTCTCCCACCTATGCAACAGCATAGAAAAGAGCAATTTTAAACTGAAGAGTATATAGTCCATGCTGCAACTCTGTGATTGCCGCAGCCAAGTTCAAAGCCCTGGGCAAGGTGACTCATTTCTAGTAAGAGAAGACATTTTTCTTAAGATGATGCTGCACACAGCTTCTTACCTCCAACACCAGCTAACAGCTGCTGAAGAAGGCCAATATATACATGTACAGGGTTGGTTTCTGCACTTTTTGAAGAGGAGGAGGAAGAGAAAGATATGTGGTTGCCAGACATAAGATTTCTTATGTAACGTCCAATGGCTGGAGCATGATCTTGCATATCTGCCAAGCTCTGTGAGGTTGGCACCACACCTGCACTGTGAGCAAGACACATCCGCAGATACAGAACTATCTAAGTAGAGAAGAGAAAAACACAGGATATTGAGTGCATTAGCACTTGCAAAACCATGGAGGAGAAAAAAAAAAAGAGACCAAGTATGCTGTATTTAATGTAACCACAAGAAGATAGTTTCTTCTTTAGTCAAATCTAGACAGAAGAGTCAACATGGAGACAGGTACAAATATGAAGTGTAACAAATCTTAGGACCAGTTTCTGCAATGCATCTGTGTAAGCAGACAACCCTACAATGCCTCCATCACTCTCAAAAGATTAAGTCATACAGACTTTTATCATCAGCTGATGCAACCTCCTTGCAGGCAGTTCAGCCTGTACCCTATACCAATTTGGCATGCATACAAATGCAACCCCACGCATTGGTAATACAGAACTTGCACTGCATCTGAGTTTGTGTCTACAGATCACTGAAGCCAAGGAATCTGCTATGAAAAGAACAGCCTCAAGAAGTATAATGGGACTTTTGCACAGGAGTGCCAGGTTCTCCCTCTGACAAGCCATTACATTAGGTATGCTGCAGAAAGCAGTGGAGCAGCCCTCTCGGGAACATTCCTCCCAATCCCCCATGAAAATCCTGTTCAAACTGCCATTTAAGGACAGACAGCTTCTTACACTATCCTCTAAATAAATAATGGTAGACATATCCAAGGAAGTAAATCCAAACAATTACCTCTCCAAATGTGGCAGGATTGAAAGGCAAAGCTGCAGTTCCAGTCATATATTTAGCTGGAGTTTTCATTCGGTGAGAGGCCTAAACAACAGAGTATATTAAGAGTGGAACATCCAGACCCATGAACAGCAGAAGTGTTGGAAAGGTCAAGGAAATTTTGCTGATGCAACTATGTTTATCCTCCACTTAGCAACTGAAAATGTACAACAGTTCTATAACAAGAAGGGCACAGCGCCCTTGGTAATAGCATAGTTTAGGTCCATCAACTTTACGTCCCTATCAACTCAGAAAGTGGAAACTCTGAATACATGAGAGGTAACAGCAGGGGAGGCTGGAGGAGGACAACATTCTTTCTTCCCCTCAGGAAAAAAGAAGTGCTTTAGAATTTAAAAACAAGTATCTTACAAAATTCCAGACCGAGGAGCCCCAGCTAACAGGCAGTCAGGAAGCTTCAAGATGGCAGCTCTGCCTGGAGAGGCTGCAGAGCAGCCAGGTTTCTCCAGTACTGGGAGGTGGGTGCCCTAAGCTGCACCAGCCAAGCCCACGGAGTCTTTCAGACCCTGCTACTGCTAGGTAGAAGGCTGCTGCAGAAAGTGAGCAAGTCCTTTCCATGGAAATGTTAGTTTGACAAGCAGGAATATTCCAGCAGAAAAACATCTGAACAGAAGGTTTCCAACAACACCCACTGCAAACGCTGCAGAAAGGCATGTCCGTATTCTCTAGGCAATATGCCGATCAGTGCTAGGGCTGGACTGAGCAAGGCAGCCTTGCATCTGAATAAACACACAAGGCATTGCACAGAAGTCAAAAGATCTTAAAATCTCTTAACATGCTCAGATCTTTTGCTGCACTGTAATTTCAGTGACACACAGAACCATTAGTTAAAACCTGAATTAGTGAACCAGATGACTCCCTTGAAGAATGGGTTCCCATCTGTACCCAGGAGATCAGGTCCTACTCTTTTGCATGTACTTTCTTGCAGAGGGAGAGAAGGATCATGCTAACTCATACAGGAAGGTAAATTCACTTCTCAGCCTGCTGTGCCAAGCAATGCATACAAAGATCTCAAACATCTTCAATACTTGCAGATTATTCATGATATGTGAAAATTCACACTTCAAGATAACCAAAGAAATGTACTTCCAGGATTTTTTAATATGCCTTCAGGACATGTAAGAAGCATTGAAAAGTGCTGCAAATTTTTTTAACTTCACCTAGGAGTGAGGGAATGTTGTTTTTCTCAATAGTGATTAAACTAGGCTGATCCATAGTTATTTAGTGACATTACAGAAGTCAAGGAAAACTTAAAAATTAACTACAAGGGGACAGGCATTTAACAGTGTTACCTAAAAATCAATCATGGTTTCTTTTTTGGACAAAAGCAAGTTTTTTCATAAAGCTTCAAATACTTCATACACTAGCAGAGTATACCAGCAGAGTACACTACCAGCAGAGTATACAAAAATTCACAAGAAATCTCTCAGGTATGAGTTGTGTTATCACAGATCTGTTGCAAAACCAGATGTCCTCCAACATTATATACTTCTGACATTTTAAAAAAAAAGTATAGTATCAGAGGAAAAAAAAAATATTGCTAGTGACTTTCCACCTCTTCTTTAAAGCTTATAAGCCTAGTATAGCTACTATATACAGAAGTGTGTAATACAGACTAGATTTTAACACCTCTCCAGATGATCTCTCAGTGCAAGCAGTGAGGGTAAACTCAGTGGTACAGTTTTTGGCATATCATTCCACTAGATTCGTCAAAGGTTATTTACATGGCCATTATTTCCACAGATTGCAACGAAGATGAATAATTAAGTCTTTAACCAGAGTTCTTCGCTTGTTTCAGTATCTCCTTTCCTAGCCTAGAATCCTTTTTCTGTCTTACGCACAATATTATTTTTCACCAGCCCAACCACAGAGTGATCTTCATTGACTCTTGTATTGGGTTTCTGTGGCAAGGTTTTGGTAGTGGGGGGGGGTACAGGGGTGGCTTCTGTGAGAAGCTGCTGGAAGCTTCCCCTTTGTCTGTTAGAGCCAATAACAGCCGG
>JANZLQ010000079.1:10721269-10741406 GCA_026212715.1 Elanus axillaris | reverse complement strand
CAGGCTGTCCCCCTGCAGCCCAGGGAGGTGTGTGGGGGAGCAGATCTCCACCTGCAGCCTGGGGAGGACCCCACAGCAGAGCAGGCGGATGCCCTAAAGAAGGCTGTGAGCCCGTGGGAAGCCCGCACTGGAGCAGGCTCCTGGCAGGACCTGCGCACGTGTGGAGAGAGGAGCCCATGCCGGAGCAGGTTGTCTGGCAGGACTTGTGACCCCGCAGGGGACCCATGCTGGAGCAGTGTGTTCCTGAAGGACTGCACACGGTAGAAGGGACCTATGCTGGAGCAGTTTGTGGAGGACTGTCTCCTGTGGGAAGGACCCCACACTGGAGCAGGGGAAGAGTGTGATGAGTCCTGCCCCTGAGGAGCATGAAGCAGCAGAGATGACATGTGATGAACTGACCATAAACCTCATTCTGCATCCCCATGTGCCACTGGGTGGGTGTACGTACAGAATCCAGGAGTGAAGTTGTGCCCAGGAAGAAGGGAGGGGTGGAGGAAAGGTGTTTTGAGATTTGGTTTTATTTCTCACTACCCTACTCTGGTTGATTGCTGATACATTGAGTTAATTTTCCCCAAGACGAGTCTGTTTTGCCTGTGATGGTAATTGGTGAGTGATCTCTCCTGTCCTTATCTCAATCCACAAGCCCTTTGTCATATTTTCTCTCCCCCATCCAGCTGAGGGGGAGGAGGGTGATAGAACAGCTTTGGTGGGCACTTGGCATCTAGCCAGGTTCAACCCACCACAGTTAGAGAAACTACCTTCTACTGTAAATCAGAACACACTGGGACAGAGAAAAAAATTATTCAGTAGCAAAAATGTTCAGGGCAAGCAGAGATCAAAGGCAGTGATAGATTTAAGAAATATGTATATGGTTTTGGGCAACTAAAATTACAGTTTCAGAAATTAAGGAGGTATGTAACTCTGAAGGCAAATCTTACCTCCTTGGTTTTCAGTGGTATATCCCCAAGATACACTTTATACATTTTGTTGATGATAGCAGGATTATTCCAGTCAATTAAACTAAAGAAAAAAACACATTGAACATCAACATGTTATGAATCTAACATTTGATTACTTTTAAAAATGTTTTACCGCATTTCCCATCATATTCCTATTTTTCCCAGGCTTTTAATAGATCTAGCTTGACTTCTAATCACTCTGCCCACATCCACGTAACAGACAATCATGAAAAATGTGAAGTGATTACAAATTTCACCTACAAATTCTGACAATATAACTCCAAGTAACGTGCTCCCTTCTTTCCCACTAAAACAAGACATATAAACCATGGCAGCCTCCCCACTGAATACTGGATGGTCACCTGTTAACAAATTTCTCCACATTCTTCAACGTTGGTGCTTTGACATTTCAATAGAGAAGAGGGTAGTTTTTAATTCTAGGACATGTCATCCTGGTCTCTCAGACAAACCTGTCTGCCCATGATAACCATCTATCTAGCTATTGATGTGACTGTTTGGAACACACACATAACCAAAAAGACCCCAGAGAAAACAGAAAGTTAAGTATCCATGTTTCAAAAAAGTGGAGGACAAATACCATCTCTTTCTTTCAGTAAAGCAGCTGATTTCCTAACAAGTAAGCTGTGAAGTAGCATGTATTTCTCATAAAAGACATTTAACATTGTGTATTAACAGGCATTTTGTCCACAGACGTATTTTTCTCTCCAGGCAAAGAATACCAACACAAAGCGAAAGATGAGACAAGCAGTGAAGGAGAGACTGCCTTCCCTAACCAGGCTGTTGTTACTTACAAGAATCATCTCGCCTTCCACGACTGAGGCACATGAATAGACTCGAATGGAGAAGGTTTCACATTACATGTTTGACTCCAAGTTAAATAGTCTTATACTCTAGTAATACAGAAGCCACCTACACATTTCAAAGGCAGGCCTCTCTCGCTCTAAATCACCTACATGAGCCAGCAAACCTCGCATGATCAATGACTCGGCAAATAGTACCAAAAGCAATTACTCTGGCCCTTTGATGGATTAAAGACAGAAGCATTGTCTTTAGATGATGAAATGTGGACTGCAGATGAGCAAAAACTTTAATAATGCAAAAAACGGTGGCTGCCAATTTCCCAGGCTATGGTCCACTTCACAATCACAGTTCCTTTACTCCCTTAGTAAATTAAATCAAAGCATACTTTTCTGGGCAAGACAATACAGGTACGCTGACCAGCTGTGAATCACTTACTAAGGCCTTACTGACCATCAATAATCCACAAAGGGCAATTTTGAAACCAAGGAGTAAGAAAATAGCTCAAAAGCAATACCAAAGATGACTGAAAACAGACAGCTAAAGCTGTCAGCTCTGGAGCCAAGTTCCCAGCTGCAAGATGGAGCCACATCATTCTCAGCCCCGTGTGAATACATGGCAGCTTCGCAGATACATGGGGAACTGCAGCCTTCTTCCTCTCAGAGCACAGTCTCTTTGGAGCACTATATTAATTGCAGCTAGCTTTGTGACGAACACTAGCATCATCTTTTCCAAACATCCAAACTTGTACCTTTGTTTGCTCTTTAGTTCAAGGTCTGCTGCAGTGGCAACGCTGTGTCTTGTATCACTGGAGGCTACAACCAGGTGTATAACAGCTTCAAGTTCTGGCACTTGCTCAGCTTCAATGAACTTCACTATACCCAGCTTACACTGTTCAACAGTGGGGAAAGTAAAGGCAGTGTTACTGACAAGCAAGCATGTTACAACAACCATAGCAGTTCAGCTGTCTGAAATGATGGCTTCTGCCTGCTAAGGAGAAGTTCACGTGCTCTCCACCTCTTTTAGCAGCACCCTCCTCTTGCCTCCTGTCAAAGCAGTCACCTGCGGCAAAGTATCAGCATTACAATTAGGAATACTCTGCTACTTCTCTGCTAAAAAGGGACACTTCATCAACGTAAGAGAGTTTTGCAATCTTACTATCTTTAGGAGGAAAATGCAAGAGTAGTCTGCAGTCGTGGTTGCTTCCTAACCAGCTCTCAGAAGTGCTGGCACCTCCCATCCCATCTCACTGTTGCAAAATTCCATAAGGCATCTTGTGAAGTCCCTCAGTAAATTCCCTCAGAGCAACTAAAGACCTGGTCAGAATTGGTTAGGTATTTTCCTTCTGGCCGTCCCTGTTACCACCCCAAGTTCACCGAGGACCAGTCCTGCAGCTACAAGTACCTGTTCTAGCAGCTCTGGTGTCCATGGGCTATCTCCAATTATCCTTTTGGCTGCATAGAAGCTCATCCCTGGAGGCGGCTGAGGGATTCCAGGACCTCCCACACTGCTCGATGAAGAGCCCTGGGACGAGGGCATGTTTTGCCGACTCTGAGATTCATTCAGTACAAACCTAAGCAAGTGGGGAGTTCCATTAGAGACTTTACCAATCCACGTTGCCAGCTGAATTACGTGCTGGAACGGAGGAGTAAACATAACCTGTCCAACTTCACATATTCTTCTTCAATTAATGCCATGACTCTGATATAAGCCAGATTTTTACTCGGTTGAGACTCAGCTACCAGTTATCCCAGCATAGTCTACAAGAGCCACAACGATCTCATTATAACTTTCTCAAAAGAAACCTAAGGTAGGAAAGGGAAGGGTCCACTAGTATTTCTGCAGAGTTATCTCAGGCTAAGAAACAGAAAGAAAGATCTTTTTTGTATTAGACATCAATACTTAGACAGTACATTTGAGAAACTTGTACTAAAAGCTTTAAGAACATTTGTATGATTTCTATGAAAAGCACAAACCTAACAAGGGAAATAATGGAGCACATGCAACACAATGAAGTGGCAGGAAACAGTCCTTGATATAAAAAACCCCAAATAAATAAGATAATGTCTTGGAAAACAGAAGTTTTAGTGCTGGCCAGAGAAGGAAAGCAAAAGCCAGAAAGGTTACATTTACAGATCTTAGTCTTTTCAGAGACTGATTAGTCTAGCTGCCCTGTGCACATCTCCAAATTCTCACAAAAGCCACTCTACCTCTCCCTGTACCCTTGGAAGCTGGTGAACACAAAAAGGCATCAAAATTGTAGTCCAGAGACCAACAAGAATTATTTTTCTCCAGATAGCCATAATCTGTTCTGCATTCAGCACACAGGCAACAAAAGGAAGTAAACAGTCTCAACAATAAGGGTAAACATTCATCCCAAGTTTCATTAGTTATAACTTTAACACTTGAACTTGATTATGATCTTTAACCCCTACAGTTAGGCTTTCTGGTCATTTTACTTACTGCATGCAGAGTGGCAAGGATAATTCACAACTGGGCAATGACAGAGTTCTACCAGGCATAAATCAGCAGTAAACAGCTGCAAACAGTCTCACCCCAGGGAGCAAGACTTTAAGAGACACAGATCCAGAGCCACAGGCTAGCTGAAGACACTCTTGGAGCCCCTTCTGGGAAGAACATGAAACCTTCACCCCCACCCTCATGGTCTCCCTGAGTATTTAAAAACTGTCATGCTTGGCGAGAGTACAAAAGCATGGAAGGAAGTGAACTCTCATTGCAAAGCCCAAGGACTTCATCTGCTGAAGCTACAGCCACTGCCGTGTGGGGGTGAAGCTAAGAGCATAAACCTGGGCAAACTGAAGAGTGTGAGCTGTGAACAGAGGAGCAGGCTAGGCATTCTAAACTACAAACTGCAAGACTCTAGATGCTCAAATGGTAAGGAAGTGGCCCCTGAAACACCTGATGGGAGCACGGCCTCCAGCAAAGCTACATGGAGAAACATCACATGCTCACTAATTTAAAAGTTATTCCTTTAGGTTAATCCACTTCAATGAAAAAGAGCTAGGTGCTCAGAAAAATCCTACAGGAATCAATGAATTGTCAGAAAAAAGAAACGTGTTCTACTGTTAAAATTATTTCTATTTAGTTTCAAAGCAAAAGCTTCCCTAGCAACACAACAACACTAAAAAAGTTAGTGGAAAATAGATTTTGAGAAAGTACTGATTTTAGACACTGTGAGATTCCTAACAAGCAGTGATCAGTAAATTCAAGTTGCTCTGTAAATCATTCTTGCTCTTGGAAACAGTGTTCACACCAAGACATGCCATTACAGTTAAACATTTTTCATCAGAAGACAGATGAAAGACAAATCTTACTATTAACGGTTCAATTCTGGAAAGCACAAGTTTTCAGAGATTACACTGCTTATGACCTTGGAGGAATGAGCCTTAAAACTCAACTGCAGGAAGATGAGCACACATTTTGATCTGGCTTCTATTTTAAAGGTTTGGTTATTTTACAGATAGCTCACATGTCTCATAGCTTCACTTTGATCCAAAAGAGGTCAAGGACAGAATAGTGTAACACCTAATTAAGTAGAAAAAAGATGTTTTGTTAAATAAGGAAGATGGTGATCCCATTCTTAAAACTAGGACCCTGCTTTGTATCTTACTGAAACATGTCACTAGCTTCATTCAAGCTAGGAAGTAACAGTGTATTTTCAATGAGTTTCCAAGGGTGCAATTTGTAATGTTTCACATATGAAGAACACATCAATACTAGAGAAGACTGCTATTAGCTCTTACTTACCCATAAGGCATAAGAAGAACATCCAACATAAAGTCCAAAAGCAGCTGTACAGTCTTTGGTTTTTCAGCAAGATTAAATGGAGAAGCTGCTGCTTTCAGTGGTTCAGCAGGGTATTTCATGTGAAAAAGGGTTGGTATTAGAAGATGCATTAGGCTGAAAAACAATTATATTTACTGCAACCATTTTTAAAAAAACACACCTGTTTATTCTTAACATTCAAGAGAGAAACCTTTAACAACAAACGGGGTCCTTAAGAGCAAAAAAAATCTTAACAAAAGTTAAACTGATTCACAATCCAGTGACCTCTGTTTGCCACCTCATGTACTTAAAAATGAAAGGCAGAAGATAAATTAGGATTTGCGCTTAAAATAGAACATGTATGTCTGTGTGTGTGCACACACACACATCTGGGGAGGTAAAGTCACTGCCTTTGTCCAGACTTTTAATGTGTCATAATTATGCCACAAAACTGCCGAAAGCAGAAGTTGATTAACACTGTTCAGCTTCACCAAAGAGTGCACACAGACAAATATATTGATTATATACCAGTATAGCCAGATTTCCCAAAGCTCTCTTAACTCTTGTACTTGCTTTTTGGATGGGGCAAAACCATGGTCCCAGAGAAGACAATCAAGTATTTTCACACTGATCTCATGAATGGAAGCAAGATTTTAGTGCAAGACCTTTCAGTAATGCCATTTTTAAAAATATCTTTACACTGTCACAGTGATGCAGAGTGAATTAAGATAAGATTTTAATGACTTTTTGCATTGCCAGCATGGTAGAAACCCATATCAATGTAAATAAGAAGCAAGCCCATAATTAACAGTTTTCTAGAAGTTCTTAGTGCACAGCAGTTCCCAACTTCAGTCTTTTTTTATTTATTACAACTTAGTGTTTCAAGTGAGTAGGAATTTTGGTTATCTTGCAATTTAGAGTGGCCAATCTGAGACATGTACTGCTGTTCCTGTTGCTGGACACAGTGTATTTACTAAAGGTCTGCCCTTAAGCTGGAAACCAGAATTTGGTGAAGATGGAAGGGGATATGGACAAGCATACCCATCATAACACAGGCCTCTTATCATACAGGGAGTCTGCTGCTGCAGATCCTGTCTATTATTACAGTAGACTATATGAATTCTTTGTACCACTACTGACTTGCTGATCCAAACTGTACAAACCAAGAACATCCTAAGCAATGAAGATCTCACCAAGGGAAAAAAACTTAACAAGTGATACAAATTATTTTACTAAAACGATACCAACAGAATTAATTCCAAGAATAAGCAGTTATACCTGTCTTGCTGTGGTTGAGGTTTCCCTTCCATTGCAGTGAGAAGAGTTGGAGCCAATTCACATTGTTTTTCCACAGGCAGACGGGGGTATCCCATTTTAACATAAATTATGGTAAAATTCTAAAGGAGTAGAAAAAGCACACAGTATTGCACCAGTGCAAAATAAATATCTGTTCTTCAAACTCTTCTTGTATGTTGTATTACATAATTGGGTGTTGGAAAAAACATGTTTTGGAAGACCAATTTCTTAATTCTAAGGCTCACTGGACTGACAGCTGTTAAAGGGGAGGCTCAGCCTCAGCAAGACCTACTCAAAAAGGGTTTTCTAAGCAGGTCTTGCTGAGCCTCCACTTTAAAAGGAGGAAAACAACAATGCAAAAAACCTTCTCTAGCTTCTCTTATTCTCTGCCAATTTCACCAAAAGCAGCTTTACCTGAGCAACAGCTTCAAGGAAAGCAAATTTAATGAAAATGTGTTTCTAAATCGTCATAATTAAAAGCTGGAAATGCAATCCAGAAGTCCAGTGATAGGACAGCACAGCAATACTGCATACTGGACTATCCAACTGCTATCATATTGATCCAAATCCAGCCAAGAACTACAGAGATAAGAGTTATGTGTACAATGACCTGGCTAAAGGAAGTGTTGAACTGCGAAGCATTACACTTCTTTGTAGATAGCACTTCTTAAAATTTTATCAAGCCTCATGGCACAAAACAACATGCATTGCTCAGATACATGAGTTAAAACATATTTTTGACATGTCCAGCCAAAAGCACAGTTTATGTCAAATTTGTCTTCAAACAAGATGGTTCTTTCACTGCCCCGCAGAACCCATGCACTCCAGAAACCCTTGGCCATTTGTAAAAGCTGAACTACAGATAATCTTACTTGCTTAAATACAATCTGAAGTTACCTCTATGTTACTGCTGTTTAAATACTTCTACCTCAGTTTCTAAGATGCCGTATTTTCCATTTATCCATTTATTCCATTTATACATGGGACTGAACAGTCAAATGAGAAGGACAGAAAGTTTCCCTCTATTACTTTTTCATGATGATGATTTGCAATAGATATACCACAGATGAAATGAAAAATGTCCTCATAGTTTCACAAGAACATTTAAAAACTATTTTCACTTTTTAAACTACATTGAATGAAATCACCTAGTAAAGTTTCCCCATCTATAAAAAAACATTTTTTTTCTTATTTTTCTTGCTCAGCTAAGGTCCTGACCCTAAAAACACATAAAAATACAGTTCTCATGTTCAGAGAAATACAGATATTTTAAGTAAGACTCTGATGCTGCATGATGTTTTAAAACCCTGGTCCTGCATGTATCAGGGTAAGGATTGGTAGCTGCTTGCAAAATGGGCTTCTAACAATGAACAGACCCTCTACAATACAAGCAATGAAATTCATGAAATAGCAAGAATAATTATCAGCAATTTGAACAGGATCAGTAGTGTAGCTGCTTTATGAAACTAACACCATCTACACCAGACTATAAAGTTTAGTTCAAAAAAATCTCTTAAAACATCAACTTTGTGACAATAACATACTTGCTAGAAAAACTAACAGAGCTAAATACAGGAGCTTTAAAGAATATTCTGCTTTTTACAAGTAAGACAGCAATTACTCTTGGAAGAAGAGACACTTACAGTGACAAAAGACACTGCAGAAGGATCTTGATATTGAACTAGCAATGTTTCTACTGGAAGCTGAATTTTTGGACGACTTTTGATGCGCTTATTCAGATGAACCAGCAGCTCCATGACCTGACAGGAAGAAAACAAAAAGCTTGAAAGAACCACCATTAATTTTACTACTTTGGACTCCACACACCACTCTCAGTCCCCTAGGCAAGCCTATTACAAACAAATCAGGCCTGAGCTCCCTGATCACTTTATCTCTAAGAAAACAGCAGACATAAATTGTTGTACTACCTTCAAACCACTCTGACATGTCTCAAGTCACCATTAAGACAAACACATAAAAAGTCCCAAACCATGCCACAGCCAATAACCTCCACCAACAGATACGTCAGGAAGAAATCATTACTGAGGATGACCAGTTCTTTCTACACAGTTGGTTACTATCCCTCAAAACTGAGCCTGGCTTAGAAATCTGCATTGCTGCTCTATCTGGGGGCTGTAGCTTAACTCCAATTCACGACACAGAACAAAAACAAACAAACAAAAACCCCCACCCATAATAAAGTTATCGAATAAGTGCATGAAAACTATGTTTGGAGTGGAACAATGCCGAACTGAACTCCTTCAGGCGAGAGGAGAAGCCTAGAGGAGCCCCGTGTACGTCAGGCAGGAGCCACGTGACGTGCAGCCCTGCCCTGGGCAGGCAGAGCCCCGCAGAACCACCAACGCAGCAGCAGCACCAACGGGGCCAGGCAGCAGTGCTGGGGATGGTCCTGGGCTCTGGCAGGCAGCCAGCTGAGCAGCGGCCAGCATGCCTTGGAAGAAGAGAGGTGCAGAGCGGTACCTTCTCATGACAAGGACTCTCTCAAGAGTTTGTGCAGTCTCTATCCTCAGAGGTTTCTGAAGACCCATCTTGGTAAAAGCTTCAGCATCCTGGTCTGAACTTGTAATGGACTGTTTTAAGCAGGAGGTTGGTCTGGAGACCTGATGTCCCCTCCAAGCTGCATTATCCCACGATTCTACATCCCCATGAAGCAGTTTCTTAGCATAGCATCAGCAAAGTGTCATTTGTAAATCCACTAAATGAGATACCATAACTGAATGGAGGAACTTGGAAAACTACAGACAATCTCCACTCTGAAACAATAGGTTCTGAGAAATCACACTGAACATCTGCACCTCACTCACAAACCCCATCAGATTCTCAAGCAAGGTGGTGTAAAAATGTAAGCGACATTAAATGGAGTCAGCTCAGCTCCAGTAAAACCAGACAGAGCCAGACCTAGATGCATGTTGACTTCAAGCAATTCAGGTCAAAAAGCCAGGGTGGGCACGCTGTCGTGTGCTTTTGAAGTCTTGTTACCTTGGTCATAGCACGGCGAAAAAGCACCTAAATTGCTGTCACTGAAGTTTGTCACAGAAACTGCAGAACTGCAGCTTCCTGAGCTGCATCTGAGCTAAGACATCACCTTTGCCTCCACTCCCTAACTAGGTATCAAACAAAATAATGTCCAGATATAATTCAGAGAAACTGCAGAGCTGATGACAACCATGTGATTGAGACCAGAGATAAGCTGACAAACTAAGCAGTGCTGACAGCTGTCAAATTTAGTTGCTGCAAAATTATTGTAAGAGCAGTCACAAATTCCTATTATTTTAGACAGGAAAAAAATGTCTGCACATGCTTTTTTGTGAAGGAAGAGAAATATACAACTACAACAGAGTTTGAGGAACCTGTTCAAATTAACTGTGGTGGCTGGTGAAGACGTGGCTAGATTTGGGTATGTGTGAGGTTTTAGCTCATGTCCTGCTTCTCTCATCATTAATATTAAATCAATGCACTAAGGATCTTATCCAGCAGTACTCCTTTGACCTGAATCAGGCAAATGTCTGCACTTCCGACTATGACAGCTTCTTATGTTTTTGCCGGCTTCACATGGACTGCAAAAAAGTGACAACAGTATCCAGTCTGGCAAAAGTGCTGTCAGTGCATCAATACTTCTTGGAGCACACCTGAACCAGCAGAGCAAATTTACCCTGGATTCATTCTTTGTGTAACACTGCTAGGGTAACTGATTTGGTAGAAGACATCCTAGAGTTAAATTCACCTCATCTGTCAAATCATGGCCTGAAGAGGGATTACCTTTTCAGAGTAATGGATTGAGAAGGTTAGACATTGCAAACTCACCCACATAGCGGGTGCTGTGTTCCTCTGGGCTTGTGGAGACGGGCCTTTGGTGGACTGACAGCTCCTATGACGGGCCTGGGAGTAGCTGGGGCAGGGCATTACACAGATTTCTGCACTTGCTATTGGATCTCTGTGCTCCTTTGTGGGTGTGCAGATGAGCTGTTATCCTATAACATGAACTGAATTCCCTGGGTACATATTAAATTCCACCTCCAAAACTGCCTGGTCCTTGCTCCTATGCCTGTAACCAGGCAAGGACCAAACAGTTTTGGAGGTGGAATTTAGTATGTACCTGAATGAATTCTGTGATAAAGCTGCCTTCTGTACCAGGGAACTGAATTCCTTCAGGTACGTATCAAATTCCATCTTCAAAATTGTTTGGTTCTTGCTCCTATTCCTCTTATCAGACAAGAGAATGACATCAATGAGTACGTCTTCACAGTCTTTCGCACAAAGAAGCAAGCTTGCTCCACATGTGCTGTAAGTCAGGTGGATGCACAACAGCCCTTAACCTGGAAGCCATGGCAACTGCCTCTACAGCTGAAGTCTTAGTGTCAGGCTAACTCATCACTAGCTGGCCTCAAGTGGAAAAAAATGCAGCCTCCACACATCTGCAAAAGCCCCACATCTGCAAAAGCCCTTGAAGATACAAGCAATGACTGTTTTCTTTAAGCCCTAACAGTTGTAGTAAACCCATTCTTTATCAGGCTCACAGGGAACATCCAGGTATAGTAAACTGTAATACATCAGGGACATTTCCTTCTCCCTGATCAGGACAGCACACCATTATGGTAAATTGCACCCTTACCTTTTTACGAACACCTTCCTGTGTGCTGGACAGCTTGAGGAGAACAGGGGGTAGGAATTTGGAAATAATGTTCTGTAACTGTTCATCTGTTTCTGCATGGCCAAGACGCAAGAACACACGTTCAAGTTGATCTGCAGTTAAAAAAAAAAAAAGGTAAAAAAGAGAAACTGGTTGAAACTCAAAACTGCTGTAGCAAGAAAACATTTTCTGAACATCCCTTAATGGGCTTCTAAGAAAAGCTGCACACAATTCTTAAAATCTTTCCACCTCAACAGCACTCAGCACAGATCCATCTTGTATTAACAGTGAGCAAACTGTTGATGGCAGAAACCAGCCTGGTATCTTGCAGTACTAGCCTCCACAATTACATGGAGACCACTATCAAAGACAGAAGCAATTAAGATTTCCTTTGCTTCATGCTGTGTTTCAAATAAGAGGCTAGAACGTGTCCAAAGGTGAAATGGAAGGTTAGGATCTCCAAGTCATCCCCTGTCCTTTTGCTTTGACAGCAAAGGTGTCCAGCTGTGGGACTCCTAACTTTTGAAAATATCTGCGTTCAGACCATGATGTTCTGTATCTCCACTAGTTAATCAGAGGGGAAAACAGATATGGCCAATTACTGTTATTATTCTTGTTAAACCTAGAGTTCTGGTCATGCACAGGGACCCTTTCACAAAAAGGCAAGCACAAGTTACAAGCTTGGGGCAAGTCACACCATGGCAGCTGCATACAAATAAACAGGCTGCACACCTGAAAGCACAAGAAACAAGCTAAAAAGTGAAAAACAAGTTCTCTGAAAGCTTGAGACTACTCTTCCAGGGTAAATTTGATACTCATGGGAGTATTCATGGGACACCTTGACACAGGCTAACCTGTTCTGCCCACGGCTTTCTGTTAAACCACTTAGGTCTTCGAGAAAATTTTTACAAAGCTGTACAAACGGTGACTGAACCAGTTACTGATTTGTTAGAATTTTTTTAACCTTTTTGCAAAAGAGAGCATTACCATCAATAGGAATAAGATCGCAAGCGTGAAACGCAGGATGTACTGCTGTAACTTAAACCACAAAGCTCCCATTAATCACTCTATGAAGCTACTGGAGTGTTGTAACAACAAATTGACTTTGCTCTAGCCAGCAGGTCTCCTCCCCAAACCCAGGAAGGAACACACACACAAAAAATTTTTAACATCTGCAAAGAGGTAGAAGCTGCAACTCCTACAAGACCAAGAGAAGGGCGGGGGGAAGGGGGGGGAGCAATAACATCTGTTTTCTCAGTGAGCTAGCAGATCATTTCAAGGAAACAGATGAGACCAAGATCTTCTGTCAGCACCTCAAGCACAAGGGCTGAGGACCATCTGTCTTTACAGATCAAGAGCCTCTCTCCGCCATACTGCAGCACTGGAGGCCAGGTACACAGGCAGCAAGGACATCTGGGACTTTTGAGGAGACTACAGGTCTTAAGACATCCTACAAGGAGGAAATCATTCCCCCAAAGACTGATCTAAAGTGACCTGTTGCAAGCTGAGATTAGAGGGAGACCAAGGAGAACCCTCCTTCAGTGGAGAAGGATCACTGAGCTGGCTGTAAAGGACTACACAGGCAAAACCAAAAAAGCACTGGTACAGAGCAGAGGTAAAGACTGAGATTAACGGATATTTTTGGGACTTAAGTGAACAAAAAGGGTGTTCAAATGCAAAGACAACTCTAGCCAGCAAACCTATCATGATGTAGCTGCAGAAGCCTTTACTGTCCTATTTTTTAAATCTGTGCTACCCCCATAGTAAGAGTGCTCACAGCATCATTCCTCCTCTGCCAGCTGCAAATTAAACATAAACATATCACTACCAACATTTTATTTTCTGCTGAGTAAATATGACAGGCAGCTGAAAAGACAGAGAACTACAAAATTTTACTGTCAGGGAAATTACAAGCCAAAACTGCAGCACCTACAATGCAAACTGACTTACGAGTCAATCTCTTGTTTCAGAGGGATTTCATGGAACAATCAGGCTGTCAGCTAGTCAATGACTTCAAGACATTTATCTCATATTCCAATTTTTTTTTTTAAAGCCTAACCATTTTTTTCTCTCTTCACCTTCCCTTTCGTTTCATACTCCCCCTACGCCAAGATCTCCCGCTCCAGGACCTCCACAGTGTCTCATGACCCCACCAGCACTACAGGGCTGCTTAGGCCATGCCAAGCAGCTGAAATAACTCAAACAATGAGTGAAATTATCAAATCTTTCCCCTTGGACCTGGAACTCCAGAAGATCATTGCAGACCCACAATCCTCAAGCAAGCCAACTGAGGAACCTCCCCACAACATGTTCCTTCACATGGCAACAGATCAGACTCAAGGATAAGGAAACACAAGTGAAGTTGTTTCTAAAGCCATTTGTTGTAGCCACTGGACTTCACACACCTTCCCAATGGCATAGAAACCACTCTGCAAGGTGCCCACAGGAAATACAGCAAGGCACTGAACTGTGGGCATCTACCCCATTTCCAGCCTCCTCCATTATTCTGTTGTTACAAGCACCAACCAGAACTATGACAACAGCAGAGATCAGGAGAAAAAAAAAACAGCTACCCCCTTGTTTACACTGCCTGTGAGATAGACTTATAACTTTTCCCATACCTCTGCTGCCCAGTCAGTTAAGCCCTAATACTGCCAACAGGTATCCTTCCCCTAACCACAGGCACAACAGGACTCTTCAGCAAATTCAAGCAGACTAGTCACCTGGCTGCAGTTAAGAAACTGGTCAGGAGTTTGTCAGAGCACCCTCCTGTGCTGCCAATGCAGGCTGTATCCATAGCAGCGAGACAGGAAAACAAAGAGCTATAAACCCTCCCAAGTCCTGCACACCAACCATTCTCTCCCCAGAAGTTTTTATTCTACTAACAATTAAGGCCATCTCTCAAGCTGACAGCATTCATTATGGGAAAGCATAAACCTGGAGATTTAAAGCACCACACACAATGGTCCAGGAGAGGAGCAGGGGATGCAGTATCTGGGAGTCAGATACTGTGCCCTACCTCCATGCGTGCTGCAGACCTGCTGGCTGGCATGGGGCAACGTCCTTTCCCTCTCTGCCTTTTGCCTTCTTGCAGCCTCCCAGTCCAGCCCGCATGCTGCGCATCAGGCATCAAACAAGACAAAAGGGTTTGCTCCCAACCCGTCTCATTCCCACATCGCGCACTTCGCACATTCTTAAGAACGAAGCCAAAACCTTCTCCATCTAGTTTTACAGCTCCTGCTGCTGACTGCAAAACTGCAGGGTTGTAATTTCAGGTGGGGGGCCACTAGGTTACCTGATAATAGGTAAAGCAAGAGGTCTAACTTGCTTTGCTACATACCATAGGGGAAAAAAAAGGTAACACAAACCATTTTGAATAAGCCTTAGCAACTGAAATCAACTACTATGGCAATCTTACCACAACTTGACAGTAAGAGCACTGAATTTTAATTAGAAAGATTTACACATCTCAGTCTTTACCTTTGCTAGCCAACACTGAACTTAAAATGCAGTCCATACAATGACACACTTCCTATAATTTGTCCTTCTGAAAGCTGTCTAATACAGGTAAAGATATTTCTTTAAAGTTTTCTGGAAGCACTGGAAGAAAGAAGGAATGGAGGAATTAACTTCAGTGAAGTATAGCTTTACCCTCATCTAAAAAAACAATACTTAAGACAGTTGAGATTTTACAAAGGCTTCTCCTTCCTCAGTCTCACATTAAACACTCATCTCAAATTTAGGACTATAATATTTTCTTGTTATTGGGTCCCACCTATAGCACTCTCTGTATTAGCTAATTATGTAAGTTTATAAAATTACTTTCATAGTTAATCTACTGCAGTTCAACTCCAGTGAACATGGGACTGGGGGAAGAACATGCTGTCGAAGGCAAAGAACCAACTTTAAATGCAGTCTAGAGAATTTACAAAAACAAAACAAAAGAAAATAAAATATTGCCATTCTTTTCTTTACACAGGTGAGAAAGTCAAAGTGAAAGGAAGAGGAAAGGAAGGAGACTTCAGAGGAAAACCCTGTACCAAATCCTTCAGGGCTCTACAAAAACTGCTCCAAGAACAAACCTGCACGTCAGAAACAATGGAAAAGCACAGGGCACACCAAGATCATGGTGAGTCTTCGCTCCACTGTGAAGAGCCCCTTGCTCTGCCAGGGACTGTTGGAAGGAATAACCCAAATATGATTAAACCACTACTACCCTTCAGGGCATCACTGAATTCATTATTTTTCAGATGCTCTTGCACGTTTCCCTTTACAAACATGAAAGCTGGAAGCAATTTCCTGAAAGAAAGATGATTGCTATGGCACCCCGGACCTGCTCATGAACTATGTGCCAACCATAGTCCCTGTCAGACACGCCCACTATATTTAGAAAGCACCTGAGAAATCACATCTGCTTTAAGATGTGGTCTTAGAAACATTGTATGTGTGCCACAGCTATGACAGTCAACATTTTAATATGGATTAAAAAAAAAACCAAACAACAAAACCAAACCACAACCAAGAATGAACTGCATGAGTAGAAAAACTAATACCAGGTCATTTTATTTTTAAAATACATACGATTAAGTCCATGCAAAGTTTGTAACAGATATTTGTGTATTTTGTTTGGCACAACTGTAACTTCTTTCCATGCTGCTGTGTAGTATTTACACACAGTATTTCATTTTTTGTTGTGTTTTCTTGAGAATAAACTGTTTACAAGAGGATGAACATCAATATGGTGAATTTAACAATGGGCATTGCATATGAAGAGACATTCCCTTTCACTGTATGTAAAAGAACCAAAGTGGCAGGAATACAAGATACATCTTTGTATCCCTGTTTCCGGCAGCAGTGTCCAATTTGTGTCAACAGACGTGGTGTATTTGCAATTTGAAATCCCCAAGTTACCATGGCAATGTAGTTACCTATCTGTGAGAAAATGCATGTTTCACTTCTGGTTCTTTCCAGTCTTCCATTTAAGACTACAAGGAGGAATATAGGTTTCAGCACTTACGACCACACCTCATACAAAAACGAAATAGATTTCAAAACACAGATAATGTAATCAAATTTTACAAGAAAGGCACCTTAGCAACAAGGCTTTAACTTGTGCTTCATAAACTTCCAAATCCTGCAACACTGGCCAGAAGAAGGTCAGAGTTATTTCTAAGTCTGTTACTACGGAACTGATCTTGCAGTCTCCCAAGCCAACAGCAAAACCCCAGCCTGCTCACTGAAACATCATGTCCCTTCTTCCTGTTCTGCCATACAGTAACTTGCCAAAGGGAACAACTGAGAGAAAGACATGGAAAGGATAAAGTAAATAAATAAACAGCTTAATGTTTTTCTTCCAAAATCAGGGGCATTTCCCTTCCCTTTTTTTTTTTAATTAAAACCACAGAAGAGAACTCTTCGAATGCTTGGCCTTACTGAGGTAGCTTGTTCACTGTTTACCCATCTTTTCATCAAAGAACCTCCTCTCAGTTCAGCTAAGCGCAGTTCCATTTCATGCGCTCCGGTTCTCTCCCTTGTCCTTACGCAAGATAACGAATCAGCTCCCTCTGGCATTCATAGCTATTATGCACAGCATGTCAGCTATTCTGCACAGAACCCCTCAGCAATATATATTTGTGTAGTTGAGCATCAAGTAAAACACCCCCCCTTCTTTTTATGAAAACTGACTCCAGAAACTACTGGGGCTAGGGCATGTCAAGCTAACTGTACTTCGTAATTTAACTGATCACCACAAAAGCATCCCAGGAACCAGAAAGAGAGTTTGAGTACTCTGCAAAAACAGAGCAGAGAGTGGGACAGCAAAATTCTGTACATATAGCCAGAATTTATCTTCACTTTCCTGAAAAGTGTCCTTTTGACAGATTAGTGGGACTGCTACATTAAAGCATTTCCAGAACTCTTTCAATAAATCAAACAAACATCCCCCCCCCGCCTCCAACACCTGAACTCTGTAAAACCATTACATCACCCTAGCATCCCCTACATTTTCTCCAAAAGGCCGTATACTAAATAAAGACTACTGGACACAGGAGTGTTTCAACTTCACTGCCTGGATGGCAAGGGTAGTTTTTAGGGGCATGTCCCTGCTAAAGGAAAAGCTTAATCAAACACACCCTTCAGTCCCTCCAGAGCTAAGCAGCTGTTCCTGCACTACTCTGCATGCAGAAGAAAGAATAAAGTTCTTATCTATTGTGCCACAACTAAAATAGGAGTCAAATTCGTGTTCAAATGGTATTAGACTCTGGGAGAAAATATATCTAGTATGATACAGTGGCAAACAGTGAGTCAGGATTTGCTGGTGCTATTCCTGGCTCTACCAGTAACCCGTTGTGTGCCTACAGCCAAATCACTTAAGGGGGCGTTTGTAAAAGTAGGTCAGTCACCAGGTTCTTTTACAAGATCTGACTGGAAAAGGAAGGGAAGGCCGGAGGGGTGGGGTAGGGGGCATATTATCTTTTTTCATCCTATTCTTCCAGTTTATAGAAAAGCTTATATAAAAGCTTGAATAGCATACTGAAATCCAAATATTTGCAATATGCCAGGCTTAGGCTCTCCATTTGGGTAGCTGACTATTCTTACTCAGGATTAACTTTCCTTTCTCTTGCACCTGAACTCTTACGCCTTCAGGGCCAATTTACTGATTTTGCATTAATTTTTAAGCTGACATATCTCCATTCTTATGCTGCCTTCAAACTATTTGTCCTCTAAAATTATCAGCACCCTTGTACAGAGTTTAAGCAAACAGTAAGTTCATGTATTTGACAGGAGCTATACATCAAAGCTTCCTATAGCCATGTGTATGTAAAGCAAGGAAGACCGGTTTTCCAGTTTAAAACTAATAGTAATTATTCTTGTTATTTTGGGACAACTCATCATCCAAAAAAGGAACAGATCTCTTTCCAAATATGCTGAAATTTAACTATTTAAATGTATCAAAAGACAGTAGGCCCACATGGAGGCTGCTTAGTTTCCCTCTCTTTCTCTAGATGAAATTACTCTTTTTCCATTACCTTTAATTTTTATTTAAGACTACAGTACCATCTATTCAGTGACAGATGAGCTACTCAGGGAAAAAAACAAAACAGAACAAAAAAAATCCACTTTCCTCCCCCCCCCCTCCAAAAAAAGATATCTAACCAAAGCAATAAAAATCCCTCAATTCTGAAGGATACCATGGCCAAACAACCTGAATGACATAATGTAATTATTAGCATGAATCTCAGTCCAAGGACATTTGTCCTTTCAGGGCAGCTTAACACAAAGGGCTGCATAGCAACCAGCACATGGCTGAGGACTAATTTTTTGCAGGACCGGATTTGGATGCTGGGAAGCTAGATTACACACAGATAAAAGCCAAGGAGTTACAACCAAGAGATCTCACGCTGACCGGTTTCACCAAGGGGAATCATGTTAGCATTGTAAAACTGACAATAGAGTCTCTTGGATGACAGCAGCAGTGAGGTCTTTCATGGTCATGATCGCAATTTATCCCAGTTGTCAATGGAATAAACAGCTTGGCATCAGCGTCCCCCAGTTCAAGGATCAGTGTAACTGAAAGATGATTCTTACTCCGCCATGAGATCCTGGCTCTTTGGGTACGTAAAGGACATGCCCACCATTACCATACCATATGCCTCGTTCCACTCTGTCTAGTTCCAGTGACTTCTAACGAAGAGCAGAACAAGGATGTTACCTACGCAGCCGCAGAGCAAGAACCACAGAAAACCCCGAGCGTCAGATCACACAGGAACACCTTCACGCTGAAAGGCAATGGCACAAATATGCTCAAAGTACTTCTTCTGCCCTTCCTCTCCGGGGGTTGCCAAGTACTATTTCAGGGCAACCGAGGGCCCTCGCACTTGGCTGAGTCATGTGTTATCTTGCCACTAACTCTTCACCATTGTCCAAGAACCAGACAGGAAAAGCAGGGAAAGAAAAACCCTTCTTTAAAGTTGCACAGGCTTCTCCAAAGAGAAGCTGATCGTTTGCTGCACGGGGCTGAGACTGGGATCCGGAGGTCACAAGAGACAGAGCCGGGCTTCCCCGGCCCCGCACGCCTTGGCGGCCGCGGCTGCCGCCTCCGCTCCCGGCTGCTCCCAGCCCTGCCAGCGCCGCAGAGGCTGAGGATGTGCCCACACTGCTACCGAGACGCGGCACTGCGCCGGCGGCGCCGAAGAGGTCTGCGCGACCCCTCGCTGTTTCGACACACGCTATTTTTACTTCGCTTCCGTAGGAGAGGAACGGTGATCGAACAGGGCACTGCGAGAGCCGGCAGGCCAGAGCTGCCGCTCGCCCTTCCACGGAGCGGGGTTACCGGGCCAGCGGGCTGCCGGGGCCGCCCCGGTCACCGGCGGCGGGGAAGGGGGGGGGTTGCTGCCGACTCCGCGCCCCGCCGCCCCAGGCCCCGCCGGCGGCCGCCCCCGCGGGCTCCCTCCCGGCGCAGAGCCACCACCTCCTCCCCGCAAGGTCACGCCGCCGGCCAGCGGCGGGAGAGGGTGCAGGCCCCGGCAGGCCGCAGCCATCCCTCCCTTCCGGCGCGGGGGCCGGAGCGGGGGGCGGCCGCCCCTGCCGCCGCAGCCTTCGGTTTCCGCTTCCCGACATGGCTGCC
>JANZLQ010000079.1:10696106-10708131 GCA_026212715.1 Elanus axillaris | reverse complement strand
GGCCCGCTCCCTCCCCGGGGCGGCTCCGCGGCGGCGGGGGGAGCCGCCCCGAGCCCCGCCGGTCCGCCTCGCCCGCCCGCTTCCCTCCCCGCGGCCCGGGCATGTCGTCGGGCGGCAGCCTGAGCACGATGCAGCGGCTGGTGGAGCAGCTGAAGCTGGAGGCGGCGGTGGAGAGGATCAAGGTGAGGGGGCGGCGGAGAGGAGCCGCTCGGGCCGCTGCCGCCTCCTTCGTCCGCGTCGCACGCCCTGGGAGCGGAGTCGGGGGAGGGGGCGGGGGGTGCCCTGCGTCCCCCGGGGGGACGGGACGGGACGGGACGACTGCGAGCCCCGGCTCCCGCCGGCGCGGTGGGGCGAGTGCCGTTCCCTGGGAGAAGGGGCCGCGGTAAATAATAGAGCAGCACCCCGCTGGTTCTGCACTAGCGGGCGTCGGAGTCGGGAATCTCATTCCTCACAGCTGAGCCAGCCGGCCCCCCCCCCCCGCCGGCAGGATCCGCGGGGAGAGGCCGGGCGGTGTCGTACCCGCTCTCACACGCCCGGGGAAAGCAGGAGATGTTCTACGCATGCATGAGCCTTCTCCTGCCTGCGGATTTCCAGACAAAGGCAGGCTCGTGAGGCGGTCCTGTCGTCTGCCGTCTCCTACGGTTTGGGTTTGGTTGGGTTTTTTTGCTGTGGCAGCCCAAATTCACCCACACAGACGCGTCCGAGACAGCCCTTGGCTCCCAGCAGGTGGCGGGGGGGGCGGGCGGGGCGTTGTCCACATCTGCTTTGCAAAAACGACTCTTTCCAGCCAGGCACAAAATCCGACACAGGCTGTGATGACGGTCAAATTAATTTGTATTCCGCACTTTCCTCTTCTCTCACCACCTCCATGCATTCGCCATTTTTCTCTGGCCAGTCACAAAACGCCGTCTTCCTCGGTCTGACACAGCGCCAGTATACTGAGCTGCAGGAACTTCGTTAATTGATTTAAAAATAATTTAGAATACCTTTTGCCACTATTCCTGTCCTGGGCTGCTGGAAGTTTGTAGTGCTTATTCCAAGGTGAAGCTGCTATGGCTTTTGGACACCATCCCGATCAATTAATTCATGTTACTAAGTTTTATTAGTGAATACTGAATTGCCAGGTGTTTGATTCACTAGAAGTGATTGTAGGTTATCACTGCAATGATGTGTGGGAGTCTGTGAGAAACAGCACAATGCAGAGTAGAAATGTAGGCTCTTGTGACAAGAGGGATATTGTCTAAAGCAGAAATGATTGACCAAACATTTCTGTTGCTTTATACCACCAGCAATAGCCTGGATCTCTGTTGCTGCTCATTTTGAGGCATATACCCCCTCCCTGCTTTTTTGGGGGAGGGCGTGGAGGGGCTATAAAAAATGCAGTTTGTAGTTTGTTGGGGGTTACTTTGTGGCAGTAACATATTCTGAAGCTGGACTTCTCAAGTCTACATGCTTAATGTGGATTTGCTTCATCTCCAGGAAGGCTTGGCCTCGATGGGACCTCAGTGTCACCTTTCTTGCCAGCACAGCAGTCTTTTTCTAGGTCTGCTGTTCTAGGAACCTGTTTATGTCTTTTTCACAAGTGAAATAATGCATGATTAAAGATGTGTCCTATAAAAAGCGTCACCTGGATTTCTTGACGTGCAGTGTAAAACCAGTGAGGAATATATTCACCTGGTGAAAACCAGCTTAAATCAGTTTCAGCAGACACTGAGGAGAAAATACTGTTTTGGCTGCTTTGAATAGACAATGTGTTTTCAGACGGAAGCTGGATATGAAAGGATTTTTAAAAATATATCCCATACTACAAAGTTCCAGTGGTGATTTTGTTTACCCTGCCAGCTAAAAAAGCAGACAGGAACAGTATTTTCAGAAAGAGGAAACCAAGTAGGAAAGAAGTACCCACACACATCTTGCACGCAGGCAGCTGCTGCAGGGAGTGTGTTTGTCCTGTGATGAAATACGTCAGAAACTCTTGTATTTTCTGTCCGAACTCGAGGAGTGAAGTATGTTATAGGGGCACAGGTAGGGCTAAGAGTAGGCAGATCTGTCCTAGAGCAACAATGTGCTGCTGTACAGATAATTCTCACACAGATGCCAAAAAATCAGGTTTTTATCTTTCCAGGAGCACCAGCATATATATACGTGTTGCAGATTTCGGCAGCAAAGTGCCAGTAGACGCAGTGAGGATCTGCTAACTGTGCTATGCTCGTGGGGCAAGCTGTGCCCTGAATGACTTTCCGCTCATTTTCCCAGGAAGAAGCTCCATGCACTCTTGGCCTGATCAGTGTCGGCAAGTGGCACGTCTGCCTGAGAGCTGTGTGGTGCATAGTCGGGTACCAGCAAGGGGTCAGGCACTGTGGCTAAGGCAAGGGTTCTAATGCTGCAGGGGGTCCAAGGAGTTGGGCAGGGTGGGAGACTTCTGCAGCCTCTGGAAGAAGGTTCTCCTCGAGGGAAGGAGGAGTGGCAAAGCCCACTGACTAGCAGGGATCCTTGCTGTGGATGCTTCTCCCAGAACTCTCTGCTCAAGACAGCATGGGAGGCTTTGGGAAAATGCTTCTTTTAACAACTCCCTGAAATGCTGACAGCTGCTAGGTAAATTTGGGCAGTTACCAGGATGAGTGTCCTGGAGGAGAGTTGGGAGGTGGTGAACAGGGCAGCAGTGAAATATCAAACAAAAGCATGCACTAGGCCAGATTTCCCATGTACTTCCAGATGCTGTTAGATGGGATGGCCCAGAACCAAAATCCCATTGGAGTTCCTGGGTGGCCCCTTCAATCAGGAGGCTGGGAAGCGTGGATGGTCCTTCTGGCTATTGTCTTGCCCCTCTGCTGGCAATACTGCAAAGTTGTGTGGGAAGAAAAATCAGCATTTCAGGAGTCCTGTAATGAAGGCAGAGGTGAGGTCAGAAAGGAACTTGTATTCCCACCAGTATGCTCAGTATTTGCTTTTATAAAAAAATGCAGCAGACAGCATAGATTTTGACAGTTGCCTGCAGCTGTTTCCAATGGTGTCTGAGAAATTGGGAATTCCCCTATGTTTTCCTGCAAAAATACAGGCACATGACCGACTTGCTGTCCCCAGGGAGAGCAGGTGAGTTCAGTGCTGGAGGCACCTTGCCTTTGGGTTCCTGGGCTTGTTCTGCAGCTCTGGGGGGCAGAGTGTGGATTTGAAGCTCCCTCACTTCACTGCCAGGAGAACGTAGCAATTTGCACTTAAACCTTTTCATCCTCATCTTTTTGCTTTCATTCCTTGTCATGCTCTGTTTGGAAATGAAAATCCTTTTTATAAATTATCTGAGGATATGAGTTCAAATATAAACCTGAAAACAGTACAGTGGATTGGAAAATAATGTGGTCACAGCCCTACGCATTTTAATGAGGACAAATTCCATTGCACTTGCACCTCAGACCTCTGCACTCCTCTGGCTCATCACTGGCATAGTATTTCATGCGTGTTTCATTGGAGCTTTGTAAATGTGCGTCTGTGCTGATTTGCTTGGTGTTTTAGAATCCAAGAGCTGACTTGGCTGCTCTCCAGCTCTGTTTGATAATGGTTCTTCAAGAGGAAATGCCTAATAGATGCTTGTGAATGAATTAGTTTCCTCTCCGGATTTGTTTTTCTTTGTTCTTTACACAGGTCTCTCAGGCAGCTGCAGAACTCCAGCAGTACTGTATGCAGAATGCCTGCAAAGATGCCTTGCTTGTTGGGGTTCCTGCAGGGAGCAATCCCTTTCGAGAGCCCCGATCCTGTGCTCTGCTCTGAAATCAGGTAATAAAGTCACAGATACCACAACAACAACTCTGATTGGAAACTGAAAGGCAGATGGTGATAGTTGTTTGAATGTCAAGTTTTTGGTAGTGAAGTGTTCATCTCTTCACTGCTGGCTCTACCAATGGTTTTCTGTTTCTTTTAGGTGTGGCAATTGAAGCATGTCTCTTTCCTACAGTTCTTTCTACAGGTGTTTTGTTTATGAGTTGGTTTCTTGTTTGGTGTTTTGTGTTTGAGCAGCATTAGGGTCATTAGCAGCATCCAAAGTAATAAAAACTCTGTTTGACACAGCCAGACATAAAAACCAGTTATGTACCCAGCTTGAAGAAGTAAGACAAGGCTGAGGCAGCTGCATGTGTTCCGATGACTAGCTCGTAGCTTAAGCAAAACCTTGTTAAAATATGTTTTGTCTTAAATGTTGTAGTGCAGTTCATTTGGTTGTGTCTGTCCTCAGGCTCTTTCGGTGTTAACGTTGGTACAGCACCAAGAGCGGTGGGAGGAGAGAGGAGCTGAGGCAATCTGTAGTCACCATCCTTCGTGATGTTTTTCAGCACAGGTCTGAAGGATGAGATACTCCCTAAGCTCTGTCTGCCTTAGTGCACGGTGTTGCTTGTATGTGCATTAACACCTGCAGGGTGGGTGGGTGACCTTCCAGCCTTTGCAAATCTTTGGGATCCAATTCCATGATTCCCACTCTTGTCTCTTCCATCTGTCACACAGGTATCAGTGACTGCAGGAGGAGGAAGAAAGGCCATGTGTGCTAGCAGTCTTGGGCAGGATCACACCATAACTTTTGTTGGAAAATGTTACTTCTTCTGCATGACAAACATATGTGGAAGTAGGATATTTAGAAGGGGTTACTCTTCTTTAAAAGAAAAAATAAGAATAGTTCCCGCTAAAGAGCTGAAAAAACTACAGAGAGTGGAACAACCACTGAATTCTGTTCTTTCTTTGAGAGTCCTAGCAAAGTGAAAATGAATGTTTTCTTTAAGGGCAGAATTTAAACTAGAAGATAAAGTCCTTGTTCAGTCTTCCCCTTTCTACTGCCAGGGTTCCTGAGCTTGCAGTTGTGCTTGTGGCTCGTCAATAGCACGGGTTTGATGGTTGCTGCATAGGTTTGACAAAATGGGATTAAACTTGAAGAGAGAGAACAACTGAGCATGAGATGCTCTTCTCAGGAAACTTGCGGGAGGAAAGCACAAGCAGATTTTTCTCAATTTAGGTGCTAACCTTAATTCTTCCTGCAAATAAGATAAAATTGATAGTGCCTGTTGAATGTGTTGTTCTGTTATTGAAGCAGCCTTTCTACTTTTTCTTTCTTGTGCCTCTGTGTGTGTATGTATGTATTTCTAGGATTCAAGTCTGACTGCATCATCCAGACAGGATACAAAATATTTTCTCAAACAAGTTTGATGGTTAATTTATGATACTTTTAGAAATGTATAGCTCAGCCCAAGTTGTCATTTAGTTATCTTTTGCTGATAGAAATTTGTAAGAAATTTGTAAGAGAAATGTATCAGGTTAGGAAGACAGCATTTAGTAAACCTTTTTTTTCCTCTTGCAGGGAAGGTCATCAGAAAGTTGCCTTCAAGCATGACAGGAATAACAACTGCCTTTCCTTCACAAGAGAAGTCTCTCTCTGTGTCCTAACTTTTGTGTGGCTAAAACAATGTCCTAGATGTTTATCTGTTTGTTCTTGTGTATCTGTATTTCACTCTCTTTTGCTAATGTTCTTAAAGTTTTTTAATGTAACCCTTATTCTTTTTGTAACGGTCATGACTGTTACTACACTATGCTAACTATACATGTATTACTTGAGAAGTTTACATTTTAGAAAAGAAAAACATGAATTTTTACCAAATCTCTTAGGCCTATCTTGGTAAACCGTTACACCAGAATGATAACAAGAAGTATTCGTATTTTCCAAAATAAAACATCCAAAAAGTGAACCATTAAAGTATAAAACTAAATACAGTTATACTGAAGAAGTGTTGGATTTTTGCTTCCATTAGCAAGACCTGGAACCAAGTACATTTTTTTTCAAGTTTATCTAACTCCATAAATGACACATATTAGAAACTGCTGGACACAGTGTGTGGCACAGGCTTGATTCCTAAGGCATGTTTCTTGCAAAACTTCTAATCTGTAATACTTCCCCTAATTTGTATTTGTAAAGGTACTGCCAAGGTGGAATTTCCTTGATGTGTTTAAAGTGTGACACTAAAAATCCACAAACACCCAAAGATAGTTGCATGCATAACTGTCAAGGTTTGCAATACACAGAACTTACTAAAATGTGCTTGGTCATTTGCCTTCAGTTTTTTATAGAGCACTTTTACCAGGACAACTAACTTTTTAATTAGGTTTTTAATTTTGTCTACTTTCTATTATTTGTATTCATCTTTGAGAAGTTTTGAAATAAAATTCCTTTCCATACTGGCTTTGAACTCATTGTTTGATTGTAATGAAGAGCAGATATTGTAATGAATAAGATACTTTGATTTTGCAGTGGGAAGGAAGGCCTCAAGCTATTTGTCTTTTGGGGAAGAGAAGGTTGCTGTTTATCAGGCTTACATACACATTTTGAAACTGTAAGGAAGAAATTTGCAATCTGAGTATTTTAATTTTCACTAATGTTAACTGAAATGGGGCAGTGAGTATCGTCCAGGCAGTTCAGTCTCCATCAAAAGATTTTCATGCTTGCTGTCCTGCAGGAAGACACTGAAATGAGAGTTGTAATACTGCCAGTACGTATTGTGCCTCTAAATACAGAAAAGAACGTCCTTCCTTAAGAGATTTTCTTCGCTCTGGCTTCCTTTCATTGTAGGCTATTTGAATATGGCAGTTTTTCTTTTAATACTTGACACGTGCACACACTGCGGAAGTCTAGAGGAAGCATGGTTACACTTACTTGCACAGAGGTGATCAGAGGCTCAGACTGAGGTCAAAACTCTCAAGTCAGGGAGGGAGGGAGAGGGATGAGAGTATATGCATCAAAATGTCTTTGAACAGCCAGCATCTGGCTGCTGGCCATTGCCTCCCAGGCAAGCCTGTCATATTTCTTTTGCCTCCTGCAATAAAGCCTTCCCCACATCTGTTTCTCTCCCCAGGCCCTGCTGCTGTATACGTTTTCCTGCTTAGTGTTCCCACTTGGAGCTTGGGTTCTGGAGTGGCTGCTGAGCTGGCAAAGGAGCTGCCAAATTACAGTGTGCAGGAGAGAGCAGCTGCTGCTCATCAGCCAGTCAGTCAGCTGCTGTTGTCTCTTGGCTGCCCTGCCCAGCTCCATGTGGCATCTTTCAGCCGGAGCACCATGGTCGACATGTGTCAGAGGAGCAGCACTGCAAGCATACTGCAGGTCCTGACCTCATCCACGCCTTGCACCAGCCGCAGATAGAACGACCTGTGCAGCAGTTGTGAGATGGACTGGGAGCACTCCCGTTGTACCTGCGAGTGTGGTGGTTATTCTGCAGTCTCACGGGAGGAAGACACGGATTCCAGTCTCTTCAGAGGAGTGTCCTTGCTGCAGCCCTTTGCTCCCTGGGCAGCAGGCAGCTGAGGTGCTGGGTATGAGCAGGGGGAGGGATGAGAGCAGTGCCACCTCTGCCCTCCCAAGGCATGGTCTGTGACAAAAGTCGGGTGTCAGAACGAGCTCCAGAATGGGGCAGGCTGGCATTGAGGCTCTTGGGTTCTTGTGGGGATTCAGTTTTACAAAGCATAACACTGCTTGTTATTTTGTGTTGGCTAAATGAAGCAGCCTGCATCTCAGCAGCTCAGCTTTTGCAGGTCGCCTTTTTCGAGGTACCCAGGGAACCTGACTAATGAGCCTGGGCAGATGTCTGCTTCTGTAGGCAACAGAACAGGTTGTCTCTTACCTGGCCAGTCAACAGGACAATGTCTTGTCTCCAGCTGCAGGTGTACCTGGCTTTGCAATGCTTTGCTGAACTGAACACTAGGATGGCTTAGACAGGAACAAGCATCCCATTTTGCTACCGCTGCTCCAGCAGGTGTAATCTGCGGTGGGTGGACAATTGTGGACAGCAGTATCTTAGCTTTCTTTACCAAAGACCATCCAAGAGGACTGTCTGCTGAGGTCTCAACTCACCACACACTGCACAGAGGCCTTCATACCAGTCTCATAGCAGCAGGTCCCACAGGATGCCCAGGATTAAGCAAATGAAGTGAGTGCACACATCTGTATGCTGCAAGCCTCACATGAGCCACAGAGCCCCCTTTATCTCACTGTCATCTTTCACAGTCCTTGAGCAAGGCTCTTCATCTACAGATGCCACCTGCCTGGTCACTAAGCAGCTTAAAAATTTGATCCAAGAGCTGTGTCTCTACCTGCTGATGGAAGACTGGTGATTAGTTTTTGTATTGCATCTTTTTGTCTCAGAATTAGTTGCTTCCTAATTCTTCTTAGTCTTAGATGATTTTGGGGGGGGTGAAGTGCATCTTTATAGTGCAATACTAATTTTCCTCCACATTACACAGATGGGAGGAAGGGGAGAACATCACATGTGATAAATTTGTCAATGTATACCTATCTGTAAGAGATTGAGAGTCATAAAGAAATACAGTAACAAACAACTGGTCATTGCAAGCCTTTTTCCTTATTTTCCAGTAGGTTGCCAGTAACTATCTGTACACTGACATTTTTTCTACCTAATGGAAACTTAATGCAGACAGCACTTGAATTTCCTTTACTTATTTAATGTAGGCAACATGCCTTTGGTTTTGACATGATCTATAAATTACCTGAACTAGTCTTCCATGACTATTCATGTGAAAGTTCTGGTGTCAGGCTTTGCCTGTGGCAAAGGAGGACAGAAATACATAGCTTGGCAGTGGCAGCTCTAATTTTCTCCACTGTGGTCACCTGTGACTGAGACTTTGTAGAGCTGCACTCTTAGAAGAGCAGACTCCTGGGCCTGGCAATGTGGCAGATAGTTCTGAAAAACAGCCAAACCCATGCATCGTGCAAAGAGATGGAAAATGGTTAGGTCAAGTGACCACAAAAATGGGCCAGAAATAGCAAGCAGACTGCAATTTTATTTAAGTCTTTCTCTTATGCTGGGCAAAACAGGGAAATGCTGACTTGTTTGCAAGTCTACTAAAAGTATTTTTATGTTACATTTGATAGGGGTTTTCTAAAGTTTTCGAAAAAAATTGGTGATATTACTGTGAACTAAAATTGCTATTAGTGCTGTCATCACAGCTTTTAGGAATTGTCAACCAAAAACCAGCACTTGATTTTCTCTGAGAAACCAAAGCTTTCTCTCCTAATTGCTGTTTTTATTTATTCAAACAGTGAATATGCACTTAATGAAGGCTCAATGTCAAGAAAGTATTTTACTGCAGGCATAAACCATAAACTTGAGGTTTCGTTTTTTTTTTTTTTCCTTGTCTGTTATTGCATCAAACTTAGAGAAGATTTGTGAGTTTGAAAACTGACTCATCTCAGCTGAAGGCCATTAAACAGCCACGAACATTCTGGAGCTGACAGGCATGCCTGCGCAAATCATATATACATTCCTGCAGCAGAATGGCGTTACTGCCTACCATTGCTCCCAGTCTATCATCACTCCCAATGAAACGTATTTCCAGTTTCATTGCCAAATCTTTTGATGGAAAGTGAGGCTTCAGGTATTGTTCTATCCTCTCTCTTCTGCAGTTTGCAATTGAGATGCCTTTTTTTAAAAAATTTTTTTAATCTCTTACCCCTTCCAGCTCTAGCCTACAATATCTGGCACTGCCTCCCAAGGTGACTCTCACCTCCCTACTTGCTGATGCACTGTAACAGGCTGAAAAATGTGGATGCCAACAAATGGCCTCTGCCAGATAATGCAGAGAGTTAGGATCACAGCTTAGCCCTCTGAATCAAATCTACTAGAATCCTAAATTTCAATGTCTTTCACATGTTGTCCATAAAACAATTAGGTTGTTTCCATAGCTTGATCATGATTAAAGGCAGTTCAGGAACTCATCACATGGTTTCAAAAGGAGCCATGAGAAGGCAAGAAGTGGAACTGAGCCAAAGGGATAAACACAAAGGGTCACAGCTGTAAGTGCAACAAAGCTCTAAGATTTTACAAGCAGCCTTGAGATTCCAGCAGATCTAGTCCATCTTTAAGTTTGGAAAGCTGCCTACTCAGGGAGAAGATATAAGCTCTATGAGCTTCAGTGTCTTTTTTTTAATTCATATTTTATTTATTATATAAAGAGGGATAAAGTACATTTATGTCACCCATGAGAACAAACAGAGAAGCAGTAATTCTCCAGATTCAACGAATTAGTTTGTTTAGTGAAATTTTTAAAACACACAAAAGAATCATGAATTAGTAAGGATTCCCAAACCCTAATTTCTCTATAAAAATTAACAATAACAATAACAAAATCTATTTCCCTTCAAAGAGTTTAATAATTAAAAAAATGTGTAGTGTGCAAATCCCCGTTCCAGTCAAAATAATTTAAGACGTGTTTGTCCATCACTTCTTCCAGGGATTCTTTCATATGTCAGTCTCCTTTTTTTGAACTTTGGTGCTTCTGCAAATTGTGGATCTGGAAAAGAAGTGGAAAGAAAATATATGTGATGAACTACAAATACAACATGCATGCAGATTAACTATGTGTTTCTCAAAGGCAGTAGCAGACTTTAGCTTTAACAAGTATGGTCTGTATGAAAAGTATCAACTGCCACAAAATTAAATGTGTACAGATTAATACTAACTACTACTTACTCCTACTGATCAGTTCTATGCATATCATCCTGTAATAATAATGCAGGACTTCTTTATACAAAATAAATATATCAACCTAAACTATGCTTAAGCACAGTATTTCAGTAAAGTTTTTAATGCTTATTCTATTTCATTAATATTACAGTCAGTACTATTCAGTATGTTGTGAAAGTTAATTCTTTTTAGAGACATGTTCATGTTTCTAAGTTGTTTAAAAAACCTACTTGCATTCTTAAGATTCAAGGATTTTAACAATAAAATATTTGAGTAGTTACTTATTCAAAATAAGTTGCTGTAAGAAAATTCTGTTTAGTCTTTACAAAAAGTATCATCAGAAAACTTTAACACTGACCTAAGGATTTCATCTGTTCCAGTGGAAATACTGGCTTGGCATATTAGCATTAATTTTTTGTGGTTTAATGAAAGTTTGATCTAAAGCCTGAAGAAATCCCTGGGGGGTTCCTAATGTATCTTCTTAATTTGGCTCTGTACACACTTCTTAAACTTCGGATTTCACATTTCTTAAGTTTGGGACTTCAGAAGGCTTTCACTGTATTAAGGTGGGGTTTTTTTGCATTAGCATTCACAACTATCTAGTATACTTATTTTTCCCCTGGCTAGTGAATAATGAAGTAAAATAAGCCTATTCTTCCAAAATCTAAACCAAAAATCAGTTTTTCTTATTTTGATTTTTTGGATTTAAGTATACCTTTGCCCTACTGAGCAAGAGTAATACAGAAAGATTATCAGTCGGACATCACAGTGTTTTCAGAATACTGTAAAATGTGGTAACAGAAGAATCTGCCCTGATCTCTACTGAAACTGCTGTATTTAGAATTTTATACTATCAGTGCTGGTTACAGGTTACTGTTAACTACCCAGCAATACTCCAGGTCTCAGTTTTGATCCCAATGGAGAGGCAACAGGTCTGTTCAGAGTTTCTGTATGAACATTTTAATTTACATAGGCTGAAAATTAAAAGCAGTTCACCATATCCAATTAACTTTTCATCTCTTTACTTCCATAATTGCCTTAAGCAGCCCATGAAATATAATGATATCAGTTACTTGTATCTTCATGAATGAATCTGATCTAATTAGTGAAAGCATTTTAATGCTGTGATGACCTTGCTGTACCACCAAGAGCTTTAATGACAGGCAGGAACAGAGGAAACATAAATTAAATCATCTGTACTACGAGTTAGACACTTTATTTAAGAAGCTGAACCTTGGATTTTTAAAGAATGTGGTACCTCACCTATAGGGAAGCAGCAGAATTAAAAAAAAATATTACAATATATGATACAGCAATACTTAATCAGACAGGGACTAGTGATGCTTTCTTACTTTTAAGACTTCATGGATACGTACTATGGCTTATCAAAAAAGGTCTCAAGCTAACTGTATTTGAGAAAGTAAACCAGGGATAAGAAAACTACCAAAAAGAAGAAAAGAAAAGAAAAGAAAAGAAAAGAAAAGAAAAGAAAAGAAAAGAAAAGAAAAGAAAAGAAAAGAAAA
>JANZLQ010000079.1:10629199-10696006 GCA_026212715.1 Elanus axillaris | reverse complement strand
AGAAAAGAAAAGAAAAGAAAAGAAAAGAAAAGAAAAGAAAAGAAAAGAAAAGAAAAGAAAAGAAAAGAAAAGAAAAGGAAAGGAAAGAAAAGAAAAGGAAAGAAAAGGAAAGAAAAAAGAAAAGACAGAGAAGCCTGACGATTTTATATAAGGAGTGTACACACCTTCAGGGTAAACAATGTTTTGAGCTACACACTACACTGTTTATTGGTAAAAATATGCTTTGGAATGATTCAAGATGGGGAGTTTAGCCCTGGATACATTAGCTAAAAAAAAAAAATATTCCAAGAATAAGGGCACTGTATGAAACAAACTTAGAAAGCTGTCCGAGTGAAATTCTTTCTCCATTAACACGAACAGCACAACACAACCATTAGTAGTATCTAAATTTCACTCACTGAATTTGCTGAATCTACTTTTTGTCCTGTAGAGAAAATACTTTCTAGTCTTTTCTTCCCCCTTTTGCCCAACCTATGTTTACAAAATAATTTTTCCTATAGCTTTTAAAATAATTCTGGCATGTTTATTATATACATTTTAGGCACTGTCAAAGAGAGAAGAGGCTGAAGCTTACAATACTAGAGAACTATATTTTTCAATATTTTACCAAGGAAAAATAATGGCAGTAGCACTTTTTTAAAACATTCCTCATGCTTAAAACAGAATAAATGTTTAGGAACATTTTATCATAGAAGAAATATATATGCAAGTAAGTTTTTCAGTAAAGGAAACATGCAACTGTTTGGTTGGATTGGATTTAACAACTATTGGAAGAAAATACAAAATCTAGTCTTACAGATACTCCTGTTTCCAGTTGAGCTACAAACAGAATTTCATCAAATTCTGCTTGCTTTGGACATACCTGTTCTATTTTTTAATTTTGTCCATAAGAATGGTGGACTTTGTTTTCTCTTTCTTTCAGATTCTCCACCTATTTGGTGAAAATTCACACTTTGAAGCTCATCTAGGTCAACAAAGAAACAAGAAAGAAAACCATCAGATGCAAATGAATCACATGGGCCCATGGATGAAGAGTCATTCCATGGGGTCTGGTCAGTCAGAATTTCTGGGCTCTTAAATTTTGTGTCTCTACATTTGTCTAGAAAACTCTTACAGGTCTTCTGCGGTGCATAGTCACTGAAAGTTACAAAGAAATCCTAATTTTCAGAGTTGTTGGAAAAATGATGAGGCTATAGTGTGTCCTGAAAGGCTGTCTTTGAACACAAAGAGAATTCGTAATACCTAGATCAGCAAAATCTTTACAGTCCTTTGGCACAGCAAAGAAATTACGCTTCCTCCCTGTAATTAAGTCTGAAGAAGATGATTTCTTTTCCGTATGGCTTGGAAGATCAGAGTAAAACAAATCCTGATAATGATTCAATGGAGGACTTATGGCTTCAGAATCCACGTGAGATGTTCCTGGTAGAGAAAAATTTGAACTATTCTGTTTGGAGAATGAAAAATTAGTTTATTTCTCTACATTTTACAGAAAAGCAGGACGCCATTGTGCACTTTGCAGTCTGTCTCCTCAGAACAACTGCCCTTTCCATGATTAGAAGATGAAGATTCTAATATAGTTGGATTTTCACTTCGTTTCAAAGGAGACACAGTTTCCTACTAATTGAAGATATTACCTGTGCTGTTTTGTGCCTTACTAAGCAGCTTTAAATACTGATGACTTTGTTTATAATCTGTATAGAATCTGTTGAAGCTACTCCAGTTTGCTCGGGGTGATGCACCTTTCACTGCTGTTTCTAGTAGAGCAGCAGCATTTAGGCTGTATGAATATGTCATGTCACTAAAATGCTGAAACCAAAAAAAAAGATACTTAAGGAACATTTATAGTACATGTATGTCTACACTGTCAAATATGAAAAGTTAAACTAGTTGTTAGGATTCTAAGATATATAACTTTTTTTACTGGAAAGAAAAAAAAAGACCAATACAGAAGGAGGGACATGTACAGTAGACAATATGCCCCCTGCCTTAAATCTATAAACAGAGTAAATAATAGCCTGTCTCTTGAAACACAGGAAAATCAATACCTTAAAATACTTTATTCTCTTTCATTAGTCCAGGACTGTAGGAAGTAGTGTCTGCAATGGATTGGCATATATCTTGCATCACAGAGGAATTAAACTGATGAGATCTTTTTCTGGTTTTCAGTCAGTAAACATAGCTTTACACATACACAGTTATTACACTAACATGCACAAGTTGATATTCAGTGCCCAAGCACCTGTTCACTTGTTCTTTCACCTTAACTGAATGCTTCTGATGTGGAAATTTACCCTCCCATTTTCATGATTGATCAAAGCTGTGCATTTTTTATCTAATTAGCTGGCTATAATCAGTCTATAATATTCCCAGACTTGACACAACTGAAACAGCAGGAGCACACAATTCTAACTGCAGAGTGGACACTAGTGAATGGAATTCTTCATCTTAACTTCTAGGGCTCTTTCAAATGCTCAATACTATGAATGTATAAATGGTGGGTTTATTATTTTGTAAGAAGATGAAAGGAAGGAAGGAAGGAAGGACAGGCAAAAGTCCTAGAAATACTTAATGGGAAAACATTTCATATATTAGGGAAACATGTAAGCTTGTATGCTGATACAATACTTGATACAATGAAGCCTGAAGAGGAAGCTGATAAAATGAGTATTTTTCCAGTTAAGGAAATGTTCTAGTCATCTTCACACAAACACAATGGTGACTTGAAAAAAATCTGCTGAAAATTAGTAGGCTCAACATTTTAGATATGAATGATATCCTTTAGCATTTTTAAATATACCAGCAAATGGGCATGTGGCATCAGATAAAAAAAACCACTGTATTACAAAAGTGCAAAAAGATAGATTGAAAAATATACAAATTAATTTTGGCCAACCTTTAAAACTTTTTTTGGAACCTCTGGCAGAAGTTCCTGAAGTTGATCAAAGCTTGCAAGAAACAACCTGTTCAGTGAAGATTCCTTCTTCAACATAAACTGAGCAACCAGAGGGTTGATACATGGAAAAGTAAGCAGGCATTTCTCTGTCTGGAAATTTAAATAATTTTGTTAGATTGATATCTGACAAACTTTTTCCCTCCTTTTTTCTGTTTCTACAGAATGTCAGCCCTTTGAATAGGTCATACAGTCTACAGTCATAGAAACAGTTACAGAAACAGGTTTCAAACAGTGCACTTTTGTAGCCCAGTGAAAACTTTTTTTTTTAATACAGATGTAACAGTGTATCATTTTTGCGAAAGAGTAAGTTCTGTGTAATAGTTTGACAAAATGCAAGCACCCTCTAAAGACTGCTATTCTAAAGGATGAAACCAGTGAATTGTGTAAACTTGATTTGAAAGCCCATTACCAGATTTACCATTTATTCTCCATTTTGAAGAGAACTACCTAAGTCAAGATACACTGACAGAGCTGGTTCTGTTTTACAAAAACTATGTTTGTTAACAGCAATGAGACAGGTGCCAAAGCAGGAGTTTCTAGGTGGAGGTTGAATGTCACACAGAGGGCAGCAAGTTGAGAGCTGTAGCATTTTAAGAATGTCACCTTCCAGTTCCTGACTTTCATAAAGCTCTGCCCTCAACAGATGCCAGGATCTAATACCTTAACAGAGACAAAATACAATCAATGGGTCCTCTCAGTCTTTTTATCAGTATCCTTAATCTCAAAACTGGAAAACCTATAATCCAGTATCCTACACTTGAAAGGCCATGCCGATACCTGCTTTAGAATGTTTCTGAATTTTGCAAAAGCCAAAAAGGATCTTGGCTTTACAAGAGTACAAAGCTTCCACATAAAACAAAGAAATCCATATGTTTAATCTGAAAACCATAATATACAAATTAAAAAACATTGTATATTTGACTGTTATTGATGGACCTGTTCCAGCATATGCTGTAAATATCCAATATCAACTACTGTATGAAAAGTTAAACAAATCTCTACTGTCCTGTATTAAAGCAAGTCTGTAAGCAACGCCATTGACTTCAGTAATGGATCAGCACTGATGAATTTGGCTTGCTGCCCAAGTGAGCCATTGTATGTTTATCTTTTAAAATTTGGATACTTTTTTAAACTCTGTGCCTACCATTGTACAACTGTACAAATTGGTCGGTGGATGTGGAAGATAGACTTCTCTACTGGTTAATTGTGAAAGCATGGGGAAAGTCCAAGTTGCACCTAATTGTGCTGGCAAGGATGACAGACACATTGTATGTGTATATGTGTATATATATGCATATATATAAAAATAGGCATGTATGTGTATATATATACAAAATAATGCTTATTTTAGTAATATATTTTAAGAGAACAACAAAAAAAGCCTAGAACTTTACGAGTCTGAGAAACAGGAAGAAACCAGTGTAATTTAATGGAAAGATAAGCAAACCTCAGATGGCAAGAGAGAAAGCCAGGATTTGTCCAGCAACTCATGAGGACTCATATTAGATGCTATCAAATTGTTGTCAGCGATCTGACGAATTACCAGTGCTGTCTCTTCAATCCCTGGCATAAGAACTACCTATAAGTGATACATAATATTTTTGGTTAAAACTTATACTAGGGAATGTCTTAATTTGCCACAGAAGTTAAATGGGAAATCTTAAAGATAACCCTGAACACAACAGCTGGTAATGTGGAATAATTAAAACCTGATCCATGCTATCGTGTGGAGGAACTCCAACCTCTGGCCATTAGCCTGGCCACAGATTACACTCCTTATTTATACAAATCCTATGTTTATCCTATAGGTCTTCTATATGTAATCAAGTTTATGGGTATAATATGAATTTCTAATAAAACAGGTAATTTCTGAGATGCCTGATATAGCTTAAGAAGATGTGTAACACTTTAAAGGTATAAGTAATTTCCACATGAACTACATTGCTGAGTACATGGAATGAAAAACCCATTGTCCTCTCTTTAACCTTCATTTAACCAGATCATTTTGAAATAAATTTTAATATGCAAATAAGTAAAAAATTGCCTAAAAAGACATTGCTTCTCACAAAAGAAATAAGTTATAGACATTGACTTGGTAAGCCAAATTAAACTTTTGCCCAATTTTTTAATGCTGATTATTCTAGATATTGGATTTTCTTATTCAAAATGAAAAAAAGTTAATTTATCTTGCCACATTAAAAAAAAAAAGCAAAGTAACCGACAACAGAGAAAATTACACTTTCTTTATTTCTACTACATTAGCAACATAATACTAATCTGAAACTTCAAATTAAGACATAAGCAGGATTAATACATGTTCTAATAATTTATAAAATTAAAGGTACAATCTCATTTCTTGACTCCGCATCATAAAAATACTACTGCTACTATTTGCATGTGATTCAACTTGCACTGGATTTAACAGTCTTTTCACTGACTTCAGCAGCACTGAATTAAACTCTTTTCTCCTATTTTAGTAATTTTGAGTTATGTTTTTGATGCAGAATGCATACTCGATTAAGCACTTTAGAAATATCAATCAGTGAAGACTGAAACAGAAATGTTGTTACCAAAAAAATTACCTTAACTTCAAAGTCTTCTGACTTCTGCGTAAGTTCAATTAGAGTGGCATAAATTAAGACAAGGTTAAGCAGAGTATCTCCCCTGAGACTGTACCTATAAAACAGTGTCATTGGAACATTAATATTTAATCTGCACTTGAAATAATTCCAAAGCTTTTGTTCCATGTGTTAATAAATATCTGGTTAATTTCCTGGAATTCAGAATACTAGCACAGTTAGAGCATTATAAAGGAGAACTAGGACACTTTAAGTGACTTAGTGCTGAAGGATGCACTGTGAGGAAGAAAAAGGAGTCAGCTCACAGCAAAGCAAGCCTGGCCTGAAGCAAAAGGACTGGATCGGGGTCAGTCACTGGAGACAAATCATACAGAGAGGAAAGGTGATGCATGGAAAATTTACCACTTGTTCATAGAAAAAAATCTCACAATAGGTAATAAAGGAATGCTTATGAACTATATCAACAAAAGCTGTGCTTCCATAGCAAAAGAACTGCTGAGGGATTGGAAGAACACTTGAAGAATGTCTCCCTGCTGCAAATGATATACAGTGATGCTAACATAGTAATTCATAACCATGTATTTGTAGGGGTTAATTTACTTAAACAGGTTTAAAGAGTAATTTCAATGGTTAATATCCTTATTCTTGTGAAATTTCTGGCTCTGTTGATTTGAAATACACCTCACATTAGCATTATCTGCCTCAGATGCTGTTATTTTATAACAACCATTTCTTTATCTCTTGTGTAAGAGAAAAAAGATCCTAACACATAAAAAACATCTTTGCTAACTTTTTGGGGGGTCTCCAGTAGCCACTGTTACTTCTACCATTTCACTGATTTTTTTCAGTAGGAGTATGACAACAGTGTAACTAAGAGAAAAGTCAAAAGCACACTAGAACCAATATTCATATTGTTCTAAGAGAAATGTGTTCCCACAGAGAAATTCAAAGAACAGAGAGTGTTAGCTTGTTCTAATAAGCAGCTTCCTTTAGTGATAAGTTTGTTTTAAAAATACCAAGGTAACAAAAGAATTTTGTAACTTACTCTAAACTCAGTCTTTCTCTGGAATAGAAAACAATCCAACAGCATGTATATTGGAGTGATAATGCCATCAGCTTTGATAATACATTGTCACAGGATTTCTCATAATTCAGTTCTTCCATACTCTACCATAAAATTAATATAAAAATTAAAAATGAAATAAATAAATTACTATGGCTGTCACAAGCTTTTAATATGCATCGTGGTATTATGCAAAAGTTAGACCAAACATAAATACAGCTAAATAATATAGGTATTAATGACACATGTGGGAGTCAGGAAAATTAGGTTGGATTCCCAACTTTTATTTCGTTTGATCTTTAAAAAGTTGATTCACTGCTTCATGCCTCTTTTTCCCTCCTGTAGAAAGGAAACACTGCTACTAACTTTTTAGGATGTTCTTAAGATTTTTGAGAACTTCAATAATGCAAAATACTGCTATAAACTTCTGAAGAACGTACTCAACCTATACAAATCATATTATCCGTACCCTGAGTATATAAAGTACAACACTGCTAACTGCAGTAGCATTTGCAGAAGCATGGAGGAATGTCTGTGTTGTGCTTGCAATACTAATTGATTATTTGATTCTTTATCTATCTTTCAGTAGCAGTTCTACCTGTAAAGTCATCTGTCTTGCTGCAAACCAGAATTTAAACATTACGCTTTTGTCTAACCTATTACTTTTTATTAAAAGTAGGACAAATTATTCTCTAGACTAATTCAGGTAGAGTATCTGAAATGGGAGGAATTAACATGCACACTGGTAAGAGAATATAGTCACAGATATATTTAGTTGGTAAATACAATATTCCTTTATACAACCCTATTTTCAAGTATGCATCCTTTAACTATATTTAATACAATCCAATTTCAGGTCAAATGTTACACTTCTGTGAATAAATGTAGGTACAGACATGAGAACATTTTAAAATGGTCAAACTAGCACAGATAGAATTTTAGAGTTAATTAATTTGGAAATAATTTGTGTATGAATATGAGTATGAGGAGGAAAACATACATTAGAAATCGGCAGCTATGGCCTAGGAGTGACCCAATACATAGCAGAATTTGGAGACACTAGTTTCATTTTGTACCTGCAAAAAGATAGCAGTACATTCATCTATTGTCAACACAACATATTGATCTGTGCTTCCAAAGAGCCTTAAGGAGTAACTACTGCATCTTTCAACAAAGCCAATGCTGTACCTGAAGAAGTAAAATTATTTTATTAAATCTCAGTTATGTAAAATAATAAGATTTTCTTAAAGGAAATAAATAACACATCTCAATGCAATTTTTTAAATTACACAGACTTTTCATACCTTGATCCTTCTCAAATGCTCAAGTTCACTTTAGGACACATTCAAAGAATATACATCAATGAAGTAGTGACTTAATGAAATATAACTGGATTAATTCAATTATGTTGCTAACCACACTGAATATGACCTTGATATACAGCCTTCGAGTTTAGAAAAAAAAGATGTAAGACAGATAAATCAAGAAAACATACTTAGATACTCCTTTTGAGTAATTAAATGTATATTGCATTTCTTTGCTTCCTTTCAAGATTGTGCAGCCTAGGGAAAGCAAACTGAGTGAAAACTCCATGACTGCCATTGGTATGACTCTAAATTCTTCTAAGTGAATGAGAATGGCCAGCGGCACAGTAGTCTCCTGTTACCAGCTGTGTTAGCAAAGACTTACTGAATGAATATCACATGCTTAGGGCTGTCAGGGAGTCCTGACTAAGGGGGGAAGTTGAGAAGAGATGATTGTCACTCTACTTGGCCTCATCCATAGAAAACACAAGAGACCTAAACCTGAATGTGCCAGCAGTAGGTCGTCTAGAAACTTGTATGGACAGTGTATTCGGATATTAATAGAAAAGTGAACTATAAGCTTTTCTGAAACTATATAGCTCTTTGCTCACCTGTTTAATTACTTCATCAGTGCTAAAAGGAGCTAGCAAGAAAGTACCAAAAAGCATTTCTGGCTGTTTAGCTTATGGACAGGCTGAACAGAGAATTTGAACAGGCCAGAGTTTAAAAGTAATGTAAAGTTAAATGTTCAAATTTTAAATGTCAAACATACAATTTTTGTTTTTCCTATTGAACTGTAATTAGACACAGCTTACAAATGGCTTCACAGCTGACTTGATACAGCAAGGACCAAAACTGGCACGTCTCTTCAGCAACATGGTGAAATCAACCATCTGTATCTCTGGCACTATGTTTAAGAGATGCTGCTGCTCTGTCCCCTATTTCTTTCTTTTTTTTCCCTCCCCATGATAAAAGGTACTTTTATCAGGTATTTATTATTGTGAAAGCAAAATGCAAGAAAATTATGTCAAAGAAAATAATGCACATGTGCAATAACTTACAAGCATGAATTTTTTTTGTTCAGGTTAAAAAGTATTGAAAATTAAGTGAATATTAGATTTGAATTTTACAAATAAAGTAGTCTTGTTTTTAACTTAGCCTCTCCCAAAAGCTGTGATGCATCAGAAAATGAGACTGTTTCACTGTTGTTGGTTTTTTAGCATAGCTCTGCTGGTTAAAAAAACAAAAAATCCAAAAGTAATTTTTGTGAAGAATTAAACAAAAAGTCTTCCAAGCTCCAAGAAGGACTAAATCAAAAAATGTTTTGGGGTAACATGATTTTCAAGGAAATGTAGACAATTAAAAAAATTGGTTTTAAAACAAAAAAGTGCCAGTGCAAAATAAACAAATTGTCCAATTCCATTTTGGTTGACATCTGTGTGAATCTATGGAATTAAGCTATCAACTTCAGCAGAAAAATTATCTTCTTGTCTCTTAAAATGCTAATAGCGTAATTGTAGTAATGTACCTGATAGCCAAGTAGATGGCTACTACATGATACACTAGGACAAGATGCATGTCCTGGAAAACTGAAAATAAATAGTCAATAAGATTAAATAGGTTACTTTCACTCACTTGGATTCCAAAAGCTGAAGAATTTCTGGCATATTAAGAAGATCTTCAGTTGTCAGAAATACATATGGAATCTGTACCTCCAGAAGAAAGGAACCAGAGTGACTCCCTGAAACATTTTGTATATGTAAGATAATAGTTTCATAAGTAAAAAATTAAAGATGCATTTAGGTATTTAAATAGACATATCTTTTTAAAATGCAGCTTTTATTCATCCCCATTAAAACGCTTCCATTATATGCTTTTTTTTCCTCCAAAATTAAACTCTTCTGAATCTCTTTGAAATTAAGCTTTAATTTATATTCCTTTAGATCTACATCAAAATTTCCTTAGATGGATGGATACAGCTTGTAGTTTAGATCTACACCAACATTCCCTTAGATGGATGGATACAGCTTGTAGTAACTGTAAACAACCTGTGAACTTGGCACAAGTCTTTTATCAACCAACATTTACTACTACATCCTGGCCAAAACTAAGGTCACACCCTAAGAAAAACAACTTCCTATCTTGCTGAATAGATAAATCAGCCCTGTTTGCTGCTCTGCCTTCATAATTTATTACTCATTCTCTTCCACAGGCACATCAGTGTAGCATTTTAGGGAACAGAAAATGCTTTCCTTTCATATGCCAGCCCAATTGTTTATTACAATTCTGGAGCACACTTACTTATTTGTATTGTTTTGGGGAGGATGGTTTTAAAAGTCATGTAAGCAACATTCAGATTTTTGCACATATTTTTCCAGCAAGAGTTTTCAGAATAATCATATTCCATTACTAATGAGAAGTGTGTCCAAGGGAAGTCAGCTCCAATTTGCTGATTATGTACGATAGCACAGGAATATCTACTAAGGCTTAAAAAAACAACAAAATATTAATAAAATTAAGTTCAGGCAGAATTACACTCAGAACAAAATAAACACAGTTTTACTTTGAAGAATTACCACTGTTTAAAGTCTGTTTACAAAAAGAGTATTTACCCTGCCTGAATTTAAAACTGTAATTTCTTTAAAAATTAATTTAAAAATTAAAAGCTGTACTTCCCCCCCTCCAATTATCTACCTGAAGTATTCATATTTTCCTGTCATGTCATAATTTGTCATTATTTCTCTTATGCCCTTTCCTCCCCAACTTTTTCTAAAGCATGCAAAACAAAATAAGAAGTTAAAACCACACAATTGTGTGTTTTCTATAAGTTCCTTTGAGCCTCACAACTATGCATTTTACTAGAGTGTGGACAAAATTCGCCCCTCTCAGAATGAAGCTGTAGATCCATATTCTGAACTTTTTACTCCAGACTGGAAAGTCCCATGGAAACATACAAGATTAACAAAAGTTTCACTGATATTAGTCCTGAGTAAAGACATTGTGCTCAAAACTCAAGAATTTAACTTACTTGTTTAAGATATCCTTATAAACTAAAATGGTTCCTTTTTTGTCAGAATCCAAATCCATAGCTTTTAAACCTGCATAAAAAGAATTAAAGCCTTAATCAAACAAACGAGCCTCTGTGGGTATGAATAAATGCACAGCAGTAAGCAGTAGATGTGGAACACTACAGGATATTAAAATTTTATGTATTACATTGTCTGTCTTAGATTAAATCCTACACAATTTCAGTCTGTATTGCACTGGTGGGTATAATGATTTAGAAACTTCCATTTTTTAACCCAAGGAAGAAGCAATGTCAACAAACTTCTTGTCTCACAAACTCACAACCCATTTACCTTAAAATAAAAAATTAAAGGTTAGTGCAAAAGGAAGCATCTTTGCTCCTTTATAATACAAATTTCTTTACACTTCCTGTACACTTCAAGTTTTACAAGTATGACTGGAAGATGTAGCTAAAAGGGATATTTGTATAACACTAATGCCTCTTTTCAAAAGTTTAGTTAGTTGGATTGACCTGTGTTTGCAACCAAGTCTTAAGATCTTAAAACAAATAAAATACTTTTCATTAAATATTATTATTAGTAAAAGCATTGTGAACATGCCTCCACCCTTTCAAAACATTCTAAAAGACAGGCTTTCTTCTTTTAAGAGCACAGGAAATTTAACTTTATTTTTAAAAGCAAAAGAACAATACAATACATGACACTGTTGATAAGCTTCAAGCAAGAAGGAGTTACAAAAATGGGTTTTAAAAAGCAACATGAAAGGAATCAGTGGCTTGCTCTAAACATAAGTACAGGCTCAAATAACAATACTCCTGAAACATGCTTGTTTCACCAGCTGAATCTGCAATGTTGAACAAGCTTGTACAAAAATTACTTGCAGGTAAAATGATGAATTCATGAAAGTGTTGTTTGTATGAGTGTGGGACTGGGGTACTGGAAACAGTATTTTTTTTTCCTTGAGTTTAATAGGTTGCTACAGCTTATGCTTACATATTTAGCAAATTAGCAAACAAGATCAGCAATAGACAGCTACAGGAAATTATGTACCTAACTACTGTTTTATGCTAGGGAGCTTAGTGAAGATTTTTAAATTCTAACTGCTCTCAACATGCTTGCAAGGAGGAAAACTTGTTACAAACCATCAGCTAAAAACAAGGAGACAATCTGACCAAGACAACAGATACAATTATAAATGGGCAATGGGCTGCCCACATCTCCTTTGTGTTCCGTTAAATAAATCTTTGACTTGACAGATGACTTGATCATTCCCTTGCAGAACAGAAAACATCATACCAGAACTCTTAATCGGGGGAAAATAAAATTACAAGAAAGAAAAAAGGCTGATGGAAGGAAGAGCAAGGGAAAAGAAAACAGTGAGAAAAGTATAAAGAAAGTTTCCTGATGAAAAAGAGAGAAATACCTGCAATAACCATACAAACAGGAATGTGGTGAAATACAGAAAAACAGCCACTTTTTCTTTTAAAAATACACAGAGAAATAAATATTTACCTTCTACTTTAGATAAAGTGTGAATGAGGGCAGCTTTCTCTTTCTTAGAGTCCATCCTTATTATGACTAGTATCTGGAAGAAAGGGAAAAGGAACTCTAGTACCGTAAAAAAATTGCTCTTTCAGCCTGCATACATCTTTATTTCTACTTTGCACAAAAAGCACAAGATTGACTAAGCAGGTGGCAAAAATGGAAACCTCAGAGTTTTCCAGAATGACAGTCATAGAATCAAAGAACATCTCAAATTGGAAGGGACCCATAAGGATCACGAAGTCCAACTCCCTGCTCCTCACAGGACTACCTAAAACTAAATCATATAATTAACAGCATTGCTCTGACGCTCCTTGAACTCTGACAGGCTTGGTGCCATGATCAATTACCTGGGGAGCCTGTTCCAGTGATCGACCACCCAGCCTGATATAACCCCATTTAGTCAATTCTTTGAGCCCAACTCGTCACCCAATTGCTCAACCAACATACTATGGACTTGTCCAGCTGTGTGCTGGTCACTTTGTCCAGAAGGATACTGTGAGACACTGTGTCTAAGCTTTGTTAAAATTCAAAACCACCACATCTACTGGCTTCCCTTGGTTAACTAGATGGGTGACCTTGTGATAAAAGGAAAATAAGTTGGCTAACTAGGATGTTCCCCTTGTGAACCCTTGCTGTCTATGACCAACGACTGCATTGTCTCTCAGGTGTTTTTCAGTAACTCCAAGATTAACCTTCTCCATACTTTTACTAAGCACTGAAGTGAGACTGACAGGCCTGTAATTATAAGGGTCTTCCTTCTTGCCCTTCTTGAAAATTGGGACATTTGCCAGCCTCCAGTCGACTGGGACCTCTCCAGACTCCTAAGACTCCTCAAAAATAGTGGAGAGAGGTCCCACAATGACATCAGCCAGCTCTTTCAGTACCCTGGGATGAATCCCATCAGGCCCTATAGATTTATGTGCATCCAGCTGGAGCAACAAGGCTTGAGCAAGTTCAGGGTTGGCTGGGATTTTATCATCCCCTCAGTCATGGTCTTCCCACACAAGGCTCTGGGGATCCCAGGTCCCATCATCAGTGTTGAAGATAGAGGTGAAGAAAGCATTAAACGCTTCCGCCTTTCTACATCCCTATTTGCAAGGTGACTGACCTCATCAAGAGATGGACCAATGTTATCTCTGGTTCTCCTTTTGCTGTTAACATATTTAAAAAGCCTTTTTTATTGTCCTTCACAGTGCTGGCCAGCTTGAACTTAAATTGAGCTTTCGCTGCATGAATTTTGTCCCTGCAGTGGCAAACAGCATCTTTGTAGTCTTCCCATGTAGCCTGTCCTTGCTTCCAATGTCCATACACTTTCCTCTTCTGCCTAGGAAGTTCTAGAAGATCCCTGCTCAACCAACCTGGCCTTCTGCCCTACTTGCTCTACTTCCCATACTTTGGAATTGCCTGCTTCTGCACTCATAAGAGATGGCTTTTTAAAAGTGACTAGGATTCATGGACCCCAATACCTTCAAAAGCAGATTCCCAGGGGACCTTACTAACTAGCTCCTCCAGCAGCCTGAAATCTGCTCTCCCCATATCCAGGGTCAGAGTTTCACTGGCATTTTTTCTCCTATCACCAACACTTTGAAACTCAGGTGTATGTGTGCATTACTCTCCACTCAGAGTTGGAGAAATATTACAGAAGACATCAGTATTAGAACTCAGCTGTATGAACAAAGCTGTTCTAGAAGAAATCTTAAACAGGAATATTAGATTCAAAGTAAAAACACTGTTTAAAGATATTATCTAAAGACACTATACCATATTATTACTGTTGCACTAGACTGATTATTGCTGTCATGTTAGAGGCACTATCCCTATGGAGGCAAAACTTAAACTGAAGATATCCAGAATTCAGCTTGCAAGACAGTGATGTACTGGAGGGGGGTACTAGCTGTACTGCTGAACTAATTAGAAAGATTTTCCAGACCATAGATGGAGCACACCGAACTGTTCCTGCCAGAGATTGCTTATCTCTGAGATTCATTAAATACTGCTTAAGATGAAAACTTTGAAAACTGATTAGAATCTACCAAACTGACATAGTTCTAAAAAGAATCACTACCAGATAAGGTGTTTGGCTTGTCCACCACTTCAACTGATACAAACTGAACTTCCGCTATGTAACCAGATTATGTGAAGAAGAATACATACATACATACAGGATTTGCACCATACTTTCAGACAGTATGATCTCTGAACCTTTATGCTATTGTATAGACACTTTTCATGGTGCACACAAGGTAAGATTTTAAAGGATGCACACGGCATTGTCAAACTCTTAAGACTTACAGATGCAAGATAATTATGTATGTAAATATTATTAGTGTGTTAGATCTTGTCAGAAAAGAACTTCTGGGTATTGGTCAGCCTGACAAGCTTAAGGCAGATTTCCATTTCCATATGTTGGTGCACAGAACAGCCACCTGACAACCCAATGAGTCCTTTCAAAATAGTTTTCGACAGCAACTGCATTTTAAAATGCAGACCTGCTTTTCCAAACATAATACAACAGTTTACTCATTACATGTTGTTGTGAGGTAGATGACATTTTTAGTCATGTTCTATCTAATCATGAGTACAAAAGATAATGAAACAAAGAGTAAAGTTCAGTTACTCTATTCCATTAGCAACTTCTTGCTTACAAAGGAAATGTCCTATTATAATCCTGAATCAAGAAAAAATTTTGGCTAATAAAAGGATAACCAGAAAATCATATTTCACATCATATTAACAGATGCTGATGTGATAGAACAGGAAATGGCTTATTCAATACAACTTTCACTTCTTATTAAAACTGGCATACTCCTGCCTATTCTGGCTCATTGAAACCTGTCCCAAATGTTAGGGAACAGTAAACAATCTTATAATTGTGAATAAAATCACATCTATTCTTACATTGCATGGGTATGTGTGCATGACCTTAAGTTTAGGTCAAGCAAGTAAGTAAAAAATTAGAAGAGTTACAGTTAAAAATTTTAAAAATCATATCTAGGGAAGTTCAGCACAAAAGCAAAATTGTCACTGAGCTGATATTAAGATGACAAAGTTGTCATATGTCTCCTAGTACAGCATAATCCTGGTATCACAAAGCAAACTGTGTTACTCTTAATAAGAAAATGATGCTGAAATCAGCTTAGAGCGTCTATTGAAGGACAGACACCAAGACAATTAACATCATTTTGTTCTGGTTGCTTCATTTCTATTTTAAATTCTAAACCCATGTACACTAAGCTATTATACTTTTCTTCTCAGGAAAATTTAATCCAAAGACATTCAGAGCTCTTAGTGCAACTCTTAACAGAAACAAAAGAAGAAAGCTCCAGGAAGTGAAGCGTAGAAAGCAGTTAAAATAAATGAAAGTAAGCTTGAAGATTCATCTTTTTTGACTGTGTGTTCAGCAGCATAAATTCTATTCCAAACAGTCAGGACACTTAAAAAATTATATATTCTATCCATTCTGTTTCATTATGTGATAAGTATTTGGCAAATAAATAATAAATATTCTGCAAAGGAAAATGGTGTTTTGCACTGTATGGTATCACCTAAAATATTCACATATCCAGAAAAAAAAATAATCTTTGGATAACCTGAATCTCCTCCACAACTCTATCCTCCATGCTGTAACTATCACTTCTGGATATTTTCTTCTTATATAATTATAATGCCAGGAGATTGGCCTGATACATGGGTTAAGCAGAGGTCATCTATGGGTAACAATACCTACACACTCCATGGTGCGTGTGCTCTGAGCCATACCTGTACAAGTACACAATCCTGACTTGTGCTATGATTCCCTTTGCAGCAGAAGATTGAGGCCTTCAAATAAAAGGTTATAGTATAATTTTCAGTAAGTGATGTAATACAATATAGTTACCAGGAAAACAAAACCACCTGCAACAAGATGAAGCCCTGGCAATGTTAAAACTCATATGCATGTCATTTTAGTTATGCAACAAGGGGAGATTTAATCAAACAAAAACCTGCATTGCTCCTGATAAAGGTCTTAAACTGTATGTTACCCTTATTTACCAGATACTGTGAGTTAGAAAGGTAATTATAAAACTTTCTTCCATAAACCAACCCTTGTTGAAAGATGGCTTTATAATTATTTAGTTTGGAGCAGTTTTGTCTGCTTAGAGAAATTGTTTATATTGTTAACCTTAACACTGTGTTTCTCTCCACAAGTCTGCATCCAATTTAACATTTGACACTGAAGCTCTGTTATTTTGGGATTTTTTTCGTGCTTTTTCTGGCTGCTGTACTGTACAATCTTCAGCTGCCTCCATATGTTATTCAAACAGGAATCCAAGATGTTTATATAGATATCTTTTGCCTTGGACAAATAACCTGTTAACAGAGCAACAACAGAAGTAATTGCAGTGACAAAACATAATTGCCAAAGTTTGTGTTTAATCTACACATAAATTTAAAATTTATGTGAAGGTATCTTGCACAAAAAGATGAAAATTTTATGGCTCACCAATATGGAAGGATACTATTACTATTTATTAGGTACATAAGTGGCCTTTATAAAACTGCTATACCTCCTGCAGTATCTCCTATGTGACTCCAGCTAGAATTATAGAACATTGCATTCTATACCTGCAGATACCAGCCAGCAGCACTGTTATATTTAACTATTCTATATGGTTTATACTAAATAACAACTTCATTTGTATTCCCCCTGTCCAAAACTTTACTTGTCCGTTTTTTTCACTACTCTTCATATTATCACAACTGTTTCTCAACTGTGATGCCTTTTGTATGTAACATGAACAATGCCGAGGTTATTTGAAAATGTATAAAGAAAAAATACATCTAAGATAACTATGTGATGAATCACACAGCACAGCACAACATCACAACAGTAGTGAAGATTGCAGGGTCTACTTAGTGTCTGGCTCAATTTTCTAAGTTTTTTTCAGATCTGTTTTACTTTTGCAGTTTCTTTTGTGAGGTTTTGCTGGGATCTGGAAAGACAGGTGCCATGTAATTCTGAAATATCACCTAGGAGTGCTTTTGCTACAATAGAACAGAGGAGGAAGAACTGCTCATTTGTCTCCCTCCTATCCTCCTACATTGTTTATAGTAATTGTAGAAAATAATTCTCCTTAGGATTCTACTTATATACAAATTCTGTATTTTTCTTCCTACTTTTTTTATTGTTAGAAATATTTAAGTGAATAGAAATAATTTCTCTTCCCTATAGTTCAGTTTATGGCAGAAGTTTTCCATTTTACATCAATTTTAAGGTAACACCCCCCATCAAGGGATAATTCAGAGTGACTGAAGTTAGATGCTCTGACCCACCTTATCTCCTATAAAGACAGGGAGTCTGACTTTCCCAGAGCATTCATAAAAGCTGACTTCAGCTCCTTATGAATCTATTCCAATAGATCTATCTGAAAACTCACAATACAAAACTATGGGAACTTGACAAGCACAGCATTGTCATTTCAGGCATACAGTTGGGTTACAATGAATTTTTGTATTCTAAATCTGAGTAGCATTAAGACCAGAAAAGCTCAAAAAAAGCTTCTGTGTGAGTCCAGTGCTAAGAATTGGACTGTAAGTTCAAATTCCCTATCTCATGATATGTTAGATAATATTTTAGATTTTGCTTAAAATGCACTCAGGTTTAGGGCATTTCCACTTTCCATTACCTCATTTCCAAGGAGCCGAAGAATATTTTTAGGTGGAAAGCGTTCCACAGTCACAGAAGGTGGACTGTAAACAGCAAAGAACCTGGCATTTTTTTCATGTTTCTCAGTTTCTACACAGAGATTCCAATGAAAATTTGTCATTCTGAGATACAAGACAACACATTGTATATGTGGAAGTTGATATGAATGTCTCTCAGGCAAATCCATGTAATAATATAAATGGTGGTGTATTAGCCATGAACTGAGCATATACACTACCTACGTACAATCCATGGTGAATTCATTTGTAATGATGTAATGATGTAACAGAAATAAGGAAGCAAAGGGGAATGAATATCATATTGAAGCTATGCTGGAGGTATACCTATGGCAAAGAATCACAGCCTGTAAACATGAAAGACAGACTGCAGACACAAGGCACTGGGTTTCTGGGTATCATTATTCACTACTGAAAACAAACCTAGTGCTGTGTCCAAGCCACATGTTAACAGAAGATCTCGAACTGTCACCAGCAGGTGCACCAGAGCAGCATGTCTGAACAGCATGTTCTCCTTCTCATCTATTTTACCTTTACAAATAGAAGACACAGGTATGGTCTGTATAAAATTTCAGAAATCACACTATATGCGTGTAATCAATTTAAAAGATCCTGGTATCTCAGAATTTTCATTAAACACACTTAAATGGACATAATCTTGAAAGGTCAGATCTGGTGGCAAATAGCTTAGGATATAGCATGACTTTTCCCACATCACCTGACCCAGAGCAGGTGTTACACAGGGAAGTGTTTTTGAAAGGTGTGTAGGGATAGGTGGTGCTTGCAGGAGGAGGGGCTAACAGTTTCCCTAGGTGTGCCATTAAATCCACACTGCCTTACTGATTTTAGTAGGGCAATCTTTAAATATACATGGAAACATAAATTTCCCATCTTTTGGGCCATTGTAGAAGCTCAGCTGTTCACATTACTATTTCATCATCCGACTAGTCAAATCACTAAATTTTTCAACAGCCTTGTAATTCCATCTAACCCATTTTCCAAACATTTCAGAACTCTTTCCAAGAAATCAAAATGGCAGACTATCCACTAATCAATAATCAACTTTAAAGCAGTGATAACCTCAAATTGAGCTTTTCACAGAACTTTTTCAACAAATTTTAGACTAAAAAACGCACATTCTTTATGGCAAATTATTTGGACGCAGCTAGTCTTCACACATACCATGAGAAAAATTCCTATTGTCTTCCAATACTGATCCATGTAGAGTCTTAACTTTTGATATTACCTTCCCAACACCTAATAAGTCTCTCCTGATAAGAATCTTATACTTCTTTGAGAATGTAAATCTGGAGGACACCTTCTTCCTCTTGGACCCGCAGAGTAAATAAAAAAGTTTATAGGCTACTTATTCTGTATTATGTACCCATTTTGAATAAATCTTCAAGGACTTGACTGAACAGAACTGAACAGTAAAGTGGAATGAGATTGGATATTGTGAAACTATTTAAAACCAGCAAGACAATAAAAGAGTGAGGTAAGTTAACAGGGAGGTTTTGGAATCTCCTAAAGAGTTACAGAAATATTAATTAGGAGGAATGCATTGGATACATTAGAGTCTTTTTCATTTCTATGGACCTTCCAGCAAGAAAATTCTTATCTCCTTCTGCTTCTTTAGTTGAGGACAATATGCAAGAACTTCCTTGCACTTTTCTCTGTCTTCAGTGCAGACAACAGTAGTTAACCTGACTTTTTTTGGTATTTTAAACCAAGAGCAAAAAGTTTTTACTGCTTTCCTTGAGCTATAGTCCAAAGACACACCTTTTTCATTGGTCAATTTTTTGTTCAAGAACAGTTGTTATTGTATAATGAGGCATGGGTAAATGTTATCCATTCCTCAGAAAACACTTGCCCTTGAAAGGTAGGTCCAATAGATGACCATTTGCCTCATCAGTGTTTCAGCCACTAAACATTTTCATTGATTTCATTGCTGTAATTTTAGCAATTGGTAATATACTGCATGGCTAATCCACAAGCAAAGAGGGCCCTGAAGCTTGAATAAGTACGCCACTTGGCTCAGCTCCTACTTTAGGCTATCTTTGTACAGCATGTAAACTGCATTTGAAAAGATACAAGTTTTCTCAAATTTATCTTGAATTAAAATGCAGACTCTTACATATTTTTTCCTTGATCCTGAGAAGCAGTACTAGTTCTCTGTTTACTTTTCTCAGCAATGTTTTTCTTTCTGTGATTCACTCATACAGATACCAATACTGAGTTTCTCCCTCATGTTTGTGAAGATGGTGTTCGCTTTTTTTTGTAGGCTCCCTCAAATTAAAAGAAGCCTGCTGCCGACAATTTTAACATGGTAATTCTATAGATCACAGGCTGTCATTCTGCAGAGACCACTAAATTTTTTTTTTGTTTGCCTTCTTTCTCATTTGTAACTTCATTATCATTAGTTTTACTTTGAGAAAAATACATTCAGCACAGAAAGTAATAAAGTTGAGATAGCTAAAGTTTATCACACAATTTGTGACATAATATAAAAGCCTGGCAGTAGCAGACAGCCTGCTATGTTATCCTTACAACTAGTTCTTAACTATGAGCAGTACAACTCAAAATATAATCCAAAATACCCAATGGCTTTCTAGATCTTCCTCAAACACAGTTTGTATTTTGCTGTGAGGTTTTCCTGTCCCTCTATTTATCTATAGCCAAAAATCTTCATAAGGGGTCACTGATTTTGCTGGCTTTTGGTTTCATTTTTCCAGTTTTGTAGGGTTTTCACATGCCACATAGGCAAGAAATGAAGTCAGAAAGAAACCAAATTAATAGGATTTTTGTCCTCCCTATTTCTAACACAGGCTTAGCATTTTGCATCATGCAGGTGTGACAAACTATAGCTACTAAAAAGAAAGAAACAACAAAACCAGAAAAATAATTAAACATTGTTTGATCTTGAAGCAACATTTCTGAAGCATGTCTAAAATATTTTAAAATTAAATTCATTTAGAATACTTTTTATATTACAATATTCAGGTTAATAGGTATAATTCAGAAGAACTGGGAGACATTATTTTGGAAATTAAAGAAGAAATCAGTTACTGTAGCTCTACAAGATAAACAGCTGAAAGTTTTATGATTAATTTATCAAACATCTTGAACCTTGTGTCACCAATTAAACCTGTATAAGTATTAAAGAAGAAAAAAAAAACAATTATTTTTTTAAAAAAGATGTACCTTCTTTAATATGATCACTTAGCACTTTCTCTTGCTGTTTTAAGAAAAACCTTGTATGATCAAATTTAATGCTGTCAAAGCTCCAGTTTACAGAAGCAAGTACACCCAGATCTGTCAAATCTTTTAGAACAGGAGTGGCTGCTTCTTCCAAGAGGCAGTATGCCTGGCATTGGCTTTCTGAATAGCACAATAACAAAACATAATAATAAAGTTTGGTTTCATATACTGTTACTGCTCAAGAATATTGAAAAGACCTAGTAAAACACAAACAACACTGACTTCTTCATGAAAGCTTTAACATTAATAGAAAAACTCATTTTTGAGTTGCTCAGATGTTGCTCATCCGGAAGCCTCCTTGGTGGTAGAATTAAGCTGAACCTCACAGCAGGCAACCATGTTATTCCATGCATTTCATAAAGTGATCAAACTCCATGATGAAAAGTTAGGATTTTCTACGCCTGTGATTCCCACTAAGATTGCACTATTATTCCATTGTTCTATAGCCTTCTTCTACTTTGTAGTCTAAAACTTAGACTTAGTCCCTTTCTGTCCACTTGTTGCTGTAACTTCAACTTAAACAGGCTTTCTCCTTCCATTATATTTAACTTCTAATATCTTTGTCTAGCAAGGCTAAACAAGCCAATCTGTTAGTCTTTTTGTGCTTTCATACTGACAGTTCCTAATACCTTCTGGGCTGCTGTTTCACAATTCTTTCAAATTACAGCTGAATTTCATACTATTAGCATCCATGAAAGAGCTGTCAATTGCTGAATGAATTGAAAGGGCTGTCCTTTTCCTCAGGTAAGAAGGTGAAACTCTTCCATACCCATTTTTTAAAATTATAAGTGAGTTGATCATATCAAGATGATGAGAACTGTGTGATTCTTCATTTTCAAAGATTTACTTTTCAAAAGTATATTCAACTGATCTGTACAAATTATTTGACTAGTAGCTGACAACTTTACTTGGTCAATGCACTACTTCATAAGAGCAATTAATAACTTCAAAATTTTATGCATTCTAGAAAAAGTTATATTACTATGTCCAGTTTTTCAGCCTGTATGGAAATAAGTCTGATACTACAGTATTTTGGATGCCCTTGTATAATTTCATACGGGCATTCCTGTGGAATCCATAGTGGATTACTACTGTATTAAGACATTTCCTACCAAAATGACTGCCAATCCCTTCTGCCCCTCATTTACTCTGTCAGAGAAAAAAATGCATAATAGTAATTTGAAGGTACTGATTGGCATGAAGAGATTTCATGTCTGCTGATTTAGATCAGACATAACTCAAAGTCTGTACTTTTTAGTTTGCATGCCATTTGCTTTACTTTTAAGACAGAATCCCATGGCCTGCTGTCATATCCATGTCAAAATAAATATCCATCTCTTTGGAATGTTTTCAGTCACAAGGAGGAGAGTCTAAGCCTAATAATTTCCATATTTGTCTAAGTAGTACTATTTAATATAAAATTATATTGTAATGTTATATAAAATAAAGCATACAAAAAATAGTATACCTGATGCTTGAATATTGACTATGACACTGTCCTCACTCTCTTGTTCTTTTTCCTTTATTCTCACACTCTCACAAACAGAACTGTTCTCTGTGTGAACCCGCATATGCTGTTCTTCAGGTTGTAGCACTAAATTATTAAACCACAAATAAACATTTAGATACGAGTATCACAAAAACAGCTCAAAGAATAAGAAAACTGTTCTGTAAATGACTCTACATGAGAAATATTTTCAAATTAAGTAGCTTCGATGACACATCCATTTTTCTTTCATGAACTTCTTTATTGTTTTCATAGGCTCATATAGTATGGAAAAGCATTGAGACATAGAGAGAGATGAGGTCCTGTCAGCCTTCACAGCCCAAAAAGTCAAGCATTGCCAGTTTCCTCTTCCTTAGGGCAGAAATACAGAGCTGGGAAAATTAAGGAGGTACTATAGCTCTAAAATATAGCACCATAGGAAAGCTCATATGCCTTTATATGGAGAAAAATCATGTATGAGAGGAAAGATGCTGTTGACTATAAGGAGCTCAAACTATGAAAAATATCTCAGTAAGTGTGAGTAGAAAAGGCTAGGTACTGTCAGTGACTCAGAAAGAACAAGGAAACTGCAAATGGCATGAAAAAAAAGGAAAAAGTGCCTACTGAAAATAACTTTTTTCTCCTGTCTTATAGCTATCTTTTGCAACTTCTTAGTATTTCCAACTCTCCTCCCCTTCTGACTTATAAATGCCAATGCAAGATCTACAGCTTCTGCCCACAAAGCTTCCTTTGGCAGCTATACCTCTTTATTTCTGAGAGGGGTTCTGGCTGAATAGGTGTCTCCTAAATATTGCTAATTTTTTTTAGTTAAGAATGTCAGTTTCCTCAGGAAGCAAACTGATCATACAGAGACAGAAAGAAAAAAAATTTTTCTTCTAGTTAAATTAAAAAAAACCTTCCTGATTTTGAAAAGCTATAACTGGGTTAAAAATTGGATCAATGAACTGTTTCTACTGCTTCCCTCCTCTGTATTTTCTGAACTAAATATTATGCACAATGGCATCTTTAAAAAATAAGACAAACAACAAAGACAATAGAGGAAGAGTCCTACAAGCAGTGCTAGTGTTTCGTATTTTCAGTTAAATGTAGAATGAACCTTAATAAAACCTTTTAATTATTACAAAAGTACACCGTAATTTACATCATTTCTACATCAGTGTGGTAAGACCTATAAGGTTCAGTGTCATATCAGACAAAATGATCTGCAGCACAGGGATCTACCTGTAAACATATTCAAAACTTAATTTAACTTAAACCTCCACAAGCCTATTCTTAAATGTAACATAGCTTGTCTTTCAATAAATTTAGATTTTTTGTTAGGAGATGCAGTTCTAGGCAGAGTTCACTAGATGGTAGCATAAAACTTCAGTTCAGGTACCTTGATCTACTAAAATTGGGCTTGTGGCTTTCTGAGGCAGTGGAAGCGTTTTATGCGTGCATATCTATCAGTGTCAGTAACAGGTGAATATTACAAAGAAATAATTTCTTCCACAAGATTACATAAGATTGCAATTAAATAAATATCCCAATTCTTTTCTATAGGAATTATTGCTGAAAGCTTTTATGTAACAATTTCAATCATTTTTTTTCTTTTTGTGCTGGGACATATGACTGAAACACAGATAGAAGTTATTGTCAAAATTCTGCCATATAAGGCCCCCCCCCCAATATTCTTTTTTAATACAACTTTATCCTGAAAAGTGAATCTGGAAATATGCCTCCTGATATTTTGTGTCACAAATATTTCTGTTTTAAAACAAATAAGGAATTTGTTCTACTTCTTCCTTTCTGCTGTTTTGTATTTCCACAGTGTTCAATGTATAGCCTGAGATTCTTTCTAAGCATCGTCATCAACAAGAACAGGGCTACCAAACACTTTCTGTTTTTCCTAAGCCATGTTCAGCCTTATTGTTTGATGGGGTTTGCATCAAAGTAACTGGCTGAAATGCTTCTTTCCAAAGAAAAACTTTAACTCTTGTTCATTTTCTAGGCTATGTTGGTTCTACAAAAGTAAGAGTATTGATAATTACTATTTCATAACTACAATTAATTTGATAACTACAACTGATAACTAGTTTTTCTCCAAAGAGAGCATACAGACAGAAGAAATCTGGAGTAAGTACCATTTACAGTTATTTTGTCAGAATAGGAATAAACTCATATGTTTATTTTATTAAAAACCACTTCCACCACCAAAAAAAAACCCCAAACCCCAAAACAAACCACCCTCCCAATCAAAACAAAGAAAAAAATTCCCTAAGGTATCCAAAGGAAAAAACAAAAGGTAAGATCCTTAGCTGAAAATTCAGCTACATTAAAGATGATAAAAATGTTACCATTGACTTAAAAGGATTTCCCCCCCCCATAAATCCACTAGCATGAACTAGCATCTATTGTAAATGGTATAAGAGAGCAGAATTAAACCTGGAAAATGGCAAAATAGACTGGTTCACATACCTTTTTCAGGACTACCTACATCATTTTTTTCCTCTCTTTGGGTGAGTGTACATTTAGATCTCAGCATGATAAAGTTGCTCAGATCAGAATCATTGTCGTACCATTTTGTAGCAAGTGTGAATGATGCAGATTTTTGACCACCGGATGAGTTGTCTTGTTTAGAAGACACATCTTTACAGCTAATTAATTCAGATGATTTGGGGAGTTTCTCTTCTTGGTTTAAGAAATAAATTGCCTCTTCTACCTTATTCTTTTTTATGCTTCCTCCAGTAAGCTCTTCCACAGATGTATTTTTATTGTGAATTTTGGGACATGATGCAGCACTCATATGTAGTGCAAAGTACTGCCTTTGAGTCTGTGGTGACACATAAAGATTAATTACTTTGTCTGACTGATGTTTTTTGGCAGAAAGCAGATCCTGGTTTGTCAAGGAATTCTTCTCTTCAAGGCATCCTAAAAAATAAAATTTAATTCCTTTGCTGCAACATAGATTTTTTCTTTTTTTTCTCCTGGGTGGAGTTAACTACTTTGGATAATTATAGAGAAACCATTTTTTTATTTGTCCTTTCTGCCTTCTCAGATCATTAGAATCGACTTTTAGAAAATTTGTACTGATTAGTCCTAAGTAAAAGTATACAATGTTGAAAAACAGAAGGCCATGCTAGTGTTAGGAGAAGTTTTCACCATCTGCCTTGTGCTTACTGGTATTAGATTTCTAAGGAAGTGGGATGCAAAACATTTCATTAGGAAGAAAGATTAAAAGATTATTTTTTTTAGAGGAAAACAAAGAAGTAAAGCATGCAATTATCCCCCCCTAAAGATGTGGTTCACTAGAACTGCAATTTTTTTGCATTGCTGCTGCACATGTTAAACACAGTAGCTAAACACTATACCTAAAAAGCAGTTAAGTGGAAATGTTGTTTCATGAGCTGTGCCTGTCTGTTTCACAACATAACATGTTACTTCCAGTCCTTGGAGCTCTACAGCCACAACTGGTACCTTGCAGTCAGGCCATAGTTATATAATAAAATCTAAATAACTTTTTGCATCTTGTTAAAGTTTGATTGATTGTAAATATGCATAATGGTCCATGAGGAATTCTAAAGTCTATGAGTGGGTCACGTTTGAAACCACAGCCAGCATAAAAAACCCCTCTGGATAGCATTACAAAATAAAGAATTTTCACTGTAACATACTCTCCCCACTGATCTTCTGCAGATAGGACTATACAAATAGCTGCTTTATTAACATATTCCAATGCAAAATTACTGTTTGTTAAGAAATGCTCCTGTATGAAATTATTTTATTAAAAAATACTATGGCTGATGGAGGCTACTTTTCATCTGCACATTAATAGATAAGGTAACTTGGTGAAGTTAAACACTTCTGTTCCTATGGTTTGTTCTAAGGTTGTGAAAGTATACCTTAATTGTAGTAGTGTTGCTACTTCATATTACAATAAAACATTTTGGTCTTGCAAATAAGAAATTTTCCATTTCCTTACTTCTTGGACGAATATAACTGGAGGCATATAATTGTAACTGTGTCATTCTCTGTTAAAGTACCTATCTTTGCCTTTTTATAACTTTTTTTTTAGAAAAGAAGATACTTACTTTCTAACTGATATGAGGTAAATTGTGTGAATGTTTCTACTTCTGTAGGAAGCAAACTGTTTGCATTACTGGCATCCATGTTTAATTGCTCCAAAGTTTCTATGGAGACTGGGTTTAAACCCAAATGAAGCCACCAGCCCTCCTCTAGTGAGCTAAGCATTGGTGCTTCTACCTCAACTTGCAGCACTTCCTTCAGTTCTGTAAGCGAATGACGCTGATAAACAAGTTTAACAGTCTGAGGTGCTACAAAAACCAGACATCAACATAAGATATTAATAAACTAGAAACATGAAAACAGAATGTCATTTTAGAAATGAAAGCTCCCAAGTACTGATGACCTACTACATATATCCATTGTTTATACTTCCATTTGTAACTCAGTGTCCATTAATAGACTTAAAAGCAGTTAGTGTTAGCAGAGCGAGTGTGCTTTTTACTTACTGAGTGTATGAGTAAGGGGCAGTGTTAAATTCTTTTCAGATCTAATGACACGTAGCTGCAAAACTAAAGTTACAAATGACCCTGTTCATTATCTCTGAGTTTACTTGTCATGCTTACAAAGATTTAACATAATCCTTACCTGAAAAGAAAATGAACTTAAATAAGTAATGAGCCTATCACACATCGTTTTCAACTATAAATTAATGTACAAATGAATTGGCCAACATAACAAGTCAATATACATAATAATCCTGAGACTTGTAAAGTGAAGGCAAATAAAATCAAATGAAAAAACAGTGGTAATGAGTATTCTGGTGCTCTCAGAAATAACTTGCAGCTTACTTTGGTTTTGTGTATTTTGCTACCTAACATGAACTCTGTACTTGTCAAGTTATTATTTTCCATTAACAGTACTTTTCTATTGATTGATACATATTTTGAAATATTATTTAAGGAAAAATAGCACACAGAAAAGAGTTCAACAGATTACCAAGTTTCAATTACCAGAGTTATTGAATATGATTAGTAGTAGTGAGCTGAACATTTTCGTTATGAAATAAAACTCTTCATTCAAATTACCTCCATAGAAGGATACATGACATAGCAACTTCTATGTTCCATACCGTAACTTTTTTTATATGTACTGAAAAGAATCAGATAATCCAAACTTTAGAAGGTTAAATTAATTGGATAAACTTCAATGGCTCAAAAGTTGTGCTCTGTAATATAACATTATCTTTTTCGCTATATTTTGTCCAGGTACATGGAACTCTTCAACATCAATTAGAAATTGATCATCAATTAGAAATCCTTACCGACCAACAAAAGAGAGTTCGTATTATCCCAGTACTTCTCTGATTGCCACACCAAAGATTCTAGGTATTCCCTAGAGGGCTCTGAAATCAAAATACTACAAAGAAAATAAAACAAGACTTGGAGGTATGAAGTTTAACAGCATTGTCTGTTATATAAAACTACCTTCTAAATATTTACTTTCTCTCTAAATTTTCAGTTTATTCATTCATTCACTCATTCATTACAAATTTTTCTTGTCCATATAGAGGGTCACTTCATGCAACACCATGGTAAACAGGAAGGAGTGAGAGAAGCCATCAAGGCTGGTTCATGAAGTAAAGCAGCACCAAATGAGAATTTTAGCTAAACTGTGGTTCCCTCTCTAAAAGGGTGTTTGAATTCTCTGCGCATATGTGAGAAAGATAGCAAGGCAAAAAATGCTAGTCTCGAAAACAAGATGAGAAGGAAAGGATGAATCAGTTCTGATCCTATGTCACTATGAAAAGGCTTAAATTCCATTGTTCAGATATCCCCAAAACACAGACAACACTCTCTTCCTGTATCTCTTTCTGTATCTCTTCCAGAGATTTTGTAGATGATACTTGCTCAACATATGTGTTTGCCATATATATAAGTACATGCATATACACACATGCGTACTTGCTATATACATAAAAATTTACTGTTGACTGCTCCAAAAAGTAGATTGGATATTCAGGCTATTAAGTCCCCCAGAAGAAAGAGGTCTACAGTAGTGACTGTAATTTCTTTTTTCAAGCTCCCCTGAAAAGCCACAGATGCACTCTGTCCACACAAACCACAAAATATATGCAGCTGTCTCAGAGAATAACTACCAATTCACAAATAGACTAACCTTGTGTTTGCACTAATTTTGAGGATTTATGATTTAAAGGGTTTATGACAGGATTTATTACAACAAAGTTTTCATTACCTGTTATCAGAAAGAGGAATAGGTTCTTCTTGAAGTCCTGTGCACAGAAAATCAATCCATAATCTCTGTTGTCTGCACGGAGGAGTTAAAGGTACTTCCATTTTGTCTTTCAGATATGGAACATATTTAGCTAGAAATTGCATAAAGCCCCACCCAAAAGAAAAAAAAATCTAAATCACAAAGCTACTAGTGAATGAAGCACACATACTTAGGAATTTTACACTAGTGAATTCTTGGATTAAAATACAAAATATTTTCATGGGACAAATTCACTATTTAAGCAATAAACCCCAAATACTTCACATTTAATTTCCAGACAGTTTGGGGATAACAATGTGTAGATCACATTCCTTTACGCATTCTGTAATGTAGTTCTGGCTACATACTCTTCCCATGTAAGAAGATTTTTATGATTAAATCACGAGGTACTATGCCTGAGGTTTTGATATTAAGTGTTCATGCTTGTTGGCCTTCTTAGATAGTTCCCACATAAATGAAGTTAAACAGATGGGAGAGAGACTTCAAACAGTATTGTGGTGGCTGTAACATTCCCATGAACGGACTCAGGAACTTCAGAAACAGACAGTAAGGATTTTAAAGACAAAATTACTCTTTCAAGCAGAATTAGTACTCATTATAATTTCTAGGGATGACCACTGAAATGAATTACACCACCAATTTTTTTAAAGCACTATACAAACAAATCTGGCATGTTAAATGTCCCCTGCAAGTCACTTTTCACATCCTTTTTTTTTGCCAATCATATTAAATGCAGACATTTTAAGGGATTGTTGGTTTTTACTCAAATCTATTAAGGAATTTGCAACTTTGTTGATTTCAGTGTCATTCCTTAAAAATTGGCAGTTTACATGCCCTGGTATTCATCTCTCTGGCATTCTTCTAGTAATATGTCTCGTTAAGCTTCACTAGGAAGTAGAGGTCACAACCCCCCCTGCCCCGAAACCAGTTCCCCCATGTTCTCTGAAAACTAACAGCCAGAAAAATTGTAAGTAAATAAGTGCGTCCATAAGGAAAAATACTTGTAACAAATTCCCTCTTCATTCCAACAGTCAATAAGCAGCTGTAATCTCCATAAACACATTGTTTGGCCAACTGGTCCACAGCAGGCTATGAATCAGCCACCTGCCCAGCTGCTTACAGCTGCTCCTTGTCTGACCTAACAGGCAGATTGTAGGTAGGAAGGCCAAGAAGGATAAAGGACAGCATTAGAAAGCCAGAGAATGTACAGTACGCATTGGAAAAAAAAACCCAAACCAATAAGAAATAAAAGTGTTTACAAAAGGAAGAAAGAGACTTCCAATCAATGTAATTTCCTTCCCATTTACTTAGAACAAAAAAAGCCCGTGAATTTCTGCTGTGAACTTCAGCTCACAAACTGCTTTTTGTGGTGAGAAACAAATTTAGCACTTTTCTTTGAACAGGACAGGAGCTCATCTCAGGACAGCAAACATTTCTGACATCTAAAAAGAACAGTTATTTCTCTTTGAGTGATACAGTTCATATTTGTTCTTGTCTAGTTATTTTTGCCTGTGAGACTGGAACATTTTGACCAGCATTACTACATTAGGTAAATTCTGCCTACACTCAGGATGCCACTCCCCTTCTCAGAGCATTAATGAATGAGTGAATTCTCTTGACCCTCAACCCCTTTATCAATAATCAATCAATTCCCCAGAGCTAGCAGGAAAGGAAAGCAAACAATGAAATGTTTACTGAAAATGCCATTATTTTATGCTTGCATCTCCTCTGAGTTCAAGTCAATATATTTCACTTCTGGTAACTCGTGAAAAGCAACATTAATTAGGATAAGACTGTAGGGCACCTCTGCTGACATTTGACACCAGATATAGGAACTCCATTAGCAAACGGTGTCTTAGGAGTGCATGTGCAGGTTTGCAGGTCTCTATGCTACAGATCTGAGTATATCCTAAAAAAAAAAAAGACAAGGAAGCTGTCTGTGCCCCAAGGATTGAATCTTGCCTGATTCAATGGCAGAGCTAAGCCAGCAAACTGCCAATGAAGATTAATGGCACCACTTCCTTTTAAAAAACAGTTTGAGGTGGTTTGACTGCTTATCTACTTCAGAAGAATGGACAATATCGTAGATAAGATCATGGCCAAGTCGTTATTACTGTATACAGGAGGAGGGTCCCAAACTACTCAGATCTACTGCACTTAAGCTTCTCCTGCTTATCATAAGCTTTAGAAGTAAAGAACAGGCAGTCAGCTCACTAGATTCAGATTACAGTTAATCATGATAGGCAATAATCTCCAGATGTTAAACTAAGTTTAACTTTGTCTTGGTGGGACAACACATGGTAGGTTTGCCTTGAGCTTTTAGATCAGACACTTTGAGCTGATATGATTGCTCCTACCAAAAGCCCACTACAATACAATATCAGGTGTGTGATGCTATTAGCCTGAAGGGGACAACCACTGGTCCAGTTTAAATCATATTGAAACTAGGACAAGAACAGTCTTGGTGTGGAGAAATCTCAGAATTTCTGAAGTATTTTAGTAACCGCTGGATGGAAAACTATTGAGTGAACACACACTGGAGGATACTACTGCTACTGTTCAATGCAATAATGGATAGACTTTTTCCAACACAGGATATACATTAGGATGAGAGGTACATGTTTATTCAGGTATTGCCACTCTGCCCAGATCATATCAATTTGCAAATGTCACTCTTTGTGCAGGCTTTTCTGCATGAAATTAAAGGTGAAAAACGTCACCAGCACAGCCATTTTTCTGCCTGTCTTAGCCAGAAAACATTAAGCTATGAAAATAGTAGGGCTAGCAATAATGTCCATTATTTTGAGAGGTTAAAACTGGAACCTGAAGAAATTTTAACTGAGGTTAGATGTTAGTCTGAACAGTCAGATACCAAACCTGACTGACATTGGTATGCTTTGTAACCAGCATGCCTGACTGAGTTTTCAAGCTCTTAAAGGTGGGTACGTATAAAGGATTTCCTAATGCCAGTGTAGGAGAAGCCATGATTCGACGCACACATCAGCAAATATTCAACACTTTCAGTTTATTTCTGTGGAAAACAGCTCTGGTGACTATGTGATTTAATTTCTTGATCACACAGCATTACTGAACCATTTGCAAACCAAAATGTCCGCACAGGAGTTTTGAACCTCTAGAAGTTATAAACTCAGTACTTCTCCCTGGATTGTCCTCCATCACCCTCTTCTGAAAGCATTTACATAAGACTTTAACAAGAGTTAAACTGTGCTCCTTGACTCCACAATTTTAATCAATGTGCCTTGACTTTCCTCTGCCCTCTCTGGGTAGGTAAGTTGTTACATAAAGAAATCTAAAAAGCTAATCAAGTGCAAAAGATATAGACACCACTTGCAGCCAAAAGCAACATGAATGAACTGTAAAAAGTCGATTATGTTTAACTTTTAAAACTCTTGAAAGGAATATGGCACTTTGACGTGCTTATGGTGCAGGTACAAAATAGTAGATTACACAAAGCAAACATTCTTACTTTATGTCTATATGGTGTATTTATTCCCAAGAACAGAATATGGGGACAATCACTTGAAGAATTTATTTTAAATACCACCCCTTGATTTATGTAGATGTTCCTACCTGACTCACAGAATTCCAACATACTTCTACTATCACTGGAGCAAGCCTCTTGTGGTATTGGACAGTACTTGGAAATTTCTATTTTGTATGTAATTTCTGCTTTGAAATCTGAAAACAGATTTTTAAAGGTGCCATAAATGAACCATTTATTCCTTTTTCCTGTCAGAGCAATTTCTTTCTATCTTTTTACTGAATCTCCATAATATATTGTTAGGAAAAAATACAGTTATGTTTAGTAACCCCAAATGCCATAGCCGATCAAAGCAGTGCTCAGTCTCATTCCTTAAAGGTGCCAGAGAAAAAAACTACAATATAGTATAGTCACTATCTGAACTATTCAAAGTTCTTACAACTACAGTGATGTGATTTCTGGAACAAGTAGGTAGCCTAAATATTGTTTACTAGGAGTTTGTGTATGTAGATTATCTTGCTACTAAAAAGGACTAAAACAGAACAAGAAAGAATAGTTAGGGCTGACGTCTACAAAATCCTCAAACCTCTGCAGTGGAGTTTGGTCACTCAACTTGGAACATCACACGTAGGTTATGATGTACTAAATGTATCAAAAGGAATGTGCATGAAACTGCCTTAGTCAAATATACACTTTTGGAAGTTTTGCTCCTGTCTTCAATAAGAGACTAGATTGCTCTAAATTGCTGTCCTATCAGAAAGAGAATTCAGCACACACCCTCCACATTCAGAAACATGTATCTTGCTTATTTGAGCTGCTTTCTGTCCACCAAAAAAGTGCCTTTCTTCACTTCTTTGCCAAAACTAATGTAAACTGTTTTTTTAAATCAAAGTAAAAAAATCTCAAGCATTGTCTTTTTCTTTTAATTACACAAAATAACTGTCATAGGTATCAATCCAATAGCTAGTAAGTGTTATTCAAGTTGCCTTATCTGTAGTACAAAAATATTTAATAACTTCTCTTAAATTGCTTTAAAGAAATTACTAATGTCATTTAGAATATTCTTGTTATCCATGGAAATATTTAATCCTTTTTTCCAGAAATCTGCTTTTGTTCACAATTACAATGTAATACAAGCAATTCATATATTATGACTCTACTGCATATAACCCTTTTAGGGATGTCTGTCAAAGTAAATTAATTACAGATAAGACAATGTAACATTGAATTTTTACATTTGTGGTAGACTGGATATTATGAATCACAGCTCATGTTACATTTGTTTCCAAGATTACAACACAACCATGGATTGAACCAAGTGGCAAACAGTTCACTTCGGCTACTTGAGGAGACATTTCTAATACTCAGAGATTTGGGTATAGCACAGTTAGTAGTCTCATACACAGAAATTCTCATTTAATAGGCTATGATGTAATTCATAAGGCAACTAAATATAAAAGAGCTAGACTGTGTTAAGCATGTGCAAATGAAAGGAAAATCAGGTCAAGAAGCATTTAAGAAAACGAATCCTCACCTTCTTTGATCATCTCTTTGCACACGTCTTTATCAGCCATAGTTTCTGGAGCTAAATTTAACAAATCTTTCAGTTCCAAGTATGATGGATTCTTAACAGAATCTGATCTGTTATTGCTGGGTTTGCAGAATTCTAACTCAACAGGCAACATGAAATACTGAAAAATATTAATCACAGCAGAATGGTAAGTAAATTTCCCTTGTTGTTACTGTACATTCTAAGCTTTTTCAAAATCTTGAAATAGCTTAATTCTAACTCAAGCTAAAAGCTTTTAGGAAAGAAGTCATGTGACATTTACACAGCATACACAAGGCTTTGTTCTACAGAGAAAAAAAAATAGTGTTACAAAATTTCAAATTGAGTCAGTAGAGTATGAAAAGTGGATCTGAAATTATAGTTCCCAATCAAGTAAAATCCTCATTTATTTAATTGAAAGTTTGGAGGTTTAGAATTTTGAAAATGGAGCAAAACATAAATTTGACTTCTTTTAAAAAAAGAAGCCAAACTGGGCCCCCAAATCCCAGAGCATGTATTGGAACTTTCCCTTTCCCATGCACTTGTAATGTCTTCCTGTGCTGGTTCATTTTTATTCTTAGTGTAAAAGTACCTACATAAAACTGCCAACACATCAGGTCCCAGGAGAAACAACTGATCAGAATGGAGATTCCCAACAACAGAATCCAAGAATTAAAAAAACACAAATAATACCAGTGTTTTCTGATCTTGAAAATATGAAGGTTACAAATATTTGGCAAGTATGAGAAGAATTCAGTAAAATGACTTGCAGATGAACAAACACTTATGCATAACATAAAGCAATCACTAATATAATGATTATTAAGAAACAACATGATGATACCTCTTCATCTTTTACAGATATGGTACAGAAGTTCTCTTTAATCCCCTGCAACTCTTTTTTACTCTCTTGTATCTCCATTTCATTTTGGAAAGTCAAACATCCCCTTTAAAAGATAAAAAAATAAAACAAGTGACTTCTTTGTATTACTTCATATCTAAGACCAAAAGTCTTAGTGGTAGCTTTCACAGCCATATATGTTGCAAAAGTTGTTTTTTTTGTAAATCCATGCTTTTATAAGACAGCAGTTCTATGGGTTGCTGTACCAACCTGTGTAATTAACTGAAATTATTTTTCAAGAAATAGTACATTATATAGAGAGTAGAACTACTTAATATTGAGACCTGCTTTTAAAAAGTTACAGCAAAATTGTTCATCATCTCAATACGAAAGTCCTGCCAGGTAAAAAATACTTTCCGCAAAAGCTGCAGACCTGATTTTTTCTAATGTCAAATTTTTCTGCTATATACAAAATTTCTATATTTTATCTATCTATCTATCTATCTATCTATCTATCTATCTATCTATCTATCTATCTATCTATCTATTTGTATTCTGTAACATCGACATTATTTATTTTTTGTCACCTTTCACTTCTATTTTCAGGAACCATTCAGCACAAAAGAAGGCAGACTGTCTCACTGTTAATTAAAATGCAAGCTAAAAGTAAGTTCCCTAGTTTAACTGATAAACTTTTTAAATGCCAAGAAGTAAAACTCATGGTGAGGCTACTACTTGTTTTGTAAAGCAAGGATACAAGCAGAACAGGGACCAAGATTTTTAAGTAGAAAAAAACCCTTTCACCAGGCTTCCCCCCACCATGGCCGTTACAGGCATTAAACCTATAATGACTTTTTAGGGGTATAGCTTCCTCACATGTTCCTGACACCACCACTCTCCTGGAGGAATACTTTAGACTGAAAAGTATAAATTGTTCTATGCCTAGTCTTGGGATGCCCACTGAATTTTATCTTAAGAAGAAGCCTGTCTAATTGTATCTCTTTGTCTAAATGCATCTCCCAATGTGCTCCACTAGGAGATTTGGACTCCCACCTTGAGAAGGCTGGTGACGTTGCTAGTAAACTGCAGACCAGCAGGTCGGGGCTATTTCTGTAAAGGTTCACACTAGCATTTTTTTCTCCCGTGACCGGTATTTCTGGAAGTCATTGCAGAGTTTGGATCATATTCTCTTCACTGGATATTTACAGTATTCACATGTGCATAGTCTTGTGTTCAAGACTCACTGTGAGATCGGGGCTTGTGTTTGAAAAAAACAGGTAAACAACCCCACTCCTCCCTGCTCTGTTACTATATAGATATAGTTAAATCAGTTAAAATCTGCTTTGCCTTACTTATGAATCATGCAACCCTATCAAGTGCAAAGGAAGCTATACAAGTCATCCAGACATGGAGCAAATCAGCACAAAATTTAGCCAGACTTTATGAATGTATGTACACAGATGAACACATTTACAAAATAGTAAGCACATTCTGAATATAACTTATAACCGGTTTATTATACTAGTTTCTTCAAATTTCTGTCATAAGGCATCATTCAATCAACTTAGCAATATGAAAGTGAGCAAAAACATAAGAATAATTAATTTTTGGACTTGAAGTAATACAATTCAGCAGCGTAAGAGCACAGATTTATTGACCGCGTGACTGAGAGGAGGGAAAGAGGGAACAGAGAAGCATGTTCCTGGCTCAAGTAAATTTAGTGCCATTTTACTGATAGGGAATCAGTCAATCTGAGGGAGGACCAGATTCCTTAAAGATGGACATTTTTTCAGTATTCCAAAACTACAATCCTGAGCACATTTCAAACTTACAGAATGTACAAATGACATAATTTCATTTACCTAGTTTTCTTAAATAATGCAGATAAATTTAATCTTACTCATTTTTTTCATAAGTAAGAAGAAAAGCTGAAATCTTTACCTGTTGCAAATATAAATTAGTTAAAAAGTTAACATTCAACAGAAGATGTTAAAATATTAATGGCATTACACACAGAATATTATTTATGTTTAATATTATACAATAGATACCTGAAAATGTCCTCTTCTGTCAAATTCTGTCCTTCAAAATCTAAAAGGGGATCTTTCACCAAAAAAAACTGTAGTCTACTCAGAAGTATAGATGAAGTAGGCAGCTTTTTACGAAAATTTTCAAGATTATCAATAAAAACAAGTTCCTCTTCCATATATAAATCTGAAAAAAATAATAATAAGGTTAACAAACAATATAAACATAATAAGAATTATCAGAATGAAGAGAATTGTTGAGCAACTGTTGGAATGCTGTAAATGTCAGCAAAACAATAACTACTTTTTACTTCAAATATTTTAGGATTTTTAAGCTTTAAATGCAACAAATTCTAGACTTCCAAAGGTTCACGATAAACTTGTTTTCTTTTGCTTTTTCTTTTGTTTACCTAATACCTGTTAAAAAGAAAAAGTACTTTCTTTTCATTCCCTTGTTTGCATTGTAAAGTACACTAAAGGAACTTTTGAGGTAGGTTTTGGCAAAGAAACAGTTCAGTGCAATTTTTAATGTAGAAATGAGGCAGTCTTTCCATACACATCTAAACCTAAATGCAGATTCTCTAACTTTGAAGCAAGAAAATACTTAGCTACAAAGTAAGCAGACAAAAAATATAGCTTACAAATTATTATGATTTCAAGAAAGATGACATTATTCTTAATTCTTTTGAGTTTAGACTACTACTCTCCATGAGACAGAACTGATGCAGTAATCACAACTCTATTATTTGATGCAATCCTTTACATTTGCAATATAATACACACACATACATACATACACATATTATACATATATAATATATATAGAAGGGAAAACAGAGTTTTTTGTTTTTCTTTATTTTTACTAGCAGGGAAGCCTCCTCATTCCCACATTCCCCTTTCACTCCCTGAATGAATCCCTATCCTTAATAACCTGCCTTTCCTTCCTAGTGGCTGGAAATGATAGATGCTGATTATGTCCTCCCGGAAACTGTTTTATGCTGCTAAAACAAACAGATCCCCATAAAGAAATCTACCAATTAAAAAATACATGCCTTGTTATACAATGCCTCTGTTTAATATGAACAGTTTGGGAGAGTCTTCTAAACCTTCTACTTAAGATAATAATAGCTAAGACACAGGAAAGCATCTGAATTATTTTTATTCTCTTTGTAAGCACACAATATAGAGAGCTTTATTAATTATTGAAACCGTCTGCCATGTGCCACCTAACTTTTTAAAAAAAATCAGGTAATTACTTAATCAGATGAACTAAGATTACTGTCTTTTAATTATTAACTGTAATAGACTTGTATTGTAGATACTATGTTCCTAGTAAATGTTATCTTGTACAATATTGTATCAAGAACCACCTGCCTCCTCCCTGGGACTGTGGAAAAAAACCTCTTAGTACTTGATATTACTTTCCTTTTGTAAAGTAATATAATTGACATATATATATATATATAAGAAACTGTATTGAAAATATAAACCTGATAGTTCAGAATAATAACTGGTAATATTGAACAGCTGAATCCAACACTTTCTCAACATTTTGCTTTTGGGGGTCAGAATTAATTATATTTATTAGGATGCTACTAATGAGAAAATATCAGAAAATACATAGGAACACTACCCAATTAGAACTATCTTTATCCCAGCAACAAAGCAGAAACTGCTTACTTCTTTCCCTCCTTGACATGGTAAAAGAACATGCCACGAGGACCTAATTTTATTGAGGTACAAAGGATCATTAGCATTTTGACCAATGCCAGATAAGATCTACTTATTGTGATACTTTTTGTTACCTTCTGCCATACATTTTATCAGCCTGAAACTTCTTTTGGCTTGCATCTATCTTGAACTGTTAAGACAAGCCCTGCTTTTCTGGTGAATAAATCTCTCTTCAGTGGTTATAACTTCTGCAATTGCAAAGGCTGTGATCACCCAAATGATCTCTTCAGCTAAGGATCATGCACAAGAAATTGTGGAAGTTAACAAGCTGACTCCACAAAAAGTTAGAAAACAGTGAATTAAACACTTTACCTTGCCATTGTTGTTTAAATTCAGTGGCATAGTCAGTCTTCAAATATTTGTCTTGTGTGGATTCTTCCTTAAAAACATTTTTCATAAGTAAAACAGGTCCTTCTATGCCAGTCTGAGAGCACGGATTTGAACTTGGAATAACTTCTATTAATTCATTACTAATACAGAATTCTACAGAGGCAATAGGTTTCCTAAAAAAGCAGAAAAAAATGTCTGCTACTTAAGCTGTTGCAAAAGCATTGTGCTAAATTCCCTGACTCTTCGGTGAATCAACTAAAAAAGATACTCTAAGAACTTTGATAATCACCGTATTCACTGAAGAACGGAAATTACAGTTATCACAGTTCGCTAGATCCACAGTCAAGTTACATGTTTAATTCTTCCCTAAGAAAAATCACTTTAAGTTTATCCCCAGCATTAAGTTGAACAAAAGGATAATGGCTAGAAAAAAGCATTAACCTATTGATGTCATAACATTTATGACAAAAATTTGCTGCTGGGTTAAATGAATAGACATGTTTCAAAAATCATGCAGGAAGTCCACTTAACTGCAGTAGGGAGAATGCAGGATAAATGAAGAAACAAACCCACTTCGTTTTCCTGTCATTTTTTATACTAATCTCAATAGTACTATTATTTGTCAGAAAAAAACCTGCTTGCCAAATAAATAGCAAACTCTTTTGACTACAGAAAAAATATATCATAATCCTGAGCTAATTATGGATCCAGACAAAATATTTGTAACTGCTAATTAAAATACGGTCACATTAATGCTATGTTATTCATATAAATTGACTGGAACAATAAACTAGCTCTGACTGATGAGTGCTGACATTCCTGAAAACCCTCAACTTTCTGCTCATCTGTACTTATTGAACTTAATATTCTAATTTCAGAGAAGTGAGTTCTCAGCTGTGCATCTTATTGTTTTATTTGGTTTTTTAATAATCCTTTGCATTACACAGTCTTGGTATTTGCTAGACATCTGGAGGTAAATGTCATAAATGGAATCAGTATATGAGCGCACTTCTGAATTTCTGTATAGACCTTCACATTTAGGCAGCAATAGAGAGGAATCTCTACTACACATCTTTAAAAACCAACTCTTTTACAACATTTTTAGTACAGCTCAAAAGTTAATTTTGAAACTACAAGTAGTATAGTTCACAAGAAATAACTATGCAGTATTGATAATAATTAATGTCTAAACTTTGACATGGCATAGGCCTTTGAAAATCCACAAACCTTAGAACACTGTGCCAAGTTACACATGGGCCAAACCTCACTGGGTTTCCCTATAGTTTTATAGATAGATCATGCCTGAGTGAGTTGCTGATTTAAGACTACCTGGCCCAGCCTTCTCCAGAGTCAAGGCCTTAGTAAGGCTGCTCTGGTAAACAGTAAATACTTTAAATGACAGACTACTCTGTCTGGAAACAAACATGTTCAAGTCATATAGCTATGCTTGTACAGTGTTTTGAACATAGAAGGCACTACATTAGATTTAATGTTACTTAGCTTCAATTAGATCTATACAATATGAAGTAAAAGTTTCAGCAGTATGTTTGAAATATGGACAGTTGAGTCCCATCATCAAAAGAAACATGGCAATTAAATATATGTACTAAAGCTAGTAAAGGGATTTATCCAATTAAGTCATTTGGCAGTTTCTAGGAATTATAGACTCAGTTTCTTACATCCTTTCCTGCCAGGTGTCCTCTCACCCCTGCCTAGGCAGTCTGTGTCTCCTCCGTGTTTTTTCCCCACTCAGTGTTTTTCTCCCACTTGTTTCTTGTCCTCTTTTTGTTTCTTAGCTTTCCAAGGAGATATTAGGCTCCTTGGCACTTTAGATCAGTTTTCCCTAATATATCAGTTCACTTCACTTACCCCTTTGATCAGTCATTCACACTTACACTCCTCACTGTCTTACATGAAGAACTTTTAGCAAAAAAAATCACAAACCCAAAACCCCAAGTTGACAAGGTTATGTCAAAATACCACTTCTCCTAATCTAGTTACCTAAATTTTTAGACACACAGAAAGGCATAAAAATATACACAAACCCCTTATTTAGTTGTAAAAACTTGTGCCTACTGTTAAAAGAGAACAAAGTCATCTTCTGAGCAGTCTTAGACTAGAATGTATTGAATCCTATGTTAAGCAATCCAAACTGAACTCAGTTACAACCATATTTCATATCAGCACATCTGGGACAAATTTTGATAATTATTATGCCAAACCATAATTAAGACTAGAATCTTTTAACTAGACAGTTATAAATTTTTTTTACAGCTCCAGGACTACAGTTCTCCTGTAGCCATACCCAGCAATGGACACTGTACTCCAGAAAAAATGCCTCCATTGGTTTGAATGACAACAGCAGAACATTTTAATGCTTGTTTCTAACCAGTTTTGAAAAGATTGTAACACATTGCTCATTTCCTGCCACTGCCGTTTTTACAATTAGAAAGAATTAGTGTTATCTATAAATTTACTTGTTACACTATTCAATCCCTGTTCCTTACTAACAGTAAATCTACTGAAACACATTTAATGTAGGATAAGTTTTAAATATCCAAAATAAACCGCCTACCATATTTAGTGCTTATTCCTATCTCTTTTTTGTGTGTCTTGCTCTGCAAATACATGGCAGTATATTATGTTCCCGACCAGGAATACTTATAATGACTTGTGAGGAATTATGTGTATTAATACTGCTTAGTCCCACTCACAGGGAAACCACTATCCTAAAATAGCTGAGTTTCTTAGGTTCTCTTTACTTACGTTACACAGAATGCAAAGCACTTGAAGAACCTGAAGCACAAACACATCCTTTCCTCCTAAGTTTAACTCCTTGCTCCTTAATTCCTAGATTCACTCCAATTAATTTTTCACTGGTACACAGGCTAAGCCTAGTTCATTTTAAAATACATTAAGTGAAATAATCTCAAATTTTCTGTACCTGCAGTCTAATACATGCACTAACTTCCTTAGGTTTATCTGGATGTTATGACTAACAAGTGCTAAAACAACAGGTAAAAGTAAATGCTCTTTTGTCTAATAAACTTCTTCATTCTTGGCATTTAATATCCCTTGAGTTGCCAACTAACTGACTCTTGAATTGCTCACTGTTCATATCTAAACTACACTGTGTCTTTATAACAACTTCTTCAGGAATTTCTTTTTCTGTTACTGTTATTAGTCTAGACAATGTCTTAGGTGATATCTTTGCATGGGTTTTGCAGCATCCTCATAACATCTATTACTCTCTGAAGGTGCAAAGATGATTATATTACATACATTTATTAGTCTTATTTGTGAAGATGCAGAATGTAATTTCAATGGTTCTTCAGTGCAGCTTTCAGCATTAATCTAACCTATAGTTCAAGCTCATTATAGGGCAGAATCATTTCAGACGCAATTAATTTCGTAATTATCTTTTTGTCATAATATCTAAAAATCTATATAGTTTTCTTTAAAAATGCAGTGGTGTACTGGTTACATTGATAGTCATGCTGGACTGAATTAAAACCTGAAAATATAATCAAATATTTCCAGTTCACAGGATCACAGAATCATAGAATAGTTGAGGTTGGAAGGCATCTCTGAATGTTATCTAGTCCAGTCCCAGTAAAGCTACTCAAATGCAAATCTCAGAATAATATTTGGGGGTTGGGTTTGGCAACCAATTGAAGTAGGTACATTTTTTTTAACTTTGATTTTGCTGTTTCCATAGCAATATAAAATTTCTGCACCTCTGCAAAACGTTCTTTTTGTTTAATTTTTTTTTTTAAATTTTCCATTTTTTATGTTCAGCAGTTAAAATCAGCCCAACTTTGACATAATGTGCCCTCTTTACAACTCAAATGTTATGGGAAAGTTAGGGGTTCAGGTTCAAATTTTTAGAAGTACTCAGCCATTTCTTCACTTAGAACTGCAAGCTTGAGGACAAGATGCAACGGAGGGCCTATACAGCTAAAAGGTAGCCACTTCAATGTATATTAGTTAACTGAACCCTAGAGATACATGAAATGACAAGATGAGAACGGCTGCTAGCCTATAGAGCGCATTTCCCATCAACTCAAGGGAGGAATGCGAGCATTACAAGGAAACCCACTCAATTCTCCTACAAAGTCTTATAAAATACTTCTCTCACTATTGTGTTCAGAAGGTAAAGACTAGTACTATGGATCCAAAGGAGCAAACTTGAGAACGTTTTCCAGTTATTTGTTGCTTTTTTTTTTCTCAAAAAAGAAAAGGGGAAGTTGTATTAAAAATCCCAATCAAAATAATGTTGAAAGGTATGAAGGAAGTCACTGAAATGTTAGGAAATGTTTAACTGGACTTTGACCCTGTTTAAAAACTGACACTACGTTATGCCATACTGGCTACTCTGGTAAAGCTGTGATCATAAACAATTTATTTTTTTTCCAAATCTTCTGGTTGACTGAGTAATGAAAATTGTTGAGTGCTCTTATTTTCTCTATTGAGCATATGGCCAAAACCCAAGATGAACACAAACACACTATCTTGGAAATTTCTAATACCATTGTGAGAAAAACAGAAAATGAACTCATTAATATTCACAAAATTTCCACAAAAATGCTAATATTATAATCTACATTCCCTCGAACAAAACCAAGACGCTTATGGTGGGTGCCAATCTAGGATATCAAAGCCCTAGTCTTTCAAAGTATGTGGCATTTCTCCTTGTTAAAGCACTAGTACTCTCCAACCAGCTTCAGTTATGAGCAGTCATCTTCTTTAGGTCTGCCAGAAAATAAGAGGAGCACATTCAGTGGATAATTGCAGAGCTTTTGGTTCAAATGACTTGCCCAAAATCACACAGGAGTTTTGACAAAGCCAAAACCAGAATTAGTTCCCCAGGCAGCATTCAACTTCCTTACTAAGCTCCAGGAATTACCTAATACTGGGAAAACACCACCTCTGCAGAGTCTATTATGATTATTAACTAATGATCAAAGAACTACACAGAACACCAAGAGAGTTGATTGCCCTTTTAAATTAAGGGTAAAGATTTTTTTCCCAAAAAAACTCCCACTATGTGCTTTTTATTCTACTTTTCTTCTCCTGCAGTAACTATGTTTTTGAAGAGGTATGCACTTTCTTTTCATGCAGTACCACTTCTAAAGGAAAAGCATCACTAGCTTGCTACAAGAGGCAGAATTTCATAGCCCACGACATCATTCATCGCACAGCCCTGATCCACTCTATGAGCATGACTATTTCTGTACCATGAATGAGCAGGGGTTATGCCAATGCAATTAAAGACTGTATCAGAGTGAAATCACAGAAGAGCACGACTGTAAGGTAATGGCAAGCCTGGCGCTGGCAGTTTCTGTACGGGATTACTTAATTCTGCAACTACAAGTTTTCTTCACAACCATCTTTTTATGCAGATTTGAATATAACATAGAGTTTAGACTGGCCTGTAAAACCAAAAAAATGTAATTTCTTCACTTCTTTCACACTGATAATAGTTTGAGAGCAGAAATACACACAATTTACTGGTTTTGCAGAACCATAATTTTCTTTCATGTATTATGTATGCTGTAAAGACCGTGTTGCAAACCTGTTTTTAAAATGAACTCTATTTCAGACTTGATCTGATACATTTTGACTTTATATATATAACTTTAAAATAAATACATCTATCTTGAATTGCTATAATGCAAGTTTGACTTTCTACAGTTGCCTTTCATACCTTTTCAAAGATGCGTAAATACCTTTCTTCAAATAGTTTAATCTACAGTTGCAAGAGATAATTATCTTAGGAAGGGGGGAAAAATGTCTTCACGGTTTACTTGCTGTTCATGAACAGATTTCAGAGACTTTCTCCAATATCATAAATTATACAACCATTACAAAAATGAGATAAAGAATCAGAGAACCCCATAAAAACACAATACTACTTCTAGCAAAAAAGCCATCTTTAAGCTATTTGCTAAAGTGTACAGCTCCATTGCACTGTAGACTTGCTACTGTCAGAAAAGATTTCCATATTCTGTTATCATCACTAGCTTATGATTCACAAAGTATCTGAATGATATCAAAGGAACCATATAGGTTTTTAACGTAAGGTTACTGACTTTTCTAGGAAATCCTCCACAGATAAACTTTTCTTCCATTGATCCAGTACTGAAATAGCAATCATGTTCTGTGTTGAAGTAACTGAGACAAAAAGAGAAAAAGAATCACACAGAAAATATTAATTTTTATTTTTATGTATTGATCAAACCATTGCAGAGGCTAACCAAACTTTACACAGGACAGACAGAAGAAAAAATGCCTTTAGTTTCCATTAGCAAAAGTAAACACAAATACACCAGAAAAATCCAAATATTTTTATAAATATTGTTACCTCTATGCTTAGAAATCCTCACTTTTTCCACATCTCAAAACCTCAGCATCATCTTTCAAACCTCTCCCAGCTAATCAGATTTAGTGTTTTACTTATCACTGATCATTGCTTTTCTTCCATAAGCAGACATTAAGTTTTCCAGAGATTTCTACAAACTAATCAAATATGCCCCTTATTTATGGTGCCAAACACAAATAAATATTCATTACCCATTTGTTTCTACTTAGGCAATGAATACATTCTACCTTCAAGAGCTATATGAACTGACACACTGCTGCTCCCAGAATTATTATTTTTTTTTTAACCAGACTTATCATATTATGCACAAACACAAGCTTTTCCTTTAATCCATAGTAAAGCTAAATTAAAACTTAAGGACTATATAACCTACTTCTAGTCCATGGCCTCCTATACTTGTCATCAGCAAAGAGTCCATTGAGATGATACTTTTCATCTCGATTTAAACAGGGAGGAAAGCAAAGTGATAATCTCCAGATGGAAAACTTCTGCCTTGCCATTCTCTGCACAAAAAAGGCATGTGACAAAATTGTGAGAGACTTCCATTCTTTTTATCTACTACCTCTTCAAACAGTCCCACAGTTTCCAAGTGTATTCTACTAGAACATGATATTTTATATTCAATCTTCATTTTTTTGTAAAACTGACACAGTCCAAGCTAATATATTGGAATTTACCTGACCTGATATTTAGCTTCTAATATATGCTTCTGCATATGCAGCACTGCATATATGTTTAGTTACACTTACCTAAACCTTATATGTGCAATTACAAGGGCTTACCTTAACACTTTAATTGGTCTCCTGAACTGAGACTTGTATAAGCTGACCAGAAACAATTTAAAATCATTCCTACTTGTTGCTGTTTTAAGTGGTCATAAGATTCTAAAGCCTCTCAGCTTTCATGTGCCATTATGAGCTAACAAAAGCCCTTTATAAATCCTTCTGTCTAAAATAAAAACAACAGGGGAGCATGGTAGTAACGGAATTCTAGAATTAAATAGTCAATGTGGCAACTTTAGTGATACTTCACTGAAGACCACCTTCAATAAACTAACAGTTCTTTTATCAGAAAAGGCCATGTGCAGTACAGTATAAATAGCACAGAACCACAGAATAAACAGTGAGTTTAGGAAGCAGAGAAAAATGATTCTTACACAGGGGTTTGGATTTAACAAGTTTATAGCTTAGAAAGAAGTTGTGATCAAAAATTCTGGGGTGTAAAAGGCATAATGGAAAAGGCAACTAGCTATAGAAATGTGGGAGAACATAATGAATGACACTAGAAACTTCTCTCTAGTTCTATGTCCAGTGCCTGACTTCAGCTCTGTTCCTGCAAGTCCTAGAAATGTCCACCCATTTCAGCATATGCTGTCAAGCCAGTTATAGCCTGTACCATTAGAAATCTCAGGTGACAAACTAGAAATAGTTCACTGACTTGGATTGCTACCAGAACAACAGTGCTATTTGCGCATTTGTCAAACCTTCCTATATAGGCAGAGAGAAAATGGGGGTGGTGGGTGGGAGAGAGACAAGAAAAAAAAAGAGACGACATGGGAAGCAATGTAAACAAACATTGTCACTTCTGTGAGAGGTTATCATTACAGATTCTTTTTCGGTTTCAGTTTAATCCTTTGTGGGATTGTTACAATTCTGTAAGTGCCAGTTAATTTTAACAAAAAAGGCAAAAAACTATTGCCATCACAGCATCTTTTCTTTAGAAGTCTCTTGTAAAAATATAACCAACACTATACTGATCCAATGCTTTCCCTCTTGCCTAAGTCAAAGCATAATGTTTCCCCAGTGACCTTCTGCTTTACAAATACTGAACAAAGGCAGCAGAAACAGACAACTGCAGGCAACTGGATCTAGGTCTTCTACATGTTACTGGCCATACATCAGTTTAAATAATCTCTCTTGAAGTTACTGCTAAAACAACTGCATTTATTGTAAAATAAAATACAGCTACTGAAGTTCCTGGTAGAGATCACAGGAACAGCTGATGATCACCTTTCCCTTCATTATAACAAGCTGTAAGGGTTGTGACATAACAGCTCTCAAAGTACTCTTAGGTTACAGAAGAATGACCTGCTGGAGTTTGTAGAAACTACTGAACGAGCAAATACAAGCAATAATATGACAGCGATCAGAAATAAATTTTAAACACCAATGTGTAGTTTTACTGAGGCTAACTTTATTTTAATAGCTAAATTTGTTTGCAATCACTTATGTTTGTAAAGTGGAATAAATACGTACAATGGCCTTAAAACAGGAAAATTGGGCATTTTACAGAATATTTTAAATGAGTTTGTTCTAAGTGCACAGTTAAGCTGAATTAGTTCACTTTACAAAGGCTGCTAATAGTCTTTCTTGCCTTTTTCAAACATACAAAAGTGGTTTTCAAGGTCATTATTAATGGCTATGGCATTTAATGAATACATATTTACCACTGTTTCTGAAGGAAATGTAAAGTTCTCTGCAAATTTCCCTTCTAACCGAAAGATATTATGTACATTTTTATAGTTCCATACAGCTTGCATATCTTGTCAGTTTATAACATAAGAGAACGTTGAACTTCTAAGATGACTTTGTAATCACACCTACAACACTTGGTAGCATGAGGAATCTAACTCCGTGTCTTTATGAGACACAATAAAGACTGAAAAGTCTCCTTTCTTTCAAAGATATATCTTTACTGAGCAGCTGGAAAAACTGTATCTGGGGTTCATCATGTCTCGCCACCTCATTTCTCTGCTCACACACTGGAAATGTCCCCCCTTGGCAAAGCACCACTCTGCCAGAGAAGTTTTTTATTTGGCTCATAGCTTTTCTTTGACAATGTAAATAAGTAAAATCTCAATTAAGTAAGACAGTCTGCTTCAGTGATAAGCAGTTGGTAACACCACACAGATGTACACAGGAGGGAAAACAAGACTTCATTAGGTTTCCGTCTTAACTGATCAACATCTATAAAGACAAAACATTCATTGTAAATGTGAAAAACACCCTGCTCTCCATGAATTTAATCTAAAACATTATAAAAACTCTTCCCTACCATCAGCAGGGAATACAGTGTTGTGTAACACTATCCTAATACATATTAATGTAGCTAGAAAATTAGATTCATTCTCCAAAAAGATAAGTAATTGAATTTTATGCATTAGAAAGCATAGTGCACTCTCCAAAGAAAGCTCCAAGCAGGAAACTGGCTATAAAACACAATTAATAAGTGTAATAGACACTAAAAAATTTTATGCTCTTCAGTTTTGGAAAAATTGTACTTGAATTTTTTTTATTAAAAAAACATGTAAACACTTCACTATGTTACCCCGGCAAATGCAGTACAACCACCTCGCTGAACAGAATTCCTGAGAAAGTAGTTCTCTTTTTAATGTGCACTCAGTCTTTTCTTCAGTTACTGCCATATTTCTTTCAGAATATTAAGAGAAATAATAAAACTATACCTCATATAAATAATCTGTTGAGTGATACTTTAAAGCTGCAAACATCTTGTTTTGTGATGTTGTCAACAGTTCATTTGTCTAGAAGATAAACAGACTATGGATTAGTTAAAAACCTCCTATATCATGCAAAAATGTTGAAAGAGGAGGTTGAAATTAAGGTTCAACAAGAATAACTTCCTAATTTCTGGTAGCACATGCACCTTGGACTGAATTTCCTATAGAAGAATGCTACCCAAAGCATTCAGTATTACTCCTTTGGAAGGATGTAACAGATCATGGACAACTGATTTTTATCCAAAGGAACTGGGCTTTTGGGGTTGTTTTCAGGATGCCTCTTGTTTGTTTCACAGAAAACCTTTCAAGCCATTAAGTCTATGTAAGCAATATAAATTACCGCCCCGAAGCAATAATTTTGAGAATTGAGCTGATTCAATTAATTTTTATGCATTCTAAATCAGCTTTTAAAGACGGTAGTTCAGCTATCTATCAACTTTTCACTGCCTCATGTATTTATGAGGGGCCTTTTTTCTCTTCTTCAGTTTTACAAGGGAAAAGGCGATTGTACAGGCTAATTGAGAGCAAGAGGTCCTGCTGGAACACCAGATTTCTAAATTAGTTGATGCTTCTGATGGGAATGAGGAATGAGATGAAAACTGTACAGGACAGAGATATGATGCCAGTGCAAAAGAGGATGTAGTGTTGCTCAGGTAAGGATATAGTGTTGCATAAGGTAAGAGAATACTTGTTCTTAATTAACATTAGGTAGGAGAGTCAAGGCTAAAGTAAGACAATTCTGTAAATGAATGCAAATGAAATGTAACCAACATGAATTGCAGGGCCAGAAGGGAAACATGTGACACAAGGCTCTCTTCATATACATACTAGTAGGTATCTGTAATGTATTAGGCTAAAATTGCCTAGGTAACAGCATCAGAAGTACTAAATTTGGGTATGGATGTAACAGAATTGGGACGAATGAGAAAAAAAAAATTGGGGCCGGTTACTTACTTGAAAGGAGTGTAGGTGGAGAAAAGAAAGTGCAGGGGAGGTAAAATGGTGGGTTCAGGAAAAGAAAAGAAACAGGGGGTAAGGTATAAAAATCAGATAGAGAATGAAGTAGAGGGGAACCTTCTGACGGAAGGAGTGTGGATGGTTGGAGACAGTGGTGAACCCAACCAGTGGACCATAAGCACCAGGGATGGTGAGGAAAACCATTTGGACAACCTGCGGGACTCTCCTTAGGTTTATGTCCAACAACCTTGGTGTGGGAGGGTGGGGCAGGTAGGGATGAGTTTGTAAGATGTGATAGACTCATACCTTAATACTAAGTGCAGGACAGGGAATAGAACTGCAACTTAATAGTATTGCTATGTATCACTTAATTCTTTATAGCAATATAACCATGCATTCATACAAATACAAAGCGATGGAATTGCAACTATTACTACTGGTTTCCTAAGGGTGTGTCACTTTACCAGTAAACATCAAAACCATCTCAATCAGGTATGTTTCAAGTTTCCAATTTAAACCGGGAAGAGTTGGACTTAGAAACACTGGTCCGTCAGGATACAAGGAAATGCAAGCATACTTAAAATCTGTCAAGTTTTTAAGGAGAAACAATACAACTGGAAAAGAACATGATCCTGTTTAATTCTCCAAGAACGCTAGGGAACACCACTTTAAGTAAATTAAATATATTGTAGCAGGTACCTCTGCCAGCACCAGATGTTTTTAAATCCGCAATTTTCAAAATCGCTGACGGGCCGGCAGTGGCTTTGTGGTGACGTATGACGCAAACGGAGAGCTGCAACGACAGAACCCGACCTGCAGCCAAGCCCCCCGCTACCGCCCCCACGACCTCCGCCACCTCACGGCTGCCGCAGCTCCGCCGACAGCGGCCCCGCCCCGCCCTCCGCTCGCGTAGCAAGTGGAACTCGCGCCTCTGATTGGCTGCCGCTCCTCCCGCCCTTGGTGCCGACGGCCGCGCGGGCGGCGAGGAGCTCCCGCCCTTTCTGTCCCCATCCGCCCGCCCTGCTGCCGGAGGGGCTGCGGGGGGGCCGCGAGGGAGGGGACCGCCTTCCTCGGAACTGCGAGCCCCCTCCCGGGCCCCTGAGGGTTCCGGGGCAGCCCTGTTACCTCAGGGAGACGGCTGTTTACTCGGAGCTGCAGTGGGGCAGGCCGCGGAAAGCCCCTGGAAGCTGGCCGGGGGTGTTGCGTTATTCTTAAATAGCGCAGCCTGTACTTTACAAGCAGCACTGCTAAAGGGTCAGAAGCAGATAGCCCCTAATCTCTATATTTAATAGAAAAATTCCCAGGAGGAGCAGACAGGAAAACTTACGTGATGTTCAAAGTTGAGCTGAAAACGTTTTCAAAGCAGTAAATGCAGTTAAGTAGCTAGATTTCATCTTCTGTCCAGTGGTAGCAGCTTGTATGGGAGAAGTAGCTAAAGAAAGATAAGGTTAGTTTTTAAGCGATCCTATCTAAAACTTCAGCTGACCTGCTCTCTATTACCTTGGGAACAGAAATGGAAGGAAGCCAGAGTTTAATATCCAGAAATGCTTCTGCTTGCTATGCTCAGCAAGCATATGACATGTCAGTTTCTCCAAACAGCTGTCAACTCTGGGGAAAAGGCTTTTTTTTTTTTTTCTTCTAATTGGCTGCCTAAATTACTCCCACTGCCCTCAGGCTGCTCTCTGTTGAACAAATTGTTGGGTTTCTCAGCAGGCAGTTGAGCATAAAATTTTTGCTGTGGTCCAGGCTCTGACTAATCTGTGGACTAACAGACATTTCAAGACTGGTTGTGAGAATGCTCCCTCTTACCCCCAGTCTTCACACGTGTCCTGACTGTAGCTAGGCTCCAGGTGCAGTTCTGCTTGCTGGAATGGCACCTTCTTACTGTGGTTGCCACCACAAAGCCATTACATTACATGTCCTTACCCCCTCCTTTTACCTTAGAAGTGGGTACCCACAGAGGATGCATCAGAAGTGCAGAAATGTTTGGTAATGCTGCAGCAGGTGCATTCAGCGTGTTGCTACAGTAGTCTTGGGAGTCTGGAGAGCGTGGCTCGTCCAAGAACTTGCAGGTTGAGTCCCAGATGAGGATAGATTTCCATGGGGAAAACAAAAGTTATACTTTTCACTCTGGTTTTAAGAGCTCCATTAGCTTTTGTACATCCCAGTGGGTAAAAAAGTTAAGAGCATATGGACCGATGCTGTCTTTACCACTCGGAAGTACTATTTTATTTTATTTTAACTGACAGGGTGGGTTTAGCCCAGCATTAGCATAGAGTTTTTCCAACCACAGGCATATTGCAAATGTTTCCCAGACAATTGTTCCTATGAAAAGTGCAAATGCCAATACTTTATTGTTATCTCAGTTTTTGTATTTTTAAAATGTTTCTTACTCTGCTCTCTAAGAAGTAGAAGACAAAGTGTTGGGCCAAGTGGGTGTAATACACTAAACATAGAAACTTCCAATTAAAGTATTTCAGAAGCACTCCTCTCTGGGTTGGAATACTGAGAAATGCATATTTTTACTCCAAACCAGCAAACAAAATAACAGTATATTATGGATAATTGAACAGGATGTTACAGCAGAGAAACACCCCCCAATAGCAAAGCTTTGAAGTACCTGGAAAAGGTAAAAGTGATGACAACCACTAGACCAGATCAAGTACCTTATGCAGCTGCTCCAAGAAACAATGCAGCAGCATATAATGTGATTAACGGGGTAGATATATCCTATAAAGATTATGATATCTCTAGTTTTTATTCATCAGATTGAAGAGTTAATGTGGTACATATCCTGCAGAAATAGATTGACAACAATTCATAGTTGCCTACATTACTCTCTTCCTCAGATATCCCTGTAGATCTGGATGTCTGTACGTACAATTTTTAAACAGTTGCATAGGGATTATTTGTATGGCTGATAAAAAGTAGTAAGTGTTACATACTAGGTATATTACTGCTGTTATGATTAAGATAATGAATACAAGAAGCCTTTCCAGCTCACTACCTGAACCCAGGCAAAGCATTCCTCCATGGAGTATGCCAGTGGGGGCTATGTGAAATCAAAGTTGTAGCTTTGGTGCTCCCTGGGCAAGCACATACTTTCCTCGTAAGACTACGTGCTGCATCTTAGTTGGATTTCTTGTGAGTGAAGCCGAGTATGTTACAGATGAGAATAACATGAATGCCAATTAGCACTGGTATAAGTGTATGGAGTGGGGGGAGAGATGAGATGAAATTTGGCAGGTGCATGTGTTTCTCATCCTGATCTTTTACAGTGGGGCTGCTCTTTAGAATTGCCAGAAATGATGATGAAATACTTGGGTTTAGCCCTGACCAGTGCTGTGGAATCTGCTGCTGTGCTGTTTCCTCAACTTTCATAAAATTTAAACTCTAGAAAGAATTTTTTGAGCATATATTGGAGGGTTGAGCACAAGATTACTATGAATACAGTCATAATCTTGACTATAGTTCATTGTTCTCTAGAAAATAGTCTGTTGGGAGCTGGATCTCAGCTGGTCCAATTCAGCTTAACTGTATATAAGACGCACCAACTCACATTAACTGAGAATTTGGCCCTGTGTCCTTTTTACATCTCTTTTTTTTCCCCCTCATTTAATTTTGTGTTAGTCATAGAAATCAGAACCGAATGTAAAATACTACTAAAGCAAGCAAGCAATAAAGATGTAACAATTATTTGTTATTTGGAGAAAAGTATTTTGCTTCATATTTCTTTGAGATCAAAAGAAACTGAAAATGTGTGAAGTTGTGGATTTTTTTTGCTAGAGGAATCAATTCATTTTGTGTCAGAGGACTTATCTCCTTGGATAATAGATAATGGAGTTATGCCTGATTTATTCTTTTAGTATGTGTTTTCTTCAAGTGGGAGTTATCCAAAACCTCAACAGAAATTTAAACGGTACAAATATTTTCTGTGTTACTCATTAAGAATTTTTGTCAGTGAACAAATGCTCATTCTACAAGAGTAGAATTTGAAGACAGCATAACGAACTAAGGCATCCAGAAAAACAAGATGTAGAGAATAAGGTTAGCTACACAATATAAATACCTAAATGTACCACAGTCATTCATTTGGAAGCATACCTTCCTATGATGTCTTTTAATCAAGCTGCTGCTTTGCATCACTCCTGCATTGTAACATGGAATTAAAGAGACACACTATTCTGCCTCAGTCATTGGTGGAAGACTGGCAAATTCTGTGAAAGATGCAGTAGTTGCTGAGAGAAAAGTAGGGGGAACTGGAACACACCTACAAAGCATATTCTTAGGTCATGTGTTTGTACTTAACCTGTGATGCTTAGATACTGAAATGAGAGGAGTTGTAAGAACCTGAATACAATACATTGCTCTTTTATTTGCTTTGTTTGTTACATAAATACAGCTGGATATAGAGGCTATTAATGAATTAGCCTTGTTAGCCTTCCAGATAGCTGCTTAGGTGCTAGAATAAGATGCCTCAACTCTGTTAGGTGGAAATGACAGCTTTGATTTATATGCTTTGCCTTTCTTTTTTTTACTTGATGTTTATTTGCAATTAAGTTAAAAGGAGGGTAAAACAAAGAATGATCTGTTTTTCTTCACAGAATGCATACTGCACAATCCATGTGAACCAGGTTGTCCTCCCTTATTCTGTTCTATAATTATATGTCTGTATGTTAGCTTTTATGTTTAAGGTATTCTACTTTCAAGCAGAGAGGAGAGGTGTGAAGAGGGTTGACCTTACTAAGTAAGTACTGGATCGTTTGTATTTTAGAGTTAGCAAGGCTCATCCAATTCAATGTAAAGGCTTAAAGAATGATCCATGGTGATTGGAGAACCCATTGAATTTGGTGGTCTTGTTTCTAGGATTTCAAGGCATTAGTCTCATGTCCCTAATGAAGTGTTTGGCTCTGGAAAGCCACCTTTGTAACTTACTGTCCAAACAAAAAGGCCAGTGATTTGTAGAATAAAATCTCCTTATTCCTAGAGAGACATTATTATAGAATTGTGCTTCACTGAGGAAATCAGAAGAATTTAATTGATAAACAAGAACTGTGGAGTCTTTGCGTTTTTACAGTCTCAGCTGCTCTAGTTACATCAGCTGTATAATGTACCTCTGAAATTGATGCCTTAATATGAAGAAATATGGCTTGATGAGATTATGTTTATCCCACAAGTAAACATATTCTCTATATTATAATTTGTTATGGTTTATTAAATTGGCCTTTGTTTTGCAACACTGCTCACGCCTCCAGTAATATTTCAGTGTTTACTTTTGTAATAGGTACTTTGAATCTGATAATATCAGGGTTGATCTTACCATGTGTTAGATAACTTTAGGAAGTAAGAGACTGCCTTTTGTTAGAACACCTCAAACAGACTTGCCAAATTTCATCATAATGGTGATAATAATAACGTTTATATCAATGTAAAATTCCTGCTTATTGACACGAAGTCATGTGACATTGGAAAACAACTTCATGAAGGAAAGAAAGACAAAAATTCCACTTTCAAAACAAGACAGCGAAGACTGCAGAGAAAAGCAAAGATATTAAAGATACCTCGTAGTAACGTGCTACCTCAAGTGAGAGCAAATGCCGAATGAATTTTTTTTACTTGTGAATCAGAATAATAAGAAAAGCAATAAACTTTATACTCACTTTCATTTCAGAAAAAAAATAACCAGAAAATACAATTGGTAAATCTAGAAATTATAAAGGGAGGAATATAAAACAACTTGATGAATCAGGGCATATAGCTATTATCTAGTTAGAGTGCATGAAAAATGAAGAAATTTGTGGTCATATTCTTTCATCATCAACATTTGCTGAAAAATACAGACCCCAGTAAAGCAAATCCTGCAGTGCTTGTGGAAGAGGAAAGGCTGCTGTGGATGTAATTGTGCTCCACTAGGGGCTGTCATTGTCACACATCTAGGTAAACATCTTCCACTTGCAAGAGCAAAATGTAGGCAGAATAATCCCTGAAAGAGAAGGGCTTCAGCTCTCCAGGTAACTTCCAAGCAAGGAACCTTCCTATCAGCCTAAAGAAACAGCTCCTCTGTCAGAACAGAGGAAGCTCAAAAGGGGAATTGGCTTCAGTGATAGCCACTGAAAGAAAAGTGCAATGCTTTCAAGAAATTTTGATGTATTTTCTTTGCTGTTTGATTTACGTGCTTCCAAAGGAAAAAGAAATGGAATTTAGTGACAACGAAATTACTTATGCTGCAACAGAAACATTGTGAACTTAAACATTTCTGTTTAACAGTTCCTACATACTGCAAATTATCATGTCATCTTCTTTGAAAGACCATGTATGTAGGGTATGTGGTTGTTCACATATAACACTAAAGATTTTTGCAATGTTTTGGCATACCCTGTTTGTTGAGGAGGTAGTGTCATGTAATATTTTTACATAATTCTTTTTTGGTATGAAAAGTACTTCTGTCACATGTCTTAACTAAGCCCTGAAAGAAGTTCACATAATTGAGTAGTACCATTGTAATATTAAAAATGCTTTTTGAAGTACATTTGCAAACCCCATCTCAAACTAAACAAAGGAGGCATCAGAGTGACAGTAGAAGGTGACTCCAGTCCTGGTAGCCATTTGCATGGTTGAGGAGACCCATTTAAAAGTGACCTTATTAACACATGCTAGCCCCAGACAACCCTGGAGACACATAAAATCTTTAGCAAGAAGATAGAAGAGTTTTTATTCCATTGATTTCTTTAAGACTGGAGTTCTGTTATGGTTCATTTTACAAATTGGACTAAGACATTCTGTGGCATGATAATGAAGTATTATAGAATGCTGTAGGCATGCTAGCTGTAGAACCTTGGTGAAAGCGTAAAGCAGTACCTCAGAAAACATTTACATTTTGGCTAACTGAGACTTAGTCTTTGAGCATGGTTTCAGTGAAAACCACAAGGCAGAAGAGCTGGATTTATTTTAGTGTTTCTCAGTGAAATCATATGGGAGAGGTAGATTAAACTTTTAAAAATTGCAGATAAGTATGGTTATTGATGAAATGTTTCAGGTTTTTGACTAGTCTAACTAATGAAACACTAAACAAGACATCATCAGCAGATCCAGTGATGCCTCTCCCAAGGGTCAACGTGACCTTGTAAACTGATGTTCTCTCTCTCTGAGACTAATTTCTGTTTCATAGGCTTTTAATGCATCTCTTGTCTTTTGAGGTGTATTACCTCTCATACATATTTCTATGCACTGCTTTCACTGCTTTTGTTTCCATCCAAGTTTAATTTCATTCTCCTGCCATATACATATAGTACTTACTGGGTGTATTAACGATTTTAATCTTAGAACTCAAGGGCAATTCTGAAGTGTATGTTGTTACCATAAAGACACTGGTGTGAAAATTGTGATTGGTTTGCAGTTTCCTCATGATGGCTCATGGGCCACTGGTTTCTTTTTCAGTTTTATGGAGCTGGCATGGGTACAGTCCTTAATGTGACAGCTTGCAAGGGTACTATAAACCTTAGAAAAGGAAGGCATTGAGTGGTAGGATGCAAACAGTCTTAGAAAAGAGCTTAGCCTCAATTTACAGGATTGTTTTCTCTTGGGACTCCACAGAGGCACCCAAACCAGGAGCATTCCTACACTGGAGATGCTACAGAAGCCTCAACATCTCAGGCAGGTAATACGAGCACTGTCAGCCTTGTTATAAATGTTGGGTGGGCTCTTTGCTTTCATGTTTGAAAAGATTTGCACCATAGCATTCCTCTTATAATCATCCTGTTCAAAACTATGGACAACAGAGGGAGAAAAAATTCAAACTAGCAATTTACAAGGACTCGATACAATACAGTCTTCTTCTGAAGTGCACAAATTTAATTTTAAAATCTGAAAGTCTTGCAGCCATATCCCAGCCAAAATATCAGTTGCCATAAAACTTTCTTTAGAGTTGCTGACTACCATCCCAAACTGCTTGTGTGTTAGGATACGCTGTGACTAATACAGCAGATCTTTTTTGCTGATCTTCCCCTTCTGTCCAGTTTGGAGTTCTGATAGAAAACAAGTTTTCAGTCAGTCAGAAACCAAGATACACTGAAGTATTTATTCATTGCTAAGAGAGCAATTACAATGGCAATTCTTTCCATGCACATTTCTTTGTTTGTTTGTCCCAGGCATGGAGATTTCTAGCATGGTAAGGGATAGTCTTAACTATGATACCATTCATTTTAGTGTCTGAAGCGTATCAACACCTTGTATGTTTTCAGTGGCTTAAAAAGAGATGCAGTGTAGTCATTGTTGCTACTGTTTGCTACTGACTGCTTACTTCAGTATATATTATTTGGTAAGACATTTTATCCACTTCAGGCAGGATTGTGGTGACTAAGAACAAGAGACAAGCATTCTTCTGAGGAGAAAAAAAAAGTCCTTTTTCTGTCATAGCTGTATAAATCAGGAAGAAAAAGGAAGAAACCCAGGATACCTTTTCATTTGCTTGTCTGCAACAACTGCAGCAATATCTGATGAATCAAACAATGCCACGGACACTTAATTTTGGTAATGTGAGTCTAAATCTGAAGACAAAGCAGCAGAACAGCAATGATAAGCCCCTTCTGTGCTACAAAGGTAGGAAGGTTACCAAATTCTGGACCTTCTAGTGGTCATCATGTGTTTTTAATCACAAGGGAGGCACATACATTGTTTAATTCCAGGTATTTAGAGTCAGGCTCCCTGTATAGTCAATGATGGAGGTACTCTATTTTGGTAGTCTGGGGAGCAGTCAGACTGGCGGTGGGCTGTTTGTCTTCCCCTTAGCTGTCAAACCTATCTCCTAACTCAGGTGTGTGCAAAGTATAAATTTAGATGGATTACTACCAGCAGTTCTGGGTTGCATTTCTGGCCTAGAAATGCCTTTCTGCAGTGAGTATCTGCCATTAGCAACAGTATCAGTTCAACATCCATGTCTGACTGGTTGTGTTGGGTTGCTGTTGTCATGCTGCCATCCCTGTCTATGCTCTCTTCAAAGCAGCCTCTAAAACTTTTGCCAGGATCTCTTAGGCAACAGTTCCCATAGAGACATGAAGCTGAAATACTGTCCTCCATTAAATAGTGCAGCTCTCAGTCCTGGTCATTAGACTGCCTGCCCTCAGTGCTTAATAACACAAGCCATCTCTGCCTCTGGATCATTGCTGGGAAACACTTCATATATTTAACATTTACTTCAGCAGGCTCAAGAGCAGCTTGTGATGTGTGAGTGGAGGATTCACAATGCAGGACTTTGCAACACCTGCACCACTGAATCATGGAATGGTTTGGGTTGGAAGGGACCTGCGAATATCATCTAGTCCAACCCCCTGCCATGGACAAGGGCATCCTTCACTAGATCAGGTTGCTCAAAGCCCCATCCAGTCCAGCCTTGAACACTTCCAGTGATGGGGCATCCACAACTTCGGAAAGACAACTTGTCTTTCACTCAAGCTGCTAGTAGGACCAGTGGAAAGGTGAAGGGTAGAAAGGTGAAAGGAAGCAACATACTAACAGCAGGGTGGCTGAAGAGGGGCAGGGAACACTCTGCTATGCTTGTGTTAGCAAGGGCGCACTAGGTCATGTAGCCAACGCCACAGGAGGAAAGCAAGGACTGTATTTTGTGGTTTTATAAAATTTGCAAATTATAGTAACATTACAATACTGTGAAATACAGAGTTCCAAACCCAGGGAAGACACATCTGCAATGTCCTTACGGATGAACCAAATCTAAAGCGAATTCTCTGAAAGTAGCTACTGCATCTAGGTGAAGGAAACCAAAGAGAAAACTAACTGCAGAAGGAAGAAGGTGAACACAATGTCTGCATGCATTATCAGGTGGTAGTTAATGAAATCTGTGTCCTCTTTAATGCACACACTTTTCCAAGTCTTAGTGTGTTTACACCAACTAAGACTCTTAGGCATTCTTTCATATACCTTTCCTGCACTTGCTAACTATTGGTAATGGTTGCTACTTTCTGTGAGCATATTTGATGGCTGATCTGAGGCATTTACATTTGTTTTTCTCTTGCATATCCGGACTTATGAAAAGTTAGATGTTAATGAAATCCTTAATAGAAATGGCAACAGTCAGGCTATTCATAATACTGACCTGAGGTTACTTAGTAGTTGCATTTTTTTGTTCTCTTGGCTTCAGGTGATATTTGTAAATAGCTTGAATAATTCTCTCCAGGATAGGTCTATGACTGGATAAAACTGTTCTACCATCTTGGGCAGCCATCTTGAGCAGCCAAACTCAGGTGTCTTGGGAGTTTGGTATGGAGAAGGTAAGTGCTTCAGCACTGGCCACAATATTAATTGCTGATGTGGCCAGTTTTTTTCATGAATAGCAAAATAACAAGTTTTGAATAATAAAAAGCTGAAAAGATCATTTGTTAAGTCAAATAATTTGTGATGTATTTATAGGCTGGGGTAGCAAATGGGATGCTAAGGCAAATCTGTGAGGCACATGCAAGTTATCAACTATTGCATTCTAATGTAAAAGCTTAGTAAAAATCTGTTTGCTTAGTTTGCATATGATGCTCTTTTACTTGTGAGTAAAACATATGGGTATAAATATGGACAACTTTTCTAACTGAACATTTTTGCACATAAAATTGAGAATAACTGTATAATAAAGACACAGTAATATGATTTTTGTTTCTAAACTTCTAGACTGGTTAATGTTGAGTATTTTGTCACAACAGCACTTCAGTTATACCTGGCAAGCTACATTTACAAGGACAGAAAACTGTAACAGAAATGAGGAGATGCTGACAGTGTTGGGAAGCATTATACTTCATGAGATAAGGTTTTCATAAGCCTCCTGAACAGAGAGAATACCTTGTTACAGCCTGCTCTAAGTGGCTTAAATGAGATGCACACTAAATTATAGAAAAGAGTAAATTTTTCCATGCAGGAACTAAAGGAATGTATTTCTTGTGTTCGGGTAAAAAGAAGCACAGGTATATCTAGACAGAGTCGGAAACTCTGGGCTTTTGTAATTATGGTCGAGTAGTTTCCCTTGATAGATGGAGTTGTCAGAGACTTTTGACAGTACCTCTGGATGTGTCCTTATCACAGTCACACTCAAGATCTTCTGGTCTGAGCTGAAATGAAGCCAAGTGGTTGACATTCTGCAGCATGCTGAGTTTGACAGGTAATAGCATCATCCAGCTCTAAAGACCTGGAAGCCAGATAACTGCCATTTTCACAACAAGACTGTAGTTCAGATATCATCCAGAAGTTTCTACTGTGGTTAGGAATGACTTACAAGTGGGAGAGCGGGGGGACTAGTTTAGACATTGAGTAATCCCATCTCTGCTGGAAAAATGGCTTTCTGTTGTCTGTCAAGCCCTTCAGTCAATAATGAGAAAAAAAACACAGAATGAGAATGCTCTTTCCTTTTGCCAAGGGAGTCAGCAGCCCCCAATGATCATTAGGAGGGGCAGCCTTGTACAAATACAGCAAAGCTGTAAGGAAATGAGGGAAGCCTTTGGCTCAGGAGACTATGATATCCTGAAAACGCACTTCTAAAGAAAAAAGCAGTAAGAAGTTTGGAAACACTGATACTCTTAACAAACAGAGGCAGGAGGAGACTGGGTGTGGGCTTTGAAATTTGGGTGGATGTTGTGTACTCAGAGCCTTCTTCAGTTGCATGACCACATGTAGTGCTATCCATCTGGCTAGAAAAGGTATTCAGAAGATCTCCCTGTGGTCATTGCAGACCTTGAACCTGATCTTCTCTGGGATCACCTGTTCCTTGCTGGAGAATCTGGGGAAGAGAGCAACTGCCGTGTGAAATCCCTTGTATATGGGGTAAGTGTCCAAGTCCATACTACTGTGGGCAGTGAGCAGGGAATGACATCATGATCTCAAGAGGACTATCAGCTGGTGGTGAATTTCTTTTTTTATAGGCTTAACTGTGCAGTAAACACTTCCAGAATGACTGTACTGTCAGCTGAGTAGTGGAGTCATTTTTCAGTTGACAGGAAGTCAGCAGGAGCTGACAGGATCTGTGAGAGTTAGCACACTCCATCTGTAACTCCCACTAATACTCCTAACTCCTGTCCCCGGCCTGCTTAGTCCACAACAACTCATACTACCACACTTTTTTCCCCGAGAAGGTCTAAAAAGCCAAGCCCATAAAGGAATGAGGTTAAAAAAATCGAACAGCATTTCCCTAACCTCAAGATCAGAAAGTTACCAAGGCTGGACCTTCACAGCATGCCAAATAATCCCATTCTGACATCCATTTCCTGGCATCTCTCCATTTTAATTTGTCATGTTTCATTTCTCTGCAATGGTAAATTAGAAAATTAGTAAGTTATTTGAATGAGAAAGCTTCTTACAGTGCATCATTTAAAATGTACAGGCATAAGAATGATACAATCATGCAAGAAATGCTTTGCATAACACAGATTACATTACACCTCCAGAGCATAATTGCATGTTCCATCAGTACTGCAGGGAGGGCAGGTGCATACTTAGAAGACTTTTTGCCACGTTTGTCTTCTGCAATGTTGATACTTCATGTCATGCTCTTGGTGTCTCACTCACAGGATCTGTCAGAAGTTTCAAGACTGCCACAATTCCCGTGTCAGCAATATGACATTGGCTATAGTCTTTGTATGACTTCAGAAAATTAAGGGAAGGTTTTCATGATGTGTCATGTGTGGCCTAAGAAGAAGTCCATCCAAAGTTTGAGTGCAGTCAGCTCTCCCTACTATCTCCTGAGCACAGTGACAAGAGGAGAGAATTACTATTGGAGAGAACTCTTGAAGAGCAAAAGAACAGCAATCAAATTTCTATACAGAGAAGCAAACCTAACACTGCTTAATTTGTATTTTCATAAACTAAGCCGAGAGAAGCAAGGTAAAACACCACGTAGAGATGTTTCTGATACATTCACATCGCTTATAAGTTTATCTAAAGTGAATTAAAGAAGAAAGAACAGGTCTCTGTTACTTTGATTGAAAGGAAAATTAAAAAAAGTCAGGCTGTGTTCAGTAAGCTGCATTTCTGCCTGTGTCCTGTTTTGTAATGCAGTATTTGGAAGCTGTGGTGTTCTTTATAGGAATGAGACCCTCAGCTGTGAAAGCTTGGTTATTCATTAACACCAGACAGTTAAGGAAATTTCCTTGTTAGTATGTGCCATGAACTGAAATTAATGGGCAACACCACAGCTTCTGACAGAGTTCTAAAAGGTATTTTGTTTATTTTTCTTTTGGTTTATCCTCATTTACACTATAATAATCAACTACTTAACTTTTACTTGAAGCAAAAAATCTCGATCTTTTTTCTTCTTAAAGCTTGTCCTGTAAGAAGGCAGGTATTAAACTGAGCCAACAGGCTCTTTCTGTTCTTTTGGGGTGGATTGGTACAACTTTGAAGTATATATCATGCAAAACGTCTTTTGAGATGTTGAACACTTTACTAAAAGCTACAGGGCAAAGTTAAGGCAACGAAGTAATCCACTTTAGAATTTTTTTGGCAAGCAGCCAGAAGCAAAGAAGCAACTCACAGCTCTGAGATTACTTGAAATTTGTGGCAGCTATGTTGTGTCCAAGATTTAGACACCCTCGACACAATTACACTCCCTCCCTCATATTAATTTGCATGTGTTAACTTATATAATTATGCTCTATATGTTAAATTACTATATACTATTTACATGCGCTCCTGTTCTGGTTTTTTTTTCAATCTCAACTAAAATTTATTTACAGGCAAAAAATAGAGTTTTGGCCAGGGAACACAGAGTCTTTGTTTCTGCTAGGAAAAATCAAACCAGCAAAGACTTTCTTCAGTATGTCAGTAATTTTCTGTGTGTAGTTATGTCCATGACTGCAGCTGATGTTAGAGACACTAAAATCACAGAAGGCAAAGATAGGAATCACCCTTAAAAATAGCAGCTACTCCATTCTCTGATCTTCCTGTGATATTTCATTGTGTTTGGTCCAGTCTTACATTATTCAAGCAATTTGTCTTGTTTTCCTAAGATGAACATCCTTACTGTGACTGATACTTATTATGGTAGTTAGGAGATACCAGTACAAACCAGGGCACCATTATGCTGCACTGGGCACATACACTTAATAAGAGAGTGAGCCTTGGCTCCAAATGTGCTTATAAGCAAATCAGGTTTTTCTTAGTCAGACTCAGTATTACATCCTGAAGTATTTACACAGTAGAAGCTGTTTGGAAGAGAGAAACATGTTTAATATTACAAAACTCTTCATATTGCTGACTGAGCGCCTGGTGATTTATGCTGTACACTCACCTTTCACCTAATTTTCACATCCACAGAACAGTATTGAGATCCTGCATCTTGAGATGGCACTTTTACATTTATCACAATGCAGGACAAAGACAAGCCAACTTGGTTTGCCTTGCCCTGCCAAAATCTGCTCCCACTCAGTGCTTAGCTATGTGAAACTTGGTGACCAGAAGCTCCACCTCTGCTTTTGTGACTAGTTCTACATTATTTTATTATTGTCACTTAAATGAACAGGTAAAGGAAAGAACCCATCCTGAAAAGCCTGCAGTTTAGGTTTGATGTGATATAAAAAGGTGACACTATACAAGGAAATGGATATAGGAGGGAGGATTCCTAGTGAAAGGTAATAGGCTTCTTGCATATATTAAGCCTATTAGTATTTTTAATAGAATACTGTTTGTGTGGATGCAGATTGTGTCTTTCTCATTCATGCTGAATGGCACTGCAATCCATAAGTGGTCCTACTGAAAACCTTTGATCGGGAGTTAGAAGGATTCTGGCTAGTCTTGGGAGTGTGTCCAGTAGGGAGCTGTTTTGATATTGAGGAGGCATTGTCTCAGTCAGGAAGACTGGTGTAGATGATGTGACGGACAAAAGAGAGAAACAAAAGTAATCGGTGAACCTGAAATCCCCATCTATGAAATTCCCATCTATGAAATCCCCATCTATGATATTAAAGCACAGATGATTCATCTTCGAAAGAACAGTCACTACAAGAAATGACCAGAAAAGTCAGAATGCTACACAGAAGACCACAGGAATTGGTATCAAGGACTCTAAGGCTGAGGGGGCTTTTTCTGACATTGCAACAGAGTTAAATCTCTAGCAACCAATAATCCTGAGGAAATACAGCCAAAAGCCTCTCAAAGACACTTCTGTCACAATAAATCCGTAGGAATAATTCCAGTTGTGAATCCACTCTCAGTACATTGGCAAAGACAGCCACAGAGGATGAAAAGTCTTAAAGGAATTTTTGGGCTTAAGGATTTTTTTTGTTGTTGTTTTTTACTCACAGAAGCCTTAGACTGTTTAGCATAAAAGTATTCACAGAGTCATTCAGGTTGGAAGTGACCTTGGGAGGACACTAGACCAACCTCCTGCCCAGGCAGGGTCATCTGCGATATCAGACCAGGGTACTCAGGGTTTTGTCCAGTTGGGGTTCAGGAACATCCAATGACAGAGATGGCACAGTCTTTCTGGGAAACCTGCTCCAGTGCCTGGCTGCCCCTGTGGGAAAAAAATTGGCTCCTTATCTCCAGGCTGAACCTTTTTAGTTTCAGCTTATGCCTGTTAATTCTCACCCTCCTGCCAGGCACCACTGTGAAGAGCCTGTCCCTGCCTGCCCTCTCCATCCCCTCCCCATAGGTGCTGGGGTACTGCTTAGGTGCCTCGAAGCCATCTCTGTTGCAAAGCTGAGCTCTTCTCACACTGCTGCAGGCACTGCTGGCCCCCGTTGCTGATTAGATGCAGGGCTGGCCCATGCCCAGCTGGATGCCTACGAGGGGGCCTGGGACCTTCTCCCCAGCAACGACCCCACTGGCAGTGCTGCTGGGACTCTGCCTGCCCACAGCAGGGTGGCACATTGCTGCTGCTGCCCCAAGTGCGTGGGGGGCCCATCGGACCCTTTCTCCTGCCTACCCAGGTCTCTCTTGATGGCAGCCCAGTCCTCACGCATTACTGACTGGTCTTTGCAATGGGGTGTTATCTGCTAACTTGAAACTGCAACCCCGTCACCTTATCCACCTTATCAGTGATACAGATCTTAAACAGGACAGGTCCCAGTAGAGATGCCTGTGGACCCTACCTGTTACCAGCCTCAGGGCAGAGTATGACTCATTATCCACCAGGTATTTACCCATCTGGTCATGTGCTCACCCAGGCAGTAATATCCCAGCTTGGATCAAAGAGGAAAATAGTGGAAATAGTGTTGTAATAGTGTTGTAAGCATTGCTAAAGTCAAGGTAAATGACATCCACTACTCTCCCCTCATCCTCAGTTCCAGTCATTTTATCACAGAAGACACCCAGCTGGTAATGCATGATTTACCCCTAGACAGTCCATGCTGACTGTCCACAGTCACTCCTTCTTCTCCTTCATGTGCCCAGAAAAGTGCTTCAAGAGGACTTGCTCCAGCCTCAGTGAGGTTGACTGCCCTGTGATTCCCCAGTGTATCCTTTCAATCTTTCTTGAAGATGGGTGAAGATAGGTTTCCTTTTCTTCAGTTGTTAGGGGCCTTTCAAATATTTAAGCAGCCTTGCAAGGACGTTGGTCATTACTCTTCAATGCAGCCCATTGGGTGTTACATGCTGAGTATTTACAATCTCAGGCTGGGATTTTGGGCAGGCATTAATATGACTGGCAAGCGAATAGTCCTGTATCTAAGGTGGTGTCCTGGGTTCAGCTGGGATAGAGTTAATTTTCACAGGGACCTGGGAGGGGGCATAGCCAGGGCAGCTGACCTGAA
>JANZLQ010000079.1:10600908-10615541 GCA_026212715.1 Elanus axillaris | reverse complement strand
TCACTGCTTACAGGTTCATGAGATGACTGGCTTTAGTCATCAGCAAATGAGTGGGATTCCAGTAGCACTGGTACCATCTCACGTGAGTTATGATTTAGATAAGGAAGGCTCCAAGGTGGTCAGAGAGTGACTTTCAGATAAGGGGTGCTCTAAGACTGTCAGGAGAGGACTGAGATATGTCCCAAGGTTGTCAAGAAATGACTAATTATCCCTACTCCCACCCCCAGCCTCCACCAGGCAACAGGAGTCCTTGGTACGGTTGGTGCAGCTCCCTGTCTTAGCCAAGCAAGGGGTCCTGGTACAGTCAAGGGACGCTTAACCACCCAACTCATTACACTTATGCTAAGGCCTAGTGAGACTCCCCAGATTCCTAGATCAGCCCAGACAGGGGGAAGAAATGCAACACCACACCCACAAAATACATACATTTATTTTGTGTTTCTATATTCCCTCCATAGATCTTTAGGAAATGGGCAATTTGTCATTCACAAACCCTCATAGTTAGCTAGTGTTAACATCCCCACAGTATGTATATCATAGTGGACAAATTCAAGCAGACCCAGTAATGGATCTTGTGTTTTAGAACTCAATGACAGAGCTAAAAGATTAACTCAGTTTTTAAAACTCCACCTCTGCCTGCAGTCTTCTACTTCAGTGGGTATGTTAGGCAGCCCTGTGTCCAGCATTTTCCACTGCTGTTTACATTTAGTGTTCAACAATAAATGCAATTAGCAAAACTGGCTGCAGTTGAAAAATTATATTTTGTCTCCCATTGTAACAGAGTACATGACAGCACAGAAGTGCAGTGTTGGACAGCTGAGGAATACAGATGTCTGGATTTCTACATGTGCCAGCCAAGTTCTTTCTCTCTGCTTTGCTTCACTTTTAGGAACATGACTTCTTTGTCTTTTAGGAAGTAAATACTTTTTTTTTTCTACTCAGACTTGGGGTCCACCAATTCCTTCCACAGTGCAGGAACATCCCAAAAGGGCTGGACAAGAAGCACTGTTTTTTGTAGAAGTTGCCATGACCAGAGTCGTGTTTTTCAAAATGTCCAGCACCAGAAACCTCAGAAGGAAGTGTAAGAACTTGTTATTTAGTAGTTAGGTGCAAGTCCTCACAGTAATTAAGTAAGATTATAATATTCAATTCTTAGAAAAGCTCTCTCAGAAGAGACCTCTCCTTGCTGTCTGTGGCAAATATGCATTAATAAGGAATAAGAGACTATTAAAGGTTTTGTTTGTTATTTTTTTCCCTTAATTTCCAAGATCCATTATAACTCTGGAATTTTGATCCTAATTTTGCTGCAAGAGCCTCCAAAATTTGGAATGTTCTGCAGCAGTCAGAAAGGCAGCTCCTGTATCCTTCTTCTGCACAGTAGGCACTTGAAATTAATAATGGGAGAAACACATATGGATGGTTTAGAGAAGGAAATCACCCCTGGAAAATTACCTGACTGGTCTTAAAATGAACTGGAAAATTTCATCTGTTCTGTGACATACTTTTTATCAGTTCTGTTCTGATCACAAGTACTGTGGCAAGTACCTTTTTCTCCAAATACTTTTGGTTTCAGCCTCCAGTGAATCTTGGCAATGAAAAAGGAGATGAGTGAAAAAGGGATGAGTATGAAGATAGTTTGCTTTGGGCTCCTATGTGTTGCTGCCATGCAAATTACTGGGTAATAAAAAAATGATAACTGTTACAATTCTTGAAGTAGGGTTGATTTATAGATAAAAGATTCAGATACAGGTGAGTATAGCAAATTGTTTTTACTTCTTGTTACATGCTGTCTACAGAGTGACTTCCCTTAAAGTTAGCTCCAGACACAAAACAGGAGATCTTCAGTTGAAGCTTTGCCACTCAGGATGGAATTGAGTAAGAGTTGCTGCAAATTGACTTTTTGCACCCCTTTGTGTACAAGTTTTGCCTCCCCACTTCAGAATTGTAAATTTGCATTGAGTGGAAGACTACTTTTCATAGGCTAATATGAAATGATACTTAGGATTCAAAGCTGTCATTGCTCCAAGCAAGGTCTAACTCAATGAACTAACCCACTCTCTACTTAATAGCCTGCTGAAGAGGATTCCCAGCTAGAATTCCACAGCACCAACACTTAAAAGAGGTGCATAGAATGAAATGGCCTGATTTTTTTTTTTGTTGTTAACAAATAGTTCATCTCAAATGCCTTGCTACAACTGATTCTTTGTTGATGCCCTTTCCCTCCAGCCCATGTGAGAAACAGACTATTTCCTTCAAGTGCTGTATTTATAGCATCTTTGGAAAGAAAATTTTTTGCCCCTTCAAGTTTTGGATTAGCTGTTATAACTCAGAGTTACTTTAAATCTCTTTTTTTTTTTGTTAATTCCTGTTGATTTTAAATTAACACTGTACCAACTACTGCTTCATATAGTATCCCGTACAGATAGTCAAGAACAAGTAACAGCTAAGCTCATGTGCAGATCAGGTTTCTAAAAGTATTTGCATAATAATAAGATGTAAAGATACTCACAGGCACAATCGTCAAACCTTCCTTGATTTCAATGTAAGATAGTTATTTGATCTAGTGAATTATTTTAGAAAATCCCTTTCTAAGGCTACCACACTCTGCCTGTCAATCTTTGCTGTATATGTTAGCCAAAATGGTTTTGGTCCTTTACTGTGCACATAGTGATTCAGAAGATGTGCCACAAATAAGTACAACTTCTAGAAGAATAGGAATATGGAGGTTCTGTGCACTTCTCTTTTATCTGAATTGACTATTTTCTTGTGCAAAAGGGAAGAACAGGAAAGGCACTGACTTCATTTAGATATATAGGTAGCACTAAGCATAAAGGCAGTTTCACTGTTGTCCACAGAACTGGATTTACACTAAAGAACTTCTTTGAACTGAAGCCTGTATAATTAGATTTCATCAGCAAAAGTATTTTCTGGTGCAACTGGCTTGTGGCATTATCATGCAAGCGACACAGAGGGCTAAAACTAGTTCCTAACTGTAAGATCATCAAGCGGATTTGCACATTACAAAGAACAATAGTTACCAATGATAGGAGTGAACTGTGATTTCTTCCTGTGTTTTGCACTGCATTTATGTAACATCCTTCCTCTTAGCATGATGCTTTTTCTTTTTTCAGAGATTTTTCCACAAATACGATATTTAACAAAACAAAGAGAAGCCTGAACATGTGAGCTACATTGATGTATGGTCAAAAGTTCAAACTGAGGAGATTAAAAGGTCTGAATGCAACTAGATACCCATTTGTTTTACTAAGAAAAAAGCAAACTTCATCATTTTTAAGCCAGATCATCATTTTGGTGTCCTGACTCATGACTTTATTGGTAAAATGGGTAAGGTATACTGTCGTGTTTTAACCCCAGCCAGCAACTAAACACCATGCAGCCACTCACTCACTCCTCTCTGCTCCCAGTGGGATGGGGATAAGAATCAGGAAAGAAAGTAAAACTCATGGGTTGAGATAAGAACAATTTAATAACTAAACTAAACTAAAATTTAGTAATAACAATTATCATAGTAATAAAATATAATATTTGTAATGAAAAGGGGTATAAGAAAAAGAGAGAGAAATAAGACCCGAAAAAACCCGAGTGATGTACAATGCAGTTGCCCACCACCAGCTGACCAATGCCCAAGCAGCAGTCTGTGCCTCCCAGCCAACTACCCCCCAGTTTATATACTGCGGATGACATTCTGTGGCATGGAATATCCCTTTGGCTAGTTCAGGTCAGCTGCCCCAGCTTTTTGTACACCCGCTTGCTGGCAGAGTATGCAAAACTGAAAAGTCCTTGACTTAGGATAAGCGATACTTAGCAACAACTAAAACATCATTGTGTTATCAACATTATTCACACACTAAATCCAAAACATAGCACTTTACCAGGTACTAGGAAGAAAATTAACTCTATCCCAGCTGAAACCAGGACAATATACAGATGTATTTAACTGTGTATCTTCATCTTTTAAAAACAAAATATAGATAATCTGCAGAACAGTGCATTTGGGAGAATTCCAGCTTGGAAATTGTCCTAAGTATGGGATTTTTGCATTCTGAGTTTTGTGCTGTCTCCCCTATACACACATCAGTGATTTCAATAGCAGCACAGCTCACATAATCATAGAGGTACACTGGTGTCTGAAAGGAGACAGATCTGTTCAAACTAATAAGTCTCATTCAATATGATTTCCAAAGAAGACAGGTGAGAAACAAGAAATGGCTGATGTATTGATATGGCATTTATTATTATTTATATAATATCTTGCTGAGGTATTGATATGGCATTTATGATTATTTATGTAATATCTTAAGTGAAGGCAATATTATACAGGCAAGCACAATTGGTTCACAGTCCTGTCACATAGATGCAGCTTGGATTTCTAGGTAGAGAAGGGTTGAGTGTCACCACCTTCCTTGAGCCCAGAATAAGCATACAGGAGCCAAATTTCTCATATTTTTCCACTCCATTTTCTTCTGCTCTTGGTGCTTTTTTCAGAACTAGCAACTTGCTGGTCAAAATCTTGTATGTTTTTGTGCCCTACCAGGCTACAATTGCATTCCAGAAAACTTCTTGCAGTGCTTCTTACAATTAAGTATAAGAATGCCCCTTACAATTAAGTATTCCCTGGCTGATGTGTCCCCTGCTCAAAGGGCTGTTATTTACTCCCTTTATTTTGCTTGAGCAGGTAAAAAGATGCAAGAAAACTACTGCAAAATAAGATAATCTGATAATCTTGAAATATACAGATCTCACTGGGGAGAGCATAAAGCCTGCAGGACAGCTGAGAGATTTCCTGGCTTTTCATGATAGGGTCAATCAGAAGTACAGCATTCATGTAACTTTAAAAGCTGTGTGTGTCATCTGAACAGATTTAATACAGGAGAACAGGTGGGAGACATAGACCAATTCCTTATGACAAAGAACCTCATTAATGAAATACTGAATATGCCAGGAGAACACAGAAACCTTAAACTGGGAGGAAAGTGATCTGGAGAGTTGTTTGTTATAAATTCTGAAGTAATCAGGGTCAGAGAGGCATTGAGTCATAGCTGTCCATGGAGTTAAACCAAGAAGGAAGAAATTTTTCTTCTTGGCATGATCCTGCATTGAATTTATGTTAGCATGGTCTTCTCTTATTTCCAATACAAAGGTCATCAGGCAGCACAAAGAACTTTATGGTGTTGAACTGTGTAACTGTTGCTAAGAGAAAAGCAAACAACATTCAAGGATACTCTTCATCTAACTGAGCCTTTTGTACTAATTGTTTACCCAGGCTACAATATGTGGGTTCTGCAGATGGTTTTATGTCTGGTCAGTTTACCAACACAGAGGCGTGTATCTATCTGGAGAAAAATTTGGTTTGAAACCAGCTATGAGTCTGATCAGGAGAGGTTTGTTAGGAATTAGCAACACCCAAAGGGAAAAGAAGGCCAACATTCTAACAACTTGTATATATTCTCTCTTTAAGGCATAATTATGGGAGTGTTTATAAAGGCAGAAGGTGAGGTGCAAAGAGATGACAGATCCTGCATGAGTATGCACCTGTGATTTGGACATCCCAGCAAATGCTGCAGGATTTCTTAGGCCTTTTATGAGATAGAAACTCTCCAAGGAAGCACTAAATCTGTGATTTTAAGTGTAAAGTACTTGTTGTAATAAGATTATTTACTGGAAAAAAAGCAACAAAGGTGTTTACAAACATGCAATCTTTTAGCCTAGACACCTTTGACATAAAATCTGCATACAGTTAGGAGGAAAAAAAACAGGGTGGGACTTCATGAACAATGAAAATTTAAGGCATCTTGTCACTGATCCTCAACCCAAGATCATAGCTGCTCTTTACTACCTGCAGAATAATACTGCAAGATTCATCATGGCATGCTGCTTTCCAGATATGAAAGAGCCCAGATGAAGATCGCTCCCCCAACCATTCTCAGAGCATCCATCCAGGATTTACTGAAAGCACCACTGAACAGCACAGTGATTGACTCTTCTGCTGAGGCACACTGATAAAAATTAACATTTCATTCCAGTAAGAGTACCCTTTTCTGATTTTGCAGTGTGCAGAAAGCTGCTCCAGTAAAGCAGTGCACTTGGCATCTCTCCACCATCTCTCCCATATTCTTTCACATATTGTGGTGGAGAGGTTTTATGACAAAATCGTTTGAAATGTTGTCACTGCCCATGCAACTTCTACAGTTTCTATGCATGAAGCATTTATAGGAACATGCCTTGACACGGGGAACATCATGGGAAATTCGTGTGACCACCTCTGGAACTTGGGCAAGCTGGATGGATGATCTGCTGTCAGAATTGGAGATATTTTACATAGCTGTGTCTGCAGAAACACAGGCCTCTGCCCAGTACACCTGCATGCCCACTATTAGGAAATAATTGTCTGCACTCCTTGCAGGCACCAGTATAATTTAGTTTTCATTACCACCTCTCATCTTAGAAAGCCAGTGGTATGAATTTGGTCATGATATTTACACACTTGAGGCTAACATCTAACGTGGAAAATCTCAGTCTGCATCAGAACCCATTAGCTTGTCCCACGTGAGAGGTCTGGGAGGCTCTCCATGCTCTGCTTACAGCCTCAAGAAACACAGGTTTGTGGCAGACTGCTGATGACCACCAGCTGAAGGATCTGAAGGCCAGCAAGCACATTAGGGCCACCTCATTAGCAATTTCTGTGTAATGCAGAGTGAGAGGACTGCAGTCGGTGAACAAGCCTGTATCTTTTCTGTTTGCACTTTCAGATCATTACCAGAGGTTAACATGGGTGACTGGAGTGTCATTCCCCTAGCCCCTGACACTGGGTGACAGCTGCATTCCTCAGAATAGGAAGGGAATGACACAATGCTGGCTATCTACTAAGTCCAATGCCAGCCTGACGTTCACCTAGCCTATCTCCAACAAGTGCAGATGATCTTTTTCTGTTAGAGGATGGAGAGAGGTCACCCCCGAAATATTAGACAGAGCATTTTTGTAAGCACTTAATGATGAAAGCAGTAGAGAGGAAAGATAACTTTTCTTGATCTCTAAATTTAAAAAGCTGTTGTCTGCTTCTAAGTGCAGCTTTAAACTCTGTTTCATAGCACATAGAGCTTTAATGAAACTATAGTTCAGGTTAAAAGAAAACTGCATAGAATTTTCCTAGACTAAATTATTGTGATTAATTCCCATTTATTTCTTAGGTCACATCAACAACTTGAAGTTTCTTGATCAGAAGGGAGGTAAAACACAGCACATTAAGTTAAAACCAGGACATGTAAGAAAACAGATGCTTTTAGGGCTGAGGCATCTGGGTCATACCACAGCATTAACTTCCTGTGTGACTTTGGGCAAGTCACACAGGGTGATTCATCCCACCCACCCAGCTATCGCTGAAATAATATCTAATTCAAACTACTTGGGTAAATTACTCCCGAAGATAGTGATTATTCACATGTATTTAAGTTGGGTTGTATGCTCTTCTGCAGACATGTTCCTCTCTCTCTTCATTTAGCATAGAAGAAATCTACTCGCTCACTTAGAATAGATATTTAGCTTGTGTGTGATCAGAGGTTAATAATATGTATCTACGTCTTAGTTAAATGTATTAGCTATAAGTTTTATTTTAAACTAAAGTTGATTATCTATTAAACCGTGTGGTTAAAATACAGTTATTCCTCTTTTCAGCTTGTCTTCTACAGACTGTTTAGTCTAACTGTTTAGCTCTTTGGAGACAGGACTATGCCTCAATATGGTGCATGCACTACCTTGCAAAACAGAACTCCTGGGGGGTTAAAGTACTACTGTCAGATAAACAATATTGGCAACCCTGTTTCTGACTCTTGTAGTGGATGCTGGTTGTCTTGAAGTCTCAGATTCTGCAGTCCTGTGGTTAGACTGTAGTTTCAGCTTTTGCTTCAGTCAAAAGTAGATTTATTTGCTGGTGGAGATCATTAAAAGGTAAATGACTTGAAAAAAATTATCTGAAAGAAAGAGTCAAATGAAAAAGAATTTAGATCAGATCTTTCTCTTTTCTTATTTTTATAATCCCTTGGGTTGGAGATAACGTAGTACTCAGTGAGACAACAGCTTTCAACCTGGCTCCTGGCTGTGATCAAAGTGTCACCTCATTTTCACAGAATAGGTGGGTTCCTGCACTTGTTGAGACCCAGGGTAGGCATCTGATTAAGGATGTGTGTTTGGAACAAATTTCTGTTTGTGGGTCTCTTCTTGAACAAAACTTCCTGTTTTGAAGGAGACAGAGAAGGGAGAATATCTTCCTGCCCTGCCTGCTATCAACCCTCAGATCAGCGGGGCCTTAGTGTCACCAATAGCTGTGGGCAAAGATCATGTCATTGCAATAAGCTGTCCATATGAATGACATATGTGGCATGTGCGCTGGCATAAACACAATCTTGTGGGAACATATCTGCCCACAGAACAGCTGCAGGAGTCCCACTAGCTAGCATTCTGTCCCCTGGTCTGCAGCTAGTGGAGCCCTGTTGTAGGCACTGTGGCAGGGTATGCAAATCCAGTGCATGCTTTCCAGGCGTCTGTGCTAATGGAGCTCCCTTGGGGAAAAGAAAAACTCCATGAAAATGAAATATTTTTACCCCAAGACTGCTTCCTTTAAAGAATTACATACCCAGTTGACTGAAGAACACCTGCACAGATGTTGATGCCTGCTTTTGCAGCGGGGCCTCCATGGAGGAAAGCATGAGCTGAGCACCATATCATTCTTCTGTGCACACCAGTAGCAGACACGCGTCTCTGGCACCACCCGTGCCCAGCTGCCCCAATGGCCAGGAGCTGCGTCCCAAGTCTGATTTATTGTTCTTTGTCAGTTCTTGCTGTACGGAGTATGGCGCTATAAACTTTAAGCCCTTTAGAGCAAGGGCTGTCTTCCCATCCTTTGCAGTGCAACATCAATCATTGTGGCATCCCTATCCGTGCCTGGAGTTTCTTCGCATTACCCACAATGTACATGGTAACTAGGAAGAATAGTAAGTGCTGTCTGTCTGTTTGCTTTCTTCCCTGTGCAGGCAGCTGAGTTTTTTGGGGTGTTTATGTCTCTAGTTCATGAAGAACTGTGGAATCCTCCCTTCTTAAGTAGCACTCTATAAATCTGAAGTCATATACTTTTCAGAACTTTGCCCACTTTTCAACATTTCATAGTTTTAGTTATGAACAATGGCAACCATTCTTGTCCTGGATTAATCTGTAGATAAAACTCCAAATACTACAGAGCATGCTTAAGGGGTAAAGGTTAAGGACACCATGCACTGCATGGTCCGCTGATGCCACTGTGACAGTGATGACACTCAAACCCTGAAGCAGTCCATGATGTAAACCTGACATAAGCCATACATGAACAAAATACCACCAATCCTGTGGCCAGAGTCCTCAGGTACTCCTCTGTCAGAGGTGTTATGCCCCAGGTTTACTTGCATGAGATGGATACACAGCATCCATGAACTCACATTGACAAGACAGGCATTGAGCCAGCCCTCATCTGTCTATGAGCCAGCTCTGGTACAGCACAGGAAGATAGGTAAACTGTTGTTCAGGAAAGAAGACAGAACTGAAGGACCCTAAGCTTAAATTTACTCATAGGACATAGACATGTCTGCGAGCTCAAGACTTAGAGCTGACATAGGTTCTGCCCAAGTCTTTTAACAGCAAAAAAATGAAGTTACTGTTGCTAAGATTATTTATATTGTAAACCATAATTAGATAAATTTCATTTTTTTCCCTAATGTTCTGACAGTAATATAATGGCTGGAAGGAAGAGGTCACATTGCCCAGTCTCCGTAGTACTTACCACAATAAGAGCAGAGCAATAAGGACTACAGACTGGATACTTCTTCTTAACTCTTAGTTTCAAAAGCAGCTTTTTGGGTAAAATCAGCAGCAATAAAGAATGAGCTGAACAGCTCCATCTCACTAATAGGTGTTGCTATGGAAATGAGGAAAATATGCTTGTTTTTAGAATTACAAGGACACACAGGATAATGGTGAAAAAACATACATTATAACAACTTCCTTAAGTGGTTCCATGATACTAGACAAAAATGTGTATGTCTGTGTATAATTCTTATCCCAAAACTCAGTTTGTTGTCATTTGGTTGTTCTGTAACAGTTTAGCATGGGGACTTCAGGCATCAACCCTTGCACAATCACAATACAACTGTGAAGCTCCACTTAAAGCTGGGGCTCAGGCAGCTCTCCTATAAGCTTTGCATTGTTTGCCCTAGTGTTTCCATGGGAACCTCTGACTCTGCTGCTGGTAAATGAGAAAGGAAAGATTCAGAAAGTTCGGCTAAGCCAGTTTAAAAGAGCAGCTGCAAGCTGCTCATGTAGCCTAGAGGAGACAAAAAAAAAGGAAGCTTTAGTAGGAGACAGGATGGAAGAAATTGTCTTTTAAAATGAAATCTGTATACCACAAGAAATAAGTTATATATTTTTAGCATATCAGTCCCATCAGTCTATATCGGACAAAATTCAGCTAAAAGTACATGGTACAATTATAGCTGCGTGCATTATTAAAACTGCCATATTAAGGCCAAAATTTATTTTACTGGGTAAAGTGCAAGCAATATAGACACTGCATGCAAAACCAAGAAGCAGCAATGCATCTTCAGCTTTGGCCAGAGCATGGAGAAACTGTGCCTGGCTACAGGCCAGGTTTTCCTTTACAATATACTGTCTTTCTTGGACTCTTGAGTGCCAGGGATGACACCCATGTATATTACACTAGCTCCTTTGTTACCAGTGCTGATGTTGGGCTTCCGCACTAGAAGTACATTTTTGCCCAGAAGAAATAAAAGCTGGGACAGGGCTTCCTGAGGCTGTTTGCTGGCTGGGCTTTCAGTCCTAGTAAAATTGTTACCCAATGAGGGAATGTCACCTCTGAAGTACAGAAAGCAATATATCATGACTTGACAATAGACAAGGACATATGTGACTTGAAATGTATTCCATTAATAAAAATAAATATACAAATGAACAAACAGCTCCATGGGCTGAATGATCCTTTTAAAATAAAAAAAGGGAAATTATTTGTTCTCAAAGATTACTTGCTAGTTTTGTACAGTGTATTTATTAAAACCACACAGTTGTATCCTTGGGTTTTATGAAGCATTAATTATAATGTGAAAATTGGAAACCCATGTTCTTACTGGTGAGTTTGTTCTGTAATATTGCTGGGTAAATCCCACCAGGATTGAAGAAAATCATACTAAATGAGTATCTAAGGTACTAGTCTTCTAGCAGAAACTAGTTGCTAAGTTTTGGGGAACGATTTGATTTCTGCCTTCCTGGAAGGTCTCAACTTTGGCAGACTTAAAAAATGTTCCACCTAGTGTCTTTTATATAGCAGCACTTCAGAGAACTTCAGAAAGGAATATATTTGGCAAATGCAGTTTGATATTTTTGCTAGCACATGGAGTGACCATTGCATGCTGGAGTTCATTGGGCATGGCTTGGCATGTTAGCTTTGTTTTGCCATGAAATAGACTGTCAGGCAAGACATCACAGTTCTACCCTGCTCTACTGCTGACAAGATGCAAAGATGAAAATAGGAGCGCACAAGTTCACAGCTTCCAAGATTTCTTCTTATGTTGGATGGTTGGGTCATTTAGATACAGGGGAGTAAAACATCTGCGAGAAGAGTGAAGTTACTCCAAGTCAATTTGCTGTGCAGGTGCTCCTACTCTTCAGTAAGTATCAGGTGGCTTAAGAAGTCCACCACCAAGGTAAACCAAATGATAGAAGATAGGTTTACACTGAGTGAAGATTACTGACAGAAGACTTTGCATTGATACCATGAAATTTCTTTCAAACTAATTTAAAGTAAAGTTTGTGCTGAATGTTGCAGTTGAGTGCCCCTCCCACAGAGAAGGGTGACGATATTGGGTCAGGAGGGAGACAACTGGACTGTTAAGTGAAATTTAATCAAGTGCTGATCTCATTGGCTAACATGAAAAAAGTAATGTAGACTGGGGTCACTGATCTCATTTACAGCTGTATAAACCAGATTAATGCTGTTGAGATTCCTTTTCCTGAATGTGACTTTCCAAATTGTTCCCAAAACTGTAAATAAAAATAAGACTTTAATTGTCATATGGCGTTAAGCAGTGCATTATAGTTTGTATCTCAATTATCCTTTCAGTAAAATGGTGATAATTGTACCTACTTCCCTCACTGAAGGGTTGTGAGAATAAATTATTGTTCATAATCAGCTTGCAGGCTGAAAAAGGATGCCTTTTAAACATTCAATAAGGGATGGGGGCAGTTAATCTTAATATTCACCAAAAAAAAGGAGCAGAGAGAGGAAAAGATCACAGTTAAAACTTGCTTCCCAGGTGCATTTTCTACTGTTTCCTCACCCAGTATAGTAGTCACTTCAGGAAAAAATAAGCCAGGCACATGAAAACAATGCTACGATACCCCTGGCAGAATTTCCAGTGCAGGCCAGCACTGCAGCAATGTCTGCTCATGGCTTGTCAGGATCAGTGTGAGAAATGAGCACAAGAGCAGAGGCTGTTATACAAGTGAAAGCATAGAAGGCAACTCATCTGTTTATGGTTGCTTAACATGGGTTTGCGCAGTGTTCTTCAGGCCTTCTTGAACACACCCTGGTACCTGGGAAGACCTTCATATGGAGCAGTTATGAGATAATGTGGTCAATGTAGTCCTGCTAACAAGCTGCAGCAATATTTATAAACTGCAGAGCTCTATACATAGTAATACATTTGGTAACGGGAAATGGGACATGGCTGCTTCATCTCTGCAATAAGTGAAGGAAGTTGCTGCATGATCATACACCTTTATACAAACAAGAAATTGATAGAAAGATCCTATTGCCACCTGGACTCACCAAAATGCCACACAGACAGTAAAATATCACAAGGCACTGGGCAAAATAAAAGAGCATATGATGCACTACCTTCTTACAGTCAAATTCTCTGATACCTGTCCTGCCATGTAAACCATTAAAGCTGACGATGCTTGGCCATTGGTATGGATGGTATCAGTTAAAGGCAATTTTGTCTGTATGGGAACATATATTAATCTCAATTTGAGATTGCTTTTTGCATCCATACAGAAAGGTTTTCACTTTCTAAAATGTATGTCTGTTCCTCAAGCTGGGGAGCTATGGGAATGCTGGGCCTCTGCCTACAGTCAAAATCCAATAATGCCAAATAGACATAGAATAGTAGAGAGAAGTTAAAATCTTGGTCAGGGCATCTCGTGTCAATGTTTTCTCATGTCCGTCAGCCAAACAGTTGTCATTTCATTTTTCCCAGGCACTGGGTTAAACCGCTTGTGAATAGCATTTCTCCTGCTCCTTCTCCCCTCTGCTAGAGCCAAGGAATTTAATTTGCTTGGAATGAAAATTCACAGTGTCACTGGCCATAAACTTCAGATTGATGTGGTCAGCTTTTGCTTAAGCACTACCAAATTTCACACCAGTTGAAAGCATGTTCTCTGACAGTGATGCAAATTAGCTTTTCCCTAAGAGCTGAGATTGTGAAATATGTTGCATAAATATGATCATCTTACTTTTAAGAAGGTTTGTCAGAAATCTACTATGTATATAGAATAGGAAGGCAGTGGAGTGTTAGCACTAAAATATGACCTATCATCTGGGGTGGGGCTTAGCACGCAGTGAAAAAGCAAGGTCTGGGCATAAATTTGAAAGCTTTCTTATAGATGTTTAAAGGCATGACTCTAAAGACACAGAGCACATAATTTGAGGACTCAGGTTAATGTTTGTAATGGAGAAAATCTTCTGCAGGGTGACAGGAGCTATGGTCTTGGTGACAGAAAACCAAAGTTCTGCCCTGACAGGAGGATTGGAAACAAAACCCTACTCCATTCTGAACTGGCTGCAAATCAGTACAGCATTTCAGTCCTGTCTGTCGTGCAAAAATGAGATTTTTCTAGATCTGGTATGCTTTAAAACGACAGAATGAAAATTAAAAAAAAATATAAATGGATGTAAGTTGGAAGAAAAAGTAGGAAAAACATGTTGAACCTTGGGGAAGGAGGGAGAGGTTTGTTTTCTGCCCTGTGTATTGCTGAGGGCATGGTTGGCACTACGTGCATCATAATCACAGCCATGAGAGATATCCAAGTGTATGCTGCAGATATTCTCAGTAAAGCTCTTAGCCAGTAATGACTCCTAGTGCTGCACTTCACCACATATCAGCAGAAATATGTAATTCTGTGGGCCAAACATTCCTGCACATTGCTGTGCCAGCAGGCCACTCATTCATTTCAGTGCGAAATCCAGCTTGCAGAACAGTGATCAGGATTTCTGTGTTTGGTAAGCTGTACACACAGTGCTTATTGCAAACCAGACACACACATGGGCTTTGTAAAAATGACAACACATCCCAAACCCGTAGAGCACATGGCTATATTTCCAAACAATCTTGCCACATATTTTTCTGAACATTCTTACAACATATTCTGATGACTGTTAATGTTTATGAAGGCTTGCACCTCCCTGACTTGATCCATTTTTCCTGTTGCTTACCCAAGCTTGTTCTATAACAACAAATATTTTTGGTTTTGTTTCTGTTGGTTTTCTGTTTGTTTGGGTGTGGGGTTTTTTGGGGGGG
>JANZLQ010000079.1:10584227-10599242 GCA_026212715.1 Elanus axillaris | reverse complement strand
AGCCCTTTGTTATGTTTTTTTTTCTCCTCTCCCCTATCCCGCGAAGGGGGGGGGGGGAGTGATAGAACGACTTGGTGGGCACCTGGCGTCCAGCCATGGTCAACCCATCACAGGAAGCCAGAAGTTGAATCCATAGACAGTAATCTATGTATGGCTGTCTTTACAGGAGAAGAGGTGTGGCATTTGTGAGACCAGTATCTCTTCTTACATTACCTCTGTACTTTGGGGATGTTCTCCTGGTTCTCATTTGGCACCGAACATGAGCACCGTTATTGGGTGGATGTGGTTTTTTAAATGTTATTTCCTTTGGGATTCCAAAGAGGATACACAGTGCCTCTGAATTTCTGTACACTGAACAGATCTGGTGCTTCATGAGAATGGGAAAGCTGGCTGTTAGACAGGTTCCCATTCAGTAAAATGAATGAATTAGAAAGGTAAAGTAAATGCAGGAAGCTTTGGGACTAAAGGGGGAAAGCATTTGAGACACCTTGTGTATATCAGAAAGTAACTGCAGTATTTAAACTAAGAAGCAGACCTTGATGTAACAGAAGAAAATTATTTTTCATGTTTATCTCTTAAAAACAAGGCTCAGTTCATTGGAGCCAGCAGGTAGGAACCATGCAATTTTAGCAACTTTCTTAGAAAGTATAATGAAGAGGTTCTCTTTTAATGAAAACATTTTGCAAAATACTTAAATAACCTTTAGAATCAGTAAGCAGCTTGTCTGTTGTAACAAATATTTAGTATTCCCCATGTCCTGACACTGTTGTTTCGCTGTTTACAAAGCTCTAGGAAGCTGCTGAGAATCATTTTGATAGTCAACCGATGCATCCACTGAAACTGCAAAGTGCCCAGTGCAAATGGACACAGAGGTTGCTTTCTTAAGAAGAGCATGATTTAAAATTAAGCCCTAATTTAATGGTGTGTTAGAAAGTGATTTTGAACCTCTAATACAAAAATACTTTTATAATTTTGTATGGTTTGTATTTCTGAGTGCTCTGCTACTACTTGCATTCTTATTTGGCTTATTCCAGAATTATCATAACAAAACCGATTCAGCTACTGTGCTTAAACATGTGTTTTAAGATATGCTCCTGTATTTTATATTTGTTACATTGCTGTAGAGAGACTATGAAATGGTTTTCTGATGGTATCTCTATACTCCACTCTACTAAAACTAACTGTAAATCAGTTGTAATCTTAATTTCCCTTACTTATCTCCCCCTCTTTGTTTATTGTCTTTGCAGTATTATTGCCAAAATCTGACCAGAAGCTCCTTGAGGAACAGTCTGGTCTCTTTGTTAGTACCACAGAGTATGCAACATACTTAGAGTAGAATTGAAATGAAATTATAATAATCTAGAAGATTATGCATATAAGTAGCTCTGTGAATTATAACATGATTAGATCACACTGCACATTTGTAAATTGACTTAATTTGTAACGGTAGCCTTGGGAATGATTTTCCTAGCCCTCAGAAATGTGGATAAAAACTAGGAACAGTATATATAAGGAAGGATGTTGGTGTTCATTGTGTTTAAGGAAATAATGATCTGTTGAGCAAAGGTTCAATTCCATATGTATAGGTAAAATGGGAAAAGATTGCAAACATAAATAGATCCAGCATGATCAGATGTGAAACATCCTATATTTCAGATAACACAGTGAGACTCATGAGAGTAGAATATGCGTTTGTTCTGTTTCAGTCTTTGCACAAGAAGGTACACTGAGGTTTCTTTAAAACTTCAGAAGAATTCCGGGATAAACAATGAAAATCTCAGTAATACCTTGGATGTGCAGCATGGACTTATTTTAATATCAGGAGGGTTTTTTTTTCAGTGTTAGGCCAGGCTTTAGGCTGGTACAGATGAACATAGCTCCATTGCAGTCAGGGTTCAATATTCTCCAACAACTGACAGTGCATTGCTTCAGTCTGGAATCACTTTTTGGGACATCAGTTACAACAGTTGTTGACATACTGCTTACTTTTTTGCTTTAGTGATACTTGGTCATGAACTACTCCATATTTAATGCTTAATAGCACATATGAACATATAATAGCACCCTATCTACGTGTGAACCCAGGACCTAGTTAACTATGCTGGTATCTGTTCTTTAAATCAGAGAATATTAACAGATATGGTAAAACTTAGCTGAAGGGGGCAGGGAGGTTGCTTTTTTGGGGGTGGTGGTGTGTGTTTTGTTTTGTTTTTATTTTGCTTTTCCCAGAATTAGGTAAATGCTGTGAAAATATTCACAACCATCATTTAACATTCTTGAACCAACTGACTTTGATTGTCACACCTTTTGCTGCACTGCCTTGATATTTAGCTGTGTCCATACAAGGTAGAATACCTGTGGGCAACAGATCCAGAAGAATAGTTGGGAGTTCTCTTGCGGGAACCTTAATGCTAACACAACTATAACCTGCCAGTGTCTTAGGGTTAGACTTGTACCACTGTGCCAAACCCTGCCTGTAGGACACCACAGCCCTCTGCTCTTACCCCTTACTAAGGAGTTTCCCTAAAGATGCTCGGGGAGGTTGCCTTCAGACCCTGTGTGGAGTGCCTGCTCCCCATGAAGGGTCTGGCACCTGTTCCCTATTCCCTAGGGATGGAGAGAAGCACTGTGGTCAGTCCATCTCAGCTTCTTTGGTCACACAGCCCTCTAACCAAAGAGTCAGTTGCCATGTGAATATCTTAACTACTCACAGAGGTCTGAGTTTTTTCTTTTTGCCTTTTGGGAAAACTGATTACTTCATGTCACACGTAGCTGTATTGCCCAATGATAGTTTGTTTACCAGCTCCACTCTCATGAGTAGGTAACTGTGAAAAGACTCAGTGGCGAGTAAGTTCCTGTTGGAAACAGTCTGGAGTTTCTTTTGAAGCCACACCTGTTCATACGATACAAGCCTCTTAGGTGAGCCTCCTGCTCTCTCACAGCATTGAGAAACAGAGACTGTCACACCCCAGTGAAAAGCAAGGTAAGGCTGTATTGAGCACACAGACACACATGCCAGAACACTAATGTCTTTAGACTGCCAAGCAACATTGTCCATTTAGGCATATCTAATGTTTGCATTCACACACACAAAATATTTGTTGCTTGAATAATATTTATTTTTGCTTGAGAGGGAAAAAGAAAGAAAGGGCAAAGGCCAGGTTCCCAGGAAGGGGTACATAAAATGTTTTTGCTTCAGCTGTGATGGAGTCAGCTGAAGACAAAATGCCCACTGGTTTCTACAGGCACCCAGGTCATTAAGGGTGTGATACCCAGAAACAGAATATAGTATTTCCATATTCAAACTTAACACAATTACATGCCTGAAAAGAACATTTAACTGTAATAAAAACCAGAGCAAGTCACTAAGACATGGATGAGAAGATACAATCTTGTAATAGCCCCTTTTGGAGGATGCAGTAATTTGTAGACACTTGCCTCCTGCTTACCAAAATTAACTGTCACACACACCTTACACTGACACCACAGGGTTGGAATACCAGATGCAATGCAACAATGACTCATGATGACGAGTACTCAAAATGAACCTGTCCCCTGTATTTTAGGCAATCCACTTAGTTATGATTTACTGGTGAAGGACTGAACTTCTCGTTCTTAGGCAAAGGGTACAGCAACTGTGTCTCCCAGACACAGGGCCAGTGCTTCCACACCATCTCCAAGCTCACTCAAGAGAAGACCCATTCTATAGCACTTTTGACTACTACAGGGCTTTTTGGCACAGACAGATGAGCAGAAGGACAAAATCAAGTCCTAACCCTGTAGCTTTCACTTTCACACTCTACGTTGAGGTCTAAAACTTAAAATAAAGTGTGGGAAATTGCTCAGTCATCTGTTTGTTCACTTTTTCCCATACATGAAAGAGATCATGTTCCCGAACAAGGCAAAATCATTATGGATCCTGCAGCTGTTTCCACTGTTTCTTTCTTGATGTCCAGGTTAATATCACCAACATTAGACAGAACAACAACCATCTGCTTCTAGTGCTGTTTCTGGCAAGACTCTGCTCTTACAAATGTAAGCATGCCTGACGACAGACAATGATGGCTGCTAAGGGCAGTTGATTCCAGAAGCAGTAGAGTATATATTCCATTTCAGGGGCATAATTTTGGACACCATTATGCCATTCATCCATACCAAATCAGATTAATTCCTGTCTGTACATCTTTATGTAACAGTCACTCTCTGGGTCAATGTCAAGAACTGAACTAGGAAAAAAACTCCTCAGTAAAAGCAGAAGTCACTACATGGAAAGACCATGATGCTAAGAGCCCTTGTAATCCCACATCCTTTCTAACTAGTAGACCCCAGTATGCACCCCGTTCACACAATACCTAAGAACTTAATATTTACAATAAAGAAACAAAATTATGTTCTGCTTAGGGAGAAGAACATGTACATAAATTTTATAAAATCACTATTTAAAAAGGAGTTATCAGACTTTTCTCAGAGCTGCCTCCTTTGTAATGCATCCAAGCTCAGCCTTCTCTCTCACCTGCTGTGTGCTTAATTATAAGAATATTCCATTGCAAAGAAATTTAGAAGAGCATTAAACTGTGAGGCTTCTGATGGGCTTAAATGGTAACTGAAACTTGTCAATTTTCCTGTCAGCTTTCTCCACTTTCTTAAGGAAACTCATGTCAAGCAGGATGTAACAACAGAACTAAGGATGATTTCTCATTTGCAAAGAACCTAAAAATGCTATGGAAATGTTGAGTATTTTTAGAAACAGAAACTCAGATAGCAATGGTTATCTAGAGAGAAACTGAAAACTCTGGTTTCAAACCGTGCCTGTCTAGACAGAACATATATTAGTCTTCTGAGCCGCTTAACAGCTGCTTCACTGTGAGAGTGGTAATTAAATAACCACAGCAGAAATACAAAGAACCACAAAGACGTCACAGGAAACTTGGCAGCTCAGACATGTCAGGTCACCATGTTAGTTACCTGTTGTCATTGCTCCTAACTTGATGCTTATCCCCGTGAGTGGCCAGAACTTTTAACTACTGTGGAAAATGGGCATAGCTCAGAATAGATGATCCCTGTCACCTTGGTGAGCACAGTGAGAACACCTGAGGCACGGATGTGAAACTCTCTGCATGAAGGACTCCCCACTGTTTCAGCTAGTCTCGGTTCATCACACTCTGTGCACCTCCCAGCTGTGCAGGAGCGGCTACCGAGGTCATAACGACCTATTTGTGTTGCCCAGTTCAGGACGTAATTGTGAAAATGGCTGTGCAACTCTAAGCCCACAACAAAAGAGTGGTTATATCCTTCCAGAAAAAAATATTTCTGTGGTTGAAATAGCAGGTCTGGACTATGCTACAAACACATTTTGGGACAGCAAGCTTAGGTACAGGGGCCTGTTACTTGCAACTCCTTTAAACAGCAGGTACAAAAATGCAGGCACTGCTTTTGCAGGATGTGTACCTGTGTTTGACAAGGTTAATGCAGGTGCTTCTGAGAAAGATTGGAAATCTTGCTCGCAGTTGTGGTGAAATATTATTTGCACAGCAGTTTTTATCACATTCCTGTGAACAGAGCTCTATTTTTGAGCTTGGTTTCACAAAATAAGGAAACCGGGATGTCAGAAAGCAAAGTGGTAAGATGGAGAAGCAGCAGTAAAAGCCAACTGAGCAACTCTGGAATCATTCGTATTTCATTGATTGAAATATTGTGTTAACAACTATTTAGAAACAACTGTTTCTAAAACACTTAAGTAATAGCCACTGAAATAGTTTTTTTAAAATGCAGTCTGAAAAAGCCAGATGAGTTTTCCTCTAACAATTTTAGCAGTGTATTTTCATCCTCAGGCTACACTGTCCTCAGCTTCTTTCAGCAGCACCCAGGTAGAGACTGTACAAGTCAAGCTGTTCTTTTCAACCACTGCTATCAATCTGTGACTCTCTGCCGTGAGAACCAAGCATACAGGTAGAACAGATGTCTCAGGGAGTTCTGGCTACTCATAAATAACCTTTCTTTCCATCTTCAGTCTGCACCTCCATTCAAATTCTGGGAGATGGCATGCAAATAGTCACACACATCACGAAGAAGATCTCAGCACTCCATACAGGAGTGCAGAGTGATTCCTGAATGCTTGGAAACTGTGCAGCGGTTGGGAAAGACACAAATACAACTCCTATCTTCACAGATGCTTGGGAAAGAGACATTCCTTAGGGATGCCTCTAATGAAGCTAGCAGAGTGTGCTTACTTCTAGCCCTTGAGACATGAGTAGGAAACCCTGTGAGATGTCTTGATCACTACATTCATTCACAAGAGATATCTTTTAATCAATGTATTAGTTGTGGACTTCAGAAGTTGCCAGGCACTCTGCTTCAAGGCAGGGCTGATCCTGATTTCTAAGCCAGATATCTTTCTAAAGCACATATTTCCTCCACTCCCCTAATACTGGAGTGCTTTGACAACTAAGGATCAAAACATCTTTATGATTTTGCTCACCTACCTGGCCAAAGCAGTTTTGCTTTCAGGCTTTCATGGCTGTTGCAGTGGGGGCTTTCCAACTGCTCCTGGATCTGCTTCCACTGAACTCAGGAACCACCTCCCACCGTAGCCACCATTTTTGTACCATAGGTGTCCAGTGTCAGGGACCAGGAGTGCTCCAGTTGCTTTAAGGACTAACTTCTATGTCAGTATCTATAGATACATCTAGCTATATAATTTCTATCTGTTCATATTCTTGGAGCACCAAATATTTGATGATGGAAGCATCAAACATTAATTTTAAATCTATTGTCATATTCAGTCATGAAATATCACTGCTTAGCTCACTTCTGTGGAAGGACTCTGTTCCTGCTATCACGTTCTCCCTTGATTTCACCCTTTTTGGCTCTTGCTCACAGCTTAAAAAAGCATTCATAGTTTTGGTCCTCTAGCCCAAGGGGTCCCTCTGACACCAATTTATGTTCTGTTGCTCCCAGACCAAATTCTTTCCCCCAGTTCTAGGCCTTGCTGGATGCCTTTGGTTTCTGACCCTCTGAACATCTTTCCCTTTATTGAATCTACTAAGACATTGAAATTGTACTCTTGACTGCCCTTGCCTGGGTTAACAAGAATGTGACAGTTTCACAGCAAAAAGGATTGCTAGTGTTCCTGAAAAAAGCCAGTTGAGGAAACTCTCTAAGACTCAATTTTAGAGTTTTAGAAATCAGGCACTCTTTATTGCAGCGCTGGTTGCACGGGGGATCACTCCACCTATCGTGCACATCGTCAGGCCTCATTCTGCAGGTTAAGTACATGTTCTACAGACATATTCACTAGATGTCTGACACATATTCATTAGCTTTCTGGGAAGCTATTAGCATATGCAAATGTCCTTTACGAAAGTGCATTGAAGGTCTCTGGTGGTCTTCAGGAGTCCATGGTCTTCCTCACTTGTCTGCTGCTTGACCCTTCTTGGATGATTCTGTGCAGTGAGATCTTCTTACGCACGCTTTCATACATCTTATCCTAAAAAATGCTCGTTAGCGCTTCTATTATCTTGCCTACATTTTGACGTAATCCATATGGATACTTCTAAGCCAAGTTATCTAAAAAGATTGGAGTTCTTGTCTCCTTCAGAAGTTGCAAGGCCATGCAAAAGCAATTTTCTTTAGTATCTCACACCTTTTGCAACATACAGAACTTCTATCTAATACCGACCAGCAAATAATTGGGTAGTGAAATAGTCAGGTCATTGTATTCAGAAAGACATCTTTTATCACTAGATGGTAAGAACCGAGAGTGCCTGCTTTGGTCCAATATCTGAAAAAAGAAACTTGACTGTATGTTTCTATTGGCAGTATGCTTTTTAAGTTGCACTTCACATTTATTTATGGGAGATTTTTACTTGCAAGATTGTTTGTATTGATGGAAACTCTCAGACACTCTGCCATTGAAAGAAAGCTTGCTCTTCCAAAGTCACACAAGTTTACCTAACAAATTTGCAATTTTGCTTGATTTTTCTCCTTATCTTTGTAACACTGATTTGCCCATACAGGACATGAATCATTATGAAGTGATGTCAATGGCCAGTTGAGCGCCATGAATAAAAAAATAAATTATAGTCAGAGTCAAAAGTCCATGCATAGTGTGTATCTGACTGGACAAGGAACAATAAAAATGTTTTTGAAGATACTTGTGAAAAAATAAGGTTTGTTCTCAGAATATTATTGAAAAATATAAATTTAAAACATTATCTAAACAGAGCAAAATTTTGTAAGACCTGGTGACCTTGTCTTTCCCTCTCTATGTTCATATTCAGTATTTCTCTAATGTGTTTTTTGGTCATAAAAAAAAATTATATTTTGACATATATTCTGCTCAGCATGTAAAATTCCATTGTCATACCTGCAAACAGATTTAGCTCTTAAAGGGAAGCTGTTTGCTTAATATTCCTTAGAGGGGTGACTTTTTAAACAATGGAACACAGGGATTATTTATGAAATAAAGCTAGCCCCCAACATTGAGAGGATTTAAGAGGTTTAAAGAAAAAAGTTGAGCCTAAAAATATATTTTTTTTTCCTTTTGTACCTCAGATATCATTGTCCATGAAGAATTCACATAAATTCCATGGGAAAAACTTCAAATGTGAAAAATATCATATATACTGAGCTGTTTCAACTAGACGTTATCACCCCTGATTGCCCTCCCTTTTTCTCAGATCACCACACAGGGACAATCTTGGCCATCCTCCTTATCCTGTGGCTCAGCAATAATTGAAATACTATGGCCAGATGGTTTTGTCTTCCAGGAGGTGAGGATAGCATGATATTACCTAGAAGCAGCATCTAATTTGTTTATAGGGCATTACATTTTTTTTAAAGCAAAAGAAAACACCAGTGTATAGATACGACAATTTTGTGGCAGTCTGTATATTGGAAAATAATGTCTTTTCACCTTGGAGAGATTATCCCTGTCCTGAAAATCTCACAATAAAAATGAACAAAGACAAGGAAGGTAGAGGAATAAAAAAATGTGAGGATGAAAATGGAAAAAAGGAGCTGTTAACACTTACTTATAACAAATCCACATTGTTCTTGCTGACTGATAATTGGAAATTGAAAGGAGAAACTCCAGAGTACCTAACAGAGGACAAGATAAAAGCAAACATGTTTGGGGGGTGAAATGTGGCAGAACACAGTCTAGGAAGCAAGCAAGGATGGAGTAAATTTGAATAAATTTGAATAAAAAGAGCCTCAGAAAACAAGAGGACAAAAAGACTGGGCAAGACAGGAGAAAGAGCCATTAAAATGCAGGGAAGATTGAGCTCTACTGGGCCTCCAGAGTGAAGAGTAAAAAGTTCAAAGGAGAGTCAGGGAAAAGCAGTAAAGAAATGCTAGATATTCAAAGCATATGAAGGAAAGAGGCTGAAAAGGCCTGCATGGATGATCAAGGGCTCCTGACCAAAATCAAACATAAAAAGGAATCTTACAAGAGGTGGGAGCAGGACATGAAACCCAGGAGGAATACAAACATGCTCTCTGAGCATGCAGGGAAAGCCACACTCCCTCTGGAGCTGAATCTGATGGGGAATGTGAAGGACACTGCAAAAGCTTCTACAAGTACCCTGTAGCAAAAGGAAGACCATAGAAAACATGGGACCACTGCTGAAGGGGGGAGGGTACCTAGTGACAAAGGACACGGAGAAGACTGAAGTACTCAGTGCCTACCTTCAGTGGAGGAGGATCAGGTCAGGGAACATGGAACTGAACAGGGGATACATGAGACCATTGGATCTGATCGGATGCATGCTAGTGCTGAGGGAGCTGGCTGACATCATCATGAGGTTACTTTTGATTGTCTTTGAAAGGTCAGGCAGAACAGGGGAGGTTCCTGAGGACTAGGAGAAAGCAGATGTCCCTCCTGTTTTCGAGAAGAGCAAAAAGCTTGAGCCAGGAAACTACAGGCTGATTAGTCTCACCTCAGTCCCCGGGAAGGTGATGGATCAACTAATCCTGGAAACAATCTCTAGACATATGAAAAAGAAAATATGATTGGGAGTAGTCAGCATGGATTTATGCAGGGAGAATCATGCTTAACCAACGTGATAGCCTTGTATGACCAGATGACTGGTTTGGTGAACAAAGGGTGGTATCTGGATGTTGTGAATCTGAACTTTAGCAAGGCTTTCAACACTGTCTCCCATAATATCCTCATAGACAAACTGACAAAGAATAAACTAGATAAGAGTATGGTGAGGTAGACAGAAAGTTAGCTAACAGCCAGGTTCCAAGCCTTGTGATCTGTGGCAAGAAGTCCATCTGGAGGCCAGTCACTATTGGAGTGCATTAGAGGTCAATAGTGGGGCCAATGCTGTTTGACATCTTCATTAATGACAAGGTGCACCCTCAGAAAGTTTGCAAATGATACAAAACTGGGAGGAGTGGCCGATACCATACATGGGTGGAATGCCATTCAGAGGGGTTTTGACAAGCTGGACAAATAGGCTGACAGGAACCACATGAAGTTCAAGAAAGAGAAATGCCAATTCCTGCCTCTAGGGAGGAACAGTCCCAGGCACCAGTACACAGAGAGGGCCAACTGGCTGGAAGGCAGCTTTGCAAAGAAGGACCTAGTGGAGCTGGTGGGCACAAAGTTGACCATAAGCAGCAATGTGCCCTTTTGGCAAAGGCGGCCAACAGCATCCTGGCTTGCATTAGTATGTGTGTTGCCACTGCTGGAGAGGCATGGACATAGTGGAGCAAGTCCAGCTGAGGGCCACAAAGATGACAGAAGGTCTGGACCATCTGACTTATGAGGGGAGGCTGAAGAGAGGTGGGATTGTTCAGCCTAGAGAAGAGAAGGCTCAGGAGAATGTTAGCTATGTGCACAAATATCTAGTCTGGGGGACTGAAAATGGAGACAGACTCCAAACTGGACAAACTGCTCTAGTTGATCCTGCTTGAGCAGTAGGTTGGAATAGGTGATCTCCAGAGTTCTTTTCCAAACTCAACTATTCTGTCACTCTGTGAAATTATTTACTTTGGTTTTCTAAACTTAATTCTTCTCCAGGTATACCACAGTTTAATGCTGACTGCATAAGTGTAACTGTATTCAGCAGCAATACTTGGGAGAAGGGTCATAGCTTATTATAGACCTGGATTAGCTTCTCAAGAAAAATACCATGTAACTGAAACATTTCCATGGATTTTACAATACTGTTTGAGAAATTGTTTTTTTAAAGTGCTTTCACATTCTTTTACAAAAAAACTTCTGAAGATCAAAAGTAGCGAAGCCTTATTCCTCAGAGATTTGTACTTTGAGGTTTCACTGCAAGCTGTAGGTTTAACTTTTTCCATTCTTGGGCATTTGTGAGAGCTCTGGTGTATAACTTTCCTGGTCTTTGATTTGTTGAGACACTACCAGACAAGAGACAGCCTGTGCTGCAGCTAGCCTAGAACTGCATTTGTTAAACCTCATAGGCCACTTTACATACGCTGATTAGATAGCCTGTTACTGCCAGATAAGGAGGATGCTGGCAGAGTTGTCTGATAAATTGGGTCTCTCTCTCTCTCTCTCCCCTACTAGAAAGACTTTTCTTCAATATTTACACATGCTTTAAGACTTGAATAAAATTCTGAACTCATTTAGGCAGGGAGACTAACAGGCCGAGAGCAATTGCATACATTTCTATATCAAATCCAACTAATGACTGCATACTTCTTTTCATAACCTAAACAAAAGAGATTCAAACAAGAGGAAGCTGCAAGACAGAACATTTGTATAATAGCATACATGCTGAGCAGTAATATACACATTTCTTTGATTTAATTCAAAGAAAAGGAACAAAAAAGGTATTTTAATAAGAGGTTACTTATATGTACCCAACATCTTGCTCGGCCTTGGAGGCAGACTTTTTGGAGTTTAAATTATTAAAACTTCATTTCAAAGACACACAATTCCTACCAATGCATATTCCCTTTATAATAAGGTATTTTACAAAGCAGTTTCGGAGTGCAGATGCATGAATGGATCTAATCATTATGCACGGGGAAAACTTATACTCTCTGTCCCCTTATTTCCATATTTTCATAAAGAAAAACGCACATAAGCAAGAGAAAGCTAATTTGTTCTTGCCTTCTGTTTGGCCCAAACCTCAGGGATATCATTTGAACATGAACATTAATAGTACAGTGAACTGCAGAGTACATACTTGGAAATACTAACAAAGGCACGCACAAGCTGTGAAATAGCATTTCAGTGGATTTTAAATATATTTTTAACTGGAATTGAGTTGACAAACTGATCTAGATCACACTTTTCTCTCTCCAAAGCCTACGTAAACATTTTTTGATAGAAACTCTGATGGTTTAGGAGGAAACTGAAAAGTCTGTGGAGCAGCTAAAAGCTTCTACAGACATACTAGTAAGAGAAACTTTTGTGGTTTTGGTTTCCACAGTCTTTTCAGAACTAATATCAGTGTCACTACAGGTTAACTCACTAATGTTCTTTTGCTAGTGATCGAAATATGCATATCTCTTTTTGTGAGTTCAAAATTACATGAGTGTTTATCTTGCATCATTTTTGCTGTGGGAACAGGAAGTCTCACATCTAGGCCATTCAGGACCCTTATGAAGGAGACTTCTAATAAATTAATCTTTTTCGGTCTGCAACAAAGCTATTCCCAAACACCATTAACAAAATTTAACAGTATTTTGGCAAAATGATGTATGAACCAAGAACAGTAGCTCTATAGGACACAGGAGTGTTGTTTTCCATTTGTTTGTTTGTTTTTAATTTAAACACACTACACATTAGCATAAGTCCAAAGCATTTGATTAAAACACTAGGGCATACCATGCCTCCAAGGCATGACATGATGAGGCATCTTTGAGGAGACAGATTTGCACTATCTGAAGAGCACTGATCTCTGAGTGAATTGTTGCACTCCACACTAACAGAAGGGAGACCAGAAGCATGTCCTTTACCACTGAACTGTCACAGCTCCAGATGGCCCCTTGTACAGGCAACATTTACTCTCTGCTCCCCCACTAAACATAACATACCTGCTTAAAGAATCTGTGTGGCAGGGTTGACTAGAGAAGTTAGTCAGGTCGAAGGCCTTACCCTACCTGACTTTCCTCCACCATGTTCCCAAAGAATCTCCTGAAAGTATACTGCAGCTTCCTGTTTTAAACCAGGCATCGGCTTCAGTGTTCGGTGCTGCAGCTTTTTACCTTGAACCCGTCATGAGAGAGAATCCTTTCTGCCCATACAACAAGGCCAAGAGGAAAGAATGCTGTCCCAGAGAGGAGAGCAGAAAGATGGGACCTTTGCTAAACCAAAGTTATTTACACCAGCTTGGCATCTTCCTGTGTAATATTGTTTGAGGACTGCTCATTCATCAGTGTGGTTTGCTGAAGTACAGGAGTCAGTAGCAGGTTAAACAACCTTTATTCATTTTATTTATGAAGAAGCCTCAGCAAAATTTGTTTGCATGGAGCCATTGACCCTAGCTATTGCAAAATAAGCAGCCCGGCAATGTAATCACTCAGGCAAACACCTTCTAGGACCAAGAAGCTTTACTGCTTCAACTCAATACTTCTTTAAAACCTGAAACAGTTTAATAAACTGTGATTATTTGCTCAACTGACTATTGAATGCAGGGCCTCAATCTTCCTAAATTCACTGTATTGTCATATTTTAATGCAAGATACTGTTTTGCATAGGCTGTTTCTGCCTTGGAAGAGAGATGCAATCCAACCAGATAAGGGTTATATCCACTACATTCTAACAATTCATACATAGCAGCTCATAATTCTCTGGCTAAACTAGCCTTGTGACAGTGCCAAAATTGAGCATGACAACTCAAATCATGGCTAATAAATGTATATAAAGCTCATTGAGGCGATCTTAAGTCAATATAAATGTGATAGTTAGACTCTAACTGCAGGAACAAATAGAAAAATGAAAAACTGACTGCCACTTTCAGTTACAAACAAAATATGGTCACAATCTATGACAGGGGAGTTTGAAAATTAAGGTAATTTGTTTTACGTGAAAATTTGATTTTAACAAGTTTTACTAAGAAAACACTGAAGCCAGTGTAAAAGTATGTTGCTGGCCACTGTGACTTAGGTAGGAACCAACATTAAGCAGGAACTAACAGACTACACGCAGTATTGGCTTTAGGATGGACTGATACCTCACCTGTTCTTACCAGAATTATCAGTAGCTTTTCACTTTCAAATTTAAATTGTGCTTTTAATTTAAATTTAGTCAATTTCCTGCCACATCATGTGTGATCTTAGCTTTTCTGACAGTAAGTTGCCTTTAAATCTCTACATGCTAACTGCTCTTACCCAAATACAGCTACCTTGAAACCTAGCTCTTCTACAGTTTCAAAGCATTATGGCGACTAGAAAGTATTAAAAAACCATGACTGACATCTTAAGCAGAATTTCAGAACACTCCATCTGCATTAATAATTGAGAGCTGTGGAAAAAAAAAATCTATTAGAGAGCATGCATATACTGCAATGTTCAGCTTGTGCTACTGGTCAAGAGTCCCAAGGAGAAAGTGTACCTTCTCATGTACAGATAACCATAAACTCTTATGTGTGTCTATGCTTCATCTGGCAAGCTCAGTATGCAGACACAGGTGCTCAGTTTTCCTTCTGCAGCGTACCCCAGATTAATGGGGTTAAATTTAAAACGGTTAATGCAATGCATGTTTGCCATTAGACAATCAGCAGAAGAGATAAACTGGCGTCTTTGACCCCAGGTCCAAAATGCTGCTGTAAACCGTAAAAGCTGAACAGCAGCGCTGGGGAGCTTCTTCATATGTATCCCCTCAAAAAGGGGGGCAACATAACAGCGATAGGAATTCCTGTGAAGAACTGTACAGCTCTGTAAAGAACTGCATACTGTGAAGAAATACAGGCAAAACGAGGCAGCTTAGGTACCCAAACTGAGCCAAACCTGGTCGTCCCCAGGTTGCTTTATCAGCCCCGTGCCCTCGGTGGCTGGGCTGGCTCGGGGGGGGGGGTCCCTGTTTTC
>JANZLQ010000079.1:10568110-10581102 GCA_026212715.1 Elanus axillaris | reverse complement strand
GTGGTTTTTGTCATTAGGAATTTGTGTTGCAAGTGTATGTATTGTATATAGGAAGTTAATGCAAAAAATGCGTTAACAGGTAGAAAACTTGGCAGGTGTGAAGGGGATGGGTAAGAATTGGGGTGGTCATGTCCTGACCTGTGAGACCCCTGGAGAAAAGTGTGCTTCCAGTATGGCTCTCAAGATACTGTCTCAGCAGGTCCAGAGCCAGGAGCTGGCTGTCTTAGAGTAATGGGCTGGTGGTAACAGGAGTATTTAGTATTCAGAGTGAAAAGTTGGCCTTTGGTTGGAGTTGAGCAGATGATAGCACTGAAGTGACCAAACTGCAAGCTGTGCTGGGCTGGCAGGCTGTTGTGGAGGAGGTGCCCCAGTTGCAGTGATTTGGCAGATCTGTGGAGCAGGACTGCTGTTCCCCGTAGTGTGACCATGCAGCTGCTCTTTGCTTGTAGTGAAATTAAACAAGTGCTTGACACTTACAGCAGCCATTCCAGGGAGATGTCCTTTCAATGGCTTTGGTGGTGCTGCAAAGCTGTAGCTGGTGGGATATAGCTGATGGCTGGAGAAAGGACGGCTCTGGTGAGTTTGCAGCCTCTTTCACTTGTAAGCTCTGCCCTGTGCAAGGGAGGAGGGCTGTGGAGTTGTCTGGTGGAATGATGTGTGGAATGTCCTGGTCTTGCAAGTGAGATAACCCTGTGAAGTGAATTAGCAGGAGAAGGTAATCAGCTGTTTGCTTTAACTGCTGGAGTGCATTTATGGGGAAGGGATGGACCCCAAATAGATGGTGATTGTTAATGCCATGGCCTGAAAACTCTGATGGCTGGCCCCTGTTCCTAGTGCCCCTTATCTCATAGAGACTATTATTTTGTCCTGGACAGCAGGCACAGTACACTGCACCCTTTCCTAGACCGCTGAGGTATGAAGGGGCCTCCACTTATGGACAGAAATGCCTTTTGGTGGCAGTGGAAAGGATGTAGTATTAGAGTAGAATTATGTGATACTTGTCATATATTGAAAAGTACTTACACTATACCTGTTACAGGAAGTGAAGAAGAAAGATGAAACACCAATTAGTCTAACTGTTTTCACTTTATGAACAGTATTGTTGGTTTAACATTTTTTAAAGTTGCTGGGGCAGGGTCTGTTTGTCCTCTATCTGCACTACATCTAGCAGTGCTGAACTGTTGAGTTGGAAGGGCTGATCTGTGCCACTGGAGTACTAAGAAAAGACTGAAACATATCAGCAAAGCAGCTGTGGCCTAGGAAGTCCTCCTGTAGTTCTCCATTGGTATTTTAGATGTTTGATTTGGCAAAATACCATGTGTGAATTAAGTAGATAAATGGGATTATTGAAGAAAGTAAGGTTTTTATGTCTTGGAGTGCTGTCAGCAGTTGTCAAGGTTAAGGTCATGACAGCATTTCAGCTGGGTAGTTTTGTGGTGTAATTGCTTTAAAAGATGTAGGGTTTGGATATCTAAGGTACTGTACAAGGTTTCAGTTGAGGAGGAATGTCTGTTCCTTCATACTGCATTTGCAAAATCTCATTCTTGTTACCTCTTTCCTCTATTGCCCTTCCCCACTATGAATGGTTTTAGTTTATAAATAAGTATATAGTAGTATGGGCTGATTTCATACTCCTATAAAATAAACAGGTGGGCTGAAGCAATGAAATTGCAGATAGCCACACTGTTAAGTCAAAAGGCCAATCTTTATAAATTGTCTGATGTACGTGATTATGAAATGGTTCTTGGTTTGGTGCTCTCTCAGTAATACTGAGTCAGTGAAGTAAATGCAATAAAGACAGACCAAATAGCAGGTTTTTATAGCTAGTAATTGGATAAAATGCAGATGTATTACTCGCCATACTAAGGCTGTGATATTTGACCTGAGTTGCTATCCTTTATATCCAACTCGGGACCTTGACAAAGACCTTGCATATAAGCCCTTCAGTTGGAGTTGAGCCACCAGCTGAAGAATTCAGTGTTGGAGTCAGTATCTGATACACTGACTTTGAAACCATCTGAAGTTGTTTAGTTGTATGGACAATTAAAATGAACTATCAGAACTAAAACCAAATGTATAGCTATATCTGAAATGGAAGACCACATGTAAGATGTACTAATAGGGGAAAAAAGTCTTACAGTATTGGCTGAAGCGGTGTTCAGGAAGCTGAAGTAAATGTTAATATTTTAGCTGTCTGTTAAAGTACTTAATGATTCTTACTAACTTCCATTTTAATTACATGCAAAGAGCAAAACAAATCTTGTGGAATTAGGGAAAAGGAGAGGGAACAAAAACCACCCAAGCTAAAGTTTATTTTTTGGGGTTTATGGCACTGTAACACATCTTGTAATTCTGAATCACTGGCTGGCAAGATCTGTGCCAGTGGATTTGCTGTTTTAACTGTATTTCAAAATAGATGGCTCTAGTTTAATAATGATAGGAGCTTTCTGAACATGGTGTGCTCTTTCTAAAATAAAGCTGGCAAGCAAAGCCTGCAGAACCTAGAAAATGCCATATTTAAGCATAATCATTCTGATCTTAGTTTCCCTACTATGTCTTCAGAATTCAGTGTAAAAATGAAAGGGTTTATATTTTTTCTCTGAATAACACTCTCACTTTTTATTGTTGATGATTATTTCAACCTGAATGCCAAGTAGAGGTGTGTATTGTAATGTTATTCTGGTACTGAGGAGAGACAGTAAAATGGCTTTTAAGTTAAGGAGGTCAAATTCAATCTCTGGTGACTTGCACTCAGCATTGCCTCAGCCACTGAGTTCCTAGAAAATGTATGGTAAATCTCTTAAGCTGTTTATATCTTTCTGCTTTATTCACCTAGTCTACAAAACTGAACTCATGGAGTCATGTTCTCATTTTGAGTCTCCATTGTTCTTGCAACAGTTGTCAGTGGCAAATTGCTAACTATAGCACATAAAGTAAATCACTTTCTTTAAGGCATCCACAGTCAGTTGATACTGAGGTTGTTCATTGTGTTGGTTCCCAGGTAGAAGCGGGAAGGATAGTGCATGTCACTTGATAAACATATTGCTGGTTTTAGCTTTTTAAAATTTGATTGTGTATGTGTTACAGTAGTCAATGAAGAAATAATGAATTCTGTATTCATGTGGTATTTGGATGTAAGTGGGCCCATTGTGCCTTGTCTGCTGAGTGAAACCCAAGGCTTTCAGAAACATAAATGTAATAAAACACTTGAATGTATCTAAAAATAATTAATAGCCTTAGTGTAATGCATATGCACACAAGGAGGAAATTGAGTTTGCACAGATGCATAAAACTCAAGTTTCCTGAAATACATCTGCAATGTTGAAGAGCTTTCTGGACATGGCTTCTAAACCTAAACAAGAAACCTGCACATAACCAATGTTTGAGTTCTGTTTTTTTGTTATGTGAAGTCATTTTGATATTTTGGCTATTAATCTATTACTGTATAGTAATTATGACCTTTCATTCTTAAGAAGATAACAATTCTATTTCTCTTGGCCCTATTTGATTGTCTTCTCAGCCAGTTTATCTCTTTGTCCCTCCCTTGCTGCTCAGTCCATGATTTGTGTCCAGGCTTACCTTGCTCTGTTTGCTGACCTATCTGCTTGTCTTCTGTCATCTCCTTTTGACATTTTTGCTTCTTGATGGGGTTATTTTTTCCTTTGGGTTGTCTTAATTTTTCCACTGTCAGTGTCTGCCAATAGATAGGCTAAATCACTTTGCCATCCTAGGGTTGCGTTTTCTTGGTTCGTGGAAGTGCTTCAGAGGCAGTCTTGTCACAGATTAGGAGTCAGGAGGGGATGTAGTGTACATCTAACTTAAAAGGTGATCTTTAGAGAACTTGCCTGTTACTATCAAGTGTTACCAGGCATAAGTGAACTAACATTTTTATAGACTTTGATGGATATAATGCAAATACTTATTTCTGATATTAGAGGCATCCCTCCCTCTTGTTGATAAACTCAACCAGAAAAGTGAGAAGTATGATTGTATTGAAGCTTGTCCAGGAAATGGCTGGAAGATGTCTAGCACGTGCAGAATGCCACGTCTGTTCCTGGGTTTGTCTTCATTCCTTAGTTGAGTATTTATTGAACTTGAACTACTTAAGCTGAAATTTTCCATGCAGGTTGTCCACCTCAAGGTAAATGTTTTTTCTAGTTATGTAGCTGATGACAAGCTTGATGTAAAATGTTGGTATCTTTAACAGTAGAATGTTGTCTGTGATCTTGTATATGTGGAACAGGGAATGGAGCAAGCTCATGGTGTGTATTAGCAATCTCTTTCTGCAAAAATTCTTAGAGGGTTAAAAGCAGAAAAAGGAATTGTATGTTTGGCCACAAACTAGGACATTGGGGAATGATGGAAAGTTATCTGAGGCTTCTGTTTGATCTTGGGTAAGCTTCATCTTCCTTGCTCTTTCTCTCAGTAACCCTGTCTAGTAATCTGTGCATTGATGATGGACCCTACTTTATGCCGAAACCTGAAGGTACTTGCCGTGAGTGTTACATCCATACAACTTTGATGGGTTGCTTTTACTCGGCATTGTAGCAGAGGCAAATCTGAAGGATAGCAATGCAAAGCTATGAAGTCGAGTACAGTTACTGGGGAGGAACACAGGAAAATGACAGGGTATGGAAACACACAAGTGGCTGAAACTGTTCTCTTAACAACTTGAATAACAGAGGTGAGAGTTTTTCAGTAGTATGAAGGAAATTGGAGTGCTTCAGGCTGGAAATGCCTGTTGAAGGTTCAGTTCCAACCCTCTGCTCAAAGCAGGACCAATTTCACCAGTTTTCTCTATGCACAGTGCTTAGATAGGATAATGATAGCTTGTGATAGAAGATGGAAACCACTGAAGGGATGCTAAGTTTGAGATGCACAAAATCATTAGGGGTCAGTGTTTGACACCAATAGTGTTTGACATATTCATTAATGACCTGGAGGTTGTGACATATCGGCAAGTTTGCTGATGATATGGAACTGGGAGGAGTGGCTGATATACCAGGTGGGTGTGCTGCCATTCAGAGGGACCTGGACAGGCTGGAGAAATGGTCTGACAGGAATCTTACCAGGCTCAACCAAGGAAGATGCCAAGTCTTGCACCTGGCAGGAGTAATTCCATGCATCAGCAGAGGCTGGGGGCTGACTGGCTAGAAGGCAGCTTGGCAGAAAAGGACCTGGGAGTGCTGGTGGATGCCACTTTGACTATGAAAAGCAGTGTGCCTGTGGTGGCAAAGAAAGCCAGTAGTATGAGCCACATGTATATACTGGAGCAAATCTTGCTTAGGGCTACAGAGATGATGGTGGGGCTGCAGCACCTGATATACAAGGAGGGCCTGAGATTATTCAGCCTGGAGAAGGCTCAGTGGATCTCATCAGTGTGTGTTAAATACCTGATTTGGGGGGGGGGGGTATATGAGGAAGATGGGGCAAGACTCTTCTCAGTGGTGCCCAGTGACAGGATGAGAGGCAACAAGCACAAATTCAAATGAAAGACTTGTTTTAAACAAAAGAAGACTTTCATGGTCAAACACTGGAACAGGCTTTCCAGAGAGGTTGTGGAGGCTTCATCCTTGGAGGCATGAAATGATGACTGGGTAGTTCTGAGCAACCTACTCTAGTTAACCCCACTTGGAGATAGGGAGTTGGAGTAGCTGATCTCCACAGGTGCCTCTGAACCTCTGTTCTGTGATTTTTGTGAAAGATGACACCCAGGCTTGGACTGTTACGGAGTGACAGACTGAGAAGGAGGTTGTGTGGAGGATGTAAGTTGTGTATGTTGTGTATTTTAAACAAATTGAAATTTACCTGATACTGTGTAGTCACAAGACTTAAATGTAGGTAATCCTTAGGGGAAGACACATCTGGAGAAACAAGGAGTTAATTTTTGAGTTAGTTATACTAAGATTGTGGTTTCTGTATTACAGAATTAATAATTATGGAAAGCAAACCAGTGCAGAACCAGAAATCTTGAGAGTGATAAAACAGTGTGAGAGAAACCCCATAGTGTTGGAGGCAGTTAGGGAAGGCCAATTTTTTTAATAGTGTGTCAGCAGGATAAGACACAGACTCTAGACTTTGAGGTCACAGTATAGTAGTATCACCTTTGAACATGAATGGTTTAACAGAATGCAAGGAACCAAAGCCTAGACTAAAGACTAAATCTAAGTGTAGATTTAAAGGAGAGGAATTGTGGCAGACTGGGTGGTATGCTTATGTTGAAAGGAAGGAAGATGGTGGAAAAGATGTGACAAGTGGGCTTTAAAACCAAATCACATCTGTTTGCGTCATTTGCATGGAAGGGGAGAATAAAAGACTGCAAGGCTTAGAGTATGTAAGATGGAAATGAAATGGGTTGGGTTAGTGGAGCATGTGGAGCTCTTGGAGGGCAAAAAAACCCATGCAGCCTTGTTTGTCAGCTGGAGTGGAAGAAGCTGAACAGTAAGATGAGGAAGAATATAATCTTTTGTCAGCTTTTGTAAGGATATGAAGATTTCAAAGATGTTTAAAGAAACTGAGGTTTTACATGAACCGTGTTTCCATAAAGACATAACTTTTGGTTAAGGTGGTTGAGTAGAGTGGTAGATGATAAAGACTTTAAAAATTAATTTGTGAAATTTGTCAGAACTGCTCTGTGCCATGCTAAGTATTTAACTAGTTTTACTGGTTTACTAGAGCACCCTTCAGGATTTGTGTCCATCACTCCCTAGGAATTGCATAATGCCAATGTCAGGGTTCACTGGGTTTCTTACATTTTATTTTAACTGAAATGAGGGTCTGTGGTTTTCACATACTGCCATACTGGTGTTGCATCTTACCGAAAAGTATAGCTTAAAATAAATGATTAATTACTTTATTGTGAGATGTTTTGCAATAGATCAAAAAAAGCTTTTCTTTTTGCTAATTGCAAGGTGAATAGTTTTGCATTTTCTTAAATATGTTGCTTTTAATAGTTGATGAGGACCTAGGCTAGACTATACCCTCTCATAACTGGCCTGGGTGAATTCACACCTTGAGTCAAATACTGAAGTTGTAACATGCATAAAGAAAGTCTCACTCTGTCCTTTGGGCAAGTAAGGTAAAAACATATTTACAAGTGTAGACAAAGATAGAAAGCCAAAGTGAAGCATTGTACTAAGTGAAAGATTAGGACTATTTTGGTGGTGCTACTTGTAACTTTTTGCTTTGGAACTGTTGGATTTCTTAAAGCAATTTTTGAACACTTGATAGGTCCTTCTAGTGGACCAACTTTTTTTTACTAAAGGGATGGCTAATAATGTATTTTCGTTGCCAATTTGTGCTGGTAGTTGGTTTGGTCTGGTTTAGACCACTTGAATTATTGTCCCCCTTTTCTGAAACACCTCTTTGTAAACCAAAGACTGTTTTGGTTGTTTCCCCCCCATCACCATGGTAGGGCTCATCTCAACTTTGTCAGCAGACAGTCCGTGAGGAGGAGTCTGTAAATGAACTTAAACATCCATTTTTACGTTGTTTGCAAGTGTCCTATTAAAGTGCTTGTCTCGAGGTCTTAGTTTAGTATGCCTGTATAATAATAACTTCCCAGGTGACTGCTGCTTGGGTTTGATAATAGTGAGTGTGCTACACTTCATATGAAGCAGAAAAAGATATTTCTGTAGTCATATGCACATGTTGTTAGATACAGAATAATCAAACTGCTGAAACTCTGATTTTGGTCAATGTACTGAGCTGTTATTGAGGAGATACTCTAAGCACTTTCTACCGAAATACTTTTTTACTTCAATCTGCATGCATTTTTCTTGCAAGCGTTGCTTAAAGTAAGGTTCTGGGTTAAAAAGAGGTGGAAAACTTTCAGACTCATCTCCTTCATGAGAATATATATTTTAAACTGTTGAGTGTTAATAACAGGAGTAGCAACAAGAAAGTGAGAAATTCTTCCTGCTTTCATCCTTGTAGATCTCTATGATGGTCTAGGAGAGAGGGAGTAGACAGGATTTTTAGGCCACAGGAGTCTGTGGGGTTTTTCACTGCTTTTTTTTCCCCACTGCCTGCTGTATTGACTGCACAGTATGAGGTGGTTGAAATACAGTTTCAAGGGTTGTACCTGTTAACCTTTTGAAATACTAATGAGATGTTTAAAAATTAAGGTACTCCACACTTCCTTTTAAGCATTTTTAAGAGATGATACATATGTTTCATAAGAGCATTTCCAAGCACACTGTTTTATGTAGGTTGTGTAGTGGTGAGAGAGGTAAATGACTTTTTGGAGGGTCTATGAGTGAAGTGTTTTGTGTTGTAGTCTTTTTTTTTTTTTTTGACAGGACAGGTGAAATTTACGAAGTAATTTTTCTTCTTCTTTGTATCTGTTGGAAACATTAAAAAAAATTTGCTCTTCTAAAATGCTGCCAAATACAGTTTTGAGTGTAGAAGTGTTACTTAAGTTAACACTTTCTTTCGAAGTTTTTTTTATAATTGCTTTCTTCAGTTTCTGATATTCCTTATAGAAGACTTATTCAAGCTCTCAAAGGCATTTGCAGTGCAAGGGCAGTGACACTGTCTTGCTGACAATTGTGTAGTCCAGACAAAGGTTTACAGCTTTTTTATTATGCCAACTGGAGGTAATAGGGCCTTGGACTGTGTGTTCAAACTTGTGTGAATTGGTGTTTCAGTAAGATTTCTGCTTCAGTGGTATGTTGTTTCATACTCTTGCAGCTGAGTTAATTAAATAAAAAATGGCCCTTCATCCACTGAAAATTAAGAAAAAAATATTAGCATGGTATCTGCTTTATAATTTGTTAACGTAGTTTCTGTTTAGTCACAAACATAATTCTGTTACTGGCAGTTAACTGTTTTGGAAGCTTTTAGGGAGAAGAAACTGCAAAATGTTGATGAGTAGCAGGGATCTTTTGCACAAAGGGAGCAGTAAGGAGCAACCTGGGGTCTGTAGGAAGCACAGTACCTAATTCAGCTAATGATGTTGTTATTTAAACTTGTGCCTTATGAAATTAATAGGGCTGAGCTATTTTAATCCTATAGAATTGCAAAATACAGGTAAAAAACAAATTGAATAGTTTAATGGTACAAAAGTTCTAAAGCTTTATGTTTTAAAAGATCACATACAACAGGGCTTGATCTGTACTGAAAACACTCTGCTGTGGTTGGTTTATCTGACCCAGAGTTACTGCTATCCACTGGAGATGTTTTCATAAACAAAACAAATTATGCTGGATGCAGTTCTCTGAAGTTGTGTAATGTTTTTTTGGAAGGAGTCTGTATCAGAAAGCATTTTGATTTCTATGCCTCAGTGGCTCTTGTTTTGATGCACAAAGGGATAATCCAAATCCCCTCCTACCCCTACACCTTTCTAAACATTTCTGCATTCTAATCTGCCTTTAGTGAGCATGTGGCTATGTGGTGACTCAGATCAGCAAGCTAGCTTTTTCTGTGGGATAGTTCTCTGATCAGCAGGCTGATCCAATTTATCTTGTGGTGCTGACTGCTTTATAGCCACCAGTAGGCTGAGGCTGTGGGAAAGCAGAAACAGGGAATGAATTGCTATTTTGATGGCAGCCTGCAGATAGACTACAAGAAAAAAAACTGTGTGTTCATTTTAATGCTTAGTATGATCCAATATTGGCTGTGTTGTAGGCAACTTGCTGTGTCTCCGTTAAACATGTTTCATTTCAGCTTGCTGAATTGTAAACTGTCTAGGGTTTGGACAGTAAAAGGGTTACCACTACTTCAGGTTTAACTACAACTTATTGTATGGGAGCCTGTTTGTTTCTCTTTATTGTGCAGGTGTGGGGTAGGGAGGGCAGTAGGAGAGGAATTTCTAGATTAATAAGGAGGAGTGTTTGCTGGCTTTAAGTTGTGGTCTGTAGTGTTTGCTCTTTCTTCTTCCTGAAAGATAAAGGGTTTTTTTCCTACTTAAAACTCTAAAACATGTTACTACTACTTTGTCTCCCTCCCTTTAAAAAGAAAAAAAGGCTATAGGAAGTTACGGATCACATCTACTGAACATGACTTCTGTGATAACATTTGGAAGGTGCTTCTTAAAGAATTTCAGCTGTGTATGAAGATTTCAGATTCAAAATGTCAAGTAGCACTAGGCAGGATTTCTGCTGTTCTGCACTGCATGATTTTGTTTGTTGTTATTACTAGCCACTGATCGAAATACTTACTGCTTTCCAAAACTGGAACAGCAAACTGATGTTTGGTTTTTGAGAACATTTACCTTCTGAAAAATGAGAATGATCTAAACCTAGGCTCTTTTTCAATTCAGTCTCATGACCTGTAATTTGACATTTTTTATTTGTTTTTGGTGGAAAAGCTTTAACTTGCTATTTTGGAGCTTGTTTTAATGTTGGGTTTTTTTTTGTTGTTTAGTCATTCCCCTTCCTCTCCCCTACCCATTGTGATTTCAGTGCATTACATTTGAAGGTCTTTTTTTTTTGTTTTGTTTTTGTTTGTGGGGTATGTGTAGTACAGGAGAAAATATGCATTGAAAGTGAATGCAATGTTTGGTCTGCCTTCTACCCTCAGCTGGCATGTAATGAAGCACTAACTGCAGCATGATTTTCAACATAAAATTCTACTATACAAACAGTAGGATTATACTTTTTTATTTTCAGCTTTTTTTCAGGCATGCACAAACCTATGACTGTAGTACAGACTTCCTGTGGCTGTCTGCCAGCAGAGAAACAAAGTGGGCACCTGAATCTTACCTACCATTTCCTCCTGTCACACTAGTCTACTTCCCTCTATCTCTGACCATTTTATCAAGGCCAATTGACATGTTAGTTGGTTTTAATTACAATTGCTGTCACACCAGAAGTGTGGCTTTAGGGGTTCCTCATAAGTCCTTTCCACTTGTTCCCAGCTGTGCATTTCTATTCGTGGTGTTGGATCTGACACTTGTGTAACTTGGGTGGGTGAATTGACTTGCCCTGTGTCCATATGGCCATTGAATCAGATGTAAGCAGGTGGCAAGAGTGGAGGTTGGGGAAGACTGCCTACCTGAGAACACTGGTTGGCTGGTGGGATGGGTTGACCCAGTCCAGCAGCCAAGCAAAGGTATCCTGAACTGGCACCAGCACATTTCTATGGAGCATTCTCTTCCTTTCAGCCAGGAGAGGTAGAAGAGTGGCATGCCTTAAGTATTACTTCAAGAATCACTTGTGAACACTAGCAGCGTTTTCTACTGGTAATTAATTCTAGTTAGCTGTTTCTGGCAGATAGATAAGGGCAGGGAGCAAGTTGTGAGGGAGTGAGTGCTGTAAAGGAAAACTGTGATGCAGAGTTTGTTGTGAAAGAGTTTTCAGGGGCCTGACCTAATCCTTGTGTATGCTTCTAGCGGAAGGTGTTGCGCCCCTGATGCTTCCTTTGTACTGACACTGGTCCTCTGACTCTATGGCAAATGAGCTTATGCTGCTCATCCAGGGGCAACTCAGCTCTTCTGGAAGGCCACTGAAGCCTGAGGAGGAAGGAGACCCTATATTCCTCCTCTTCTCCCGTGATCTTGGCAGCAGATTCACAGCAACCTTCTTGAACATGTTCTGGAGCTTCTTGCAGCCTTTTCCCTAAGGCACCCTAACTAATTTGGCAGAAGACAACCTGAAGTGGGAGGAAAAAAAGCCAGATTTAGCCTTCTGTTGAGTGAGTTGAAGCAGGATTGTACAGGCATTGATACTAGCATGAAGTCTTGTTTGGCTGGTGTTGAGGGCAGCACAGTGGAGAAGGAACACTGGTGGCTCTCTGCTTCTAGTGAAGCTGCGTGATCATCTTGCCACATCCTTTCGAACTGTATACTTGCTAAGTTAAACTGACAAACTGCTAACATTACATATGGGGTAATAGTTATGTGGTGGTTTAAGTATCTCAGCTAGGTCACTGTGGGATCAGACAAGTGTCAGCACCATTGAGAAGCACAGCATGTCCCAGAAAGAGGGGAAAGAAGGAAAGAGGGGGTGCCTCTGAGCAGTAGCCTGTAGTTAAACTGGTTTGGGTATGGTTTGATAAGGAATTGGCTGGATGGTCACACTCACAGTTGCAGTCAGCAGTTAGATATCCAAGTGGAGACCAGCAATGAGTGGTGTTCCTTGGGTTGGAATTGGGACCAGTGCAATTTAATATCTTTGTCAGCAACATGGACAGTGGGATTGAGTGCACCCTCAGTCAGTTTGCTGATGACACCAAGCTGTGTGGTGTGGTCAGCATGCTGAAGGGAAGGGATGCCATCCAGAGGGACCTTGACAGGCTTGAGAGGTGGACCCATGTGAACCTCATGAAATTCAGCAAGGCCAAGAGCAAGGTCCTGCGCATGGGTCAGGACAATCCCAAGCACAGATAGAGGCTGGGTGATGAGTGGACAGAGAGCAGCCCTGAGGAGAAGGACTTGGGGGTGTTTGGTTGATGAGAAGCTCAACATAACCAGGTGATGTGTGTTTGCAGCCCAGAAAGCCAACCATATCCAGGGCTGCATCAAGAGAAGCATGACGAGCTGGTTGAGGGAGATTATTCTTCCCTTTTACTCTGTTCTTGTGAGACTCCATCTGGAGTACTGTGTCCAGCTCTGGGGCCCCCAGCATAAGGAGGACATGGACCTGCTGGAGTGACTCCAGAGGAGTGCCATGAAGATGATCAGAGGGCTGGAAAACCTCCCCTATGAAGACAGGCTGAAAGAGTTGCGGGTTTTTCAGCCTGGAGAATAGAAGGCTTTGGGGACATCTTATAGTAGCCTTCCAGTATCTAAAGGGGCCTACAAGAAACCTGGAAAGGGACTTTTTGCAAGGGCATGTAGTGATAGGAGAAGGAGTAATGGCTTTAAACTGAAAGAAGGTAGATTTAGATATTAGGAAGAAATTCTTTACTGTGAGGGTGGTGAGGCAGTGGAACAGGTTGCCCAGAGAAACTGTAGATGCCCTATTCCTGGAAGTGTCCAAGGCCAGGTTGGATGGGGCTTTGAGCAACCTGGTCTAGCGGAAGTTGTCCCTGCCCATGGTGGGGGGTGGGGG
>JANZLQ010000079.1:10540280-10565685 GCA_026212715.1 Elanus axillaris | reverse complement strand
GTATTTATAGGAAAGTTTTTTATTGTTTTTATGGCAGTAGCCAGATTAAGTTCTAGTTGGGCTTTGGCCCTTCTAATTTTCTCCCTGCATAACCTGATGACATCCTTGTAGTCCTCCTGAGTTGCCTGCCCCTTCTTCCAAAGGACATGAACTCTCCTTTTTTTTCCCCTGCATTCCAGCAAAAGCTCTCTGTTCAGCCAGGCAGGTGATCTTCCCCACCAGCTATTTTTCTAGCACATGGGGACAGTCTGCTCCTGAGCCTTTAGGATTTACTTCTTGAAGAATGTCCAGCCTTCCTGGACTCCTTTGCCCTTCAGGACAAAGGTATGTTACTATCTCTGCTGAGAGACCCAGCAGTCTGTCTACTGTAGCAAGATTTTTGGTTTTGCTAGAATATTCTCCTGCCCTTAATGAGGTGGGGAGAGGAAATGTAGTCTTGGCCTTTAAAAAAAATAAGTTCTGTTGCTTAATTTGATCCAGGTTAGCAACAATTCACTATGTAGTATACTGGGCAGTGATAACTCAGTAGCCTGTATTTTGTCTTTGGAAATACTTTTTACCTCTGCTGAAAGAAGAAATCTAAATTACAGTTGCTTCTGTGGGTTAATTATTACCATGTTAACAAACTAAGTTTGAGAAAATTTTGTAGGTGCCTCTTATATGATATAGCATAGTTGAACTACAGCTCCTGACACCATTATGCATCCTGCTTTTTTCTTTCCCCACCTACATACACCAGCACCAGACTGCTTAGAAGGAATTTAATAGTTTCACTACCTAGGGATTGCAGGCTGACCCACTTAATATATGTGGGTGCAAAAGTGCCTACAGGTAACCTGGCTACTGGCCTTTCATGCAGAGGATCTGAAAGTGCCTTTAAACAGTGCTCTGCCAGCATCTGTTTCAGAGCTCAAAGTTCTCATACATTCCTTGGTGTAGTGTTTTTCTGCAGATTACTGCATTAGGCAGAGGTAGAAAAAAAAATGCATTAAGCAAATACTGTTGTATAGTTAGTGGTTTTGACCACTTTGGGCTAACTTCTGTGCAAAATAATATTCTATATATGATACAAACTTTGTGAAGGGATTGCTTTCCTTTATCATTTTGAACTGTACTTGTCATACTGCTCCATGGTGACAAAGACCACTGTGATCACAACACCTCTCTGAGAACTGAACCACCATAAGCACAAGGTAGTGCTCAAAAATACCAGCTTACTGCTATATCTTACCTCTGCTTTGGAGACTTTGGTGCATGTTCTGTAAAACACAGCTTCATTTATAACATACCTGTATCAACAATGTTAATGTTGTTTAAATTTAATCTATTATTTTGACTTCCATGTTAAAAGTTAGCCTTAATTTGAATATTGTAACTTATTTTTTATTATGTTTGGTCCTTTTCTCTGGTGATGGTAGGTTTTCAACTGTAACTTTTTAAGTCTTCACAATATGTCACTTCATGAATAGTCCTTCTCAGTGTAAAATGATCTGGTTTACTGTTAATTTGCTTCTTGCTCCATAAAGTCGAACAGAGCATTGCAATTACTGGCATGGAAATTGCTTTACGTTAGTGTCACAATACCACAGTGCTTTCAGGATGGCAGGCTCCTGCTTCTGTGCAGCTTTATGAATAGAATATTAACTGGAGTCTTGTTTTTAAGATAGCATCTTAGAGGTAGTTGTGCCATACTGAGCCATACTCTGTCAAAAGTCTTGGTGTATGGTGTTTCACAGCTGAATAGATCCTGATAATACTGCATGCCTCATTTGCATGCTTTGCAAGGTTTCCCTCTCTTACATCATGTGTAGGATTATGCAGGTGCTTGAATTACATAAGGAAAAGCCTATGTGTCAGCATGGTTTGTAATATGATACCTTGCAAGATTCTTCAGTTTTATCACTTGGTGCTTATTTTTTATCACAGTCCTGCCTCGTCTGTCTTCATCCTTTCACTCACTCCTTACCTTTTTCCATTTACTCTGCCACTTCCTTCTCTATTTCCTGTTCAACAAGGCTTTTGTCTTTGTATAAAGCTATGTGCATTGCTACAGTCTGTTTTAAATGGGGTAGCTTCCCCCCCCTTGCATTATCTACCTTTTGTTCCTCCTGATCAAAGTTGCAGTCTTGAGACTCTTCCTCCTATTGACAATAAAGCTCTTGTTTGCTGTTAATGTTTGTGAAAATTGGTAAGGAAATCTTTGTCTGTGGTAGCTGTTTGAACTACTGCTTTTCTTACTCTGGTCTGACTGTCTGTTGGCTACCTCTTCAGTGCCCAGGCTTGGACTCAATAACAGTACAAGGACATCATCTGCTTTGCCCTTCTGTCTTTTTAGTGAGTCCATTGTTTATTTTTTTTAACACTATTATGTCCCTGGTGTCCAGCTGCAAACCTGCCTGAAGGGATCATGTTGGGGGTGGGGGAGGCTGATGAGGTAACAAACATAATGTCACTGTCCCATATCAGGAAAAAATAACTCCAGACAACTATTGGAATATCTTCTCTTAGTGGAGCTCCTTCATAGTTCAGTAATTTCACTTGGTCAAACACGTTCTTCAGGAACATGTTTCCTAGGAACTTGACTTTTTTTACCATGTAACCAGGATGAAGCAACTCTATTCCCATTTTTGGGGTTTTTGAGGCAGCATCTTGTAAATTTTAAAGTGTGAAAGCTTTAAGAATTGATACCATTAGGTGCATGCTGCATGGTAGTCAGATTGAAAGAGTATTTTATTGCAAGTTAGAGAGTTAGAGTATGAATATATACACTAATTTGCAAATTCTAACTTCAGCAAAGACTTCTCCAGTTAAGTAAATATGTATGTAATTTAAGTGATGCAAATTTGATTGTATACTGGCCTATAAAGCTTTCAGAATTTAATTTTGCATTCATCTACACAGGAGCGTAGGATTAAACATCCATGTTAGTGAGTTGTGACACGATTGTCAATTTACTCTGTATATTCATTGCTGAAGTACTGGTGACTGAAAGAATGACGTATTGGTGACTGAATTGTGTTCTCAATTTATCTATGCTTCTGACGGAGCTTGATGTCCAGTTTGTAGGATTTTTATGTTACATTTAATTGATCTTACCCTTTTTCTTGCAGGTGTTTGTTTACAAATTGATCAGTAGGATCAACTGTTTGCCTCATGCTTTCAGCTTGCTCTAAGTTTTGTGTAAATTAATGCAGGAAAAAGCACCTTACCCTTTTCTTGTTTTGTCTTGTTTACAGTAAATTGTTTTTTCTGAGTATCCTGTTACAATACTATGAGTTTTAATGCTATGGAGGAAGGCAGAAAAATCTTGTCCTGTACAACTTGAAAGAAGTGATATCCTTATTGTTCAAAATGCATACTGTAAAATGCATTAATTTGTAATGTCTAGTAAGTTGAATAAGGTTGAATTTAACCTACATACAGTGCTAGGGTTTCTTTAAGCATTGTGTCTGACACATCAACTGTCAGATGTAAAAATAGCTATTGTTTCTACAACCCAAACTGGATTTTTGCAGCAATTTTAAATCCCTGGCTTTCTTACTTCTCACCATATTTTGAATGGAATTCTCTAGCATATTTTCTTTATATTGTAGTACATGTTATTTCTCCTTACAGACGCCTCCACCTCAATAAGAAAGCCACAGACAAACAGCCTTATAGCAAGCTTCCTGGTGTTTCACTTCTAAAGCCATTAAAAGGTGTGGATCCTAACCTGATCAACAACTTGGAAACCTTCTTTGAACTGGATTATCCAAAAGTATGTATTCTGTTTAGTGTCTTTTTTTTTTTCCTTCCTCCCATGCCTCCAAAAGTCATATCAGCAGCTTGGGCTAGAAATACGCAACTTGATTATGTCTTGGATTGTTCTTCCTTTCACAGCAAATGCATAATTACACATTTTACACGTTGCATACAAAAGCTAGTCCTTCTTAAAGAGCTGTCTATAAAGGAATATGACCAAGACTTGGGGATGAAACATACTATACACTTAACTAAGATTTGTTAAATCATTATTCCAGCATTGTGGTGTTTTATATCAGTATCAAACCCTTCAATCTATAAAAGATCACTTGAAAGACCAGACACCCTTCCCAATGAACTACTACTCTGTAACAGATCCTCTAAAAGAGAACACTTAACTGATAGCCTGAAACTTCTCTGGTGGTTCTTACTGATGACTCATCTAAAGAAGAATTGCTCAGTGATGAGGTGGTGTACCTCACCAGTTGCTGGTAGGTAGGGTAATCTCCAAGCCACTTACTGGTGTTGGGAAACATATAGTTAATAAAAACTTATATTTGCTGTTAAACCCTGTTTGACTTTGTAATATAAGTGCTAAGTAATGTAAGTGATAAGTGTGTCAGATGCTGTCCTTGTTCTAAGGAGCTTACAAATTAAAGGACAAATCTACACATGCTTGCTGCATCGTTCACTACTTGGTGTATACTCCTGTGGATGGAAGAAGGATTGCATTTCCTACTGCATATCTCCTGAATTCTAAAACTTGTAATTTAATTTTTAATAAAACTTTATTCTCAATTCTTCTCAAAACTGATTCTGGCACTGCTGTTTCAGTTATAAAAGGTCAAAGGTATGTGTAAGCTGTACAGCGAGTTTCCTTTGTATGTTCTGCTGAGAGCTTTAAACTTACTCCTAAGTAGGCAGAGTAAAACAAACCAAAAAACACCCACCATTTGGAACTTATTAAAAGTTGGATAGTTCTTCTGTAATGAAGCTTGGGCCCTTTTGAAATGCTTCAGGCGTGAACATCTGAATCCTTTTGACTCAAAAGTGCAATAAAGATTAAGTAGGCCAAGGTGAGTTTAAAGTATGCTTGAGGCATGCTGTCTATCACAATCTTGCAAGCAGTGCAAAGAAGCTGCAACAATATCTTAAGCTAATTTATGACTATAACGAGCATCAAAAAATTATGCAGCTCAAAACATTTGACTACAAATATAATTTGTTTGAGAATTCAGAAAAACAGTTATGCCAGATCTTGCTTTATGAAAGATAGTCTTGACCCTTACTTCTGATAACTTACACATATGGGTGGCATATCTTAAAATATTGTTACTCCACACAAATCTGAATTTCAGGTAACAATAGTGACAATCATATTTTTCCCAAGGAGAGTGAAAATGGAGGTATGAATGGTTCAGTTTACTGGGCCATTACATAGTTAGATTACATGGTACAAGCAAGATCCCCTGATCCTTTTGTATAGTAACTACAAAAATACTTCATTTGAGATTGACATTACACCACAGAAATTGGAGCAACAGTATTGCCTGGCATTCAAAGTTCAGCTGTCAGGGAAAAATTACCAGGAAAGAATAATCTTAAAATTTTTTCCAGTGAAGCTGAGTTCAACCTGCAGTGATACTGATTCTCTGATACTCTTCTGTGATACCCCATGTGTGAAATAATCTTGTGTTGCTTAGAAGCCAGTTATGCAGCTTCTAAACAACAGGACTTACATGTAATATTTTTATCAGTGAACAAGTCTTACCTACTATGCATATTGTAATTTTGGCAGAAATCTTTCCATTCACGTTGCGTCCAAATGAACCTGGTTGTAATGGTTATGTAAATAAGCATCTTTGTATTTCTTCTGTGTTAGTCACACATTTTGTTGTTCTTTACTCTGTTACTGCGTACAAAGGCCATTAACTATGAATTTTTCTGTTTTCAAATGTTGAAATGTCAACGTTGTTTATTATTTCTAGTTGAATTTCATGGAGAATATGGATGTAGAAGTGTCCTTGCAACCGTGGGATTGAAGATCAGTTAATTACTAGCAAAAATAGTTCTTTTATGTATTTAATTGGATGAGGAATGAAGAACTGATATCTTCAGTTGGTAATTTCTATGGTGTTCATGCTGTTAGAATTGTTCTGTTGTGGTGGAAGGACCTGTCTGCTTAATGAGACAGGTCTTATGCCTTTTAAATTCCATTTTCCATGCTGGTAAAATGATAGGAAACAAATACTGCTTGCTGTTTAGGCAAATTGGCTTTGAGTTTGCATTCTGAGAGGCAGAGATGTGTTTCCAATAGTTTGTAGTGCTAGAGCAAGTCTTAGCAACTCCCATTTAGTGGTTAATGATTTTAAGTTTCTACAATATTCTGAATGCAGTTAGTTGTTGGGTTTTTTGTGTTTAACAATACATTCTTTCAAGAAAAAATGGTATTTCTTTAACTTAATGTCTTCTATTGTATGAAGTGCCTCTTACTGAACAAGAACATCAGAGAATGTCATCATTAAGTCCATGGGCAGCTTTTGAAATTCAGATTACTTTTTGCTTAGGTATTTTACTGAAAATAAAATTCAATGAGGTGACAGAATAGTATAAGGAAGATTAAGAACTGTTTTGATCACTAGATGGGACTCTTATTTACAACTGCTATATCAAACGAGGTCCAAGAAAATTGTTTTTAATGAGATTGAACTTTGAAATCTTGTACTGTAAAAATGGCTTCTAGGTATCTTGATCGGAAAGTTGCATTTTCTGAATTTTGTTCTTTGGGTTGGAGCTCTTGTAACTTGTAATAGTTCAGTCATTTTATCAGGGAGGGAGGAAGGTTATATCAAGTGAGGAATATTCAAGGAATTTGCTGTTAATGCAGAAACAAATACCTCCACTAAAGCTTGCAAAGCTGTCTCAAAATGTTTGATTCTTAATGCTATTTCCTCACCGTCTGTAGCTCATGTAACAAGCATGTAGCTTGATTGCTGAAACAGCTACAGTTTTCCCTTACCTCTTGATTTTTTTTAACGATTATCCTATTAATGAGGAAAATACATATACATTACATACACATATACATGTTCTGGAGCATTGCTTTTTAGTTAAGTGTATGTATACTGGTCTCAGTGGATTGTCTTACAACTCTGTTCTGCATATGCATCTACAAAGTAAAGGAAAGGAAGCTGTAGTTCAGAGGTATGCAGTCAAGTGTATCATAATATTATTCCTTTAATGTTTTGTGTGCTCTTAATTTTATTTAATAGGAGATTGTATTTAAGATTCATATATGAAAAAAAAAGGAAGTGGAAATAAAAATTTTACCTTTTATACCAGGATGTCTTGCTTCATGCCTAATAGAAATCCTTCCGGTAACAGGAAAACTGATGTTCCTCAGTACAAGAGTTTACTGGGATACAAGCTTGGTTCTTTTTTTCCACAAGTACTTGGTTGTGCATTAAAAAATAGTCTTATTTAGCTGTAAAACAAACCCTTTGGTTTTATTTTTAATTCTATAACAGTGGTCTTTTTCAGTTTGGTACCCTGTTAAGCTTTATTGCCTAGACCATCTTGATAGTAAGTCTGTGTGTATTTATGTGTGTGTGTGTGTATACATTTTTGTTTTTACTAGTATGAAGTACTACTGTGTGTGCAAGATCATGATGATCCAGCTATTGATGTCTGCAAAAAGCTCCTTGGCAAATACCCGAATGTTGATGCTAGACTGTTCATAGGTAAGCAGTGCAACTTGAAGGCAGGACTCTTATGTGTAAAATGTTTTTAGGTCTTCATATATGGTATTCTAAAATAAATAGTTGTCTTGTACAGCCCATGTTGGTTCTGTAGCTTAGTCACTGGAGTAAAGCAGTAAGTTTGTAGTCAGTCTGTGACATCAGTCCAAAAAAACTAGGAAGAATGATTTGTGCAACCACTCACAACTCTTTTCTTCTAAGTCTGAAATAGCAGTTTAAATTCTGTCTCTGGACTGAACTAAATCTGCAGGAAGTCACTTGGAGTTGTGGCTGTATTTGAGCTTGAGGTGCTGCGACAATCCTTTTATATCAGCTGAGGCTGTAGGGCTCATTCTTCCCTTTACATTTGAACTAGAGGAGGGAAAGTGTATTAGAACTAGGTAGTAGAATGTAATTTTTTTTTTCCTCTGACATGACACAAACTGGAATGTGTCTGTCAGTTGGAAGCAAAAGAGTGTGTCTCACTTTATTCTGCTCCTTTTTATTTTTCTGCTAAAATTACTGTAGAGTATAATGGTCATAACCAGTAGTCTTGAAATAAAAGATAGAGAATATTTGTTTTACAGAATGTAGTAATCAACTTTGTAGTGCTACTGCCCTTTTAATTACATTAACCTTGCTACCCTGCTGTTTTGAGGAATCATGTGAATACTTTTCCTTTTTAATTCTCTACATAACTGTAGTAAGCTAAAATATAGACATGAAGGAATACTTAAAATATAAACCCTTTTCATGAAAGTGGACTTTAAGAATTGATGGGTAAACATTTAGTGTTCTTTAGTTAGTATATCTAAATATTTTGGGTATTGAGTCTGAATTCTGAAGGAACTCTATATGTTATTTATAGTGTATGGTCTTTGTATTTTTTAGGTGGCAAGAAGGTTGGCATCAACCCCAAGATTAACAACTTAATGCCTGGCTATGAAGTTGCCAAATACGATCTCATATGGATTTGTGATAGTGGAATCAGAGGTAGGTGTGTGTTGTAATGTGCTGACTGTTATATTGCCCTTATTCCCTGTAGGCAAGCAGTTGCTGGAGATTGTTTTGACCGAGAATACAAGTAGAAGTAAAAGTTAATCTGGAAAAAATATTTCCATGGTATAAAAATGTTTAATCTCTAACTAAAGGTGAAAATCCCACTTAAAAACCCCACAACTGTTCAAACTGTTGCCATTGTATTTGCTATTGATCACAGTAATGTTGATAATCACTGTTATTATTTTTCTGAAAATTTGTTCCTCCAAAATACTGTGCATCAAAGTATATGTGCTCTTGATATTGGTAACAGAATGAGAATTAGTGTCTCTGTACAGTAGTCTGCCAATGGCAGAATTACTCAGTAAACAGTCTTTTTTCATTTGTCACTTAGTAACGCCAGACACTCTGACAGATATGGCCAATCAAATGACTGAAAAAGTAGGCTTGGTCCATGGGCTTCCCTACGTTGCAGACAGACAGGGGTTTGCTGCTACCCTTGAACAGGTGAGTGCAATGTTCGATTTTTCATTTTGGTTTTCGGGTTGGTTGTTTTCTTTTTTGCAAGACCTAACTGACTGAAGTTGTATAGTGCCTTTGAGTGAAGAAATGTTTATTTTCAGCTGCAGTCATCTTCAGACTATCTAGGATAACTTCTAAATGCTCAAAAATTCTACTGTGGTGCTCTGAACATTGATTCAGTATTTAAGTTTACAATGCAAACTAATAAAGATTGCAAGATGAAAATGATGGATTTTACTTAAATTATTGAAACTGAAGAGATCTTTATAGTGCTTAGTTAGAAAGGGCCATTAATTCTATTTTGATGTCTGAAAAAGAACACGTAAATGGCCATGGTAAGTTAGAGCAAAGTCCAGCTCACACAGTATCTTGTTTCCAGCAGGGGTTATAAGCAGAGCCTTTGAGGAGAGTAGAACACAAGGAAGGCTTATATCCTGTTTTCCTGTAAAACTGTCTCAACTTTCAGCGATTTTCAGCTGAGAGACTTCCTGAGCAGGAAATAGACTTGTATACTTACTAATCCTCAATATATTAGTATTTTAGTAAAAATGGATTTTGTACATAAACTTTCCCATTCTTTCTTTGAGTCCATATAGATTTTGAACATCTGTAACTGTCTTTACCAGGAAGTCCCATAGAACTGTCTGTTACAGGAACCACCACCTTGTTCACTCCAACTCTTGTTCTTCTATAGTGCTATTTCATGTCTCCTAATACTTGTTTGGGAAGAGAGAGTGAAGAGCTGGTTCCTACACACCATCTTCATATCACTCATTCTGAACTATTCTCTCCTCTCTTCTTAATAAGTTCTCTCTATAGAATGGAGAGGTTGAGTTTTCTTACTTGTTCCTTGTGTCTCAAGGCATGTAATTTAATCAACTGTCTTTTATTCTAAGCTGGCATATATAAGGTGTTTTAGCCCCAAGGCTAACTAATGTGTGTCAAAGATAGAGATGTGAGAGATGAAAAGTGCAGTGAAATTCAGTACTTCTCTATTGCACGGAGAGAGGGCAGCTTGTGTGATTTTCATGATACAAAATTTTTATTTCCTCTTACAAGAGAAGAGTGCAAGCTGGTAACGCTGCTATGTGCTAAAGTAGCAAGAATTACAACTCCTGCCTCTATATTCCTGGAAGAGCTTTTTGCTTCCAGATCCAGTATGCTACAAGATGAGCATGCCTTCTCTTGAATGAGTTACTGTATTAGTAAGACCAGTGTAAAGGCCATCTATAGTAAGAATAGCAGCGACAGGTGCTAGCACTCATTCCTGCAGTGTCTTCATAGGACACTCCTAGTTTTAAGTTATTGAATCTTGTAAAAAGGCTCACTCTCACAATCTGATTCTTTGCTGTTTCCATTTGCAAGTGCATTAAGTAAATGGAATTCCCCTGCTTCTGTCTAGTAGGTTTCTGAGAACATGTATGCAGTAGTGCAGTTAATGTTTACAAGAGGAAGGAGACAGCATGTCTGTCAGCTATCACCAAATAATAAATTAATCCTAGTGAGTAGTAAGTTACCTAATGATTTTTAATACATGTATTCCCTGAGAACAATCTCAATAAATTAGAAGTTAAATACCAAATGAAATACAGTAGTTTGTGTGGATTAAAAACCCGCTTATGGAGTTGTAAAAACACAGCCAATCATTACTAACAGATTTCTCAGATTTGGTGGTAGACTAGATTTCTTAGATTGGCAGTAAAGATCTTTCCAAATGCACTATCATAATTGGCCATGTCTAGCACTCTTTCCCCTCCAAACATTCTTGGAGAAAAAGTTGTCAATGAGTAGTACTTGCATAAATCCATAGAGAGTTTCAAAAGCCTTACCTTGTTTTGGCAGGTTTATTTTGGAACTTCACATCCAAGGTCATATATTTCAGCCAACTTAACTGGCTTTAAGTGTGTAACAGGAATGTCATGCTTGATGAGGAAGGATGTCTTGGACCAGGCTGGAGGACTGATAGGTTTTGCACAATATATTGCTGAAGATTACTTTATGGCCAAAGCTATAGCTGACCGGTAAGATGTAAGCTTATTGCTTTAATTGCAGTTTAAATTGTTTCTTAAACACATGGTATATACTATAAGTATACATGTTCAGGTCAGCTTCACATGTATACAGTAGACACGCTTATGACATGTGCTTTGTCCTATCAATACAGTCTTTTATATAAATAATTAAGCCATATCATTGTCAATTCCTTGTTCTCTTATTGGTTTTTGCATCTCTTATTTGCACATTTCTTATAATAATAATAATAAATTCATTTTTCAGGGGCTGGAAATTTGCAATGGCCACACAAGTTGCAATGCAAAACTCTGGTTCATATTCTATTTCTCAGTTTCAGTCCAGAATGATCAGGTAAAACTTTAATCTTTACTTTCTCTCCCACCCATCCCTGTCACCTGCTTCTGATGTGGATAACCTGATAATGAGAGGGAATACATTCTTCCAAGCTAATTTATCTAATGTCCAGAGTGCTGATGTTCTAGTGAACAGCTTGATGCATGCTTCTTGTTAGTGTTGGGACAAGGGCACTGACTTTACACAGAAGTATGACAGATACAAGTATTAAAAAAAAAAACCCTTAAAAAAACCCACCAACCAAAACAAGCAAAAACAACAAAAAAACCCCAACCCTCCCCTTTGTATCTTTTAAATGCTATGTGCAGTATCTTTGAAAGGGATAATTTTTGCAGTATTTTTTTTATCGTAAATTAAATGAGATTAAACTAACATCATCAGAAAAGACCATGATGGCTCATCAGTTGATGAGGTGGGAGAGGAGGACATAAAGAATAACGCATAGGCAGAACTGATTTGATTGTCTTTTCTAGGTGGGCCAAACTGCGAATTAATATGTTGCCTGCCACAATAATTTGTGAGCCGATCTCGGAGTGCTTTGTTGCCAGTCTAGTTATTGGATGGGCAGCTCATCATGTGTTTAGATGGGATATAATGGTATTTTTCATGTGTCACTGCTTGGCGTGGTTTATATTTGACTACATTCAACTAAAAGGTGTTCAGGTATGTAGCATAATTTTCTTTGGAGGTTATTAAAGTTACTAGTGCTATCTATGTCAGCAAAAAGCTAAGCCTAATTGTAACACAAAATAGTTCTATTGACATCAAGGAAATAGCAGATTAAATCCTGTTATTTCTCAGTCTTCCAGCTTCAGTTATAGTAGTACAAAAGGGAGTAGATGTTCTTGGTTGTAATTTTGTTTTCTGTATGAACCTGCCTCTGCCTAGGCTCTGAAAGTTTGCATATCTGTCCCCTTAATCTTCATGTTTCCAGTCTGCTCTGCCTAGGCATATCCAGAATCTTTAAGATTTTTTTTAACAGTACAAGAACAGCAGCTTTGTGGGATTTTGTTGTTTTTCTTTTATCTTAGTTGCCACTTTGTCTTGTATTTATTGAGGTGTATATGTACTCATAAGTACATTTTTCACTCTATTTTGGAAATAATGGACTTAGAGGACAGCTGTAGCCTACTTCTAAAAATAAAGTTCCCATCACTAGCAGTGAGGCCTCAAAACTTTTAATATACAAAAATGTCACAAATCAGAACAGCATTTGTTCTTCTAGTGCTGTAGACACTACTTAAACAACCTTCTGCTGTGACCATACTCCATCCAGATCTGATCCATAAGTACTTGTGTATTCAAACTTCTCAAACAGTTCTCATCATACTGAAAAATACTATTTTGGTAGACTTAACATGGACTGAAAACTAAAAAACCCCAAAGTTATACATTACGTTGATTCTGTAGGACCCCAGGAGGTCAGTTTAACAGTTACTTTCTGATCAGCCTTCTCACAATGCACAGCATGTAAGAGTTTTGTGCCTACTCTTCCCCCTCTGAAGCCTCTTCGATTTCCAGCTCTGCATGTAGCTGGAAAGTCTCAAAGGAGCAGAAAATGTAGAGAAGCTGTAAGCTTTTTCCTTAGTCCCACTTTCCTTATGTAATGGGCCAAAGACTGACTGACTTCAATTTTACTTCTCTGGGAATGTGCAGGAGTGTTCTGTCTGCATGATGTTCTTCTGGGGTCTGTGGCAAAAACCCATTGTCTGCTTGAACACAGTTTTACAAAGCTTCAAAAAGAAACAAATTAAATTGTCACACTTTTCCTTGCCTTTTACTCTACATAAGTATCTTTTTTCAAACCTTCTGGGTCATTCTGCCAAGCTCCTCATGTTTAATATGGGTAATCATATCTTGAACAGGAAAATGTTTTTGGCTTATAAAAAATGGTATTGATATGCAAATCTGTATAATAAGCTTTATAATAGATTTATCTGTAACACAAATGTTTTAAGTTACTTTAAAATTCCTTTTGAATAATCAATATGTTTAAATACTTGTTTTTTATATTCCTAGGGTGGTGCTCTGTGTTTTTCAAAACTTGATTATGCAGTAGCTTGGTTCATCAGAGAATCCATGACAATTTATATTTTCCTATCTGCTTTGTGGGACCCCACTATTAGTTGGAGGACAGGTCGCTACAGATTACGTTGTGGAGGCACTGCAGAAGAAATTCTTGATGTATAGCCACAGCTTTGTTACTGTGAATGTCAAAGAGAAAGGGGGAAGAAAAGTATTATAAATTGTTTATAGAAATACTTTTAAGGAAATCTACCTTCAGTAGTTTTATTACTTGTATGTTTTGGTATCTGTTCTTTAATTTATTTTTGCATGGCACTTGCATCTGTGAAAATACATCTGTAGTCTTGGCCAAATGGTACCTTGCTCCTATGTACAAACAGAAATGGAGAGAATTGGTCCTGACATCTACTTCCTATAGGAATGCTCTGCAGTAAACTCTGGAAAAAAAAAAAGTATCCTCCTATCCTCCTGGATATGAACAGCTTCTTACTCCATGGTGTGCTAGCCTAGCAAATCCAGGATTCACATAGCTATTTTCCAGCTGAATTATACAAGGCTGTACCTACTAAAATCACAGAAGTACAGCTTATTTCTATTTTATCCCACTAAATTGAGCTAGTAACAGGACCTTGGGAAAGAAGCTCTTAAATGCTTTATGCCTACCTCTTGCAGTTGCTGCAGAACAAAATGAATGGAAAGGTAAAAATGCTTTGCAAAAACAAACTAAAGTAAAGCTGGAGTCTTGTGTTTATGTGTATACAAAATGCTTTAGTCACTGCAATGAACCAAAAGTGGACTGAGTTTGACAGAATGAGTTGGAAGGAATTACTGGTCAGGCATGTATCGTGGGCATCTTTTGGCCAACGCTGATCTGGTTCTGTCTTGAACCTTGTTAAGCACTGTGCTGTAACTAGCGAAGCTGGTCCCCTTCAATATTTCCATCCTTTTTTAAGGGGTGTTTGTTTTTCCCTGTGAGTGAATGCTTTGATGGGGAGGGTGGGGGAAGGGTGTGTGTGCAGGGGTCATAGTGGGGGGTAGAAGGGAGCAGAAATACATTTCAGAAACATTTCACACATGAGCTATTTTCTTACACAATGTCTTAAGAATGTAATTTCATGATGCAGGTATTTAACATCTTTTTATAGTGAACATACATACCTATACTAGTCATAATTAAGTATTCAATTGCAGTAGATATTATATTAAAGGGCCGGGTGAGTTTGCTGTTACTGATTAAAATTGTAACCTTAATTTAAATATCAAACTGTCTACTCTTGGCTTTTTGCCTTCTACTGTTAGTCTAGCCTTTAAATTGGACTTTTGTATTCCAGTGGTATGACTAAAAGGACTAGATTATAATGCATGCCGTGTTTTACCTCCTGCTCCCTGTAGCTTGGTTTTCAACCTCATTGTGAGACTTCCTAATTTGTGGTGAACTGGACTTGTTTTCTTTGAACACTTTTTAATTAAAAAACACAGCAAAGCTAGAGAGGGATGTTGCATAAGCCTTTTGTTTTCATAATTGTATTTATGCTGCTTTATTTTTCTTATGGAATAGCATATTGTCACCATGAATGTGAGCTGCTAATTAAAAGGCTAATGCCAACAAAGCGGCTTTAAAAGTTGGATGATAGCGTGTAGCATATTAGCAATAATGACATGTATTTATAAAAATTGACATTTTTACCTTACTGAGCCAATCCCTTACCTGTCATATGCTACACAAGTGTAATGTGTATGTATGTGTCATAAAACATACTCTGGGCCAAAATGTTTCATCCACCTTAATATCTCTTTTGCCTTATGGTACTAGGAACTCTTAATTGGTGTTTCTGTATGAACAAAGGCTTTTGATGCATGCTTCATTCTTTTCATGTGAATCAGGAAGAAGCACTTTTCCTGAGGAAAGTTGCACACTGAAAGCCAGTCTAGTTGTGACCCACGAAAATGTTCTGGTTTTAATGTAGTTTTTTACATAGTTGAATTTTGCTGACAATGTTTGTATCTTTGTTTGTTTCATGAAGTTTGATGCCATTCATTGCACTGCTAAAGTGAAGCTTAGCTTGCAACTTAGCTTTATGCTGATTTCTATGCAGGCAATGGAACAGAACCAAAAATAAAAGGCTGAACAGACTTTATTTTTAAAAAAAATAGGTGGGGATAATTGTTTAACAGGTGCTTTTGTATTAGTAGAGCCATCTTTGGTCATGAAAAATAAAGCTTCATTTAAGCAGTTTCATTTGGGATTGTTCAGTTGATTATGAAATGGAAACCAACACTGTCAAATCTTGTAGAAGATGCTGCAACAGAACTTCTAAAAGTTGAAAATGGGTAATGTAAAGTTGTGTTGATCTACAAATGTGTAGAATATACCATGATTATTTAAAATTATTGTCTTGTTTTTTCTTTTATTTAAAAATAAATTTTGAATACAACCTGTTTGGAATTTGCCCTTTGTTCAATGATGCTGTAACATGACAGCTTTAATTATGGCAGTTTTGATACATTTGATTTCTAATTAATCTTCATAGCAATAAATGGATGTGCCTTTCTTTTGAAGCTTTTTTGCACCTGGACACATCTGGTATGGATTTTATATTTTGCTGTAGTTAGTTCACATTGCCACTGTTCTGTCTCCTGACACTGCTGACTACCTGCGCTTCCTCTGTTTTGTCAGCTGGAGAAATTTGTCTCCTAACCACCTGCTTTTGTGTATCACTTCTGAAAGCTGTTTCATTCACCTTAAAGGCTTCTTTTAATCCCCGCACCTAATTTCTGATCATCTAATTTTAAGGTGGGTTTGAGCTCCTGCTGTTCTTTGGATTAACTGAACTGGTCCCCCAGCAGCTGTGACACTAATTCTGGCTATTGAGGCTAAGGAAACCTGAAGTTTTGTACGGCAATAGATAAACTTTTCACAGTTACACAAAGTGACTTTAGCTAAAATACTCTCCAGGCTTGTCTAAATAATAACACTTAGAAGAGAGGGCGGCAGTATATAGAATGGTAATAATTTCAAACTTAACCCAGCTTTTGGGTCTGAGAATGTATAAACTGATGTTTCATAACTAATTGATTATACTGCCTGGGTCTACTACTTGCATATTCAGAGTGAATGCACAACTTTAAAGGTAGAGAAAGGTAGCTCTCTTAAAGCTGAGAAAGCTCTTCAGATAAGGGGCAGATCGTCATGGAATTTAGTTTAACAGTGAGTGCTGCATATCTGGGCAGATGAGAACTTCCCCCAGGAAAGTCATCTTCACCGTCATGCTGGATTTGGAGAAGGCATGTGTGATTCCTGCCTTAGTGTTGTAGGACTGCACTGTAACTCAAATCAGTGATCTGGGATATGCTTTTACCAAAAAAACCCCACAAACCCCACCCAAAACCAGGCAACCCCACAAACAATACACAACCCCCAAGACACCTCGGCACTAAACCCCACTGACTGTGTATCCTGTAGATCCTGAGTGCTTGAAGTCAGACTGCTTTCAAGGTTGTTACCTCTTCGGCATTGCACAAATGAATTTCCATTGCTGGCTATCAGACAATTGAGAATAAGTGATAATTCTTACGGTTAAATTTCCCACATTCTGCTTTCACTCCTTGTTTGTGTCGTCCTTAGAGTTTGAACCTTTCAGTAACGAAACAAATTTTAATGAAGCATTTCAGGCCAGTTTAGCCACATCCATGTTTGTGTTAAAGAGTCTGGTTACCTGTTCCATTTAGAAAGTTGCTGTTGACTATATTGCAAATCTTTGGAAATGTGTCCTTTTTTGGTAGCAGTTTCTACTGACAGCTGGCTTTGCTTTCAGTTGGAAGTCTACATGCAGATCAATGCCCAGTTCTCCCTTCAAATCCATCTTGTTCAACTACAAGCAAACTAGCCGGTCTTGTGGATCCTAAGGCTTTGTCAATGTTCAGCTGCAACCTTGCGAGGTTATGCCCTGTGTGTTTCCTTTTCAAAAGAAGTTTTAGGTTAGTGTCTTGTAAACATTCTTCTAGCTATGCTGAAGCCCTGCAGTCTGTATATGGAAAGAAGTGTGTCTAACTAGCCTTTTCAGTGGAAGATGCTTGTGATGCTTCTCTCTTCACACTTAGCTTAGGTTACCATAACTAATCAGCTTACTCTTGTAAACCAAGAGACTGTAAAAAAAGAAAAGTACTATTTCTAATTCTCTCCAGCACAGCTTTAGAATGCCTTATTTCTTAACTTCTCATCAGGTCAAGAGTAGCCTGCTACTTATGCGAGGTTCACGCGTCTGTGGAGAATACGCTTCCTCTTCTTAATCGGCTCAAAGTATTTTTGCCTAAATGTTCGTGTGTCTGTAGATGATCAGTTAAGAGGTGCAAACTAGACAGCTCAACCTGGAAGTTTGTAGATTGCTGCTTGTTTCTCTCTCATCCTTCCACACACATCCCCCAAGCTCTTTTTTTCCCTGTTGCTACCAGGAAGGAAGGGCCTCAGCCAAACCCATGTGCCAGCTGGAATTAATGGCCGTTTTATATGCGGCCAGCTTGTGGGTGAATGGGAGAGGTCAGGCTCGTGTGCCTGTGCAGGAAGCCAGTAAGCTCACTGGGAGCATGAAACAGGAGCTGTCAAAAGAAATCTCTTCACTGGGCTTTGACATGAAGTGAGTTATTGTTCTTCACTTGGGCTTTGCATCCTCTGGGCCTGTGTTAAACTTAGATGTGCTCACAGGGTTGCAGCAATCTCAATGAATCTAAAGCTCTGGTAGTCTTCCCCCCTGCCCTCACTTTATGGTGAGTAGGTTTTCCTCTTAAGGCTTGCCTGTTGCCTGAAAGAGTGTATTTTTATGTATTCAGTAGTAACTTATTTTTGGTGCCAGTGGCTCCTTCCACTCTCTGATACCAGATGTTGGGGGAGGTGCTGGGACAACAGACCTGTACTGTACACATGTAAAGTGCAGTAACACATTCAAAAGTGAGCCTCTAACCCCATGGAAATGAGAAAATATGGAGAAACTATGAAGCCTTTGGGGGATTCTGTCAGTATATATAATTAATTTTATTTTTTGTACTTGCACATACATACTATTACATATATGAATTTATGTGCATACATTTTATATGAACTTTTATATATACTTATATGTACTAATATAAAAATAAAATCTTGCAAGAAGCCTTGTATTTGACAGGCCTGTTCTTTTCTGTAGGTGGACCAGACAGGTAAAATAATGTTTTTCTAATACAAAAAGCCAGCAGCTCAAAGTTAAATAAATCATGAACCACTGGGGCTACTATTCAGTTTCATTTGACCTCTCAGTAAGCAGGCAGAGGAAGACTCAAAAAAAGAGGTTCTTTTCTGGTCTAGATTACTTACAAGCTTGAATAATGTTTTATTCGTACAGCCTTTTGGGTCCTCTTAGTAACTCCCCAGTGAGTGAGAATTCAGAGAGACTGCTTCCTTAGATGGCACCCCCAAAATCTGAGCAAGGCAAGGCACATACTTCTGTCACGTGCCTCCTTTCTGTTCAGTTTCACTAGCTTCTGCTCTTCCTTCTTGGGACAACTGTTTTGTCCCTGAAGTTCTTTATAAAAGGAGTTTTCCCCTAGGACAGAAATGTGCGGGAAGGAGAAAGAAAGAGGGAGAGAACTGTAGTGAATATAGTGCTGAGTGTGTCTGTGACTAATGCTCTGGAATGAATGAATACAGGCAAATGTGGGTGCTTTTGCAACACGTTGGGTAATAAGGAAGAATAACCTTAGTAATGTTGTTAAGGGTTCTTGCTTAGAAAAAGGCTGAGGCCTCCAAGATGTTCCTCAAGGCTAGCTCTCTCGAATAAGCCTGTTTCCTTTGAGTTATATGGGGCTTTCAGCAAGACTTGTTTTACGGTTATGCCTTGTGGCTGGCAAAGGAGGAAAGCAAGACATCAGGGCTTGCTGCCCACCCTGCAACTGAGATGCGAGACATGCAAACTTGCCGCTGTTGTCTTCTGGTTACAGACCCCTCAGAGACCTTCTCATTTTGGTTTCCCATGTCTTGGAGCATTCAGTTGCATGCAAGCTCCTGCAGATGACTTGTAGGATAAGGATGGCTTATCACTGTTGGCTGAGCATGGAGGGAGCTACAGCTGGAGCAGACAGATCTGGACCTTCCCAAGTCTGGAGTGTCTGCAGCCACAGGCTTTATTTGAGGTGATAAACTCTAAATTGCTGCTGAGGGATTTCCCGACCATGAAGGGTCCCTGTCGATGCTGTGGGGCCTGGGGAGTCCATCTGTCTAAAGCAGACAGCATATCAGGGAGGGAGATAGGAGCTGACAGATGCTAGAAGGAGTGATGTCCTGGGAGTACAATCTGTCTAACCCTGGTGGTATGGACTGGGAACCCTCTTACTTTCAGATACTAGAACAGCACAGTTAAAATGTTTGTGTCTTTCAGGCATCCTCCTGCAATTATGATCATAACTAAGCAGACTTGTGTAGCATGTGGTCAGTGATGACTGTGTGTGAATGTAAGTGTAACTTGCAGACTGACACAAACAACGATCTTGTCATAATGCGTCAGCTATATGCTAACTCTGCTAGGAGCGAACAGTCATATTTGACACCCAGTGGTACTTTCATAAAGACAGTCTTTGTGTAGCCAGAATACAACTGCATAATATTTTCATGCTCGTCAAACCAATTGCCTTTGTATGTAGCAGGTGACGGCTAGAGAGATGATTTGATTTCACTTAAAGCCATAGATTAATTGAGCACCAGAAGTGACATTTGGCATTTCCAGTGCTCTGTTCTATGATTAACATAGAACCTGTGCATTTCTGCCTCAGGCAGCCTGTTGCTGTGGACCCATTCTTTACTGACTACATCAAGTACTAAAATGAAGTCTATAAAAGCAGGGAAGTCTGCAGTTGTGCATAGGATCTGTCTCAAGGCTGATTTTCACAGATTCTCAGCAAAGTAGCCTAAACCCAGCAGCAGAGTTATGCCCAGAGGCCATGTAACCATAGAGCTTTTCAAAGCCAGAGCACTAAAGGTATCCCAGGGGAAACTGCCTTTCAAATGGCTGGTACAGGTGGTGATAGCTGTTTTGCAGGACCACAGAAGCCAGTTTGCTGGCCACAAAATTATGCCACTTTGCACTGCATGAGCAGCTTTTCCTGCTGTTGTGTGAAGCCTAAACACAGATCACATCCTAAAGGAAAGTATCTTACAGAGTAAAGGAGGCCCTTTTTACTAACCCCTTTCATCCACTTCCAAGACCTGGTAGCTTTCCTCTCTAAAATAACGTTGTGGAATTAGTAATTTTATTACTCCCAACACCACATTGTTGTTTTACCTGCTCTTGGCTGTGAATTGTTTTGAGCTTCTCGCTCCCCAGGAAGTTGATGCTGTCATCATAAATAGGCTGGACGCATTTTTTCTTCCTTTTTTCAGGCTGCCAGAGGTGGCAAGTGTCTGAAGGGACTGAAGCTCTGCTGTTTCATTACTTTGCACCAGAACTTCCCTGCTGTGTGCCTTCACCTGGTGTGCACTGCAGCCACTTCTGATGTCTGCTGCATCTGTGACAGCCATTTGCTCCTATTGCAACACTGCAATTGGTGGACTAATGCGTTGCACCTAAGCAAAGGAAAATGACCACTTCCTCCCTTCTGTTACCAATGGTTGAAAATCAGAGGGCACTAAAGGGCACACCTGAGTCCTGGTTGCTGAACATTACCTCCATGTACCACAGTGTGCAGGCTGTGTAAGTCTGACACAGCTGATGCTCAGCAATCCCTTACTGGGAACTGGCTCCTGCCAAGGTGGCAATAGAAAAAGAAAAAAAAAAGCTTTTGCTTAGCATTTATTCAGACATAAATAGGTTGTTTGGAGAGTCTCACTGTAGTATTTCCGTGAAAGACAGTTCTTGCTACCCACCTACTTAGGAATGTTTCAGGTTCCTGGACTTTTCTCCATACTTAGCTGAAACATACTGTTTTGGGGGAGAAAGGTATATCACATACCAACTTGAGTTGGATCAGATTGACTAAATCACAGCCATCTTTTTTCCTCTGTCTGCCCAGTTGATAGATCTTTAAACTTTTTTTTCCTGGATGGTATGTTGAAGTCTTTTTGTGACAGGGTCACTTTGCTTAGTTACTTTCTGTGTATCTTTTAGAAGTACTCTAGAGATGTCCACAAGTCCATAGGCAATGAATCAGAGGACACCAGTCTGAGAAATCTTTGTGGGACAAAGAAATTTCTACTCCCCACCAGGGAGGGACTATGCTGCCTTAGGGATCCTTGTGGTAAAACTGAGAATTGGATTCTTCAGTGGAAGATAGGTATTCACTGCTACTGCAAACAGCACCAAATAGCCCCCTGTGAGCGTCCTTGTAGCACAGGACCTTCTTGCTCCCTTGCCCATCCAAGAACAGATGTATGTGCTACTGTCAGGGAGCTGCAGTGCAGTTCTCCCCACAAAGAATTGGGCGTGAATCTTGGACTTGCAGAGTAGCCGAGGTTGGAAGGGACCTCCGGAGACCTAGTCAAGCCCCAATGCTCAGAGCAGGGTCAGCTAGGGCAGGTTGCTCAGGACTGTGTCCAGATGGGTTTTGAACATCTCCAAGGATGGAGACTCCACAAACTCTCTGGGCAACCCATTCAGCCACTCTCATAGCGAAGTGTTTCCTGGTGTTCAGAGGCAATTTCCTGTATTTCAGTTTGTGCCCATTGCTTCTGGTCCTGTCACTGGACACCACAGAGAAAAATCTGTCTCCATTTCCTGGACTCCACACTCATCAGGTATTTATACACATTGATAAGACCCCCTTGAGCTTTCTCTTCTCCAGGCTGAGCAGTGCCAGCTCCCTCAGCTTCTCCTCATATGTCAGATTCTCCAGTTCCTTCATCTTTGTGGCATTTCCCTGGACTTGCTTGAGGGGTAGCCTCACCAGTGCTGAACAGCAGGAAAGGATCACCTCCATCGACCTGCTGGCATCACTCCTTCCTGTGCAGCACAGGACACCATTAGCCTTCTTTGCAGCAAGGGCATATTGCTGGCTCATGTTCAACTTGGTGTCTACCAGCAACACCTTCAGATCCTTTCCTGCCAACCTGCTTTCCAGCTAGTTGGCCCCCAGTACATACTGGTGCCTTGCAGTTGTTTGAACTTCTCCTTGTTGAACTTCATGAAGTTCCTGATGGCCCATTTCTCCAGCCAGACCACATCCTTCTGGGTGACAGGATGACCTCCTGGCTGTCATATGTGCATCAGCACCCTGTAAAAAGGGAGCATGTATGCCAGAGTAATGCATAACCTAATATATTTCATATCTATGATTAAAAACCCTTTGTAGCAAGTGTATCTGAGTCCTCTTGATGCAAGCCTCAGTCATACAAATCAAGTTATTTTACTGGCTACTTCTAAGACCCCACAATTCTCCTTTGTACAGACTAGGTGCATAACTGGTCTCTCATTTACGTTTCTTTAACATTTGTGCCTTATGTCTGCCTAACTGGCAAGCTATCCCAAGCAGCTATTTAAAGCATCTGAACATTTGGGCTCTTGCTTTTGCCATGTTAATTAATTAACTGTAGCTAAAGTTGGCTGCAGGAGAAGCTGAGTGTTTTCTGATACTTCCTACCAGCAGGAATCAATGACTATGCAAACTCTCATTTTTGCACCAGATTTAAAAAAAAAAAAAACCAAAAAACCCAAAAACCCAAAAAACAGAACACCAAGTCTGGATTTCACACGCTTAGTTTCTGGCTACTGTGTACTGAGGGTCTGACTGGTCTTGGGCTTTTGAAGACTTTCAACTTTTGTTGATGAGAACTGAAACTGAATGTACTCTAGGCATCACTAGGCTGCCTCTAGGGTCTCCTGCCTACACCCAGACTTCAACTAAAGAATATGTTCATTTCAGGATTGTAACAGAGGCAGTCAGGGCTGCCAGATCTTCATGTCTGCATTACGTGTTAACAAATAAGTGCATTCAGGTGGGGAGCAGCATTCAAGCCTCTCTGCAAGCATTCAGATTGTCAATCTGAAATTATTTTACTTTGGTATAAATAGGGAAAAAAGCATTCTATGACTCCAAACCAAAAGCAAATTACCTCCTTCTCGGTCTAAAATGGAAACAATACAAATGGGTCGCTGATTGTAATCATTGGCTGTGACAGCTGGCTCCATCACTCATTCCTGAAATAACTGGGTGAAAAAAGAAAATAAATGGGGTTTGTATATCCCTGATGTATGCATCTGGGCACAGATTCTGAGTGCATTCATTGCATTTTGGATAACAGTCATCTTATCTGGGTGAGGGAATAAACAAATTGTCCCTCACATCAAACATTCCTCTCTTGCCCGGTGCCCCTGTCTCTCTGCCAGGCTTCCCCCTTCACCTGCTCCATCTTTCCACTGCCATCATCTTACCTCTAGGTTTGATGTCTCCCCTCTTGCTTCCCGTTTCTTTCCTCCCAGCCAAGTGCAGGTGCAGGGTGCTGCTCCCTCTGCAACAGGACATCTATGGGAATGAGTTGCATGTCCTCTGTGTGCCTGGTGCACATCGCTCTCTCCACCTTTGCTCTTGCCCTCCATTTCCAGGAGGTACCAGTTCACATAGAAGCCAACCATGCATGTGCTGCTGGTGTGCATCCTCCTGGAAGACTTGGGTGTGGGAAAAGCCTGCTGCTTACTGGAGCATAATTCCAGAGGCAGCCATGGTGGTTTGATGGCCACCATCATGCTGACCACCAGCCGGTCCTGCTGCTCCCATGCCTGGAGGGGTGGTGAGCAGTGGGAATGTGCACCACGTGCCGTGGGTATAGCATGGCTTCCTGCTGGGCTCAGGATATGTCCAGCCTCTGTGCCAGAGTCCACTGCCTGAAACCTGGTAAGTGGAGCCAGGGGCTGCAGGAATGGGGCGCTGGATGCTCTGGAGACACTTTGGAGCAGTGAGGAAGGCAAGCTGGGGAGTAAAACAGAGGGTTCAACAGCTGTCTGGGTGTCTTCTGCCTTGTGCTTTTGTGCGGCTGTCCTGGCATTCAGAAAGCTGGTGCACAGAGTTGCTCTATGTCCAGCACCTATCATCTGTCCCTGAGAAGTGCAACTGTCTTGGTTTAGACCAACATGCCTGCTGGTCCTCCAGTGGGCTGAGGCACAAGGTGCGGGCTCCTGAGCTTGACAAGACTCTGCAAGTGATAGACATGCCTTGAAACAGACACCCTTAGCAGCAGAAATTTGAGTACCTGCCAGCTTCAAGGCATGGGCGCAGCTGGGCAGAGGCCATGGAGGTCAGATGGTTTCTGAATGCCCCTCCTTTGTGCTGGCTGCAGTGATGGCTAAACCCTTTGCAAAGCTGTTTCAGCAAACTAAATCCAATTGCAAAGCAGGGGAAGTAGTCAGGGTTGGGTTTGGGGGGACTTGGAGGCAGGATTTTTGTTTGTCTGCTGCTTTAGAGGTAGAAGAGCTCAGTGAAGGGTCTGATGGCTGGCAGGAGGAGGAGAACTGCAGCAGCCAGCACCAACACCGGTACAAACTGCAATGGGCTCACACCCTCAGACCGTGATGGCTTTAATGGCTTAGCTCAGGTTTCAGTGCACATGCTGGTTTTTGGATGTTGGGCTAAGTGATTTACATTTTATGAATGGCCATTAAAGCATGCAGCTTAGTCACAAAATGTATTGAGCTGTGGGAGTTGGAGTTGCATATTGGATTAGGTTTAGCTTTAAGCTAGCTAAGCAACATTAACCATGTGCATATTGTATTTATATGCAGCATATTCACTTTCAGACTAATATATTGACTTTCATATTAACTCCTAATTTTTGTCTTCAGGACTATTATTTTATATAATTTTAAGTAAATGTAAGGCATGCTTCTCTGCATGTAAATAGAAAAAAACAGAAAATGTGCTTGTGATGGGTTGACCCTGGCTGGACGCCAGGTGCCCACCAAAGCCACTCTATCACTCCCCCTCCTTAGTTGGACAGGGGGGAGAAAATATAACAACAGGCTCGTGGGTCAAGATAAGGGCAGTTTAATATGCGAAAGCAGAGG
>JANZLQ010000079.1:10523527-10540180 GCA_026212715.1 Elanus axillaris | reverse complement strand
TACCAATGCAGAACACAGCACTATGAGGGCTGCTATGGGGAGAATTAATTCCATCTCAGCCAGACCCAATACAGTGCTGTTAATGAAACTCCTCCCCTTTATTTTCTATTAAATACATAACATTTCTATTTTAGTAAATGAAAAAGGTTTTTGATTTGTAGGCTTGCCTGTCTGCTGTCTGGAGGTGTTTGCACTCCTGCTTGCTAGAAAGACCTTTTGTTCAAACACAGTACTCTTTCAGCAGGGTACCAGATGTTACAGAAATATAAGCAAATTGAGATCTTAGCCTTGAATTTTTCCACAAGGTGGTACATCCTATTCCTGAGAAGCTTTCTTATTTATCTAGCGCCAGTGCCGAGTACAGGGGAACAATCACGTCTCTGCTCCTGCTGGCCACAGAATTTCTGATACAGGCCAGGATGCTGTTGGCCTTCTTGACTACCTGGGCTCACTGCTGGCTCATATTCAGCCGGCTGTCAACCACCACCCCCAGGTCTTTCTCTGCCAGGCAGCTTTCCAGCCGCTCTTCCCCAAGCCTGTAGCGCTGCATGGGGTTGCTGTGACCTAAGTGCAGGACCTGGCACTTGGCCTTATTGAACTTCATATGATTGGCCTTGGCCCATCCATCTAATATGTCCAGATCTCTCTGCAGACCCTTCCTACCCTCAAGCAACCTCAATCAACCCTGCCTCCCAGTTGGTGTCATCTGCAAACTTGCTGAGGGTGCACTTGATCCCTTTGTTTAGATCACCGATAAAGATATTAAACAAAACCGGCCCCAACACCGAGCCCTGGGGAATACCACTTGTGAGCGGCCACCAACTGGATTTAACTCCATTCACCACAACCCTCTGGGCTTGTCCATCCACCCAGCCAGTTTTTCACCCCATGTAGAGTACATTTGTCTAAGCCATGAGACGCCACCTTCTCAAGGATTATGCCGTGAGAGACAGTGTCAAAGGCCTTGCTGAAGTCGAGGTAGACAACATCCACAGCCTTTCCCTCATCCACAAGGCTGGTCACCTGGTCACAGAAGAAGATCAGGTTGGTCCAGCAGGACCTGCCCTTCATAAACCCATGCTGACTGGGGATCCCCTGTTTGTCCTGGACTTGCCATGTGAGTGCTCTCAAGATGAACTATTCCATTATCTTCCCCGGTACCGAGGTCAGGCTGACAGGCCTGTAGTTCCCCAGATCCTCCCTCTGACCCTTCTTGTAAATGGGCGTCACACTGGCAAGCCTCCAGTCATCTGGGACCTCCCCTGTTGACCAGGATTGCTGATAGATGATGACAAGGCTTGGCAAGCACCTCCACCAGTTCCCTCAGTACTCTTGGATGGATCCCATCAGGTCACATGGATCTGTGAGTGTCCAGATGGCATAGTAGGTCACTAACTATTTCCTCCTGCATTAAGGGGGGGCATACGCTGCTCTTCATCTTTTCCTTGCAGCTCAGGGGACAGAGTACCCTGAGGATGACTGGTCTCCCTATTATAGACTGAGGCAAAGAAGGCATTAGGTACCTCAGCCTTTTCCTCATTGCTGGTGGCAACATCCCCTTTTGTATCCATTAAAGGACAGATATTCTCCTTGGGTTTCTTTTTACTGTTAACATATTTGTAAAAACATTTTTTATTGTCCCTTACAACAGTAGCGAGATAAAGTTCTAGCTGAGCTTTTGCCTTTCTAATTTCCTCTCTGCATGACCTAACAAGGTCCCTGTACTCCTCCTGAGTTGCCTGCCCCTTCTTCCAGAGATGATGATAAACTCTCCTTTTCTTCTTGAGTCCTAGCAAAAGTTCCCTGTTCAGCCAGGCTGGTTGTCTTCCTTGGCAGTTTGACTTGCGGCACATGGGAATAGCCTGGTCCTGAGCCATTAAGATTTCCTTCTTAAAGAATGTCCATCCCTCCTGGACCTCTTTACCCTCCAGGACTGACTCCCATGGGACTCTGTCAACCAATACCTTGAAGAGGCCAAAGTTTGCTCTCCAGAAGTCTGTAGTGGTGGTTTTGTTGACCATCTTCTTTGCCTCACCAAGAATTGAGAATTCTATCATTTCATGGTCGCTAAGCCCAAGACGGTGTCCAGCTATCACACCTTCCACCAGTCCTTCCCTGTTTGTGAGCAGTAGATCTAGCAAGGCTCCTCCCCTGGTGGGCTCACCTACCAGCTGTGTCAGGAATTTGTCTTCCACACACCCCAGGAACCTCCTAGACTGCTTACTCTCTGCTGTGTTGTACTTCCAGCAGATGTCTGGGAAGTTGAAGTCCCCCATGAGAACAAGGGCACACAATTCTGAGACTACTGCCAGCCATTTGTAGAATGATTCATCCATCTCTTCAACCTGGCTGAGTGGTCTACAACAGACTCCCAGCACAATATCTGCCTTGTTGGCCTTCCCTCTCATCCTTAGCGATATGCACTTCACCTTGTCATAATGATGCATAAGACATTAGATGAGTCTTTCCTGTGTCTTGTTTGCATGGTTATACTGGTATTTGCCAGCAGTATTGTTAAGAATTAGTCTTTTGTAGCTATAACTGCTGTTTCCTAACCAATGTCTTTATTGACAGTAGCATTTCTCAGGTTTCTGTGTTTGCAAATGTCTCCTCCAGATCTAAGTCATTGTGCCTGTGCCTTGGAATTGCTCTTTAAGGCCACATTGCCTGCTCAGGAAGGAGCACAAAGTTTTGTGGCTGCCCTCCCGCCAAAAAGATGCACAGAAACTGCCATATGCTGATGAAGTTGGATGAAGCCCCTGGACACTGCCACAGGGGAAGACAGAACATTTTTCTTCCTTGGAAACATGTGACATATGCCTGTGTACCTACTATGGCACTGCATTCATGCCTGGGACAAGTGATAGTGAGAAAACTGTGGTGTGGTATTTGCTGTGTGCCCACAGAGGTGGCTGTACTATGTGAGAGCAGGGACCAGGCTCAGGACCTTCAGGCTTCATTGATGTGTAAGTAAATGCCATGAAGACTCAGAGCCTCTGCTTTGTTCCATCGCGACCCATGTGGTGTAACTTGCTCCTAACATCCTCAGAGCTGTGACCTGAGCAGAGGCAGGCTGAAACTGGGTGCTTTTAACCAGTACTACATACCATGTTGTTTTTCTTCTAGGCTGTCTTTAGTATTATCTTTATTCTGGGTATTTATTGGTAATCCCCATAAAAGGATTTTGAATTAGCTTTTGGACTTTGATGAGCTTTGCAGATAACACTGTTCCCTTGCCTGTTTCTTGCATTGTTTCTTTGATAGCTGAACAGCTATTTAATATGGGAAGGGTTTCTGAAAGCCCACTCTAGTAACACTGCATACCATTGTTTTTCTCATCACCAGCCCTTTTCCTGTTCAACCAAGAGCACAGCCCCGTCATTGGGTCTGCGGTCTTGCTAAGAGCTGAGTTTTGGAGGGGGGGGGAGCTGACCAGGGGGAGCGGAGCCTGTAGGACACGCGGTGCCATGACCAGCTTGGTGCTGGGGACATGGGCACTGCTGACTGGGTGGCCAGGTGCATGGCTGTGGCAGCCCAAGGCAAACAGCCATTCCTCAAGGAGTGCCAGTTCGATGTTTAACTATAATGTAAGCCTTGTGTAACCTAGAAAGTGAGAAATCATGGGAATGGGTTGTGCAAATCTGTCAACAGTGCCAGTTAGACTGAGCTAGAGGTAGGTCTGAGGGTGCCTTCTGCTATTTTAAGTTACTCATCATGTCTGATTTTGGAGCAAGGGAGACTGCTGTTGATGAGTGCGGCTCCCACTGATGCCAACAGATGGACTTGACTGGGTGCTGGGATCAGGCTTCTGCTGGGGAAATAACTCCTTTGCTTAGAGGTGTTGCAACTATTTGGCCCACTTCCAAGCAAGAAACGATGGATGGCACAACATCATATGCACAGCAAGCTGCAAACCTCCCACTGCGACAGCCAGGTAGCATCTGCAAGCAGAAGCTGGTGGGAATGGGCCTGACAGCAAATTCAGAGCAGGGCAGTGAGGATGGATGGAACTGGGAGGGTCATTTTCTTACCCATAAAAGCACATATGCCTTTTCCCCTTCCTGAGGCTGGGAGGAAGTAATTTGAAAGGGTATCCTGATGAGTTGTCACTTAACTCTGCCTGAGTTATCACTGCACAGGGAAATGGAGAGGAGTGGCTCCCTGCATTGACCCTCTAAGTCAGCGATGCAATGTAAGTGAGTAGTCAGCATAGTCCATTTTCCCTTGCGATGTTGCACAGGTGGAGCCTCTGCTGTCGCCCATGGTGTGGATTTTGCTGCTGGGCTCTCACGCTGGAGGAGGGAGTAAAAAGGGGCAGTAATAAGTGGCAGAGTTGGCACAGCCCACCTGTGTGGTTAGTGCTGCCAGCCCCACTGTGCCCTTGGGAGCCCTGGGGCAGGATTGTTTAATTAGGTTCCCATTTCCCCAAGAAGGTGCTGCCACAGGAGTCTCTTTGCCACCCAAGACGTGCCAGTGCAGCACCAGATCCCCACAGCCTGGGCAGTGCCAATCCTTTGAGATGCCTTCGGGGGTCCCACAGTGTGGTGAGGCATAAATGACAGCTTTGCACAAGGGATGAAGGTGGGAAATATGTGGGATATACAGGCATGGATGCTACCTGCAGCATGATTCCTCAAGCCAAAATAATCTTACAAGGAAATTGTTTTAAAGAAATATTTCTACTAATGCACAAAAAAAACCACAAAAAGCTGCAGAATCCTGGAACTTCCATGTGAAATTAGATCATCTAAAACCTTTGAATTGCAGCCAAAAGGAAACACTTGCATACCAAAGTATGGCTATGACCTGCGACAAACCTATGGAACAATGCTTAACAACTCCATGTGGTAGAAGGGCATTTCATACAAAACTTCCGGAGAAAAGCCATAGGTCAACCCAAAATATCTCTGGCTGTGGTTGTGCTGTGGATTTTGTTCAGCATTTACTACCAGGAAAACCTGGGCACACTGCAGGCAGATCTTGGGGCTCCTTGCTCCCATCTCTCCTAGACTGTAGTCACACTGTTGACAGTTTTAGCTGCTGTCAGCCACGTGGAAACTGGCCCTTTGTTTTGTGCTGCAAATGGTGATGGAGGGTCATTTTCTTTTGACACCCCACCATAGACAAGATCAATTCAGGCAGACAGAAGCCAAGCTGCCTCGAACAGTCTGGTTTTGGTTTGCAGGAAGGCCTCTGCAGCACCAGATGTGCTGTATGGGAACAGCCAGCCAGCCTGCCCTTTACTGCATTGGCACATCTTTGCACACTACTCAGATAATTCCTTCCATGTGTTGTAGTTTGCTTGTGGGCAATGGCTACAGAAAAATTTGTACGTGATGCAATTTTCTAATGGTGCAACCATCATAGCATTGGTGCCTTGAGATGGCTTATATAGAAATGGAGTATTAGTATTTTTATCTGCAAGTCAAAGCACAACTGGGGTTTTGCTGATTTGTAAGAGAGGAAATACCTTAGCCTCCTTATGGTTTTTCTTCCCAGGATTTCTTCCTGTGAAGTAACGAGCAGGCCGAAAATTCATTGCAGTGTGTAATTTAACAAATGGTTTTACTTAAAAAGAGAAAAAAAAAAGCATACTTATTTTGGAAAGGAGTTGGTGAAGTTGCTATTTTCCAGAAGTCTTGAAATTCCCTATTTCCCTCACCTCTCTCTAAAGGTCTGAGTAAAGGCAAAGCTCTTAGGATAACTTTCTAGCTTTGAGGAGTTAAAAAAAAGCACAGCTGGAAAGGTGTGGTTAGATATAGTCAGAATTTTGACTTAACAAAGTGGAGAAAGTTGCAGCTCCAGAAACATGATGGAGATCTGCTGGCTGGTGGCTGAGAATGATTGGTACGATGGGTAGGAGTAATGTGCAGAGGGTGGATCTCACAGGGTGTGCAAAGCCAGTGGGAAGGAGCACCAGCATGGGAAGCACTTCCTGCAGTGCAGCCCTGCACCGTGCTTTCCTGAGGAGGAGGGAGAAGTGGGCTGCAACCCTCAAGCCGAGGATGCAAACACCTTTGGGCCCTTTTGCTACTGACTTCCAGACCTCCTGCCTTGGTGCCATCATACTTTCCAGAAAATGCTGAAAAAAGTATATATATTGTTTTTTCTGGATGAGGCTTCCTAAGGGCGCTCAGAGGCCTCTGTGCTGTGGGGCCAGGTGGCCAGGATGGCTGGAAGTCAGTCTGCTCAGCGGGGGCTAGGGTCCTGGCTCTTCTCCAAGGGACTGGGGCTACCATGCACGGCAGCAGGTACTGACCCTCTTGCAGGAGAGGGAGGAAGGGTGGCCAACTTTGGGACCCCTGGCTCATTGCCCAGCTTATATAGAGGTCCAGGGTGTGTGACGCTATGTTGTCACGTCATCCCATGGAGGTGGCATGTGCTAGAGGAAGGTAACTAGGACATGTGCATTTGTCTCCCTGAACTGCTTCTTCATATTTTGGATCTACTGGGAGCTTATGCTGTGGTTTCACAGTTTTGGTTGAATAAAAATACTGGGGTTTGGGCAAATTACAAGTCATGTTGTGTTTGGTAATTACAAACAGCAGGTTGTCCCCTGGCCTGGCCTTCAGAGGTTGGTCGTTGCATGTGTCCAGTGCAGTCTCGGAGCTACTGATTAATCTGCAGAGAGGTGCTAGAAGTGCTCAGAGATGCAATGGGACTTCAGAACACCCACCGCAGCCCTCTGTTACTGAGAGCTTGACCCTGGCTTGACAGTCCAAGAGGTACATTATGGTTTCTGCCAGGAGCTGCCTACTCTTGTACTGGGTTTACTACTTTTCTCTAACTTTTAAATCTTATAATTTCTTCTTGATGTGTTATAAAGTTTATTCTGAATTTTAAGACTATTTCAGGTCACCTAACAGTTTAATATCTTAAAATTCTGGAGAGAATATACTTCCTAACTTTAAGTAAAGCCAAATGCATATGTATGGCTACAATTAGTATTTAATTTTGGGTATTTTAAGCACAGATAAAGCACAATTCATGTAAAATATGTCTCCAAAAAGAGTTTCCTCTCAGTGCTCCAAATTACATGACAAAGCAGTCCCTGTGATTAGTGGCTGAGATAAAAGCATAATTAGATTTTTGCCAAGTTGTCTCAGCTTTTTCCCTTCAAAGGGTTAGCACCAAGTTCAAGTGGAGGATCAGTAACTGTGTGTGGTATTTACCACAGCAGGCATTGTGAAGGTGTACATTTGCTCACGTCAGTGTGCCTGTGTGTGCAGGAGCCAACACGATTGTGCAGGGAAATATCTAGTATAGGATTACGAAACAGGTGTGCTCAGGATTACCTCGCTCCCTTCATTTCCCCTATGGAAAGCACCAGTGAGGAGGCTGCTGTCCTCTAATGCTCCCATAGTCTCAGAAGAAGAAAAGGTAAAATTCTTGATGTGCCTTTATTTTCCTCTTGCTTGCAGGGATTTGAGGAGTAGCGGTAGCTGGGGTGATGGTGCCCCATGGGCGGCTGTGCAGTCCCCCTGTTGCACCATTCTCCCACCTGTGGGTAACTGCTGAAAGGCAGGGTGCAGGACAGTGCTAAACGGTTATCCTGTCACCTACTTAAAAAAAGTATTTTCCAGTTCTGTACTGGGGTTTACAGGAGAATCTCCCCTGTTGTCCTGCAGCTCAGGCTGTAGTGCTGCCTCTAAACAACAGCAGAAGAGAAGGAAGGAAGTAAAAGTTGAAAGCTGACTCTGGTTTCCTTAGAGTAGCTTGCACAACTCTTGTGCATTTATTTGAATAGATCACTGACCACTGATTTCCACCTCTTTTAACTTCTGTCTCCTCTTCCTTTTTGTACTCTCCTTGATCTTCACAGATGTGCTTCCTCTTCCATGGTCATGGGAACAGTTCAGAAATTATTTATTTGCTGTAAAGATTGCCTGACACCAGCAGAGAGTGGATGTGTGTTTATTTTGCCCTTGGGCTACCTGTGTTACGGAAATCCTGCCATACCACCATGCCAGTTCAGGTAGGTGGAGGTCATGGTGGCTGGCGAGCTCCCAGGTTCCCTTAACTGAGATTTCAGCTTCAGATTCCCATTTGCTCTATGTATATTGGTACTGATCACCACCTCTTTCAAGACTTCCCTCTGCCTTGTTTCACAGCATCTCACCTGCCCTATGGTCTAAGTGAGGCACTGAGATACACCTTGACACTTTTGTCTGCCCTGCTTATTCCAGACTGTCTGATATGTCCTCAGCACATGGAGTTAGTGGACCAGTTAATTCTTGCACAGTCCCACTCTGGAATGGCTTGATTCCCCCGGCCTGGTGGGCAGCAGGGTGGCCTGGACCTGATAGCACTCAGCCCAGCTACGTTGCATGTACTTGTCCTCTCCAGCAGTGGTGCCCCTTTCAGGTTACTCTCTGCATTGGCAGCTCACATACCTGTGTTTCAGCAAGGTGTAAGAAAGAGTTTGGAATGGTGTAAATCAGTCCCTTTCATACACTCTTTTCATAAAACCAGTGGCCCATCCTCTCAGCAATGAAGTTTGCTGTGTATGGACAACATTGTATGACTGTCCAGAGACCTGAGCTTTAGCATCTTCCTCCTCAATGGGTGTTCACAGAGAATGGTTGAGGTTGGGAGACACTTCTGGAGATCACCTGCTCCAAACCCCCTGCCCAAGCAGGGACACCTAGAGCCAGTTGCCAAGGACCATGGCTTTTGTATATCTCCAAGGATGGAGACTCCACCACCTCCCTAGGCAACCTATGCCAGTGGTCAGTCACTCCCAGTGAAAAGGTTCTTCCTGATGTTCAGGCTGAACCTCCTGTGTTTCAGTCTCTCTTCATTGCCTCTTGGCCGGTCACAGGGCACCGCTGGAAAGAGCCAGGTTCCATCCTCTTTGCACCCTCCTGCAGGTATTTGTACATATTGATAAGATACCCCCTGAGCCTGCTCTTCTCCAGGATGAACAGTCCCAGCTCTCTCAGCCCTTCTTTATTGATGAGATTCTCCAGGCCCTTCAACATCTTGCTGGACTCTCTCCAGTATGTCTGTGTCTGTCTTGTACTGGGAGCCCAGAAAGGAAAGGTAAAGAAACCCGCATGGGAAACTAGCAAAAGCACGAACCAACTGAGACAGCAGCTGTGACCTTTTCTTTTCTCTGTTCAGTGTAGTGAAGGAAATTGAGCAGTGTGAGGTTTTGGTTTTGATTTCAACCTGCCTTTCCACTGCACTCAGTTAAACCTTGCATGCCTGGACATTTTCACTCTCAGTGCACTTTCACTGTTCCATTTGCCAGTAAATTTCAGATTGTGATTTCTGTGCTGCTCTACACTGAGCTGGTGGTGTTCAGCCTGCTAGGCCAGCAGAAAATAAATCAGTGGAAGAAACCTATTGCTAAAGGCTTTTCTTGCTTGAGATAGGTCTTTGCCTATGTCAGAAAACCTGGAAGCTTTGGAAATTAAAACCAAGTTGAAAATCACTACTGTAATGTAGCTACTATAATTCCAAATCAATTGAACAGTGTGAGACCAAAGAATTAGCTCTATAGTCTTGGGCTCAGAGGTGTTATGGTGCTCCTTGTTGAAGGTGCTTATCAAAATGCAAAACAAATAAACACTTTTGCTTTAATGAGGTAGTGCTGGATGAGGGACTGTGTCTTGGTCTTTCTTCCATAGCGATGGGATTAAGACTGAAGAAGAGATGTAAATGATGGTGTGTTTGGTTGTCTGACATCCTGAAACACATCTAAAATGCAGAAGTTTTTTGGGCTGGAGGAAGTCATAGCTTAGTGTGTGAAAGGGGTAGTTTGACATACAGTTTGTTGTATCACCTCACACACAGCAGGAAGCCCTATTTGTGGATCAGGCCTTTTGAGTGCAAATCCAGAACAAAAGGGTGTCTTAGGTGAAACAGGCATTTTCCTTCATCTGCACACTCTGCAGGTGCTGCTCAAGTGCAGCCTCTTGCTTCTGAGGAGCTCCTGTAAAACGTGCAGCTGAAACACACATTATTTTTACAACTAGCTGATGCAGCTGCATTGACACAATTACCAGCCTATAAAGCTGCAGCTATTAGCTGCTTGTGAAGGTTATCATAGCTAGCCTTACTTGGGACACACCTGCACAGGCATAGCCAATTTTGTACTTAAAGGGACCAGTTTCAGTTCACTTTATTGCAACCAGTTATTCCCTCTGAACTGTCACCTGTCCTTCAGAACAGGGCTGCCAGGAGCAGCAAGGCTGGCTGTCACTACAGCAGCTGACCTACCTTACTGAGATGCACACTAAATATCCTCCTGTTGAAAGCTAAATCCTACACTATCAGGCTTGGACCTGGTCTGCTAAAAGTAGCTCTAATGTACTTGAGAGCGGCTAAGAAGCTGAATGCTCTGAATTCAGTGTAAACCAAGGTTTCAGCTCATTTTGATTTTGTGGCTTTAAGGAATCCTTATGTCTGTTTCACAATGTCAGTTTGGAAGTTTGCACTGACTTAATTAAGTGATTTTTAAATCACATCTTTTTTTAAACTGCAGTGACTTGGGATAAAAGAAGGACTTAGATCTTCTGTGACGAGAAGCCAAAAGGCAAACTGAAAATGCTCTGTTTGATGTCTGGAAATGTGGAACGCACAAGGCTGTGAACGGTGCAATCTCCTTGGGGGAAAAAAAAAAGCCTCAGGAAAATCTATCTTTTGCAGCTGATGTTTCAATCTGCAATTCTGTCTCTGGACATAGTGACTAACATGTGCCTCACAAAATTCATGGGGTGGTAGCTAATTTGCTAATTTTGTGACCACAGATGTAATTTGATTCATTTCAGGAAAGTGCTTGCCCTCGCTGACTGCCTCACATTTTATCTTTAAACCGTCAGGAATGTATTGCAGGCTGCCATAACAATGGTTTAAATGTCTGCCCTTTGTCCGATTCAAGAACGACTGGTTTGTCTAAGCAGATTTACACATTTGCATTATGTTCTTTTCGAATATGTCACATTTGTGCTGTATTAGCTTTCACACAAAAAAAAAAAAAAAGAAAGAGGCTGACAATGAAGCTAGCTTGAGCTGCATACTGAACTGCATTTTGCTTGTCTAAATGCACTCGCTGGAGGCCAATGGGCAGCCTTGTCTGCGCTGGAGTGGCAATACTCCAGTGCCATTTACACAAGGGTAATCCATGATAGCTGTTTTAAACTTCAGATTTAGAACAATGTCATTTGGCACTTGATGGGTCACATTAAACACTTTGAAAAATAATCTTCAGGTCTTAGACCTGCATCAGCACAGAGAGACAGACCTATATACTTATATGTATGTGTATGGCCACCTATATGTGTATTTTAGTACAGTGAGCATAGTAATTCCCTGAATCCCTCCTCTCAGCTAAACAATCTGATCTGGAGCATTTACATGAGTCTTGCACAGAGAAAGGCAAGAGCGTTCAACCTTCTCTTTTCTCCAGTTTGCATGGTGGGAGGTAGCTCAAAGGAAGGGAAAACAAGCACTTGCTTATAGGAGCATAAAGGGAGGGCTGATTTTCCTTTTATTTACTCCAGTTCTCTGACACTTTCTGCAAACAGCACCAATGATGCTAGGATCCAGCACACTGATATTCTGGATGGCTATGTTGGGTTCCTGTTGAGTTTATGGCTCAGTAGTGTTCTGCTTTCCTTTATTTTTTTTCTATATGTTAAGAGTTTCAAGATGATTTATCCTATAATTGCAAGGAAACATGATAGCTGGGTGTGATACTACTCACAGGGAATTAATACTGGAGAGTAAGCTGAAGTGGATCTAAAAGGGGAAATTGGAGGGAAGTTGGGGGCGGGGGGAGTTTAAAATAGACAGACTGAGATGGAAGGTTCAGTGGTAAAGGTGGAGCAACCAGAAGCTGTGATGTGATGGTCCGTGTAGCTGAACTTCATTGGCTGAGTAGCCAGGGAATCTGGGGGTGCTGTGTTTTGGTACAAGAAGAACTTACCCTAGAGATAACTTTGCTCCAGATACATTGGCTTGGTGACCTTATGATTCAAACTGGGTGTTGTACTCATTATGTTCTTGGGACAAGGGACATGATAGAAATATCATATCATGTTTGCACAGGCTGCAGCTTTCCTTATAACTGTAGTTAGATTCCACAATTATTTGGATTCATGCACTTTGCAGTTTATTTAAACCTTATCTTCACCTTCAAGATCATGTGCTCCCATGTGATTAAGCAACAGCAGCAGTTGCCCTCAAGTAATTTTTATTGCCAGAGCTGCCTTCTCTAACCTTTGACATGATCCAGGCAGTGACTGTCACCAGAGCCTTTTGCAGCATGGTGGATGCTCATATCGCTGCAGGCTTTTCCTCTGTGGTGGCAGGGACTTTTGTCTCCCCTGTGCTGTCATCTCCCTGGCATTCCTGTGCTCCCTGGTTCTCTCCTGTTTTACTATGGAGCCCTCTGAAGTCCCACCGGGAGGTGCTTATATTTGTCTGCTGCTCCCCTGAGGACCCAGCTCCAGGATAGAGAGGCATTGGCTTGGTGACCTTAAGACTCAAACTGGATGTTGTACTCCTTATGATGGAAAGCTCATGTCTTCTGTCAAAAGCCATTTTTACTTCAACAAGACATTTTCAGTTTAAGTCAGTCAGTTCCTTTTTTTCCTCTAAGTGATGATGACATTCTCACATATCACTGTTGCAGCTCATTTCTGTACAGCTGGCAAAGGTTAATGTTGTTCACATGAAATTGCAAGCTTTAAGCCTTATCTGCCCTGTCTGCTGTTTAGGTATGGCTGCAGTTCAGAGGAGAATCACATTTTATTTTCAGCTGTTAATCCATGGAAAGTTTGGCTTTAATCTCCACCAACTAATCTTGGTCTTTCAATAACAAGTCACTGCTTAAGTCATGGACTTTTGAACCCTCATCATAGTGCTGTACTGATTTTTCTGCAATGACTGATGAGTTACTGTCTATTAATGGAAATCTGGGCATGCTGGCCAGGCTTACTGAGGAAATCAAGCCCTTGGTTTTCTGGGCAGGAGATCCTTTGGCACCTTGTGGTAGGCGCAGGAGAAAAGTGTGTGCTGAAGCAGAAGCAGGAGGAGCTGAGACAGGCACAGAGTGAGCTTTGGGGTTACATCCATCACTGGAGAGCAGTCCCCCAGACAGGCGGATTGATGGTGGGATCGCTTTACCAGTTTTCATAGCACATGCAAAGGAGGTAGGACTCCCAGGGATGAAGCTATGGGCTTTGGCTTTGCAAGTTACCTTTCCTCACCTCTCTTTCTTCCAGGAGCTTCTGCCCATGGCATGATACCGGCTTTGAGAGATTAACTTTGCTGCATATCACAGCACTGACCACATCCTCCTCTCCACGGGGATGGGTGTGAGCAGCAGGGGAGAGCTACCCATGTACATGCAGCAGTGAGCACAGTCCTGCATGGGGACTGCTGATAGACACACAGCTGTTGGTGTATGCTTCAGGATCCCTCCTCATGTGGATATGAGGTTTGCTGTCATTAGTGAAGCAACTACTGCCATCACAGCCTTATAAACACCCCATTCAGCACCTGCCCTTCTGTGCTTTGGGGCTTGCCAGCTCCTCAGGTCATGACGAAAGACCAATACCTGATGTGTGACCTTTAACAACTGTGCTCTGCAGCCTGTTTTCAGAGAAGACAGTGCTAGCTACAGGTACATTTCCTTTCCTCCATTTACAGTGAGCTGGGATAGCCTTTATCCTCCCCACATCTTGCCAGCTGCCAGCATCTGCCTTCTGCAAGATCGCTTCCTGCTGCTCCCACCACCCACCTGCACAGAGGCTGCCAGGAGATGGAAAAGCAAGGTGATTCTTCCATGAAGGTGCTTCCACAGCCACAAGAAGGAGCCTCAGCTCCTGCAGAAAGGGGCACCTGCATTTATTATTTACCTAACACTGACCTTGGAAATTACACAGTCCCAGCAGCTCAGGTGGCATAGCATTTGTCTGGTCATTTCTGTCTCCCAGCAGACAGGGATTATGGTCTGCACACAGAGGGACAGAAGTGTCTGGTTATGGCCAACAGGCAAAATCATTAGAGCACACCAGAAGCAATGCAGGTGTGATAAATATTGCATGAACATGTTTGCTTTTTACCCACAACTCTCTGTGCTCTCAGGAGGGAGGACTTTTCAGTTGAGGGCAAAATGCAAAGCAGAAAAATCCCTATGCATCTGAAGCAAATATGAACCATGAATCCAAACTCCATAAAACTGAAGAAATGTCTTCTGAGGTGAAGTGAGACTAAAACAGGTAATATTTCTAAAGCTCTCAAGAATGAATTGTTGACTGAAATTATAAGACACCATTATCAGCATGAACAAGGCAGAATTTTACCTCACCTGTTGTGACATCAAACAAGCACAAAGTGAAATTATTGCAATATCAGACAAACACCATCCTCTGAGCATTTCCCACACTTGGGAAAAAATACCCCCTCTATTGGTTTAACGGGAGTCTTGCTCCAAACCCGCATTTTCTCAGTATTTTTGCATAACTCTTCTTCCAATTCTCAACCTCCAACCAGACCTGACCTGAGGCACTCCCTGAGATTAACTTGACCCATCTACTGGCTGTTTTTACAAAATCTCAAATAATAGATGGGAGCCATTGTGTAAATGCAGCCAGGTTTGCAGCTGTGATAGCTGTGGAGAAGGGCACACAGACCACATCTAGATGGGAGACAGAGTCTACTAATGCAGTGGCTGTGTATGATGTCAGGCTGTCTTGTCAGACTACTCTGGACCTCTGGGATCTCCTGTGGGTTTGGTTTGAGACTCTTCTTTCATGCGCAATAGTCCCTGTTTTTTCTAGCATGTCCCTTGACTTCAGAGAAACTCTAGTTGGATAGACCTTACTGTATTAGCAGCAGACATAACCTTCTGTTACTCTGGAGAAATAGTTCTTTTCTCTTCTGCCTCTCTAGCCCCCGTTGCCTGTTGCTTTATTTCTCCCACTTTTGGACAAACTGAAGCATACTTCATTCTGCTGATCTTCTCTTCCACTATTGCATTTCCATGTTATCTTTTTCGTCTGGTGCATTCTGGAGGCTGGGTACGTCTATTACTTCATCACTGTATCACAAGTGGAGCATTCCGTTCTTAATTTAATAGTATTTTCATTACCAAAGTAATATTATTATAAATGAGAACAGCCAGGCCAGGAGCCTGGATAGCATGAACCTGGACCCTGCACAAGTCATCAACAACTAATCAAGCCCTCTTGCTGTTTCTGAGATTGAGCACAAGAATGGAAGATGATAATTGCCAACATTTGTGTGAAACCACTGAGCATAAGCCAAGCTGCTGTGAATGTCAGAGGACACACTCTGCCTGTGATAAGAACAACATTGTGTAATGTCCTTTTATTAGAGGCCAAGCTAATAACAGATTATCTCACTTTTCCATCAGCTAAGTGCATGCACACAGACGGCTACTACACTGCAGTGTGATCCTATCTGGCCTTCAGTCTAAACAACTGATCTGTGGAGACAGAGAGCAGCTTTCACAGAAGCTCTACCTAATTTTGCTTGGACTTACAGTAGGAAGTATTAAACATACTATGCTCTCCTGGCAATACTGGCATTACTTACAATCAGCTTAATAGGCTTTAAAATTAGGATTATTCATAGTACAATATTAAAATTGGTTTGAGATCAGCTTCTGCCTTATTCTGCCAGCAGGCAGGATAACCTGTAAACATTTCTGCTCTTTGTTTTCTCAGATTTGCTTTAGTGGCCTGACATCTTACCATGCCAGAGTGCAGGAGGGTCTAGGAGAAGATCTCAGCCTGTTCAAATCTGGAGAAAAATTTCTTTCATTTTTGTTTCCAAGACTGCTCTCTTGCACAGCCAGACATCTCCACAGATGGAGGAAGGCCACTCACCACAAACCACCTCTGAGCTAACTATCATCAAGGATCAGCCTGCTCCACTGGAAACAGGGTCACTGTGTTTAGAGTGAGAAGTTTACACCCACCAGTATAACAAACATAAACACTTGCCCAGAGAAGTAAACTGCAGGTTATTTATTTGATCTTTGGAGCAATCTGACTCCCCTTTTTCCTTGCTTTCTGAGGGAAATCCAGAGGTGAGTGAAAACAAACTAGGTTATTCTTTTTATTATTTTATTTTTAATCAGGGAGTTACTGCATTTGTCAGTCCACATTGCTTCTGACACAGTGTAAGCTGTGAATGAATCTTGGAGCCTATAAGCCTGATTTATGTGCCTATTTCCACCACTTTGACAGCATAAAGAGATGGCAAACTGGGCATGTATGTGATGAATATCCACAGGAAAAAATGTATGTGCTGACAAAATGGCTTCAGGTATCCTTAATGCAAATGAGAACCGGGCTTACAGCATCCAGGAGTTATTCACAGCTCATGATATGTGTCAGCAGCAATAATGATAAATCTCAGCAATTTGGAAGGTCATCAGTTCTTCCCCTTCTCACATTGGGTACCTGTTTGCACAAGGAGCTCCTTAGAACTGAAGAAAAGGGACCACTGAGTAAATAAATAGGAGTTTTTCCTACTGTTTTGTTTTTCAACATACAGAAGCAATCTGAGAACTTCTGAAGTGGAGGCTTTTCTTTCTTTTCTTTCTTTCTTTCTTTCTTTCTTTCTTTCTTTCTTTCTTTCTTTCTTTCTTTCTTTCTTTGTTTCTTTCTTTCT
>JANZLQ010000079.1:10500570-10523427 GCA_026212715.1 Elanus axillaris | reverse complement strand
CTTTCTTTCTTTCCTTCCTTCCTTCCTTCCTTCCTTCCTTCCTTCCTTCCTTCCTTCCTTCCTTCCTTCCTTCCTTCTTTTCTTTCTTTCCTTTTTAATTAACAAAAAACTTTCCTTCTAAATGGTAAGGCAGTGGAAATAAACAGCAGAAAAAAAACAGGAGGGAAAATAGGTCACTGGGTCTGGGTGTTTGTAGCCAAAGGACCCACTTTAGCTTAGGTGCTAAAGCACCTGCTTCCAGCTCAGTGGAAGAGGAGCACCCCTGAGCTGGTGGCCCTCGGGGAAGGGGTGCAGTGCCCCATGCCCAGGTGTCTGTGGCAGAGGAAGAAGAGGGCTGGCAGCAACAGGCTTGGTGACCACATCCACACAGGCAGAAAGGAGAGGCTTGTCCCCACCTCCACCGCAGCCATGCTTCCTCTCTGCCACAGGGCCTTCACCTTCCCTCTGCCTGTCTCCATACAAACCAGGATCTTCCTGTGGATCACTGCTGCCCCTGCTCTTCTCTCACTCCATACCTCTTTCCACCTTTCCTACCTCACACAGAATCCCCTCGTCTACAGCATTCTGTTAATGCCACCTCCTTTTCCTCCTTGACCTGATTCTGCATCTTGATTGGGGAACAGGGCTGGGTCTCTGCAGTGGGGGCTGTGAGAGTGATGCTCACCCTACAAGTCATGCAAGTGGTTTTTGTACCTGCATTTGTGCTTAGCAGTACCGAGCTCCTGGTGGCACAGGAGCACCTGGCCCCAAACACGTCTCAGCCAAAGCTCAGCCTCTGCATGAGCCCTGGGGGGCCCAGTGGGCTGAGCAACTTCTGCCAATTTCCCTTTTTCCATCTCCCTGACAGATGCCAGCATCTCAGTTTTCCAGCTGGCTGCAGACACAGCAGTAGTGCCGCGGTGAGATGAACAGGGACTCTGAAACTCCCATGGATTTGCTTTGAAGGGTTGCTGTGGGACCCTAACGCTGCCGTTGTACTCGCATGAGCATCTGCTCCTCCTTCTGCTACTTGTCTGACCAGTGTTCATCCACATCTGAGGGTCGTAGCGGAAAGTGTTACTCTGAGCATGCACCTAAAAAGTCAAGTGGGCCAAAAAGTAAGGAGGGGCAAAATGTGTTCCTCCATCCCTGGTCAGGACCCCTGCCACCCCAGCCCTCAGGGCCGTCCATGGAGAGCAGGGCAGGGAGGGGAAAGGACATGCAGGTAGCATGGGAAAACATGGTACCAAGGCCTTGGAACCCCATGGGTGGGCTGCCACAGAAGAGCAAATCTGCCAGCTGGGAATTTTTACACAGAGCCCCACATGAAGTAATTACTGCAGGACCCTGAAAAGGATGACATCTGGAATGACCTTCCCAGTTCCCTGCCTTTCAGGGGAGGAAGGTGGGCTGTTTGTGTCTGTGCAGTGCCTGGCCCAGCGAGGGCCCCCCACGGCACTGCAGGACACTCACAAACCTACCTGGCACCTCAGTGCTTGCTGGCACAGGAGGCAATGCCTGGGCTGGTGGCCTGGCCACATGCTCCTCCACGGCTTCTCCCTGGTGCTCTCCGGAGCTCCTGAGATCACCACCATCACCTGGGAGCCTTCACAGAGCGGGGCTGTGACACACAGATGTGCGCATGAGCTCTCCTGGCCACCAGGGAGTCCCATTCCCATCCATTTGTTGGTACTGTGCTGTGGCCTCTGGGATCTGCGTTAGGGGAGCACCACGCTCCCGCCTCCTTGCAACCATTTGTTTTGTGTGTGATCGCACCGTAAGATGCCATGCCAGGGTGCCTAGCAGGTGTGTTGTAGAAGATGGGCAGGATGGTGAAAACTAGGTGTTTGGGTTTTTTGGGGGCTTGTCTCTGTAACTATCTGTAACTATCACTCTTACAGACTATGCAATAGGAAAACTGTCAGAACACTTCTTTGCTCTTTATCTTTCCCACAACAACAGCTCTCAGCTGTGAGAAAAAAATCTTTAATGCAGAAACAGATGATGCCAAGTCCACATACAGACACCTCTGACAGCATACACAAGAGTGCTGAAAACAGGAAATTCAGAATCACTTTAAGCAGGTAAAACATTTTAAAACAGTCAAAAGAGATGTACAAAGCCCTATTTCTCCTCTCCCAACAACATCGCTTAACTTCCCACGATGGATAATGAGCTTGTCTACAACTCTCGGTAATGATGCCTTTTCTTCCATTGCTTTGATAGTGCCTTTTCTGGACACCCGTGTCACCATTGCTTGAACTGACACAACCAGCAGACACGCAATTACATCTTGGCATGCTGCAGGGAAGTCCCACCTAGAAAAAGGACTTACCTGACTCAGACTAACTGACTTAATGGAAAAAGGAGTTGCTACACTTTGACAATATCCCTTCCTCCTCACTTCATTTTTCTTCATCATCAACATTTTGCATGTGCCTCTGGACACCTGAGTCACAAGAGCAGATTATTACTGGCACAACCTCTGTGCTGGCTCAACACCTGCCCAGCATGGCTCAATGCTGTGGCTTAATACCACGGGGGTGGGATGATGCAGCCTTGGCACAAGCAAGAAAGGTATTGCCACACATTTTCAGTCCTTGCTGTGTCTGCAGCCCAAGAAATACTCTGTTTTGCTCCAAGCACTGTGTTACCAAAGAAAGACTGTCAGCTCAAAGATCTCTCCAGGAACAGCAGCAAAAATTAATCCTTTGAGATCTCCTGAGATAGCCATGATGCTGTGCACATTTCTAGGTGGGCCCTGCTGTATCTGATGGATGGGGGAGACTGGAGGTCAGCAGAGTCTCTTTCAGCACCAAGAAATCAGGATTGTTACTGGTGGCACAGCTTATACGGCATCACCAATCCAATCCACAACAGCCAACAGTAATGCTGAGGTCCCAGGCTGCCTTCATTTCAACTCTTCTGGAAGACCACTAGTGCTCAGATTATTTCCTTTGGTTATTGGACTGCAGGAGGCTAAGCAGCAGGAAACATCTGCTCCACACTTTGAAGGCATACAGCACTTGGCTGTACGATGCATCAGTGCTTTCCTCCCTGATCCCAGCTGTCAGCAACCATTTTTACTGTGTCTGGGTGGTTTTTTTCTTTCTGTGTCTGTGCATGAACAGGTTTGCCCAACCGACCTACCTTCCACACATGGGAAGCTCATGTCACTGCAGTGATGTGGAGGCAGAGAAGCAGGGTGGTAAGGGAGAAAAGCAACAGGGTGCAAGGGGGGGGGGTTATTTGTTTGCAGGGGGGGCAGCTGACTGCAGCAGAGATGGGTGCACACTAGCTCTTGGGAGCCTCCTGTGCCCATCCCTGCAGCCCCTCTGCAGCAGGGACTGAAGCCACAGTGTGCATAATCCATGCTCCAGCGTTGCTGCTGGGGGGACAACACCCATGCATCCTTTTCTACACATCCTTTCCCATCCTTACCAATACATTTTGAGAAGTGGTAACAAGAGCAAGCTTCCCCGTGAAAACTTGGTGCCTCACTGTGTACCCTTCACCGGAGGGCTCCCTGCCTCAGGCAAACTATAACCTCTGGCTTTGGTGCCCATGCCAGGACAGAAACCTCTTGCTTGCACAAGCGCAGCATCCTGGGCTTGTGGCTTGCAGCCAGTTCTTACAAAAAAGCATGGCAGACCCAGGTCTAGAGGCCTGTGCAGGGGTGTCAGTAAAATTGCTTAATTAAAAATGCTCCCTAAATCAATCATGATAGGCCTCACCGTGCTTTTGTTTAATCTTTTCATCAGGTAATTTCTTCCTAATATTTATTGGGAAATGTTGAAGTTCACATGGTAGATTTTTTGCAGATTTTGGGGAGGGTTTTTTGGTTAGACTTCCCTTTTTGTGGGTTTGTGTGCTGGAGGCTTAAGAGAAGTGTGGTTCAGGAAGAAATTGTCTGGAAGTAGTTTTAAGTAGCAAGGCAGGAATTTGCTGGTGTTGCGGCATTATCAATGTCTCCAGAGATATTTCTGTGGGTTCTCTGCTACTTCTCCCTGACTGTCCTCCTGTTTCTGTCCTGGGGCCAGGTAGGGCTGTGTGCTCCAGCAGTGCAGTGGCTTTTTGGTGTGATGCCTTCACCGGTGCAAGTTAGAGTGACAATGGGGCTGCTCCAGCTTGTGCTTTCAGCTGGTGTGACCCTTGTGGTCTACAAAAGCTTGAAGGATGCAGAATGGTTATGGCAGGCTACCAGCTAAAGGCCTCATGTTTCAAATCAGCTCGGAGGCAGCAGCTGAAATCACAGTAGCTCTGCTGAAGCAGGAAGATCATATGTCCGAGGTGGGAAGAGAGAAAGAAAAAAGAGGTACTTTGTAAGAAAAAGGGACAGTTCTGTAGATGGAGTAAGAAAGAGTAAAATTGCACTGACACTCTTGTCCAAGCAAGGGAGTTTTCCTGGCTGTCTCTCACACTCTTTGCCCATCTTTCTTGTCACACTGGCTGAACAAATGTTGCTCTTTTGTTCCTCCTCTAAAACGGGCTTAAGTGATTGTCCAGCAAAGCCACAAGGAGCAATATGGTGTGCTTACCTCGTGGGCCTTTTACCCCAAGTCATCTTTGCTATTGGCAGGTGTTTTGAAGCGGTTTTCTACAGCAACAATGTACCACTGCAAAGGTGTCTCTTTCCAAGTAGTCTTGAAAAATCAGCACCCTGGCAGGTAGTTAGCATCATGGCAGTTGTGCAATAACCACTCCACTGGAACGGCATCATGTGAGCACTGGCATTTCATCACCTACATAGATATTTCTGTGTCAGTAAGAAAACCCCTGGCCCACCTTCTTAATACTGTGAAGTCCAGCCTTCAAACATGTGATCAGCTGGTGATCGGGTCAGGAAGAGTCAGGGCTTGGGGCTTGTTCAGTCCTTGTACATTACAGGAGAGTGGTAAAAAGGACCAGGCTCTAGGAATCCAGGCAGAGGTTCAGTCCTGGCTCCCATTAGTCAGCTCTCAGGTGTTGCCCTTCTTTCCCAAGAGAGATACCAGGAGTTTTGGATGGGTGGGTAGGGCTTGCTCTGATATGGCAAATCCTAGAAAAGTAGTTACACCTTTTCCCGCACCCCTGTGCCTCCTCTCACACCACTGCTTCCTTGCTAGCACCAGGGCACCAAGGGTTTACCTGGTGGCCTCCACTTCAAATACTTTTTGGAAACTTTTTTAACCCCCAAAGTGTCTTTTGAATATGTGACAGAATCCTACTGCTGCGCTTCTTGCTCCTCATTGTAATGTTAATGAACTAAAGCCATGCTCGGAGACAGGGACTTTGGCTGACAGGAACTTCAGTGTTGACTTTATGCATAAAGCAGTGCCAAGAACATAGTAAGTCTTGGCAGTTACCATTTAGAAAAATAAGTACTGGACCATGAAACCTTGTTGTGGGAACACTTTGTGTTACTGTTGCTTCAAAACCAGGAGCTTGAAATAAAACAGAAAGACAAATTTCTCCAGAGAAGTCAAGCCCGTCTTTGATTCAGAGTGCTGGGGGAAAAAAAAAACAGAAAGAAAGATTTATTAATGGCAACTAATGCATGTTTGATCTGTGTATTAGTGCTTGTTGCAGCTGCTGGCCCTGCAGAGGAAAGTCCCCACTTTAGCCACAGAACTAATGTATCACAGGAAGGGACAAAACAGTTATCTCCAAACTGCCTACACTGCTGTGACTGAAATCTCATTAGGAAGAGCAGTCATCTCTGTGCAGGCAGAGGTTAGCACTGGTCTCAGTTCAGTAAAACATCTGACCACATGCTTAATACTGAATCCACTAAACCAGCTGCCATTGCCATGAGCTGTCTTTTATTTAAGCGTGCCAGTGAACAAGGTTTCCATTGTCTTGATACTTTCACTCTTGGTTTGCTAGATCTGCCAATAGCATTGCTTTTGGGGGGGCTGAAAGCCAACATTTGCAACATCCTGGTCTGGGACACTCTGAACAAACAGTATGTGCTTGCTGCAGTTTTCAGATCACTGATTTGCTTCTCTCATTTCCCCCCGAATGACTTTGCTCATTTGACTGCTCCTTTAGTTGCTTTGTTACTACTTTCCTGTTTCTCCAAAGACTTTCCTCACAGTGAGCACAATGGGCAAGTGTCCTGCCTACTCTCTCCCCCACCACTAATACCCAGAAACATGGGCATATATCATCTGGAGGCTTGCAGGTAGAGCAGGGACCTGTCTCCAGCAGAGACAAGTGTCTCAGCACTCAGGGGTTCACTTGCAATGTTTTTCTTCCCAATTCCCTTGAAAAGCTGGTTCTTTTAGCATTATAAGGAAAGCTTGTCATTTTGAAACTTGGGATGAAGGATAATGTCAGTGACTTGCCAAATACAGTGAGTGTTTGTGGAAGTATCAGGAATGCACCCAGTGGGGTCAATAAATCTTACTGGCAAGCCTGAACTGTATAAACAAGGAGATGACACTCCTGCCCTCAGATATTATGGTTGCAGTTAATATTCTTTTTCTTATAATACTTCAAGGTTTCAGGTTTTGAAACTTACAAAGGTCAACAGAATTTATGAGAGCTGCATTAGTGTGCTATTAACTTAGAGATCCTCTTGAATTTAAGCTGGTATTAAAAAAAAAACCAAAACCCAACACCTAAATGAGGTGGGGGAATATGTCTTTTTTTTTCCAGTGTATCTGCAGTTGGCTGATTGCTGAAGGATAGCGATGGAGTAAGGCAAAAGCCAAGTGCTTCAAGAGCATACACCTATTAATGCCACAGGGCCGTACTGCAAGGAGGCTGTTTATAGCTGGGATTATGGCTATTATGATTATGGGATTGGAGAGGAATGAACAGCTCAGACAACTGGGAATGGCCCTGTCAGCTCCAGATCAATGCTTCTCATCCAGTCCAGAGTAAGCCAGGACTTCCCACTAAGGTCCTCTCTACTGGGCTTGGAAACCCATTGCTGGGATGCAGCTACAGCCACAGGTAGCTGCAATGAAGCAGTGATTGCAGCTCACCCAAGGAGGCAGCAAGCCTAGTTTTCCTGGGGAGGACAGACCCCACACTCCCAGTATTGCAGTGGCACCCAAACTGGTGAGCTCCATGCAGCATCCTCCTGGTGAAATCCATAGGGCAAACAAGTGCACAGAGCTGGGCTACTCAGCATGTGGGGCTCTGCAGGCTCGTGTGAGCTACCTTGGAGAGGATCCTGCTTTTCCTTTGCATGGTTTCGAGATGCACATTGTACTTCCCATGTTTCTGGTAGAACTTGCAAGAGCCTGAGGGTCAGAAAAGTGGATAGGTCTGGAAGCCTGCCCAGATCATCCACCTGCTCCTAAAATTTCCAGCACAGAGAAAGTGGGCAAACAGCCACAATTAACCTCACTGTCCTGATGGCTGGTGGCTGCTGCTCAGGGAGCACAGGCCTGGCATGGACCAGGTTCCTGCCAACCCTTTGCTGTGTCACTATTGTAAGGATGGCAGAAAACGCATCTGGTGACGTCTGTGGGTGGACAGGGCTGTGGAAAACCCAACTCTACTCAGACAGCATGAATGAGAGCTGTTGTTAGCAGGTCTGTGGACCACGAGTGCATCCAGCACAGCAGGGAATCCCCTGCAGTGAACAAGGGCTGTGCGCAGTCCAGCTCTGTTTTAGCCCAGACTACACAAAATGTATTTGTGTGAAGCTGGGCTACAGCCCTTCTGGGAATGAGAGCCCGCCAGGACCACACTGAGATTTGTTTGTGCTCAGACAGCTCGGACAGAAGGAACACTACAGCTGTGTTATGAGAATCTCTCAATCTGAATTGCCCTGTGATCTGCCTCTTCCAAAGAAACCTGTGCACTGGAACATACCATATGAAGTCCACACTGTGTTCACTTGGTGCACTGGTGCGTGCAGTGTACCAACACGAGAGGTAGTGATGCAAGGGCTGAAACAAGAAAGGGGCCTTAAGAAAGCTGCGTTCAGGTTTGGCTTTCTCATCTGTTTTCTGGGAGCTGGTCCAACACTACAGGGAAACCCCATGATTTACAGCAAGAGCACAAGCTCTTTGCCTCTGACCCTGACCATCTGCGGATTGAGGCCATTTATCTCCACTGAAGCAATGAAGCAACACTGATTTGCATCAGGTCACGGTTTAGCCAAATGTGACAGCTGGAATCAAGCACCATGGGATAATGGCAATGGCTGGAGGACTCCAGCTGACCCCATCATCCTCATCAGAGATGTTACTAGCAAACCCTAGTATGGTTTATGGTTTTTTTTATGGTGGCATGAAAGCTGTTCCTATTTTCCATATTAAAATCTGCTGCTATCAGGCATGACTTCCAGTTCTTTAACTGGAAGCTCAACCAAAGCTGCTAGTTTTAATTAGAATTTTAACTTTCTGTGATGGCTACCATCAGCCCTCTCTGGCCCTCTTTTGCCAGTTTCTCAGTGCTTGAACTGATTGTTCTACCTTGATAGGAAAAGTGGAAGCTGTCTGACAAGTGCATGGAGAGGACTTCACAGAAACCTTTTTTCCCCTGCTCAGAAGCCTGCAGACTTTGTAACATCCTGCTCTGCATATGGACTGGCATCTCAAGTTTGCTGCTCTCACACCATCTGGGCTCTCACCTGCACAGCTCACACGACCCGCAGAACTTTAACTGGGATTTGTTGTGACATCAAGAGATTGAAAATGCTTCCTGCACCCCAAGGTTCGCATGGATTTCCTGCTCACCGTGGCCCACATGTCCTGTCAAAACTGTGATCACCCACCTGCCTGGACAGAGATAAGAGGCTGTCTTTCCCTGCTTTTGGGAAGGGAAAGCCAAAGCAGGTGCATAGGGCCCATCTGGCTCCACTTGCACCGGATGCTTTCTGACAGCCTGAAAAAGCACTGAGTTTTCTGCGGCTCCGTCTACCAGCAGGCATTACCTGTTTGGCTTTACATCACCTCTACAGTGGCTCTGCAGAGAGCAGTTAGAGGAGACCTGTACAGGTCTCAGTGGGAAAAGCAGCCTGGGTGTGCAGGGATTTCCTGCCTGGGTGGCTTCCAGCTCCACCAGCCCACCCGTGAGAAAAACACTCATCCCTGAGGGCAGGGAGAGCCACAGAGTTCAAGAACTGGACAGGAACTGTTTTTCTGTGTCCCAGCTGATCTCAGTGAGGATTTTTTTGTGCTCGGTGACCTACCTCCACTTTATTAATTGGATGTAAAACAGATAAATAAACCAACACATTTTGTATGAGACACAAACATGGTCAGTATGATGTCCAAGCTGTGTACTTCAGACTATCGTCACTCTGTTTTTTCTAGGTTGAAGGAAGGATTATGACAGCAGCCGTGCCGCAGTCACAGTGTTCAGTAGTTTCATGTTACCATTTACAGCTGCCAGATTCCATTCCATCTGGCCAGAATAGAGGCCAGGTTAAGAGCTTACTGCAGAGCCCCCATTACCCTCACCACAGGGCTGCCCCTGTGCCATGGTAACATGAGCTCAGGTGTGTGGGGGCCAAAATCAGAGGACAGCAATTGAAAATACAGAAATACATGGAACGAGCACAAACTCACAGAATAGCTATGCAACTTCTGGTGCCCAGAAGTCATAGCAAGACAATTTGTAATACTCTCCATCTGAATGATTTTTGATTTGGCTTGAGCAAAAGAAAGCAAATGAAAAAACAAAGAAGGTAGTGACAATCTCTCTGGAAAAAGCATAGAATACATTTTGTTTCCCCAGTTTTAGTCAGTTAATCTTCCCTCAGAAATGGTTATGGTTAGCAGCCCCTTGAAATGGCATTGTGCACAGACAGTAAACCCCAAGCATTTCCCTAGCTACTACAGAACAAAACACAACATTTCTTTGCAAAAGAAAAGGCATGATGGAACCTGAATGTCTATGTGCATTTGTACATTTCTTTTGCATAAAAACACTGGTTTATATGTGCACACTGGCAAAAAGATGGATATTTATGTGCTTGTACATTAAGTTTTCTTTTCTGGGTATACTGTTGTTCTTGAGAACATTTGCAATTCAGCACCCGTTGGTTGTGTATTGGACCAAGCTTTTGCAAAAGGAAACTATTTTCTAAATTGCATTAAAGAAACACTTTGACAATATAAGGAATTAACTCCTTTCAGTTTCTGGTGTAGGTGCTTTCTATTCTTGATGCATGTTAGAAAGACCTTCACAGATGGAACAGCAATTTAACAAAAAGAAACTTTCAAACAGTGGTGCAGAGGTGCATGGGAGTGATTAACAATCAGAATGAAGCTGGACCGATTTAGATCTATTAGGCTGGATCTACAGTAAGTAATGTCAGGATTGATTGTGCACTATCCTTTCCTCTCTGGAAGCCAGAACATCTTGAAGACCTCTCTCTCAAGGCAAAACCATGTATCTTCTGCTGAAGATCTGAAGTCTGGCTCCTCAGGCTAGGTAGCTCAACAAGTATTTACCAATTTCCTTATGCGGACTAGGAAAAAGTCCAGCCCAGTGGGAAATACCATCATCATATATGTTTAATTACAGTCAGAGGTTAAACAAAAAAAAGATTTTGTTAAAATGTAAATGGATCTCAACTTGTACATATAATTTTTGAATATGAAATACACCAATCTGAATACATAAAATCCTTTTTTTTTATGCATTAGGTCTGTGCCCTAAGGTAGTTTTTAGTTTGGCTGGTTTTAACTTTATGGAGAGCCTGTCTTGCTCAGGTCCAGTGCAGATTCAGTGCTGCTGTTCCCAGTGCCTGCATTTACAGCAACACACAAATGAAAAAAGGGGTTTCACCAGCATCTGGCAACCTAAGTATAAAGAAGTGTAGGTATGCATGGGATGTATGGGCACAGATGGGCACTAGGTACTAAGACCAGGACCAGCAGAGATCTTCTGCAGCACACCTGAAAGAAGCAGTCCAGCATCCACCTCCAAGGCATTCTCATTTGCTCACGCACCCACTCCCTACCCAAGGTGGTTTACGCCCAACCTCCCAGGCACAGTCGCATCTTCCATCTCTGGTTTCCTGCCCTGGTTTGGTTGTTGCTCCCTCTGAGACATTCTGTGAAATTCATGCTAGAAATGTATTTACTACTGTCTTCAAAGAAGGAATGCTCCAAGAGAGGACACTGCGTAATCTAGCAGCTTAGGGATGCATTAAAGCCAGCATAACAGCTTGTTTTAAGAACATGCAATGCAAGGTGACAATGTGTCACCTACACTGGTCTGACCTCCAGAGCAGTTCTACTGGCTTTGATGGGATTGCTCTTGAAGTATGCTAATGTGCTGGCAACCAGGATTAAGCTGCAGCTTGGCTTGGGCTTGGGTTTGCAGCATGGATGAGGAATGTCTCTGAACTGATAAATAAAAAGGGCTTGAGAAATTCTCATTCTTCCTGGCCCTCTGTTCCAGGATGTGCTTTTTTCCCAAAGCTGCAGATGTTTTCTGCTGTGCTGCAAGATGCCTGCTATTTGCAGCATCCTTTCAGGAAAAAACAAGTCCTCACCATAAGTGACACTTAGGGGGATCATTTTCAGCCTGTTGTCAAAGAGAGTAGCAGATTTCTGCAGTGTTGATTAGAGCTTCCCAGGACATGGGGAAAGCTCTGCTGTGCAAGGGGCTGCTCAGCTGACACGCACACAAGGACTGGGACCGTCCCTCAGATGCTGAAGGCAGAGCCCAGCTGCACTGTACTGGGAAGGAAAACGCCTGCAGGCAACAGTTCCTCAAACGCTCCCCCACCCTGGGCAAGGCCCTTCTGCCTTTTTTTAGTCTAAGCAAAATGCATGTGATTAGACATCAGGCTTCATAACAGTGCCCTCCTTCCACATTCAGCTAGGGCCCATGCAATCGTAGGAATATATGTCTGGAAAGGACTTATAGTCAATGAAACCATCAGCATTGAGCAGAAATGTGACATCCCTAGACCACATCAGACAGAAGTTGGTCTAAACACACCCAAAAGCTGTCAGGGAAGAAGACTCCTCTGGAATGGGCAGCCATAGGCAATATTTTTCTGCCCTGCCCTTGCAGAAAGCATTTCTCCACTTGCTGTCGCAGGTCACAGTTGCAGAAAATGGGGCTGATTACTTGTATGACTTCTGATAGGTCCCAGAAAGAAAGGATTTGTGCCATCATACGTAATTGAAAACCAAGTGAAGATGGTGCTCATCTTCCCTTTCCTTCATAAATGAGGACTTCTTTCAGCCTTTCCCCAGTTACCTCTATGTTTCTAAGGCTTCTGTATAGTGTTTTTTGCTTCCAGCTAGCTTTCGCCCTGAGTGCCACATATCTCACATATGCATGTCACTGCAGCTGAGACCTACCCAGTGCTAAAATGAAAATTACCTTTCTTGGCTGGGGCATACTTTCTACCATCCATCCCACAGCACTCTGCCTTTTTGCAGCAGCATTATCTTTCCAATACAGAATACTCTCTGCGCGGTTCCCATAGGTGTGTTTGATTTCTCTTCCAGATGCTGTGCATTTTTGCTTCTCCTGCTTTTCCTCCTGCTGACTGTGGCTGTGACCCAAGCATAACTGTTGGTGCAGACAGTTTGTCTGCTGAGATGAAGGCATGTTGGTCAATAAGACACTGACTGACTGATTGTGCTGGCCTTTCACAGCCTGTGGCCTTTTTATCCATTTCCAAGTCCCTGCAAGCCCCTCCAGTTTTTTTTTTCTCCTCAGCTCCCTTAGATTAATGGCTGGCATCTTCAGCGGGGTTTAAATAGTTTGAGGGAAACAGCTTTCTCCTTGTCTCTCCTCATGACTTTAGAGGTTAGGAAATAACTTGCAGGACTCAAGCAAGGTCAGCAACTAAATGTACTGGCTCTACAACATTGTTGAACCATGCTGTGGTGACAGCTAGAGCCTCTACATAAGAAATAAAGCTGCGATCAGTCCCCACCCAAGAGAGACCACCAGCTCCCATAGGTGATGGGAGACAGGCAGAACTGGGGGAAGGTTGGGAAAAGCAAAACCAGCAACCATTTGTTCAACATTCCCCTGCAGCGTTGGGAAGCAGTGTTCGTGGGACAAGAGACGCTGGCTGCTGCCAGCCATGGGGCATTCCCATCGCTCTCCTGGGCACATTGCCTCGAATGGTACATCCCAAAGGAAATTTTGAAAAAAAAACAGCTGCAAACAGGCCGAGCTCAGTGGCCTCCTGGGAAGCTCCAGGAGAGGGTGCTTAGCTCTCTGCCACACCCAAGGCACTGTCCTCCTACTGAGAAGAAATAGCTTCCAGAAAACTGGTCCTCTGTTCCCTGAACTCAGCTATTTATAGACCTATGTTTTCACTCTGAATTCAGAGTTTCTCTTTTTGCTTCTGTAGCTGCTGGGAAAAAAAAATAAAATTGGCTCAGCAGCCAAACACTGTTTACCATAGCATGGAGCAAATGGTTTGTTTGGAGGTGCGCTTTCCTTGTTAAGTAATTACCAGTGAAGCAGAGAGGAAAGCGGAGGAGACTCCTGTGTGGATAATTGACAGGCAAAGGAGGTCAGTATCACTGAAGGAGCAGCTGGACCATCCACCCCCCACATTGTGCTCCGATGCCTGCCACAGTTTTGCGGTTTGCCAGGAGACACCAGTGGGAGCTACAGAAGCTCTGTAAAATCAGGGAGATGGCACAGAGCCCTTGGCAGGGATGGGGCTCAGGAAGGGGCTCTGGCACAGAGGGCCTTTCGGAACAAATTGTCTTTCAACCCTCCCTGTGTTGGAAACACAACTGGTTTGTCAATGGTGCCAGGAAAAGGAGGGTCTGCAGAGCAACAGCTTTCAGATCACTGCCCCAGGGTCATCATTTCTCTGTGATTTAAACCTGTTTACTTTGTTCTGAAGGAGCTTCTTTGTCTGTTTTCCTAGCAGGCTCTGGAATCCCAGAGCTTATTCCAGTCTGCCTTTTGGTTTGTGTGTATTTCAAAACACAGGAAAACTCCCCAAAAGGAGAAAGCATGGCCTACATTACAGGTTCTCTGCCACTGCAGACAGCATTTTTCTAAGAAAGCCTGATAGCCACCTACAAAAAAGGATTACCCAACCAACTGGTAACTGCAGAACAGTCTTTTGCAAGCATATCATGCTGACACCTTTTGTTTCAGCAACTCATTAGAGGAGATCCTGCCATTACTTTGCTCTGCACCCACCCCCTCTGCAGTCTTGGCACTTGCAGAAGTATACGGAGCATGTGCTGCTGAACCTGCTCTACACAAACATGACCTGGCCACAAATGGGAAGCAAACCCACCTCCTGACCAGCATTTCCCTTCCTGTCTGGTACAGGCTTGGGAAGGGACTCCCAAGAATTCAGATGTAGTTAATGTTAAGATGATATGCTGTAGATAAAACATGCCAGAGAGACAGTGCCACTTCCCCTCTGCAAGTAAAGCAAGGCAAACCTGTGCAGATAATCCCACTCGAATGCCTCAGGGGGGTTGCTAATGCCTCTAGGCACAGCTAGAGGCTCACACCGCACAGTAAACCTGCAAATAAGGCCATGAAAAGGAAAATAATTCTATTAGCTCCCCATGTGCAGAAGGGGGAGGAAAAGGAGGAGAGTTTTCATTTTACTGTCTACCTTTGGATGAACACAGTAGCAAAGATCCACTGATGCTTCTCCCTTCTTGAACACATTTTGTCAGTATTGACTGCATTTGACCAAGGGGCTGAGGTCCCAAGCAGTTCTTAGCCTTTTCATGAAAATAACCACTTTAGTAGGGTCCTTCTTCTCCACACATTCCCCACTCAACAATGTGTTCAACATACATTAGCCATCACAGCATTCACAGAGTAGCTCAACCACTAGACAGATTAATGATGAAAACCAGGCTTCATTGATTCAACTTGCTAATTACTGTGAAGCCAGCCAGGGAGACATCTGTCCTGTTGCCGCCTGGGATCTGTTACTTGGGCCTTTTAGAAATCAAGTACAGGAAGCAGGGCAAAATTACAACCTAATTATAAATTGTCCCAGCCTGCTAATTAAGTTATAGCAGGTCTGTCCTAACACAATGCATGCTGTTGCAGTAGGAAAGATGATGAGTTCAAGGACAAGTACAGCAGAAGTCAGCAGCCATTGTTCAGCATTCTTCATTGACACAAGCTGACACTGAGTCTCTCCAGCAAAGGAGGAAAGGTGAAAGATTCCAGAGGACACTGGAAGTGCATGTTGACACCCCAGTGTGTTACCATCACAGCAAGCATATTCTCAGGGGTTGTCCTTCAATCTGCATTTCTTTGACCTTGCTTGTCCCAGAGAGAGGCATGTGCAGGGGACTCACTGTGCATGCATCACTAATGTGAGTGACCAGCAAAAAATTTATTCCCAAACCACATCATTGACTGTCCTATGGCTATTTTCCAAATGTCCAATATGGGAGAAGGGGAATTCCAGGCCATCCCCCCTTCCCTGAAAGCACCAGATCTAAACTTCATGTCATCCATGGGGTTGGACACAGCCCAAAATAACCAGACTCGAAGAACATATGCTTCCCGTGACTCAAAACTGTTTTGTTCAAAAAGCAAGGGAGTAGTTAAGATGACGAGAATACAAGTGAGAAAGCAGTTGTCTAAACAAATAAAAGTGTAGGGTTTTTTTCTCCCACTCAAAAAGAAAGCTTCTGCATGTTTCTAAAAAGGCATCCCTCCCACAGAGCTGGTCTTGTCAGGGAAGCTGCTTGATTTCTGCTTGCTGAGTACTCCTGAGGGGCACAAAGCAAGAGGTGGGTAGTCTTCTGCAGTGTTAGCAAGGCAAATGGGCTCTGGGCACTGGTTCTCACACAGGGAAGTAGCAGGACCCCTGGGTTGGAAGTGTGGAGGGGAGGTGTCTGCCCAAAGCCCCTGCTTTCAGGTGCAGCCTTGGGAGCAGCTGAGGAGTGTCGTGCAACTGAAGCCAGGCATTAGGGACAGCCAAGCTCCTCTTGAGTGGAAATTTCTTACCCAATTCTCCAACAGCCTTTGAGCCCTTACACTGTTTATATGGACTGCAGCAGCTGGATTGGTGTTCATTGGTCATAATATTCGTTAGACATCCATTTTTAAATGGTCTTCACCCCTGTCCCAAAATCCCTTTCCAGACACTGGGGGTTTTGCTCTCCTTTCTCTCACTGCAGTGTCTTCCTTGCTGCTGGTCCTGTTACTGGTGTGTTTTCGCACCTAGCCAGGTCCCAGCTTCTCATGCACAGAGACAGCAAAGCAACACTTCCGGGGAAAGGTTCTTGGCCCTCTTTTAATCTTTCCATGTTGCAATGTACCTGATCCAGCATCTAATGTACACACAGCACATATACTGGGTCTCCTAATGCTCAGCCCTTGGAAGTGGCTAACTCCCTGGGTGAAAAAGGAGCAAACAGCCTTCAAGCAGGGCCAGAGATGGGCTGGAAGAGAAAGGCAGATTGTGTGTAATGGCTTTCAGAATCTCAGCTTTTGTAGTTGTCAACAGCAAGAAATACCTTTCAGCTCCACTGCAATTACTCAACCGCAGAGGTGTTTGTGTGTGGCATGGGAGCTGTATGAGCTGAGCAGCCTGCAACTGCCCTGGTAGGGACAGGGAGAAAGGATTGTTGAGCAGGGACCTCTGTGAACAGCTAGCAATTCCCCAGGAGAACCTTCTTAAACTTTGTTAGGTAAACAAAGCAAATGCCACCCCCACCCCCCTCAAAAAAAGAAGAAACGCTGCTCTTCTTGTAGGGGTTTTAGTGCAATTTACAAGCACAAAACTCTGTGAAATGGGAGAATAATTATGCTGTAGGATGAAGTTAAATGCTTCCCACTTCACCACAATTTTTAGTGTGGTGGTTTTAGACCACAACTAGGGAAAGAAAGCAGGAGTGAGTTGCAATGCCATGAAGCAAGCAACACCATTTCCTTTCAGAAGCATCAGTGAGACTTTGAACCTTCCCTGCCCACAGCATCATTTTCTCAGAGATTTCTTTCCACTTCACACCAGGGCATTGCTGCACCACTGAACCGCAGTATTGGTGTCACTTCCATAAGTCAGTCATACAGAAAGATCTGGTACTCTGAGCAACGAAAAATAAATCTTTGAGGAGCTGAAACTGATTAAGCTGGGAAAAATCAAGTTATCTATAGTTTTCTGCTCTTTCAGAGTAATTTTCTTGTGTAGAGGAGGAGAGAAAACAAACAGGTGGCTGTGAAAAAGGATGGTAGAAAGGGCATAGTGACCAGCATTTGAGTAGTGGAATTGCACTAATACAGCAAGCAGAAGTCTGTTTATTCTCTTGCTTGCTGTCAAAGAAAAAGAAGAAAAAAAAAAAAAAAGAGAGGAGAGAAAAAGATGAAGAGAGAATAAGTATGTTTCTGACCCACTTAACAAGAACAATGTGGAAGTTAGCAAAAAGCTTTGATGTTTAGGAAGTGAGGTTTATGGTAAGACTGGAAAATACCTAGAACACAACCACTTTATTTTTCCCAGAGTCCAAAAAAGGGGTTTGGTCCTAACATGGCAGTGAAAGCAGAATGAACCACAGATACGATTTTGGTCCTCACCTGCCTGCTTTTAAGATTCAGTGATCTTACTCACATCTGAACCAAAGGCAAGGTCTACCCAGGCTTCAGGAAGAGCTGATTTTCATGGCTGGTTCTGATTGCCCACTATCATATCTTGTATTACAGTTTTTATTATCTATATTAAGACCAGGCCTTTCCACACCAAACAGTGCCTGTAGGTTGTGCCCCACTCTTTCTTATTCCCAGCTCCAAAGTTACATGCAATGTCCCCAGCTCAGTGTCATCTCACCACAGCCTGCCCTCAGGGACACTGAAAGCAGAGAGGTGCAGGCAGGCACAACCAAATCTGCAGCCTGCTTTGGATCTGCCTCAAAACTGGTCAGAATTGGGTGGTCTCCTTTACACCTTGGGCCAGCATTTCTGTTCTCCAGTGCATTTCCTGCTGTTGATGCAGCAACTGTCAGTGGCTAGGAAAATGATCTGGCTGTGACACATGGGTTCAGATGTCCCTGGGCATGCCACTTTGCTCCTTCCTCTCTACCAGCCCGGCTCTTTTGAGCAGGGGTTGTATGTACAGTAACTTGCCCAGGGTGGAGGCTGGGAAACGGTGCATCTCCAGTTTGCACTGGAGTTTGACCACTCCACTGTATATTACACCTGCAATGACTTAAAAACAAAAGAGTTTACTGTGGCAAGGCTGATAATTACATTTTTGAAGGGAACATGCCTGAGGCAAAATCTGTTCAGAGGCCAAAGCACTCAAACAGCAAGAGACATTTCTTTTGCAGTTTTCCACATCTGGACCTCCCACTAGGAGATAGTTCAATATCTAAGAAGCTTTGAGCAACAGAAGGAAAGAAATAACACGTATCATTTAATGTGTTAAAAATAGAAACAAAGTAGGACTTGAATATTGCTTTGCATACATAATTTTTTAAAGATTTAATTCTCCATAAAACAGCTCATATAGGCCTTAAAAAAATAACTCATATGCCTAGCACAGATAGCATAGTGGGAAAACTGATCAAACTTGATGAAAGTATACACAGTTCACATCCAGTGATTTTCTGGTTGGTACCAAGGGTAATTTTGTGCAGCAAGCATGAATGATGTCCATCTGCCAACAAGTATTATAATTTTCCTGAGGATGTAACATCAAACATAGAAGACTTTCCCACTAAAGATAAGCCCTGTTACTGATCTGTAAGCAGCAAGTTTCTTTTTGTTAGCTAGGTCCCAGAACCAAGGGCTGGTATGACCATGTGCAAAACATTGATGGATCTGTTTGAAAAACAAGGTAGGGATAAGGCTGGGTGTCATTCCATAAAAGCTCAGGCAAAAAACTTTCAGAGGGCCAGACATCCTTACTGGTTAGAAAAGAAAGTGCTGCAGATCAACTGACAAACATTTGCCAAGAAAGAGTGATGAAGGAAAAGAGAAAGATGGAGACACAAGTGAAAAAAGTGAAAATGTTCCTCCTTATTTTCCAAATAACATAGCAAAGAAAGCAGTTGAACACAAAGGTCAGCATGGACAGATGGAGTTGACAGCTAACAAGAATGCTGAAGAGTATGTGTGGGACCTCCTGTGAATCAATTTTTGCAGGTGAAACATCAATATATCTAAAGGAAAACCACAGCGGGCACTGCAATTTGAACAAAAAAATCAGGGAGCAGAAACACACTTATATGCAACCACTTTCCAGTGAGGTGTTTGGTATGTTGCCTTTAGGAAGAACAGTCGCCTACCTCATGGGTAGCAAAACGTCCTGGGAGCTGATACTTGAGGTGTCTTTGCCTCAGGTCTAATCTAGTATGCCTTTACATGCACAGAAGTATCATGACCTATGGGTGCTAGTTCTGCATCCACATATTTTAATTCTGCCTTAATTCTGCTGGTCACTGAATGAGCTCCCAGCAAATTGATCAGGGCCAGGGCTGCTCGGAGGACTGGAACATGCTGTCCCCTCTGGGGATGCACCCAAATGACAGAAGTTTCCCTGTCCAGCAGAACTACATGGAAATCCTCCCCACCTCCAGCCATCACAGTGTTAGGAGTTTGCATTCATCTAGCTGTGCTTCTGGTAAGGTTTGCTTGGGATGGGTGACTGGTTTTCATTATGAATTCCTAAGGAAATAGTAGGCAAGGCCAAGTTCATCCCCAGTGACGTAAATTCCCCTAACTGAGAGGCATTGCCTTACTACTGAGACTGGCCTCAAATTCCTCCGCAGTCACGTTTGCTTTGGTGTTAAGTTCATAGCCAAGTTATATGGTGCAATAAGCAGAACCCCCTCCCCCCAACCTACACCTTTACAGAGTTGTGTCTTTTAAGGGAGGAAAAATAAGAAAATAGCCTGTGGGAAGGGTAGGTTTGTTTACAAGCATGAGTAAATGCTTTTGGGAAAGACAGGATTTTTATAGTGCAGGCTTTTTATCGTAAAGATAAAAATAGGGACTTTTTTTTTGGAAGAGAGTACCCTACAGACACAATGTGCATTTGGGTCTCCCTCCAGAGATGTTCCTGGTCACACAGGTCATCCCATGCAGCTGAAACCAACCTCCAAAGCTTTGCACCAGCAGCATAAATGGAAGCAGGGCAAATCTTTTCTCCCCAAGACAGTTTTCAGCCCCACACATCTCAGGGGTAAAGACATGCCTGTTTACCCTCAGCTGGAACCTCAGCTAGTTGTACTCCTGCACAGTGTGACCACTAGCCAATGGCTAATATCCATGGGGCTTCAAAGCCTTGTATGCAAACTGGGGTTAATACCAATTCCTCATCTGTATAGCAATCTAGCAATTTACTGTGACTGGTCAGGAGCAACAGAGCAGTATCAACTGAGCTAAGGACCACTGCTTTCCAGAGCGCCACATCCTACTGCCCTTGAAATAGGACAATTTCACCTGTAGCACCATGACAGTAGGTAGCTCCTTCGGTAATGCCCTCAGAAAACCTTTGGAAAAGAGCTGCTCATCACAAGCGTGCACTTTCAGGAGACCTGTATGTCTGTGCCGGTGGTACCAGAGCAGTAAATGGGATGGTGTAGTGGCTGGGGTTTGTAAACTGGGAACCCGAGTTCTCTTCCCCAGTTATTCCAGTTGATCTATGGCCTTGTTCAAACCACCCAGTTTCTGTATTTCCATTTTTCCGCCTGGCAAAGCTTACCCTCCTCTAGGAAGAAACTGCCCCAGGCTACCCAATGAAGCTAGTAGAAGCCAGGTCCAAAGCCAAGCAGGGGAGGTGGCTTCTCATAGGGTGGGTGAATGCTTCCCCACAGGCTGTCATAGACACAACCAGTGCAAGGGGAAACCACGACTGCTGCATGGCTTCTTCCTCTCTCTCACTGGTGCCTTCACCCAAGGGCCACCACCACATAAGTGCAAGAGCCCTGCATGCCACAGGTAGCTGTAATGGCACAGCAAAGTGATGGCTGCAGTGCCATGATTACCTTATAAATTGAAATCACAGCTGGCTAAGGACAAATATACATGAATAAGGTATGTAACCAGGTGAACCGAAGTACCTGGAAATGAAAGAAAAGAAGAACACCTTAACAACACCTTCCTTGATGACATTGCATGCTTTAAAGTGGACCACTGTTGCAGAGACTTTGGCTAGTCCTCAGCAAAGCATGCCTTATTTTTCATACATCTGATGCAGAGCTGGTGGAGCTGAGCTGCTGTAATGTTTCCTCAAAAGACCCAACAAAAATCATACCAAAATACTGGGAGACTGGTCAAGACCAGAAAATAAATTTTGTGGTTACAAAAGAGTCAGAAACCACATCCATTACAGGAAATACCTCAAACTAAGAAGTTTGAGCCTGGGAGAAAACTCAGGGGAGATGCAGCATAACCTATTGCAGTAAAGTTGCTGCTGGTTCCTGGACATCCATTTATGGCCCCAGCTGGAGAGACTATACTATGCTAGTGGGACCCATGGTCCACACTAATGCTTTTGGACAGCTTCAAGACTTAAACTGCCAAGCACCATCATGACAGTGCCTTTATTGTCTTTCCATTGCTTACTCTAATGCAGAAGATGGAGAGGGATGAATCTATGTGTGTGAAGCCTCTGCAGAGGCATGCTTGTGTGAAGGTGTGGGTCACCCAGCTGTGGAGGAAAGAGCAGCTTGCTGCATAAAAATAAAAATCCTCAACAATCTACTGAAGTATGCTTCATGGTACCTGAAGAGTAGATAATTTCTGTGCCAGGTTGTCAACAGCCAACTTTGTGACACAAGACCACTATGCCACTGCAGGGCATCCTGATTCCTCAGCTGGATGGAAACTGGCTTTCTCTGGAGGTGTGAGCACTCACAGCTGTGCTGATACCAACTGAGTATGGTTCCTAGGGCATGTGCAAGGGCACAAAGCCTCTCTGTCTGCATCATTGCCCACATTTTCACAGTGCAAGCTAACAGTCTCCAGTTATTTTTCTCCAACTTGCTACATCTGCATGCTGCTGCTGCTGGCAGGACCAGAATGGCTGAGGCACTGAGCAGGGCCAAACCCTACTGCCTCCAGATCCAGCTTTGCACTCAGACCTTTCAATAGGAAAGCAAGTACTTCAGCACCTAAATTCCAGCTTTTGCTGCAACCCTTGCCTCTTCTCTCTCTGCTTTGGGGGTAGACATCTCCAATGAGAAGCACACCATTGGTGACATCTTATTTTAACATGACTCCGATGGCTTTCCATGAACCAGGGATCAGGCATCATTGGAGCAGCACAGTATTAAAGTTTGGGGTACCCTGACAGCACCACAGCAATCACCGTGCATAGGAAGATCTCCAGAGCTCCAAAAGGTTCACCTTCACAGGGATCTGGGGTCCCCAGGTGGTACCAGAGCTATGCACACCAAGAAGAGCCAAAACAGGACACAGGTGGGAACAGGGCTAGCACACGTGGCTCTGCTGTTTAGGAGAAATGAACTGACATGAGGCTGCATCTTCACCTAAGTTTGCTGGTGTAGCCTGATGCCCACATCCAGCAGCCTTGCCAAGCCAGCCTTTTGCTTACCTGTTAAATATCCGCTAAGTGGAAAGAAGAGATTGTCCCACCACACCACCATCTTCTTAGACCTCAGAGGTCTCTTGGAAGAATGTTGGTCACTCTTCCCACTATGTACTGCAAAGAAGCAGCACAGAGCAGCTGTGCTGCCTGTAACAGGTACTCAAAGGAGTCACTGCCACCCATCTTGGCTGTGTGGAAGAGCTCGACCAGGTGATAACTTGAGACCCAACTCTGAATTTTCCACCAGCTCATCAGAGACGTCACTTCAGAATCACATCAGCCTTTTTCTCTTCTTCTGGTTCATCAAACCAGCATGATCTCAGAAACCATTCACAAGCCTGCATTGTGGCACATGTGCATGAAAACAGTCTGTACCATTGTGATGGGTTGACCCTGGCTGGACGCCAGGTGCCCACCAAAGCCACTCTATCACTCCCCTCCTCAGTTGGACA
>JANZLQ010000079.1:10485377-10500470 GCA_026212715.1 Elanus axillaris | reverse complement strand
TGCTCAGCAGTAGCCAAAACACTGGTGTGTTATCAACACCTTTCCAGCTACCAATGCAGAACACAGCACTATGAGGGGTGCTATGGGGAGAATTAATTCCATCTCAGCCAGACCCAATACAACCATTGCACCAAGTTGGAAGGTACCGAGGTCCAAGCCTCAAGTACCTGGCAGAGAAGTTAAGCCTTTGAGCACATTTAGACTGGAGGGACTGGTCTTTCTCTGTGTGCAGCCTGCCCTGAGATGCCTGCCAATCTCTGAGAACACCAAGATCTAAATGCTAAGGTCTAAAAGGAAAGCAGCTCCTTCCAGCTGCTTTCCCAGAAAAGAAAATATTTCAGAGGGAAAAGAAGTGCAGAGATCTGGCAGAAAGAAACAAAGATAAACTGAAATAACTGGTCCAAAAAGAATTTTCTTTTAATTATTTTTGTGAAAAGGGAATAATATCACCGATGGGAGGAAAGTTGTAGCAGGTGCAGAAGTCCAAGCCAGCTAATCATTTGGTTGTGCTTGAGCATCACCTTCACTTCTAGCAACAGCCTCCAAAATTGCAGTAGAAAGGCTTGCCCTAGAGAAAGGGAACAAATGAACCAACCAAAAGAAAATGGGAAAAAAAGTGGAGGAAAACTTGGTGAAGAGCTATCTGAGAGTGAGTGGAAGCAGTCTGAGAGCCTCTTAAAACTTGAGAGGTTGTGTTTAGGTTATAGCACTGCATACCTTCTGCTGAGTGCTCAGATAGCAGAATCCATTTGGTGGTTGGCAAGGTTTGCTTGTGCAGATATTGGGGCAGTGCAAAGGTTGGATAAGAGCTGGGGGGTGGCAGGTGGTGGGAGGGGTTGGTAAGAAAGTAACAAGTAAGAGAAAGAAGTTGCTTTGCTACATCTATCCAGCACCTCCAAGCCCTGATACCCAGCATGAGTTTTACAGTCTGAAAATGTGTGAAGGTTACATTGGAGGGGTGAAAGCCTTCTAGCTGCCACCTCAGAGGAAGACTGACTTTAGGAGAAGGACTTCGATTTATTTTTAAATTTTATATTGAAATGGTTTTATTTTCTCCATTAACTAGTTGGAGAAAACAAGTTTTTCTTGTTTTATTCATGTTTGCAAGTGGGGAAAACTACCTCTGTGAACACCAAAAAGTTTAGATTAAATGTCATAGATTTTGGGAGAGGTGTTCAAGCTCAGGATTTTTGCCATGAGCCCTGTGTACACCAAGGCAGTCACTAAACCCACATAGTCATCTCCACATTAGTGGGAAACAGAAGGAGACGGCAGGTGAGGGCAGGGGGAGAGGAACCATGAATCAGTTCCTCAAAGAAACAGCAAATATTTTTTCCAGTTTTACCATTCTTTACAGAAGCCTTTCCAAATCTGCTTCAGTTATGTCAATTCATTTTGCCATCCTGCTGCAGTCAAGCAAGGCAATCAGATGTCTGATGCTCCTGTGCAAAATATCAACAGAGTCTAAAAAAGCAATAGCAAAGCCAGGTGAATATGCAGTTTTTGTCTGGTGCTCTGATATCACTGAAATCTTTGAAAAACATTGAAACCACCACTTGCATAAGAAAAATATTTTTAGGAGTGTTGTTCTCCGGCCTCCACTTTTACCCTGGTTGAAGTGGGAAGATGTAAACACTCAGTCACATAAGGATGACACTTCCATTATATCTAATTTTTTATCACAAACCTAGAAGGACAATAAATTATAACTATGTCCAGTGGCTTCATGTTCTTTCAGTGTGACCAAATGCATTCAGAGCTTATCTGTGCCCTGAAAAGAAAAACATAAGTTTTCTGTTTTCATTGTTTCTTACTTTAGAGTTCAAGCTCCTTCTTCTCCAAAGCTGTTGCTACCACATTACTGCAAGCAATGCCAGGTTTGATTTTGCACTGGCATAATACCAGCTGCTTCAAAAGTGGAGGTGTCCCTTCCCATGGGTGCCAGTAAGGAATGTCCTCAAGCTCATGCTTCTTTTCAAAGTCATCAGCTGAATATGAAGGTCTCCTTAAGCCATAGAGGCTTTCCTCAAGACTTTATAGGAATGTGGGCTGAAGGGGATCTCAAAATGGAGACTGTCTTCCCAGTTGGTATCAGTCAGCCCAGTCATAGTAGCCTCAAATACAGTTAACTCAATTGCTATTAGCTGGGCTGTTGCAGACTGTGTGGGGCTCCCCTTTTACCCAAAATTAATGCTCCTTGAATTACAGGCAGTGGAGAACTTGAGCTAAACTGGCACTGTACAATCTGCTTGGCTTAACCCCCTGTACATCGCAATTTTAAATAACAAAAACAGTAAAAAATAAAGCTCAAGGGTGTGGCCTTGCTCGTGGGGAGGCAAAGTGGCTTTGTTTTCCTTCTATATCTAGATTGGTTTGGATAATGGTGACTGTAAACTGAAACTTAAGAATGACCATTGCACGTTCCAACTAGTGCAAGTCACAGTTTTTCCTGTCTTGTTTCAGGTGAGTTAATAATTGTTTATTTTTTTGGTGCCTCCATTTTTACAAGTTTGTGAAGTTCATTCCTGCAAGCAAGTCAGTTTGGAAGCATAAGGGCAATCTTGTTTCTTCTATTTCCCATAAAGCTTAAAGAAATTATTCTCTGATCCATAAAGCAAAACAAAGTCCCTTTTGGAACCTCTGACACAAACCAACATGTGATCAGTGCAGCAATAATCTTATCAGGCTGCCATTGTAGTTTGCACAAGCTCCAGCAAAGAGGGGCAGCTGGCATTTATTTTTAAACTTAAAAATGGTCATGAGAGATGGAAGTGCTTTGGGAGGAATTAGTCATGGTTCACAATAATAATCTTTGTTAATGAAGCTCCAAGCAGGCTTCTATCCAGAAGCAGCAAATAATGAGGTGCAGAAATGTTTACAAGCCCACAGAAAATTCATTAATGAAGATCCCTAGTAAAACAGCTGAAGGACTCTGCAGGATTTGAAGAGTGACATTTATACCAGGGATGATGTTAAAATGCCAGGCTGCGAGTACACACGCAGGCAGAAGCTCAGCTTGTTAGCAGATTGCTGTCTATGCTTGTAAAAGTCTTGCTTTCCCCAGAGGGCCCTCCTTGTCTGCCTGTTGAGGAAGAAGGAAGACAAGCTTGTGGTCGAAGTTACCTGTGATTTGGAAATCTCTGCAATTTCTGCTGTGACTATCACTTGGGGTCTCCAGGGGCATCCCCCAGTGCCAACACAAATGCACAAATTTACACACAGTTACAAGCCTGCTGTGCAAGATTTCTCCCCGAGAGCTGCCTCCTGCCACCCCCGTTGCTCAGTTACCAGAAACCAAACCATCCGTGAGACCCCAGCGGCCACCACAGAGAAGTTATGGAGAAATGCCATCTGCAGGTGGATCACCACCCGGGTCAGCTGATCACAGCTGTGTGTCAGTGGTTGTTTCTGAATAGCAGAGGGCTACCCACCTTACACAGGCATCACAGACGCCAAGTGGATGTTCATACCTGGAATGTTAAAGCTATAAAAAAGAAAAGCTATTTGATCTTGTGCCCTGGGCTAACAATGACAGATGGGAGATCTTCCCAGGGGGCTGATGGCATGTGAGGGACACCACATTGCAGAAGCAAGCCTTAGTAGATCTTGGACACCCAGTTGCTGCTAAATCACATAGCTACAGATTGCCAAGCTTGCCACAACTATGAAGGATCATGGAAAGAGAGATCCCTTGATGTTGCCTCTGTTTGTGGCTTTGAGGAAAACTCAAAAGCTGTGTGAAATGCAAGGGAGTGCACAGATTTCTGTGCTTCCTGCTACCCAAAAATTTGAGGTACTGAGCCTTGTTTCACTGTTACAGACACACAGCACTAACACATGGCCCATGCTGCGTTCCTTCCCCAGGAATAAAACCTGCTTGAAGTCTAAACGAGTTTTGTGCAAGGGCTGACCAGACAATGGAACCCTAACTTCCAGTAATTGCAAAGTGCCGTGGCCAGTTCTCAAACCCACTCTAGCAGGAGCAGGGTGATTTAAGAAGCCAGTCACAGCTCTGCCCTGTGCAGGTGTTGGATGCTGGGCAGGGGAGGCAGGGTATCACTGGATTCTCTGTAACTCCTGGCCAAGGAAATGCCCTACAAGCAACACTCATCCTTCCTCTCTTGCTCTTGCAAAGGATCTGCCAGCACCTAAGGCAAGCCGAGACTGCCAAGGATTTGAGTTTTTATTCTTCCTGTTCTCTGTGAAGCCTCTCTCATTTTCTGGGCAGGAATGATTACTGTACACAGGTGACTGCTTGGTCTTGCAGCATGGGTACAGGGCCAGCAGCGTCATCCCCTGCCTTGCCCCAGCACCTGCAGCTCTCCCTGCTTGGAGGGCTGCTCACGCTCATGCACAGTGTGATGCTGACACAGGAGATCGAGGAGGTGTGATCTGCCCTTGCTCACAGCAAGGAACAGCGTTGCTTTGACATATGAGCACTTTCCCTACCCCTCTGAAGGGATGGTACTAAGCAAGGGTGTAGACAGGCTTCTAGCCAAGGTTGCATAACATTGCTATCTGGATTTTCAGCTGAGTTTTCCCTTTAATATCTTCAACAGTTTTATGACTGCATGAGTGCTGTACAGGCAGGAACACAGCCAGAGGGTCAAGGGTGGTGATTACTGCCTCCTCTGCTAAGGAGGATTATCAAGGAGATGGAGCCATACTCTTTTCAGCAGTGCACAGCAAAGGCAACTGTAAAAAGTTGCAGTATAGGAAATTCTGGCTAGACACAAAGGAAAAAAAATTTGCCATGAGGATGGTGAAGTGGTGGAGCACAATGCTGAGAGACAGTGCAATTTCCCTCCTTAGGAGCTTTCAAAACTTGGCTGAATAAAGCCCCGATCAACCTGACCTGCCACTGAAGGTAACCTAGCCTTGTATAGGAGGCTGGATGTGATGTTTCTAGTGATCCCTTTCTGCCCAGACTAGTCTGCATTTTTTTCCCTCCTGAAATTCTGAGTAGCTGCAATAATTCCTCTCATGAGATCTCTTGGACTTGAAGACAGGCTTGTTAGGAATGTTGATTTTAAACTAGAAATGCCAGCTTGCAGCAGATTTGCTTGTTTGGGATAAGGAAGAAAATTTCCAAATTTTCACAAAGTTCTTGGGGCCATTTCCAAAGCATATACAAATTCAACATAACCCAGCTGCCTTTAGTTTACTGTGGGTAGAGGTCTTGTCCCCCACATTTTTTTGCATGATTTCTTACCTACATTCTGTCTAAAACACACAAGGTTTCAGAAGTCCACCACCACAGTTGTCAATAGGCAATGGGTCCTGAAGGAAGTATTTAAGGGAGCTAGCTATTTGCTTTGCCTCCTGTTTTTTCTTATTTCTTTTTTCTTCTTTCTTTTCAGATTTCCAAAGAAGTTTCTTAGGTTTGATTGTATTTCAATAAACACTTAAAAAAAAAAAAGAAAGGAAAAAACACTCCTTGCAAATATTGGATAATTGCAGATGACACCAAATGGGAATGGACCAGTCATTATGCACAAGGAAAGGGCTGCCGTATGGAGGATCTGGGACAGGGTGAGGAAGGCGCCAATGGGGCCCCATTCACTTGCGCAGGAGCAAAGGGCCCCCCCGCCTCGGGCAGGCAGAGCACCCGCAGCGATGCCGGTGAGGCCAGCAACAGCTCTGTGCCCTGGCATGCAACGAGCTGAGCTGGGCCAGAGAGGCTGGAGGTAAGTGAAGGCTTTTTCCCCACCACAGACAGCACATGGGGGTGATACCACCTCTGTCCTTGGAGATTTCCAAACCTTAGGTGGATAAAGCCCTGAGCAGCCTCATCTGACCTCACATCTGATCCTGCCTGGAGCAGGAGATTGGTCTAGAGACCTCCCAAGGTCCCTTCCCCTCCCTGCTACTTTTATTTTGTTCTCTTCTTTGCAAGTCTCTGGAGAGTATCATTACATAGATAAAGAAAATATGTAAGCCTTATCTTCAGGCTGGGGTAGACGTTTATCTTTTCCAAAGACCTTGCTCTTCCAATTTTTGTCACATGTTCACAAAGAACAATAAATTGAGAAAAGAAGCCTCCAAACTGTGGTGTCCTTTCCCATTCAGGTCTGGTTTGCTTTTGAATATCATTGTATTCTAGTACTCCTTGTTCACCCAACATCTGGAAGCTGCTAGAAGCAATGGGCTACACAGATTGAAATATGCAAAAAGTTCCACATATTAAAAAAAAAAAAGTCCATTTGCTTCTTCATACAGAAGATCTTTAAAAGCTGCATCTGGACTTCTGTAGCACTTATGAATAGTTCTTTTCTTCAAGAGAATACTGCTACCTTCACCTTTCTAATTAAAATTAATATTCCCTTTGTGTTGTCTCCCTTAGGATTTTCCACCTCCCTGGAAGTGTTTAAGGCCAGGTTGGATGGGGTTTTAATCAATCTGATCTAGTGGAATTTCTCCTTCCCCATGGCAGGGGGGGGTTGGAATAAGATGATCTTTAAGGTCCCTTCCAACCCAAACCATTCTGTGATTCTATAATGATGCTATGATGATTTTATGCAGAAAATCCATCTTGCTGTAAGCCCACTCCTATACACACAATTTGTTGCACAACTGCTAAAGACACAAAAGCAAGTTACTGGAGTTCTGCAAGTACTGTAAGATTATTTTCAGGAGGTGATCACATTATTATTACAGCTTCTGTCAGAGGCATCTTTGGGGAGTTTTCAGAACTTTGCTCAAAGAGGGAGAATATCCCAACCTGCTGTTATGCTGGCAGCTGCTTTTCCCATCTGAAAAGCAGCAAGCTATTCTTTTTCTGTTCTGTTTTGGTTTGGGTTTTGGGGGGAGGTTGTTTTTGGTTTTGTTTTTTTCTTTTAAAGGATTTTGGTTTGAATAGCTCAGAGGCTGAATCAGAGAAGAGTTAAAAGACTGGGGTGTGTTTCTGTCTGGCCATGGGGAGTATCTCTGGTGCTACATCAGTTTCCAAAGGGTATCTCCTGCCTGGATGGCAGGGACAAAACCATGGTTATCTTCCAGGAATGCAGATAGTTTGCAGTGACCAAGACACAGTGACTTTGACCATGGCATGAGTGCTCAGAGCTGCCTGTGCCCTCTTGTGAAATACTTAACAACATTACCATGAGTGCACTCACCAGTGTGCTGCCTGGGTTCAGTCCTCCTTAGTAGTTTCTGCAAGTCACAGCATTTACTCCCGAGTTGAGTGCATACCAGTCCCCAAACAGCAAAACGTGATCAAGCTAAAAATGTCTACACAGTTTGTGTCAGAAGGAGGGAAAAATTGAAGTGACAGACAAAAGCTAGAAATCTGGAAAAAATCAGCTGGGAACTAGCTGAGTTAGCCAACATCTTCTGTGCTGCCAGGCACTGGAAATAACATTAATGAAATAGACTCATCCAGTGCATCAGCTGGTGTAAGATACACAACTACAATAACAGGATGCACCATTGGCAGGCAAGCTGTTGACCCAACACTTTTCAAAGGTGCAGCCATCACAATCTTGTCTTCATGTCAGGAAATGAAAAAGAAAAGGCCGTTTAAAGTCGAAGCATCAAAAATGCTGAGCCAGCTCACTCCCCTGCCTGCAGGAAGCAATAGCAGCAGTGCTGAGACGCTGGTGGGACACAGGAATGTAGGAAGTCGTGGGAAAGCCAGAGAGGCAAAACCAAAATCCTCTCTCCAAACCTAGGTTCTTCCTAGGTTAACAGCTCTCATGCCGTGACTGCACACTGCTGCTGAACTGGCATTGAATAGTTATTGTGTTAAATATACACTTTGGGACTTCATCCTGCCAGGAACACGAGCGTATCTTCAGCCAACAAGCTGGGTGTTGACGGCATGCAGCTGTTGTTCAAGGGCTGCTAAGCCACTGCCAACATTGCTGCCTGGCCATACGTACAACTCATTTTGTTCTCACACAGTGTAATACTATGAAATGAAGGTTAAAAGGCGGATCTGCTGACTCTCCCCTTCAGCCAGTTCAACGAAATAGGAGACCACGGATGTTTTTCAGCTATTTACAGAGCTGAAATCTCATAGTCTTCATAGATGCTCCACAAGGTAAATTAGAAACTTCACATATTTTATGCTAATGCTTGGTCTGCTGACAGCTATCAAGTGATAATTTGTTAGCCTTTTAATATAAACAGCACTGAAAAGCCATCAGGAGTATTACAATTACCTCAGCAATTATCTGTGCCTTAAATCTCCTTTTCTTTTTTGCAGAGGGGAAAGGGTTTTTTTAACCTTGATTACTCAGCTGGTGCCTTAAGTTTCACTTGATCTCCATTTTCTTGTAAGAAAGAATTAAGATTTTGTTATTCTAAATCTAATGTAGGGACAGCAGCTCTGAGGGTTGGAGCAGCTTCTTTGATTTTTGCTGGGAGTTCTGATTCTCTACATGAGATACATGACTTCAGCTGCTAACACTCTGGTTTAAGGCAAAAATCTGTTATGGGACTCTTAACAGCTTGTTCTAGCAGTTACTTTTTGGTTAGCAGCCACAGACTTCAAGCTGTCCTGAACATAACCAACCTTCTCTTTTTCTCAGTGTATTTCTCTCTTTATCCTCACAAGACATGTGGTTGAATCACTTGACTATCTGCAGAAAGCAAAGGCTGTCCAAAATACCATATGATGCATTGCAAGGATGCCCCTCCTGGGAGCAAACTGCTGATCCTTAGATTGTTCTATGTTGGATGTTTGGAAACCGGCCAGCAAAGGCAGGCCAGTTTTGGAGCAGGGGCTGCTTCCTCTTATGTGACCAGTGGATTGTATAGCTCATAAATTTGTAAGCACTGCAGTGCCTAGCTTGGCTCAAGCTACACTGCGTGAGCCAGAGCTGCCTGGAAATCTGCTGGGTTTTGATTGAGGCTGTTCCCTAAACTGACACTGAGCAAATTTTGCCCAGTGTTTGCTAGAATTTACCTCCACAGAGAGTGTAAATCAAGTAATTGTTTTACCTTATGCTGGTTATCATTAAATTATTTAGCAAATAGTTGGATATTAAATACAGAAACATTTTTCATGAGCTATTGTTTCTATTCCTGAATTTATGAGATTTTGTTTTTTGTTAATATCTCCTTGTTGATCAGGAGCTTTGTGCTTTTCAGTTTTACATGATACAGACATTCCTGAGCTGCACCACCAGCAAGAGTTCCAGTTCTGCATAGGGTTTTTCCCAATGTCCTCTTCACTTGCATTTCATTTCTGCATTTTCTCTCAAAAGAAAATATCTGAATAACCTTGGGACTGTACAAAACAAATCCATCTTGACATCCTTACAATAAGGAAAAACATACATGGTCTAGCAAATGTGGATTTAGAATCACAGAAAAACTTTAACATCATTTATTAAAACTCCAGAAAAGGGAGTGAAAATGAAATCTGATTTGGTTGGTTGGTTGGATGGTTTTGTAAATATTTATTTCTAGGCTTGGGTGACATGTGTCTTCATTTGGCAAATCTTGTATTTAACTCAAGGTCTAGATACAGGCTTATAGAAATGGAAATGGGATTTGGTGCAGGTTTCATATCTCTCTGTACTTAGTAATAAAAATAATAAAATTGTAAATAAACACTGTCTAATGAATATGAGAGTTGTTTTTTTTTCTGACACAATTGTTCTAAGAAATTATTTTATTTAAATGTGTTCTTTGTTCTATGAGTTCTGTGTCTTCCTCTTGAGAGTAACAGAGGCAAGGTTTGGTCCTTTCTAATATGACATCTTAATAACTAATATTTAGTTTCAGTAAGCAGCAATGCAAAATAACATTTTCTATTACCATTCCAGGAACGGATGAAGTTTGTACTTGGGCTGCATGTATTTCCTTACAATAAGCCTTTTCACTCTAAGCAGGAATATGTTTAACAGAAGAAGTAGGAAAATTACAATACTGATCTTCCAAGAAACACTAATCCACCATTACCATTTACCTGGTGAATAAGGTAAAATTCTTTCTCTTTTAAAGTGTCTAGCAGATCTCCCTTATAAATCTCTCTGGAAAGAGAAGTAGCTATAGCTTTAGACAGCTAATAATTGATATCCCACCCACAGACTTTCTACCCTCTGCTTGAATTAGTCCATCACGAGGTTGATGTACAGCTGGAATATTTATTCCTCTCCTGACAGATGTTCTCAGGGTTTTTTTAACTTCAATATATTTGAAGTCTTCAAAGGATTGTAGAACACCTACTAGTGAAGTCATGTTTAGTGCAGGTTTGGCCTTCATTAACTGTCACATGTTGGATGAGAAAGTCTAAAAGATTATTTCCAGAGGATCTAAGCTCCTTTAGATGCTCCTCTGGCTAGTACAGGCAGAGGTTACAGCAAGTTGTTAAATAGAAGCATTTTTGGGGTATCACTATGGATGACTTGTGCAATAAACTTAATTACTTTTTTTCAGGTGGGCATATAAAATTTCTTGACAGCATTACAATTTGTCCACAGTTTTACAGAAGCTAACTCAGGCTTGCAGTGGCTTTATCAGACAAACAGTTTTCCAAGTCCTGTCCCTTTCAACACTTTTCAAAAAATTATTTAGCTTTCTGAATGCCTCTCTTTGGTCTTTCAGGTACCAGACTTCTTAGATTTGGATAATTATCATAGAAAGATACTGACCATTTCCAGCTCACTGGTGGTCAAAATACTCTAGCCCCAAATGAACACCGTGATCCAGAATCAGCAGTTAAGGTCCAGTAAGGACCTCAGAACTAATTTACCCTAGGACTCAGCCTGCAGACAGGAGGTCCCAGTTCTCATCACCGGTTTTTTAAACCTTCTTTAAGGATCCAATTTGTTCATTTTACAGACCTTTGACGTCAGGAAAGTAGAGCTTTTCTTCAGGGGCTGGTAATTGTGTGTGAGCTGTACAGACCTCTCTGCCAAAGGACCATCTTTCATCAGAGCTAATTTTCAGGTCAAAGTGCCCCTTCACTGTAAGTGAACTCTAGCAATGACTTCTGCAGCAATAGTTTTCAAAAGTAAAAGTTTCAGTCTGTTTTTCAAGACTGTCAAGAACTGGTTCCCTTGGCTGGTTTTGGAAGTGGCTCCAGAGACTCAATCTGAACTTCAGCATGAAACTGGAAATGCTTTGGGTTTCAAGGGTGCATTGCACTTGGTTTCTGCAGCATTATTTTACACACAAATCACTGGTGACACTGGTTTACATTTAGTTTTATAATCAGCAGCTATCCTGCTATTTTCAGTAGTGGTTAAACTTGGGATTCCCACTGTTGGACATTCCTGCAGTTTATTGCTTATTAGAGGCTTTTCTATGATCTTTACACTTCTCTTTTTCTTGGAAGTTCTGTTCAGTATTGCCTTTTCCCGAGGCTTTTTCAGCACTTTTGGTATAACAAGCTCTCTGTTCTGTAGTTTAATGAGAGTGACTGAACTGGGTTAGCTTTTGATATGGTTTGATTGCAATCTATACAAAAACTGTCTGGTTTCTCCAAACATCATGAAAGACTGTATTTTGCCCTGTGATTGTTTGTCTGGGTTTTGGTGGGGTTTTCTTCCCCACTTTGAATTAAAAATTATTCTCATTTACTGTTATCTCTTCCCATTTTTTTAAAACAGCCTAAGACAATTTTTAGCCAGTGTGATAGAAGGTATTTGCACATTTTATCACTATGCGACTGGAGGAGGTGAAACTAAGATATTACTGATTAGGCAGAAATGTAATGAGAGCTTTGCAAACCCAATTAAAATGTGAAAATGGTACTACTGTGTTTTGACATTTGACTGCATTGTTTCAATACCCATCAATCAACTCAATATACAGAGGTGACTGCACCTTAAATTATTTAAAATAGCAGTAGGTGCTCAACTTTCTAACTATATTTAATGTGCATATGATGCCTCAAATATTTTATTCCAGCATTGTAATAACTCATGTTAACAACAGAAAATGTTTAAACATGGATGAAGATCCCTGAGTGGTGGGTAGGACAAAAATGTTTTTTTTTTATTTTGGTAGATTGGTACTACTGGTGCCACAGTGGAGAGGGATACTACTGCATAGAAGTGCCCTTGGTAACAAAGATGGTTTGTTTTAGGCTGGCTTCATTTGTTCGTACATGAAAGATGCCATCCAGGAACATAATCTGGTGCTGGATGCCAATACATCTTTAACATTGCTCAAAAGTACGTATTCGATTGGACAACATTGAGTGCAAGTGTTAGATTAACTATTTAAAGAGATTAGACAAAACCAGCATGAAAGACCCATGAAAAGAACAACTGTAGCGCTGCCATGTGTTACCGCTGCACCAAATCAGAGCTGGAGGATTAGCAAAACTCTGAAGGATCTTTCCTATTTCCATAGCACAGCAGACAGGAAACTAAACCTGGAGACCAGGGACACTGAGTGAATTCATAACTAGATTGCTACTTTTAAAAGCATTTTCTAGAGCTAAGGCACTGCAGGTCTCAGCTTTGTGGTCTAATGCTTTATAGAAATCTGGAATGGCAGCTGCAGTCAGATCAAGGACAACACCACTGGGAATGACAAATGACACCAACCCTTCATCTCCCATGAAACCCTTTTGGTCCAGCAAAAAGGTACTCATAAGGGGCAATCTATACCTTTCCTTACTTTAATTGCTGAAACAGTAATCCAGTTGTTTAGCTCTAAGTCTTTTGAGAACCGGTGTGTAGTTTTGGATATGCTGGCTATCTCACCATAAGCTGTATATGTATTAACACATCTGTGTATGAGTACCAAAATATTTCTCATTTTCTAGTTGTATAATGATTCAATGATGTATTAAACATACTCCAAGGAATTCGGTATCTCTCCTGCTCCCCTCTGCCCCTCTCTGGAATGGTAAGAAGCATCACAAAATCCTTCGAAGACATTTTTCAAACTACTTTCTGGCAAACTCTAGGTTCACTTTGAACTAACAGAGAAATACCACTATCATCTCATGCATTTTGATGTCCTGGTGAAAGAGTCGTGTGTGTTTATAAACTGCGTCTTCTCAAATACAATTTTATATAGCTGAATTACCACTTCTTCAAGGTAAAGGTTTATCTTAGATCTATAGTCAGGGAGGAATTTTTCAATTCACAACACAGATCACAAAAGCAGAAGGTTTGGCCCCACTGGCTCTAAAAAAGTAAAATCAGCCTCCTAAATCTGTGCATTTTTAGTTTACCATCTTTGCCCAATTTAACATAAGTTAATGTATTTATGTGATGAGAGGCAGCTGGTGACACTGTGGCATTTGCCTAATTCCTGATGCAAGGAGAAGCACATTGCTGTCCCAGCCAGGCACTGTGCTCACAGAACACAGGAACCACATACTGGTCTTTCTTCCAGTGGTTTCATCTCCATGTGCTCATGCAGTTAATATCATCTGCCTTTCAGCCCCTCCAGTGGCAGAGCAAACTGGAGCAGATGCAAGGCTGTAAACTGGAGGAAATGAGGGGAAGACAAATGCAGAAGCAATAACAGCGTGAGAATTAAATGAAAAGTGCTCCTGACCTAGGTCTTGAACTTAATAGCTTGGTCAAACCATGTGAGTTGCCATTAGTGCCAGCGTTATAATAGAAATGAAGAACAGGATCTGAAAGTCAAAAGGCGTGTGACTTGTTTGTGAGATGCCATGGTAGATGTTCCCACCTTGGGCCACATTGCTTTATCCCCTAAAGGGACATTTTATGTTTTCTGATTGCAGAGTACCTTTAGGATCAACCTCCCACCTTTTATGAAGATGGCTCCATGCCCTTGCTTTTTGATAATCCTTTAGAGAGAGTAATTCTGGGGTGAAAATTGCGTAATTTCTATTTATATCTTTCTGCTATCCTTGAAAGAAGCCTAGATTATTCTGAAGGGGAAAAAAAAAGAGCACCCTTCACTTTGCTAGCAACATCCACAGTACAGGTTTCTTAACATTGAGGCAAATCTTATTAGCAGAAAAAAGCTAAGTATTTTGAAGAAAATTGCTAGAAGAGTCTTAAGACTTTGAATTTTAGTTAAATCTTCTTGCTTTCAGAAATATTCTAGTATTATATCTTTTAATTTCAGAAGAGTTAAGGCTCTTTTATAACTGTTTGTATGGGAAGTTAATTTGTCTATAACTGCTTCTAAACTTTCCCTGTAGTTCCTGTACAGAACTTAACTGGCAGTTAAAATGGTAACTCTTGGGTATTGTTTTTTGGCAAGGACATGATGTAACAGCTATCAAATTTAAAGCATGACTTCTTTTTCTAATGCATAAAGATGCTGGCATAAAACTGCGGTATTTATAAAATCTAGTTTTTAGTATTAGCCACAAGGACCTGATAAGAAGTTTTTCTTCCAGCAGTGCTGAGCTATGTGCTGAGCTATATGCTGACAATTGCTGCTCGGATGAAATCTGTGAAATCTTGCAAGTCTGGGGATGGTGGGATTGGTGCACATACCAAATTGGCTATTGTTGCCATTTTGGGTTTTCTTTATTTGATATCTTGAGCACCTGGGGACTGGGAAAGTTTCCTCTCTGCAGTTGGAAGGCACAAGGTCTACTGTAGCAATTAACTGTGAAGTACTACAAACCTCCTTTCTATATACAACTGCTTTCTTTAAGAAATTGGGATGGGGAGGGGAGATGGCCAGGAATTTAATTTACCTGATTTAACTGGGACTGGTTAAGACATCAAGGAAGCAGAAATGGTGCCTTTTTTCTACAATATTTCTTCTCCTGAGCTGAAAAGGTGACCAGCACTTCTAATGAACCTCCATCTCATTGGAGCTCCTAGGGTCCATCCACCTGCCTCCGCAGCAGCAGGAATGAGGCAAATCCTTGCAGAAATGGGCTGGCTGATACCTCCCGCTTGGTGGTCTCTGTCCCCCAGTACTTCCTACCGCCATGGCACCCAGCGTCCAGGGCAATATGGTGGATCAGAGCTACCTGCATTAACTCCTTTCTGCATTGTTAGAGACCTGTGAAGGTCTCCATAGACAAGCAATTAACTGAGAACAGCCACTCACCTAACACTTCATGTACAAGGGACAAAAAGAAGGAAGTTTTTTTTCTTGATTTAAAACTACCAGACTGTTCCACAGCCTGCCACTGCAAGGGCTTAAATTGATTTCCATACTGTTTACTTTGGGTAGATGTTTCAT
>JANZLQ010000079.1:10463636-10479359 GCA_026212715.1 Elanus axillaris | reverse complement strand
TAACCCTGTGAGGGTCCCAGTGGAAGAACACTCATAATCACCCCTATTACACAGAGGGGGAATGGAGACAGTGAGCGTATAACACTTACTCTGAAGAGGTGAAAGCTGAAGGCTTATGGAACAGTTCTACACTGACTGCTCTGCTGGCATAGGACTCATAAGTACCTCTTTCTATTATGTGTTTTAAGAATACCTGTCCTCTTTAGTCCACCTTTTTTAGAAGTTACTTGTAAGACAATGGCTAAAAGTAACTCAGCAACTAAGCTCCCTGTGTTCAATCTACCATCCTCCCTTTAGTAAGACAGCATTATTAAATGCAGTTCCAGTTGCAATTAAAAATAAACTACAGGGGCTGTGCAATCAAACCCATGTCAAAGGAAGCCATATAAATACATTCTACGCAAAGCTAATGCAGGACACAGGTCTGTGGTTGTATCTACCATTCGCCCCCTCTCATGTAGATGTATGTCCATTAAAGGGACACTGGAAGGGTAATAATCGAGAAATGAGTTTTAAAAAAATTGGCCCTAAGTAAACATTTCTGTGGTTTGGGCCTCATCCCATTGGAGCTAAAGGGAATTGCTCTTTTTATGGATGTGCTTTGGCTCGCACACTCTGGGCTGTTCTTTGTTTGCTTGACCTTCTCCTGCTAGAGAGTAAGTAATAAGTCATTCTTCACTTGTAACACCAGAACTTTCTAGGCCTTTAATTTTCTGGCTTGGGTGTAGTAGCAGTACCAGTTACTGTTGTTTTCAGTTTCTGTAAAACTTTCTCTTGTTTGTAGATATCATTGCAACTTTCAGTACTTCATCAAGAAAAGCAAAGATGGCAAAGTATTCAAGTGATGATCAAAGAAAAGCTGTGCCATGGCAAACTGGAGTAGAAAGATCTCATATTTTTTGGCAAGTGCTTTATCAAACAAAAGGCAGGCTTTGAATTTGCAGAGGGCACCTTCAGGGATTTTCTGGCAAGACAAAGTTTCCCCTTGACAATCCTGAGGGGCAGAACAAAACATGAATATCTCCCACCTCCCTGAGAAATCTGCATGAAAGGACATCAGATCAGTTTATTTAGCAAGGAACTGGAGGCACACTGCAACCTGGAGTTCTCCCAGCTACAAATGCGCCTCAGCAGTGGCACAGGTATGAATCCAGCCCTCTCAACAGGCTTTTGGCAGTGCAGCTACGTTTTTAGTTGTGTGGTTATGCGATGTGCAGGTAAAAACATTGATGGAGGAGTTAGAAAGCCAAACTGCCCCTTCTGCTACCATTTAGATGACTTCAGGTGTTGAAACTAATTTTATGCAGTCAAAAGCCTGTTTATGTAATGGGAAAAACTTCTCAGAGGCAAGGAAATATATATACAAATGTATATTTACATAGGCAATTCAGAGACTAGCAACACCCATTCTCTCAATGCCTGTGGCTAAAAAAGGATTACTCATCTGCCAGCCCAAACACCCATTAAACAAATATTCCTCAAGCACTTCCCTGAATCTCACAGTTCGATGCTGCTAAAAGGTGCGCTCGTGGTTGACTTGGTCCAGCTTTTCAACAGCTCTGCTTCCTAGGGAGATCACTACTGGAGTGTCACTCCAGTCCAGAAGAGCCTCTTCAATTACTGTCATGTTAATCTTTACTGGTGGTGGGCTAGGAGACTTCCCCACAGACCTGTGGGTCTCCAGCAGAGGCCCACTGATGCCATCATGCTGTTTCCCATCAGAACCACCACAGCTCATAGTAAGCAAGAGCAGGTATTGCCCTTGCCTCTCCTGTTCATCCAGAACAGCTCCAGACATCTCCATCCTCAGGAAACCTAATTTGTAAGAGTGTAGGTAACCAGTTAGATGTTTATGTGCATTTGCCTGCCCTCCCGAGAAAAACTGCTGGCACCTAAATGCCTTAGAGAGTATCTCACAGATAAAAAGCCCAACAGAGCAGCTCAGGCTGAGGGCTTGCCTTTGGATGCAAATATCAAAGCTTAGGCAAGCACAGAGGTGGAAGGGCTACTATGCAGTTCTGAAGGGATACCTTCCTTTCTCCAGCTGCTCCCTTACACAGGGAACACTCTGAAAAAATGTGGTTTTAAATCACTGGACTGTCATAAAGTTTGTACTTGACAAAATGTCTGTTTATTTAATTATTTCAGCAACCTTTCCATAAAACTATGTTCCTCCATAGGAAAAGCAATACTTCTGTTACAAAATTGTCATTGCTCTAGACAAAAAAATGTGAAGCCAGTAGAAGCCCTTGGGTAGGTAAGTACCAACAACCATTTAAAAGCTAGGGAAAATAACATAAGTCTGCAAAACCCCGCTGTATCAGATTTTAATCATCTACATTTCTCACTTATGTCAGTGCTTAGAAAAATCAAAGTCACAGTTGCATGGAGACCCTATGTGGTGAGAACAAGGCCACTATAGGTCAGTAGTGCCAAAGCAGGAGCTATTTTTTCAGTTCACTGGCATCTCTCAAACTAAGTAAAACAAAAAACAAACCAAGAGAGATACTTTATTTCAATTTACAATGTTTTAAAACTATTTTTACTAAAAAATGTGAGATGTCGAAGGGGAGGGGGCCTTCAGAGCCAGACACAAAATGGATGAGGAATGGTAGAGTTCCACACAGGAACACAACAAGATATAGGTCTCATGAGCATCAGAGGCTGCAGCTGGTCTTCTCATGCTACACAGCACAGACTTGACCCCACAGCTGGTATGCAGTGCCTGCCTAAGTTCAGATCATGGCTGTGTTTATACCTGCAGATTGCTGGAGCACAAGCACTGGCTGTGTGCTTGGGTATAAAAATGGTATAAACACACTCGTTGTTTAAAAAGAAAAAAGGATTAAAAAAAAACCCCAAACCCAAAAGCAGCAGAAAGCCTTGTTTCCTTAAAGGGATTGCAGGGAGCTTGGCATGATAAGCATTGGAACATTATTTGCTGGGTGGATGGCGGTGCACTTTCTACAGTTGCTACAAAAGTGTCTAGGATTCAGGGTCTTCTGCAGGGGGAGAGATTCAAGTTGAGGCTCCTGCTCTCAATGGGACAAAGAGATCTGACTTTTGATGGATGCCCAAACACCAGGCTAGAAAGGTGTCTGCTGGTGCCTGTTTCCCCCTGAGCTTTGCAAAATTTACATCAGGGTTAAACTTTCCATATTTCTGGGAGGAAAAAAAAAATCCCCATGTTTTCAGGCAAAACTATGATCCAACCTCTAACCCAAAGGCTGCTTCAGCTGTCCCCACTCCTCCTACTGCACCATTTTTTCTCTGTAGGTAAATGTTTTGCTGAGAAAATATATTTTCTCCTGCTCCCCTCACCAGCACACTCTGACCATGATGCTGCAGTCACTCCACACATGCTTCTGACTTGCAAATGACCTGTCTGCTACCCCCCTCAAACTGACAACTAACCACATCCAGCTATGACAGACCACAAAAAGGTGGATATTACAAAAAACAGCACAAAAATCCGAAGTGGTTCGTTCATCTCTTCCCAGATTCTGCTTTATTTTCCTTTATCTCTTGTGCAAGTCACTCTCCTCCTTACTCATGTTCTTGTGATACAGTTTCTTTTCCCTGGCCTCTCTCCAAAGTTTCCTTCACCAGTAATTGCCCCTTACCCTAGAAAATGTCTGTATTTTCCACCAGTCACTTCCCTGTGGACCAAAGAGATGACAGTCAACCACAACTTAGCACTGTTTTGCAGTTGTCTATGAGGTGTTTCTCAAAAAGCAGGAGAAAGGAAAAACTAAGTTTCCCTAATTTGGCTGCATTTATTGTCCTTACTCCTCTGGCCCAAAGAAGTTTCAGACATTTGTCACGCAGTAGCCATGGTATTCAGATCACAACTGTACATTCAAAGCCTAAGGCCCAGCTAGTAGATGCCTCTGGTATTTCTAGTCTCTGCATCCATTAGTTTGTACCACACACTAGCAGACAAAGAGTGTCAGAGAGAGCAGGTAACTCCACTGAAGTCTCACAGCAAGTACTGTCCTGTTCTGCCTTCCACTACCCTTTTGGAGTTATGAAAACCAGGGTAATGTTAGTTTAGCTGGTATCCAATTTAAAGCATTCAAAACTGCAAAGTCCACATTATGGCTGAGGGGAACTTACCAGCACTGCCTTGGTGCAAACCCTCATTTTCTTCATTTTAAGATCTTGTCTACCTTATTCTTTTCCTTCTTAATCAAGTTTTCTGATTTTTTTTCAAGGGAAGGGAGAACAGAAGGTTACAGACTTTTGAAAAAAAATCTAAAGAAGTTAGAAGACAAAGACTCTCCCTGAGCCAGTCATAGCACTTTTAGAAACTGCAGCTTCAAAATAAGAGCAGACCTTCAGTCTTCTCTCAGAAGGAGACCTATTTGGACAGAGATGCTCAGTCTTGACACAAACACTCTTTTTCTTAAAAAGCTCAACAGCTACTCAAAAGAACTCTAATGGGTGTCAGGCAACTTCCTCTTTATTCAGTTGGATCTCTAATTCTAACTGTGGAAATGCTTCCCAAGTGACATGGAAGTTGCAGTCTGCAAAGCAACCTATGGCAGCCTGAAACTGGAGTGAACAGGATGGTTCTGTCATTTGCTCCACATTTCATTTGCTGATCCATTGATTAAAAATCTGTTGGTGAAGATTGTCTCAAGAGCAAGTATCTAATAACTTTTTCTGCCAAACACACTAGAAAGATCAACAGCCATTAGTACTGGTCTTGAGTCATAGACAGTCTGTTCAGAGTGCCATGGAGAAATGCAAAGGCTACACAAGCAGTGGATCCTGTGATTTTGAAAAATACATTCTTAAATGTGATGGGAAGCATCCTAAGAGTCTGCAGAGAATCGTGATAAAGGCAGATCCAATGACTGGCAGCAGAGAAAGCAATTCCTTTGCAAAATTCCAACCACAAAGGAGGCAATTTCTTTTGGGATGGTGTTCCCAAGCAGCTTGGGACAGTTTGCCTCTTCACTGTACTTCTAAAATATGAACTCTCCCTAGGATTTTTTCTTCAGTAAATCATTTATCATGAAGAATAAGCAAAGTTTTGTTGATGTCAGATTGCAAGAGAAGGATTGAAATTATATTAACAGGCACTTTTTTCTCTCTGGTTCTCCTGATGGTGGACAGAAAGTTCCAAATTTAAAGTGTATCCATTCACCTTTTCTGCCTTGATTTGGAATCAGAGAGGAACAGTGCAAAAAACAAATGTTACAGCAAGCACATTTGAAATCCTCATCTCTACCTCAGGGTCTACCTTGTAGATACAATGTATTTCCTAGGGGTTTAATTTATTATTATTTATTTATTTATTTATTTATCCAACAGAAGCCACTCCCTACAAAAAGGAAAAAAATGTGATCATATGCTCCCACAGGATGTTGACTCGACTGGGAAAAGACAAAGGGAAATAAATGTAACTTATAAAGTAGGAGAAAATGAATACAAGATAAAAAGGTAACAAAGTGAAACTCAAAGAATGGTATGTTTATTTAAGGATGTCAAAGGCAGGAAGAGAAAGATTTATATCAGTTTTGAAAGCTGCTTGTTTACTTGGAAAAACAAGGACTGATTATAATGATTTGCACTCAGGGATGGCTGAAAAGAAACCTGCTGCTTCTGCAGTTTCAAGACTTGCATCTGCAGCCTGTGATTTCCCAGCAGCTGGTAGCCAGATTTCTACAGCTGTGAGAAAGGTTAAGACTGAAGTGGAGACTTCTCCCAGATTACTCATTTCTCATTAAAAAGCTGGAAATTTTTCCTAGGGCCAGGCAACAGCAGAATTAGCATATAAACATTAAGCTGCAAAAACAATAATAAATTGCAGTTAACACACACAAGGACCTGTAAACAGCAGCCTCTAATACAGAGTCTTAGAGACATAGGTACCTGCAGACTCAGCACAGTTCCTGGAAAGAAAATAAATGTGTAAGAGCAGGAATGGGGTGTGAAGAGAATGGTTTTAGAAGTCACCCTTAAAAGCCCACTGTAAAAGTCTGAGACTCAAAGGCCTTTGATAACTGAATGAATTTAATAATCATCTTGCTTCATATTTAAAATCTACACTGCTCAGTTCATTACACCATACCTGCATAAATCTATCTGCTTCTTCTATTCATATGAACACCAAGATTTGCCTTGTAATCCTTCTTCTATGCACTGCATGTTCCCTGGCTATTGTTTGTGCTGTGTCCATCTTTTGCAGAACAGCAGAGCACTGGGAAAACATGTTCCTTGAGGAAGCCTGAGTCTGCCTGTAATCCCCTGTTCACATGTCATCATTCTGGACCAGCAGCTATCAGACAAAACCTACTTAAGGGAAGTTTGCCCTTGCATTCATTTTTTTGGTCTTCAATTCAGAGAGATGAGTTCAGAGAATGTCACTGCTCTTTTCTAGTGAAAAACACTTCCATGATTCTCTATGCCAGGTGCCTTCAGCTGCACTGATTTTCTGATGCTCCTAACAGGTTTTAAGAATTAATAGACTGCAAATGAGTATTGAAAAAAAAATTGCTCTACATTGTTTAAATCTATCTGCCTTCAGGCATTCTGAAAGAGTTTAGATAACAAGCAGATCTGTGAGCACTGGGCTCAACCAAGACTGCTTTTCCTTGGATTTGTATCTTGTGATGGATCTGAATTTCTAACACAACTTGAGCGTTGTTGTTAAATGAGCTCAACTCTTAGCAGGCACAGGAGACTAATCACATACTAAGCAGCTCAAGATTTTCATTGCTGTTTGCATGCAAGAGACAGAGCGAATTGACTGTGCAATAGATTATTCTGTATTGCATGTTTCCTAAAGCACAGAGCATTTGTAATATAATTTACTTGTGCAGTGGATTCTCTGATGCCTGCTTTCACCAAACTCACAACATGACTGTTGCTCTTGAATGTGCCTATGGGCAAAGACATTATTACAGGGAATTAAGAGAGATTTTGTAACAGGCTTGTTTCTTTAGAAAACAGTAAAACTGTGAAACAGTTACTTACATACAGTAAGGCAGAAGGAACATTCAGCTAACACAGATGAACTTGGACAAACTGATCCCAAGCACACAAATGAGGGCAGCAAGGGGCAGTGGAGAGGGAGATACTGATCTCCTCTCTCTGGTGACCAGCAATACAACACGAGGAAATGGAATGGAGCTGAGTCAGAGGAAGTTCAGATTGGACATTAGGAGAAGGTTCTTCACTGAGAGGGTGGCCAGTAACTGGAACAGGCTCCGCAGGGAAGGTATCAAGCCTGTCAGAGTTCAAGGAGCATCTGGACATCGGCTTTTAGTCATATGGTTTAGTTTTAGGTAGTCCTGTCAGCAGCAGGGAGTTGGACTTGATGACTCTTATGGGTCCCGTCCAACCTGAGCTGTCCTGTGATTCTGATTCTAAACCTTGACTCATAAGCCACTCACAGTAAAGCATACCTTAACAATGGAAAGGGATATAGAAGTGAAGTTCAGGTTAAATGCTCCAGGTTCTTAGAGACTGCACACATAAGATTTTCAAAAGGGACTGGAAATCTTAAAAAAAAAAAGAAAGAAAAAAAGCACATGATATCCAGAGAGCAGGGGGCCAGTGTTGTGAAATAATGTCTCTTTTAGGTATTGCAGTTTCTACCGCTGTACAAAAGTACTTCAAACAATTTTCACCAGGCCGTTACTCCTACAGAGAAGTATAGCCTGACTGCAGAGACTTTACCCATACAGAAAGAGCATTTTAGGATATGACTGAACACAGGAAGCAATTACTCAATATCCAAGACCTGAGAAGGGGAATTCCAGGTACCAGATAAAAAGCCTGGAGGAAAAAGAATTTCACTATCATGCTGATTTACTATCATCTGCTGGGACATGTTTATGGATAAATGCAGAACAGTGACATACTATTAAGGTAGTATTCTTGCTTGCTGATACTCTGCCAAGTATTCTGGGTTCATCACTCCTGTGATTACAAAACCACTGTCATTTAAGCCTCACTTTGTCACTCTAAATGCAATCCCTTTCTGATGCATGAACTCTGCCTTTTGTTTTAGAGGGTGAACCTGGGCAAAGCCAGAAATGGTGCTTGCATTAAGTCATGTTATTGGATACAAAATACTTGTTATACCTTGTCAAAGATGGCATGGCTTTTCATTGCAAAACGCCCAAAGCCAATACATGAAAATGTGTTCAAACAGTCTGGTCTGTTTGAAAAATATGCATCAGTCCTGCTGTAGTAATTATCAGGAAGTGGCATGAAAAAACAAATTCCCAGGAGTTCCAGCAGAAAGCACAACAGATCAATAGGATCCTAAACTAACTCAACAAATCCTATTTAATCTCAAATGCTGTTGGACTGACCAACAGAAAAATCTTTTAAGAAGAAAAACATAAATAGGATGAAATTACATCTTCGAACAAGAAACGGAATGGCCACAAAGGCAATGTGTAGCTGGAAATTCCCATCTACATTGCTTCACGCTGACCTCCCATGTACACAAACAGTGCTTAAATAATAGTACTGCTGAAGACTCTTTGTATACTGCTGTGGTCATACTAGGAAACATCCTTACAGCTACTGCTTTCAATGCACAATGTATTCATCTCTGTTCTCCTCTTTCTCTTGAGTTAAAACATAAGAGCAGATTCTAAACCAATGTAAATATATACCACCGCACTAAATTTAGAAAGAACAATGCTAAGTGGCACGGGGTGCAAACCTGCATAATTCCCTAATTTCAAGGGAATTTCATGAAAATCTGGGGCAGAAAGTTGAGTTCCTCAGAATATCTGGATGTACACCCAATTTTGAGCCTGTTTCATTGTAACAAAAATGAACATCTGGCAGATTAAAGCCATGAAGAGTAAAGGGAGTAAGGTAGTATTTAACAGAACTGGAAGGAGCCAGATTTCATTTAGCCACAAAACACTCAAATCACCATTCTGAAACATGCTGCATAATCACATAATAATAATTTTATTCATCTGCCAGTGAGAGACTGGTAATGCAAAAATGCAGAACTGCTGTTGAAACACTATTTCCCCACCTCTCAGCAGATATTTACAATTGCTACTCATTTGACATTCCACATTCACCTGGCTCTGTTTTTGTGTGCCTGAATGAATACTCCAGGTTATAGAAAAGGACTAGCCAATTGTAGACATGGAAATAAAATTCTAGAATGGGTCAGAATTCACAGGAATGCAAACCAAAATGGAACTTCCTAACATCTTCATTAGCCAAAAGCCAAACTGAGTAGGTCATTTCACACAGCTAAAAGGGAAAGCTGAAAACTGGCTTATTCCAGCCCTAATATTCTGGTTATGTTAGGCTTTATCCAATGTATCAGCCAGGCTGATTTGTGCCCATTAACTTGAAACTTCTTCACTAGACTACTCCAGCCCATTTTGCTTCCTTTTCACTTCTTCCAGGATGGCTGCAGGAGAGACTTTTATATGAACTGTCATCAAAGTCAAGCTAAAACATTCCGGGCTAAAAGCTGCTCACTAAAATCTGGGCCTTTGGAAATTACCTTCCATTAAGAACTGACTTTATTTCTAGAATCCTTTCTCTGTTGCTCCCCAGCCATTAATACTTTTTGCACTCCTTGGAGCAGAAACTGAACTTTCCCACCCTTGCTGTGAAATTCTGACTATATCTTCAGTTACATCTTAAGTGAAATGGAAGAAACAGAACAAACTGCATATATATATATATATATATACACACACACACATACATACAAATATATATGTATAGTTCTTCACAACGTGGTGATCCAACAAGCACAGGAGGGAACATAAAACATGAACTGCATCTGAAATAGATCAACTGTCCTGCCTCAAGGTGGGAAAACACCTATAAAATGTCACTCTTTGTATTGAGCTGTGAGACTGCAGGAACAAACACAGTATTTCTGGAAAAAAATACACACAAACATTTAGGGAAGCTGGGGAGGAGGAAAAACAGAACTTCAGAGCAAGCCCCCCTTTTTTGTGACCATAAAGGTGCCATTTTTGTTAATCCCAAAATGGAAATAATTCTGTAATAGCCATACCACAGATACTGTCATCCCCCTCTGCCTCATCAGACCTCACCTCTCTCAGAGCCAAAAGGAACAAGTGTCTGTGTCGTCCACAGAGTCACTCTCCCTCTGCCAGCAACTGCAGTTGTGGAGATGCTTTTGCAATTCTGACACTTGTTCCTTTCCACTAGAGTTCAGCACTAAGATCACCAACTAATTTCACAGAGTCTACTCAGAATGTCATCCAAAGGCACCAGCTCTGTCCTGGAAAGCAATGCACCGGTTAGATTTTTCAGAGACTTTCCTAACTTCCTAGCAATGCTGTCACTAGGAACAGAAATACTTCCATCTGAGCTACAGATCATGGATCTGCCAGCTCACACTGGACACCTGGCTGAATTCTGCTGAATATGAAATGGCACTGCAAAACAGTGCCAGACCTGAGAAACAGGGGGGACTGAGAACAGTTAAATCTGATACCACACATAGAAACAAGGAGCATACTGGCCCACTTATCTGGCCCTCTACGTACAATTGATTGAGACTGAAACAAACAAAGAAGCCTGGATGGCTTCTGACTGTCTCTATCATACTCAGAACAAAGAAATCTCACCAAAAGATTTAAAGGACCCATCAGTGACATGTAGTAGAAAGTGTGTTTTACAATAAAAGTTTTTTTATTTGACACACCATCACAATTATGTGCATAAATGCTGGATTTTTACAGTAACCTGCATGTTATCTCACTATTACAGAATAAAAGAGAAAAAATAGTTTAACTTAAGCTTACACAGAATTGTTTACGCAGGTCTAAAAATTTCCCTTTTCCTCTACAGACGAAAACACTTTGGAGATAACACAGACATTGGTATGTATCTAGAACAGTTTCTCAATGTAGCACATCTCAATATAGCACCATGAATGGGTATAGATCAGCAGTAAAAGCAGAGCAGCTTCAGTTGGCTTTACCTTGGCCTGGGTGTGGAACACATATCCAAGGATGCAGAGCAAAAAACATTGGAAGAAAAAGGAGAATTTCAGTGTTAGCTGAAGGAACAGCAGTGAAGGATCATTAGAAAGGTCTCTAGAATTTCTTGAACCATGAGGATGTGATTATGTCAATGTTGCAATTAGTTCAGCAGGATGCTACATCTAAAATAAAGAGCCGCTAGACCACTCCATGAACTTGAATGTAAGGATCACAAATCTGAGTAACAAAAGAACCCCTACAGACACACACTTCTAAATCCAAAGCCCGATTCAAAGTGGCATCTGCTAGGACTAGCTTCTCCTAAGAAGTATCTTTGTAAATCAGCTATCTGATCTGAAGTCTAAAAGTTCGTACTTTCAGCAAAACTCTTTCTAGCATAATGGCATACTTTCTTCTAATGAAATGTCAGACAACTGGCATTCATTAGCAGTACTCTTAAACCAGATTAATTTCACTATACAAACTTGTTTCTGTAACAGAAAAAAGTAACTACAGCCACTATAATTTCATGCTGTTCTTTTTGTCCAGTTCTGTAATAGTTGTTCTCACATTGAACTTTTAAGAAACTTCTTCTATTCTAGTTACTTCTTAATTTCCTACTGTTTAATCCTTTTTACTTTCCCTAAAAGGTAACTTTAAAAATGTAATTGTAAAGCTTGGGAGAAATAGAGTGATATTTCTGAAAGAGAGAGGCTCTAACAAACAAACTGTTAACATTTGCATAGTTATCTGAAGAGGGCAAGGCTAAATTATTTCTCTGTGCTTCCCACATTAAACTGAAACAGATGGAGTTGGAAGAAAGATAAGTACATGACAGATGAAGATAGGCTCACAGCCAGAGGTAGGTCTGACAAGAGTGACAAAAGAAGCAGAGGGAAAGAGGGGAACTTGCAGGACTGTAGCTGTTTTGGAGAGCTTAAGACGGCAGGGAGTCCTGCCTCATCACTTCTCCCTTACCAGTCCATTCCTGGGTGTTAATATGCTGCACTGCTCTGCTGTGTCTTGCTCTGAAAACTTCACATTATGAAAAAACAAGGTAGGTAAACAAGAGTCACACAGAAAAGAAATCATGTGTTGGAGGTTACATGAAGACCTCCAACTTTCCAACTATACCCACTGACAAGGTAAGACTTTATGTTCCTGGTCCTGCATAATGTACTGGAACGCTCCTGCTCTCAGTAAAAGGCAAAAGAAATTTTCTTTCATAGACAGTGGCACGTCTGTCTCTTTAAATCATTTCCTGCCTCTCCAGCTTTCCCTTATTCAGGAACAGCTGCTCATGAACTCTCTCACAGGTCCACAGCAACAGGACAATGAACCAGAATAAAGTGCTGCAGTTTGTACTGCTATGCCAAACCTTGGCAACCTATTCCATTGAGAAAGGGAATTACAAACAGAATGTGTGAGAATGAATTCCACAGGAGTAACTGAAAAATAAGTAACAGCAGTCCAATATGAACAGTTAAGTCATTCTTTCTCAATCAGTAAAGCAAAATGTTACCAACTCTTAATCACTAATGTAGACAAAGGTGTTCTTACTCAGCTACTAACTACTGAAAACTTACTAACTTGAAGGGCAGATTTAGTAAGCAGTGGAAATGCTGGATAACAGAAATTTTATCTGCCTAGACCTGAAAAAAAACACCCCTGGTTAGATGCAGTTAAAAGCTCTCTCATGTAACTTTGATTGTAACTCCTCCTTGCTACCAACTATGAAGTCTGCTGTTACACTTTAAAATACCCTTTTTATACACCAAAAAAGGAATTACACTACCTAGAGAGACAGAACATCTAAAATTATAAAGCCATATAGGCCTTGGGAATCAGAATTCCTAAGTAGGAATCAGAAACATTTGGAATTTCAAAACCAAGTATCATATATTCAAAGTGGTAAAACACAAAACATAACTTGGAAAAAATGACAAAACTTAAGTAAAAACCAAAATTCTTGCTTCTTTATTTCACCATTTAACAGAATGATTTTGCTAATATATTTCAAAGCAACTTCTGAACAGGAGCGGAAGTAATCACAAGCACTTGATTCTTTCTTACAGAAGGAAAAAATATTAACTGGGTGTATGCCATAGGAAATTGGTTAATTGTACTTTATTAAGTAACTCTAACCAGATGGTACACACCAGCTCATTAATCAGATAATGATTTAATGGCTTTACTCAGCTGTAATTAAAGATCAGAGATTAACAAAACTGCACTTAACACAGGTAGCTCCTTATTTAAATTAGTTTCACATGCCATTAAAGCTACTCAGCTTTTTGGCAAACTGCAGTTTTATAGATTGGTACATTATTTGCAATTATTGCTAATTGCTATGAGCAATGGTTACAGTATCTCTGGAACACCTCTGTTGCCTACACTATTTAAATGTGACAATTTTATGGCTAACAACTCTGTACTTTTATTGAAGTACCATTACCCATAAGTGACCTATGAAAGTCTTCTACCTTTATACTTGGAAATACAATAGGCACTTTATCTGATGTAAGGGTTGATCTGTATTTTCTCTCATAATGGGCCAGTTTGTGTCCTAAGATATCCAAAATAGCAGTTGATCCTCAGACAGTCTCAATTGCACCTGGGGATTATTCATGTAATAAAGTACAATACAGACACTCATTATCAGGCATTTTTGTGGCTGGAATAGCTGAACGCCTGTGGCCAACACAGGGAACACATGCTGATGTCTCTGACACAAACCTGTTTGTGAGGGAAGGTTCTCCTTTACATACAGCACCATCTGGAAACAAGGGGAGACAATAAGCAACTCACTTCCAGAAACACATTTCAACTGCCCATGCTATAGTACATATGTGCTGTGCAGGTATGTCCATACCCAATAGATGCTGGCTTTGGTAAGAAGAGTGCATTTTCTCTACACTGACCTTAGGGGATGACACATCAGAGAAGAGAGACATTTTCAGTCTCTAGGAATGATGATGTAATCCCTCTTTGTGCCATGTCCACTGGAGCAGATAAACGTACAGCATTGCATGCTAAAGCAGCAGGCAGGGAGTGCACTGTGCTGTGAAGAGAAGAGCTGGGGAAAGAGAAAAAATTCCAGTTAAAAAAACCAACTTGAAAACCATTCAAGACTCAAGTATGGACCTGACAGAGAACTTGCATCACTCATATTCATGGGAAAAATGACAGTTTCTGAAGTGTTTCTAAGACTTAAGGTGCTGGTATAAATTCTGAACATTACAGCCAGTGTCGAGATGAGTAGGAAGCATTCCCATAGGGTCTGATGGCTACCTGACCTACGTTAACCTTGGCATCAACAACACGTATGACCAGTGCAGATCTTCAGAAAGTTGAAGTTTTGGCACTGTCCTTATGCATCTGAATGGGCATCACATAAAAAAGGATGCAAAGGATTAGGAGGAATGAAGCAAGGTGAATGTGTGACAAGGCACCTTAGTAACAACTATGGGCTAATGCATTTTTTAAATTAAAAAAGCCCCATAATATCTAAGGACATCAGCAGTCAGGCTGTGTGCTTTGCGAATCCAGTGTCAGACTTTTACTCACTGAGGAACAGTTGAAACTGCTGTCAGCAACCATGCTAGTGTGAATTCACAATCTGTCCCATTGCGGTAATATAATCCCTGAGGCAGCAGACATGTGGCAAGCTGGCGAGCACTTGAATACAGTGGTTCTTTGTGACAGAAGCTGCAGAACAGAAAAGCTTACAGGGACCCTGAGAAATAATCCAAGACCATTCATCTGACACCATGGCAAGATCAGCTGTAGCTGTGTCATTCCTGACAAATGTTTGTTTAACTGGCTCTTGCAGACCACCCAGAAGCCATGGTTCCACAGTGTTCACAGCAGTCTGTTCCTATGCATCCCTCTCCTACTGTTCAGGAGCACACGGTTATACTGCCCATGAATGATACATGTACCGTTGGCACTATGAACATGAGGAAGTTGGTCTTTCTGTAATGGCTGTTTGTATGTTTGTGTATCATGATGTTTCTTGGCAGTCTCTTCTCTGGCAGGCTAAGCAACCTACTAGTAGATTACCCTAGTCACAGCTGGATCAGATAGATCTTGTGTCTCTCTTGTCACGTTCCTCTGTCTCTTTCTCCTGATGGGCCACATCCTTCTTGGAGTACAGTGCCTAAAACAGGACCGTGGCTTTACAACTGGACAGGGTAGAAGGCTGACTTCACGTGTTTTTTCAAATTACATTCTCACTCAGAAATGCATTAAATTGATGATTATTTAAAACTAAAAGAGTATTTAAGAACATTACAGCTACTTCTTGTGAGCACTGTGAAGGGTCTTATCACAACTGACATCTGCATTTTCCCTTCTCTGCCTCCTACTGGGATGATGCAGCTTTATTTTCTGCCAAGGATTCTGTGTGATGTATTCTAAAATTCAAGAATTTTTATGTACGTGGGATCAAGGGCCTAAAAGATATTGTTGAATTATCAAGTTCTGGCCCCCAAAGTTACACCACATTACAGCATGACCCCTGTCAAATGCACTCAAGGTACTCAGATCCCTAAGGATGTCACCTGAGGTTTTTTTGCTCACTCCTTTTAAAAGAAGACTGAAAAGGAAGTTCAGGACCTAATCTTCTCTACACTTACTCACAACTCATTCATACTGTCCTGGGTTCAGCTGGGATAGGGTTGATTTTCACAGGAACCTGGAAGGGGGCACAGCCAGGACAGCTGACCTGAACTAGCCAAGGAGCTATTCCATACCATGT
>JANZLQ010000079.1:10429503-10444561 GCA_026212715.1 Elanus axillaris | reverse complement strand
ATGAAACATCTACCCAAAGTAAACAGTATGGAAATCAATTTAAGCCCTTGCAGTGGCAGGCTGTGGAACAGTCTGGTGGTTGCAGCTTTCACGCTGACAGAGAGGCACTCACCGGCAATGGCATTTTCATACAGCATGGAGCTCTTAGCACAGCGACCCTGGGGCAAGGAGTCAGGGGCACACCTGGGACTAAGCTGCTGGAGAGAAAAACCATGGTGCGCTGCTCCACAGTGGGGTGGGCAAGACATGAAGGCAAGCAGGCTGGTATGGTCTCTCAACATGGGAATTGCAACAACTGCCCAGGTGGTTTGATCCTTCCCTGCTGAGGAGTCAAATCCGAAACAACAAATGTCAAAGCTTCCTGAGCAAATACCAGGTTTTAGAGCAAGGCAGAGTATAAACAGAATGTGTTTCCCCACTTCCTCACAACGGGAGAAGGGGGGGGAGGCACATGTTGTTCAGACATACTATTATTCTTAACTGCTTTAATAAGCCTTGCTGTATTGCACAGGTAACATTAAAAACAATGCAAGACAGCATTATTGACAGCTTAGCAAAACAGAAAGTGTAACTGTAAGCAACCTAGCTTTAGTAAATGATTGGATGTAAGTCACCAGCTTCATGACCCCAAGCTGAGCGATGCAGCTGACACACCTGAGGGACGGGAGGCCATCCAGAGAGACCTGGACAAGGTCGAGAAGTGAGCCCACATGAACCTCGTGAGGTTCAACAAGGCCAAGGGCAAGGTCCTGCAATGGGTCAGACCAACCCCTGGTATCAATACATTTTTCACATACAGCAACAGAAGTGACAAGGTCTAGAATAGTATACTTGGTATGGGATGGAATTCATTCTTCTAATTCAAGTCACTTTCTAGACTCCCTGCTTGCATGCCTACTTTCTGAATTACCTGTTCATATGAAGAGAGAGAGAATACACACACAAGAGTATGTGGCCTGCAGGTATACCTTGGACTAAACCAAAAAGAACAGCAGCTGAGAAACTTAAGAACTACTACAAATGTCTGAGGTACACAGGCTCGAGGTCAAACCTGCCCAAACCCACTGGAAAGTAAATGTACAAGTATGTAAGAAATGGCAGCATCTGTGAATGGTAAGCACAGAACAAACTCAAAATACACCTTGATTCTAATAAAAAAATGGAGAGGAGGAAGAGCAATGAGAAATCATTGAATCTAATATGAATTATTTTACAAGAAGGAAATGAAATCCAGTAATTCAGGCCCAAGAGATCTATTTCTATTGTCCTTAAAATTTTCTAGCTTATGTCATCTTAGGTCACAGTCATCTGCTCTAAACTAAAAAAAGCTAACCAGAGACTGTAAATAAGTAGGTATTCATGAACGTCCCAAAGACCACAGTTTTGTCACATCTATCATAAAGAATCTATCCCAAAGCAAAGCTTGCAAATTCAAGTATCAGTAGTATTTTAATGCGGTCTAACTGAAGAAGTTACTCTTATTTAGGATACTAGAAGCAAAACTGAAAGCATTAGCTCTTTCTCTATTATTCTGTTTTTCAAACACTTGAAAGTGGTTACAAAATTCAGTCATCTTAAATTCCTGTGTGAAATCAGATAATCAAATCAAGACCAATCCCTTGTCTGAGCATGCCTTAATAAGTGATCTTCAAAAAGGAAAAGGAACAGACCCACGTGTAAGTAGCATAATCCCAAGAGAAATAATGAATGAGAAAGTACACCCATAAGACACTCATTTCCTTCCATGGAAACAGACACAAACTCCCTTCTTGCTTAAAAGACAATCTTGCTACCATCATTTTATAACTACAATATAATTACTGACTAATCATTTTTCATAATTGACCCCATTTCCTATCTCAAGTACACAGGTGCTGAAAGCCTTTCTAAAATAATCTAAGAAGGCACAGAAGACTGTGCAAGATGCCTATTACTGGAAATATGAAAGGAGCATAATTTCAATGATCCATGAAGCATTTGCTCGACTATATTTACCATCCACAAGATGATGGGCAAAACCAACTTTGTGCTCAGCACAGAACTATTTTTAAAGGATGCTACTTCCCAGGGAGAAAAGCAGGCTTTTAAGTCCCAAGTTCTTGCTTTATTTCTTTAGAAATACTATGGATATAATATACCTCACTCAGGACTTATATAGATATAAATATACAGATATTCAGGATACAAAATTAGCTTTCTTAAGGTGCATTTACAAATCTTCCCTTCTGGAAAAAAGATGTAAACTTATTGCAAGCATTTACATACTTACTGTATTCTGCAACAGTCTTTAAAAATTTACACAGGTAACTTATCCTTGTCAGGAAACTGAGTCTGTTAGGTAGTGTTCATCCAATCATCTGGGACATGTCTCTTCATGCTAGTTGAAACTCCACAGTTAAAATTGCTCAAACTCAAAATGTGGGAGGTGTGTGGAATTCAAGGAGATACAACACTGGGATTCACCCCCAGCTAAGGAAACAGACCAACTGACTCTGCATTTGTTAAAGGATGCCATATGAAACCTTAGACAACAAATGAGGCCATCTCCGGTACTTTAACAGTAAAACACTTTTGTAAGTCTCATCTGCCTTAGAGCCTCTGTGCTTAAGTCATATCTTGCATTTATGGAGTACCATTCAGCCAAAAAAACACCAGAGCCAAAAAAAAATTTTCAGACTTAAGCTGGCAGATAAACTGAGATCATCCCACCCACCATAGAAACACAATTGTCTGGTTTAACAACATACATGATTACAAAATAACTGGACAAATGAAGGAGCAAACTATACACCTACTCTAAAATTATTAGCAGTTTTTATATAAATTAAGTTGCTTATAAAGATAATGCAATTCCCAAAACTTAAGGCACGGAAGTCAAAGGGACACTGCCAGAGAGTTACTTTAACTGTACCGTTTTCATCTTAGATAAGCTGAAATAGCAACAGATTTAACATCTTATTTCAATCTCATTATTTGGTGAGCTTTGCAGCATGATCACTGTTGGCTTTTCAATTTTCACTTAATTTCAACTGCAAAAAGAACTACTTTTATTTTTTGGCTTCTATTTAAAAAAGCATCATATGGAGTGCTTGCATAGCAAGTTTTGGATGAAGATTCCTAATGACAGAGCAACACCTACCTTTTATTGCTCACTGAAAAAACTAAGTACCAGATATAAGATGGCTTGTGTAGCAGGATCTTCTTTCAAAACGGAAATGACCTAACTTTTATGCAAAGACCTTTCCTGGGGCTATGTATGTGCATTTGTTAAGCACTAACTCAGCGGTGAGGAAAACACACCAGCTGCCAAGGCACAAATACCACTCCACCACACAGCATCTGCTGCAAAGTGTATTCTTTAGACCTCTGCTGAGCAAGTGACCTGATGTAGTCTTGCAGAGTTCAGGAATTATCACAGGATTACAGAGTAAAGCACTACACCTTTAGTCTGAGTATATATTCAAAAATTACCTCAGTCAACCAAATTCTGAGACAGCTTATTAGTTTTTACAAAGCTACATGTACTCATGAACTCATGGATGCTACTTTTGAGTGACAGCTAGGAAACTTCTGAAAATGAATTATCAAATAATAACTGTAATTTCATTAAAACAAAAAAATCCAAGTCATTGTGTATCATAAGCAATAGCTTTAAGAAACAGATATTTGGCATTTCATTAAGCTTAAAAACCTTAGATTTACTATTAAAAATATTGTAATACTATCAATTTCAAAACCACCACAAATCCCGGTCTTCATAAGCAGTCAGAAGAGAATTGGTTCCATCTAGTGGCTGAACAGAGTTAGGACACTCAAACAGCTTTCATGTTTCTTACCTATTCCAATTTGTGGCCCCGACGGGAAGAATGATACCAGCACCAAACACTGCACTTCACAGTGTAATAGTAATAACCTAACACAGAAAGTCTGACAGTATAGGGATGGTGCAAAACTGTTCTAAATGAAAAACGAGCTAAAAAGTGCAGATGTTTTTCATCACAGCATTTTAGTGCCATACAAGTATCTTGCTAAATAGTGAATCTGAGACTCTCCCTACCTTAATTTGCTCAAATGCCTTTTATGTTTTGTACTCTACCAATTAAAGATGAAGGTACCTGAGGTACTTGCAGGACTCTGTGCTTTGGATCCTTGCAGTGATACCTTTTGTCACAAATACCCACAGAAAGTGCAGTTGTGCTATTATCTCCATTTCACAGTGGACAGGACTCGTACTGAAAAAGTGACTTTGCCTCCAATAGGGCAGGGAATTTAATCGAGCTCACCCAGATACCAATATTGTGTCTAACCCACCAAACTATCTTTTCCCTACTGTGCCAAAATGACACTTCAAAACACCATACCCGTTTCCCTCCCCCTTCTGCTGCCAGACTGTCAACCCTATGAAATCTGTGAAAACAAACAACAACAAACAATTTTGAGCATGGAAAGAGCACTTTGACAACCCACCATACAACACTTGAGATCAACAATGCTGTTTCACCTGAGTCTCTTGCACCCAATGGGTGCTTTTGTAAATACACAAAATAAATGGCAGGACCTACCTGTGATTTGTGTTGTCATGGTAACAAGCAGTGAAAAATTCAAAGCTACCATGGAAATATTAATAGAGTAATTAGTGCCTGGCTGCAAACCCAAACAAACTTCTGGAGCTTGCTTGTGTGTGGTAAGGTTGAAAGTCATTTCATGAAAGAACTCCTTCTGATACCAACGATGGCCTTGCACATGAAACTGTAACCAATCACAAAATGGAAATTACAATGTTTTAATATATCACTTGCATTCAGTCATGTCATGCTCTGAAGTAGAAGAAATAGCAGAAAAACACATCAGTGCATATAGAGCACCAAAAATGTTGGTGCTGACAGTTATTCAAATTCAAGTGCTTCCAAAATTTGACAGGAATTGCAGTCCCTCTTGATCAGCTCTGACATTGTCCTAGTTCTTTTACTTCTCCTCCTCCTAGTCTATCATCTCTTTTAGTAGTACTCTCATTTTCCCCACTCTTGATTTCCAACTAACGTATAGGCTTCCAGTAATAGTGCACTTTCACTGTAGCATGCCCTCATGGTGCAAAATGATGACATATAAAAGTAAGCTCACATGACCACCTCTTGTTTGACCCTGAGGATCAAGTAAAAATACATTTCAATGTATGTCAAAATGCCAAGTACCCTCCAGGATCTGCCTACAGACAGCTATGTTTCCAGGCAAATTTAAAGACCCATGGGGTTTTTTTTTGTTTCTCTTGGATTTTTTGTGTGTTTGTTTTGTTGTTCATGACCCAAATGGTCATGAAGTCATTAACTTAAGGCCTCTCCTGATCATTTTGCTGTTAATGAAAACTAAAATACTTGCTGCATTTTAATCACACGCTAATTTTCCTTTAAATAGATCCTATGCCTTTAGATAATCTCTTAGCACTTCTTAGCACACAGAGATTTGAGACAACAGCAGGTGGTCAAGAGTGCTGGCAGAGACAGTTCAAGCACAAACACCCTGCTGGGACAAGGGAAGATTGAAGCCATACCACAGGGCAGAATACACTGACTTCATGGAATTGGAACAGAGCTGTCTGAGGCCTGAACATGACAAAGTTGAAAGTACAGATAGGGAAGGCAAAACAGACAGGAAACTACAAAAGACCATGATGGTTTCTTTTTTGAGCTTACTCCCTTGGTTTTTATGAGAGAAATTATTAGAATGAGGAACACTGCTAGCAGTGAGTGAAAAATTACAGGTTTTTTCACATAGGTGATTGATATAGTGTTTTCTAGATTCAAAATACAGGTTGTCACTTACTGAGTATCTGTCTTCCACACCAGTTCCCCTGAAATTTCTCCGCCATTTCAAGCAGGTATCATTAAAAATTAATACATTATTGAAAGCCTCCTTCACTGTAGAGACAATAAAAAAAGGGAACAACGTATTACAAAACTTTACCTTTGACTTAATTGAATATCAGTAGCTGAAAATAAAGGTTTTTATTTTAATTCTCTTCCAAGAGGGAGGTAGAATCTAATTTCTTTTTGCAAGAATACACACAGTAAATAAGGCATGAACATTTTCCACAGAAAATGGCTTTCAGAAAACCCAAGCATGCTACTCAGAAAATCAAGATAGGATTTGTTTGTCCAGATCTAAGGAGGTTTATAATGACAGAAAGGTCCAGGGGTTCAGACCTTCTGATGGAAATAAAGTTATCATAGAACAATTTGTCGCAGTTGATGCCCTTTAGGAAAAAGCATGTGAGAAAAAGCATTTTTGTGGATTCAAAGGCAATTATTTCTCAAGGTCTGGAGGTAGGGGCTGGTCTCTCCTGTCTGGTGGCTGGTGATAAGTTGAGAGGTAATGGCCTCAAGTTGTGACAAGGGTGGTTTAGGTTGGATATTAGGAAAAATTTCTTTACTGAGAAGTTTGTGAAACATTGGAATAGACTGGCCAGGGAAGTGGTTGAGTCACCATCCCTGGAGGTATTCAAAAAGTGCATAGACAAGGCACTCTAAGACACGGTCTACTGGGCATGGATGATGGTTGGACTCAATGATCTTTAAGGTCTTTTCCAACCTAAATGATTCTATGATTCTATGATCAGAATTAGCATGTCAGAAGGCAAGCTTAAAAGTTTCCATGACCATAATACTATAGAAGCCTGCTAGTGGAACATGCCTTCTCTACAGTTACCAAAAAAACTGCCAGAACACTGCTCATCACTGCTAAACATAGGAACATCATCTATAATGCTCACATCACTTAGTTTAGTATCACACATCTCAGCAATAGGGAATTCTCCCACAGGCAGAGAATCAGTTTTCAAGGCAAGGAATGGAAACCAGTAAGCACTGTACCATGGACTGAAACTCTGGCATGTAGCCAGGAATGCCACTGCACCAATCCTGCCACAGCCAGAGGAAAAATCCTGAAGAAGCAAGTTTGCCAAATCTTTCTGAAGGGCACTTACTGCAAGTCTTGTGTTTGCTCATAGATTCAATGGGCACAGTGAGCAGAAAGAAAAACATCTTGCAGAAAAAGAGGACACAGATGGTGGCTAAGTGTGAAGTCACTGTAAAGAATGATACAATTTAGGAGACTGCCTGTTATTCTGTCTGCTAGACTCAAAACTGTCAACTCTGCAGCACAGTAAGTTCTTCTACAAGCACAGAGAATACAAAACACAACCTACCCTTTGTTTGAACTGCTACTGTAACTGAGACAGTGATGTTTGTGGAAGAGATGGTAGTAATATTCACCATGTAGTTACTGCCAGAGTTGAGATCTAAACACACCTTTGGATTATCTTCACTTGTAGTGATGTTAAATACTGCATCTTCTGAGAACGTCTTCTCATCCCATCTTTGGCCCAGTATGTGAAACTATTGAAGGATTAACAAAAACGATGGTGCAATTGGTTGTGGCTCTCCCAAATTCAGAATACTAGTTCAATTAAGCCTTGAGAACCTAAGATTACATCTGCTTTGGAATTTCAGCTCAATACAAAAAATAGGCTTGTGATCAACTGTTTTGGTGCAACAAGATGGTTTAATAAATTAGATCTTTAGTTTCTTCTGGCTGTTAAAATTATGAGTATTTTTTCATATATTTCTACAACAAATAGACGGAATCTGTAACATTGGACCCTACAAACACCTCCAACACAAATAGTAACGTGTAAGTAAACATTCTTTCTTGTTTACAGCACACAGATGGAAATTACATATGCTTACTACTTTCATTTTTCTAGTTTTCCCCCTTCCCCTGCGAAGCAGTAGTAAGACTGAATGCCAAACAACAGTGAAAGACAAGTTTCACTATGATTGCTCAGTGAAGTGAAAAAGAAACCTGTTGTTTGTACAAGATGAAGGAACAGACAAAATTTATCTAGTTAAGCTCAAGGCAGTCCAGACCATGTCCTGAACTTTACTGCATGCACCCTGTGCCTACATAGTCCTCAATTTCAACTATTCTGAAGTGTGTTGCAGATAGCTGAATTCAGGCAAAAACACGTGCACAGAGCACATTACAGCAGAGATCCACAGCTTGCCAGTTACCACTGGGTAGATGAAAAGCACTCATTTTAAACTGTTAGGGTAATTGGGAGCTTTTTTTTTTCCATCTCACCAGTGCTCAATAAAAGCACTCAAGCTAAAAATACATTGGTTTGTAACACAGGAGGAGAAAGACAGGTTGTTTTCCAAAATTATCACCCAACCTTGAAACACATTTTCTACATGAACCTGCCCACCCTGGAGATCCTAAATAATCCCCTTTTTCTTTTTTCCTTATTTGTACATGTTAAAAAAAAAAAATCTTTCTTGGGATGTTGTCATTTGTAAAACATGGGAATTCTTATAATGTTGTTTTGGCTTTCAGTAACACTGACTGAAGTATTTGTTTCTGAGAATTTGTACCTTAACTTTCATTCTTGTGTTTACAGATGGAAAAAAAAAGTAGCAACCAAGGTTGCTTTCAATTTCCATGACAGTTCTAAAATGTTCAAATATAAGATGATCGAATCTCTTGAGCAAGGCACAGTATTTCAATATACCTTGCATTTCTAAAACAAGTTACATCCAGTATCTGCAAGTGATACACTGTTTACTTGACATGTTTGCATCACACAGGGACAGAGACCAATTTTTGCAATGTTTTCCATGCCAAGGTGACCTTGAGCTCTGCAATGGAATTTCACTAAAACATAAATTTGTGCCGAAATCCTTCTTATAGTTTCAAGCAGATACTTAGGTGTTTTACTGGAATGGGAACTCGAACAACTTGTGAGTCTTTCACCTAACTTGAGGACAGGGATTTATTTCTTCCCTAACGCAGTGACCTTTACATTTCTAGGCAGTTCACCAGGAAGAAGTCAAATTACCATACAAATGAAACACACAAGGCAAATCTCCACTGCTGACTCACCAGAATCAACCAGGACAAGCTACTCCCAATCTCAAATGCTGCCCCACTTACTGTGTACGTTTCCCTCATTCCCAGTCTTCCAGTTTTCCTTTGCCACTTCACACACGTCTCATTGAATATGGACAGATTACTAAATAATTCTTCCTCTGTGAGCAAAAACATGGACACAGAATGAAAAAAGTTATTATTTCTCATGCAAATCTTTAGAAGAACTCAGTCCAGTCAGATCTTTTCCATTGATGACTGTAATTATCCTAATTGTTTGATGGGGTTCTTACTCCTACAGAACCATGGGTTTTAAATCAATGCCCACAGATGTGACACCTTTTCTATCAAGCTCATAACTGTTGATGTGAATTATTTACACGTGGCTTGGAATACAAATTACAAGAGTGACAGTTAACCCATTCACTGTTGTGTGTAAATTGCTGATGCTGCCACGACAGAAACACTCCATCTGCCTTTCTGTATCATCTCTTATTGTATAGGTGAAGATGTAAAAACTGAGATCCCAGAGAATTCTAGCTAGAGGGGAGATCAGTCATTGGTAATAAGGATAAAACATAGAAGAAGAAGGGAAAGTGAAAGCAAAGGGATTAAAAAGAGTGTAACTAGACCCTCTCAGTTGCATGGAAATTATCTTTGCTATAGTTCTACAGTTAAATGATGCCTGAAGGATGATCCCGCTCTGTTTTTTCCAGACTGGATTCAGATTTTGCTTTTGATTTTTTTCAGGTTTTTTCTGCATTATGAAAGTCCTCTTTTCCTCTTCTGCAGTGTTTTAAAGTGCAGCGTGGACAGTCTGATAGGCCTTCTTTGGACTGATTCATCAAACTGCTCTTCCCTCTAAACCTTCAAATCTCTGAAGCATGTATTTAGCAAGTATGCTCCATCCCCTTCAGCCATTAGGATTTTCAGTGCTGGGTGTAAAACACCCATTTTCTGGAAAATGACTCAAAAACAACTAACACCTTATTGTCTTGATGTTTTGAAAGTACTCCTCACTACCATAATACCCAAGTTCCACATGATTATCTCAACAAAATCTCCAGAGGTCAAGACGTGCAGCTAAACTCCATTTATGGATGGGGAGTCACAACGCAGAAAAAATGAAGCATTCTGAAATATAAAATTAACCTTTAGTGAAAGACAGACAGTTCATATTGCATTAGTAAGAGGTTAACATAAAAAAGAGCATGCATACAAAAGATTATGACACAGAAGCTCCAAGCTCAGGATCAGATGGAATGTGCACTGGTGTGAAGACCGATTTTTTCCCTATTTGAGTTCCAGGTTCACAATATGTTGGGACTGGATCATCTTTTCCTCTATACACCATGCACACAAAGCCTACAATACGCCGACAGCCATTACTGCCTAACACTACTTTGGAAGGCTCTCACAACTGACCAATAAGACTGCTGTGCTGTCAAGACTCAGCATTAAAGGGAAATAGAGGCCAGTTTTCCCTTTTGACTACAACAGCTATTTCCCACTGCCTGGGTTTTGGAATGCTTTACCATAATATGTATTACCTTTCCATGCAGGTCAGATTCACTCCCTCCTCCAGCCTTTTTACAAATCCACAGACTTTTCTCACCCATCTGCAGTAGCTGCTTCTTTTGCAAGGACAGTATTTCACTTAATACATCAAAAAACACTTTAATAAATGCAGTTCTGATAATATAGTGAATAGTGGTACTGGAGACTTATTTAAATATTGAGAAGTTATTCTTTAATGCAGACTCATATTTTCTTTTCCTTGGATAAAAATAAGGAAATTGGACAAACTGTTTGTCTTTCTTAAGAGACCATATTGCTGCTACCCACACCAACAGATGCTAAACACACTCAATGCTAACAATCTCCAAAGAAAGCAGACATAGAGAAGTTTCCTAGAGAAGGAGTTTTCCAGGATCAGAATAACAAGCAGCAGCCAACCCAGCCTATGTGCTTATAGCTGGGGCTAGAGACAACTGTTACAGAAAGGATAGATCAGATACTGTGAAAAAGCTCTCTGTGAGAAGGATATCTCTAGGACTTGGGACTGGGAAATTGGAAAAAGCTTGATGAATAGTACAAGGGAGGACTCTGCAAACAGGATGAAGAGAACTTCAGTAAGTAAAGGGACTATCTCCCTCCAAAATATCCCTAACAATTGTCCAACCAACATAGAAAACTGTGTCATACACTGCCCCTTTTGTGCACGAACTGACTCCTTCATAACTGTGAAGAATATCAGAAAAAGTACCAAAAAAAGTTTTAGAGATGCACATGGTATTAAAAGCAAGGCAACCCCTTAAGCACTCTATTCACCATAATTCATCTTAATTTTCCCTGGATGCCCAAGAAAGAAGAACTCAAAAGTTAACCTCTGTGTGTGTATATGGGTGTACATGCATGCACATATGCACATAGACAATCTACACATATTGTAAGGGGAAAAGATTTTAATTCAGCATCTATGTTAGCCCTTCCTGACCTTTTACTATTAAACATTTGTATCTAAGCTCAGTGAAAGACAAAACCAACTTATTTACAGATTTTCATTTCAGACACCCTCCAGTATCCTCTCCCTGCTCTTCATGGACTCGTTAAAGGCACATGACACACACTGCACACTGTACAATTTGCAAGTGCAGATTTAGTAACAAGCATCTCGAACAGATAACCAAGGCACAAATCACCTTTTTTCTGGCCTTCTTAACAGCCACAATAAATTAAAAAAAAACCCTTACTTATGCAATCCACTCAAAAAGAAAAACATGAGTGGGCAGGCTTCATTTTATAATTTTCACTTTAATAAAAAATGCAACTATAATTCTAAAGAATTCTTAAGATCACATACATCTGAAAGGCATGATTACTGAAACAAAAATTTCATTTCCTTTGAAAGTCATCTGTTACCTCTAGTAAGTGTGGAAAATGTAGAAGTTAAGAAGCTGAAGACCTCTGTACTAATTTCTTAATTTTTTCTTCTTTTCTAAAGGAGCCTGGACTAGTTAGGCCATGTTTTAAAGTGGTTTTTTTGCATTCTACTTGACCAGAACTTTTTTGGCCCTCTGTTCCAACAGCTAGAGATGACGTCTGTGTTCTTGCCTCTGGCAAAGCTCTTGCTGAAATCCATGTGAGAGCCGTCTGCAGGTTCAGGCCCTTCAAAGCTTCAGAGCACTCAAGACAGAACTCTTGGCATTGCAAAGACTGACACACCTAATTAACTTAGCCACTCTATACAATGCTGGCTTCAAAACTAATTCAGAAAGTTCAGCTATACAAATTGCCTAAATGAAATATGAATTATGACTTCTAATAACAGCAGTTCCATTTTTATTAGGGCGCTATAAAAAGTGAGAGAACTGCTTTTCTGCATGCTCATTTTATTTGATGTCACATTTTATGTTCGCAGTGAATGCTCAAGACATCAAGTGAGGCAAGAGAGGCATGAAGTGGCAACTCTTTGTGTAAAGACTTGATCCATGAAGTCGTAGCAGCCAAAGAAACACTCTGAATCCTTTGAAAAACATGTGGATGCTACAAAGCTACAGGAACATTACCATCTGCAAAAGACAGCACTGCGACTTAAGAACAAGAGACAGACAGTCATAGAGCTATCTTGTGACACCTCTTTCTAAGGACACAGAAGAACACTAAGGAGCACAACAGCCACAGTCCAAAACATCTGCTATTTTTTTGCTATTATTAAAATGTCACTATAGCCTGTCTTCAAGTCCACAGTATGACACCATCTTCATTACAGATCTCCCTCCTCAGGACTCATCCTTTTGTAAGAAAATCCTTCTGGACTGAAATCCAGACAACTAGATTGTAACAGTCTTTCAGGACACGAGAGATGGTGTGAGGTGTTGGGATTGTTGCATGCTGCCTCTGGAGCTTGTGGCTGGTACATTTGGTGCAACCCATGCCCTTGGCCTCCAAGTTGAAGATGTTTATCTTGAGGAAATCACTGGGCAGGAGTTCAAATTCCATCACTGTTGCACTTGCCTCGGTTTCAAAGTCCACCCTTCCATCATTTGGGTAATTCTTACTGTAATACCCTTGATATGGCATATAGACACTACAGATGTAATGACATACATTGGTGGGTTATTTAGCAGTTAACATCATACAGCCTAATTTGCTGGCTATTCTCTCCCAAATCAAATCTCCTTGAGGTACATATCCAATTTCCCCATCCTTCTGCATCACCCACCAAGTGCACACAGGTCTTTGAGCAAAAGCAGCCCCTTGGATGCGTTTGTCTCTGCTTGAGGCAGGACTAACCCAGACTGTCTTCCCTAACATACTCTTCATGTGCACTACAGGGACTTTATCTCCTTCTACAGTATGTGGAAGTCTTGGTTGGGTGGGGCCAGCCCAATTGGCAGATCCTCTAGTATTAACCAACCAGGTGGCTTTTGCTAAATGTGTATCCCAGTGTTTGAAAATCCCACCCCTCATTGTTCTCAGTGTACTTTTCAGCAGTCCATTGTATCGTTCAATTTTCCCAGAGGCTGGTGCATGATAGGGGATGTGATATACCCACTCAATGCCATGCTCTTTGGCCCAGGTGTCTATAAGGTTTTTTCAGAAGCAAGTCCTGTTGTCCAACTCTATTCTTTCTGGGGTGCCATGTCACCATAAAACTTGCTCTTCAAGGCCCAGGATAGTGTTCTAGGCAGTGGCATGGGACACAGGATATGTTTCCAGCCATCCAGTGGTTGTATCAACCATTGTAAGCACATTGCACTTGTCTTGGTGGGTTTGTGGGAGTGTGATATAGTTAATCTGCCAGGCCTCCCCATATTTATATTTCATCCCTCCATAACACAGGGCTTTTTGCCACTCAGCTTGCTTAATTGCAGCACAGGTTTCACATTCATGGATAACCTGTGCGACAATGTCCATGGCCAAGTCCGCCCCTTGATCGTGAGCCCATCCATATGTTGCATCTCTTCCCTGATGACCTGAGCTGTCATGGGCCCACCAAGCTATAAAAAGCTCACCCCTATGTTGCCAGTCCAGGTCCACCCGAGATACTTCAATCTTGGTGGCCTGATCTACTTGCTGGTTGTTTTGATGTTCTTCAGTAGCCTGACTCTTGGGTACATGAGCATCTATGTGACATATTTTTACCACTAGCCTCTCTAGCTGAACAGCAATATCTTGCCACAGTGCGGCAGCCCAGATGGGTTTACCTCTGCGCTGCCAGTTGCTCTTCTTCCATTGCTGTAGCCACCTCCACAGGGCATTTGCCACCATCCATGAATCAGTATAGAGACAGAGCACTGACCACTTCTCTCTTTCAGCAATGTCTAAGGACAGCTGGATGGCTTTCACTTCTGCAAATTGACTTGATTCACCTACTCCTCCAGCAGTTTCTGTGATTTGTTGTGTAGGACTCCATACAGCAGCCTTCCACCTCTGATGCTTTCCCACAATGCAACAGGACCCATCAGTGAACAGGGCATATTGCCTCTCATTTTCTGACATTTATTATACAGTGGGACCTCTTCAACATGCATCACCTTCTCATCTAGTGACATTCCAAAACCTTTGCCTTCTGGCCAGTCCATGATCACTTCCAAAATTCCTGGGCCATCAGTGTTTCCTATGTGAGCTCGTTGTGTGATCAGTGCGGCCCACTTACTCCATGTGGCATCAGTTGCATGATGTGTAGAGGAGACCTTCCCTTTGAACATCCAGCTCAGCACTGGCAGTCCCAGTGCTAAGAGGAGCTGTGTTTCAGTACCAACCACTTCTGAGGCAGCTCGAACTCCTTCTTGTGCTGCCAATATCTCTTTTTAAGTTGGAGTATAGCGGACCTTGGATCCTCTGTATTTCCGACTCCAAAACCCCAGGGGTCAGCCTCGTGTGTCCCCTGGTGCTTTCTGCCAGGGGCTCCAGGCAGGGCCATTTTCCCCAGCTGCAGTATAAAGCACATTTTTAACATCTTGTCCTGCCCGGACTGGTCCAAGGTCTACTGCATGAACAATCTCCCGCTTAATTTGTTCAAAGGCTTGCTGTTGTTCAGGGCCCACTTGAAATCATTCTTCTTCCGGGTCACTTGATAGAGAGGACTTACAATTAGACTATAATTTGGAATATGCATTCTCCAAAAGCCCAC
>JANZLQ010000079.1:10389080-10400010 GCA_026212715.1 Elanus axillaris | reverse complement strand
CTCCCCGCCCCGCGCGCTTTCCCTTCAGCGAGGCCCCTTTCCTCCTTCGGCCCAAGAGCCCTTGCCCGCAGACCCCTCTCTCTTTTCTTCCTTTTTTAAACTTTTTTTTTTTTCTCCCTTCCCTGGCACAACGCCTTTCCTTCCTCGGGACACCGCCTCGGCCCCGGCCAGGCGGGTGGCAGAGCTGATAAGGGCTGTTGCTGTCAGTAGTGGTCGGCCCTCACCCCCGGCGCAGGGGAGAGGGAAGGAATGGAGGGAAGGGTTGTTCATGATTCCTGGGAAAGGCGACTGGAGAGTTACACCGAGTTGTAAGGGGCAGCTGTGCTGCTCCCTGCCTGCCTGCCGTGGGGGTGTCCTGCTGCAGCTGGGGTCAAGGGCCATCTCCAGGCTGATGGCATTCGGGCTGAGGGCCGTCGTCTCTGGGCTGATGGTCATCGTCTCCGGGCTGATGGTGTTGGGGCTGAGGGCCGTCGTCTCTGGGCTGATGGTGTGGGGGCTGAGGGCCATCGTCTCTGGGCTGATGGTGTGGGGGCTGAGGGCCATCATCTCCGGGCTGATGGCATTGAGGGAAGGTGGCCACCTGTTGTCCTCAGGCCCGCTGGGGCAACACCGTGTCTGGAACAGGCCCGCATCCCCCTGCACCCAAGAGGAGGCCCCAACTGCAAGCTTACCTGAAGTGGGCACATCAGTTCTACCAGTGTGTGACAATTGTAACAGTATGCCACCAGGCCTTGGTACCTGAAATTAAGCAACGCTTTCCTATTGTAGGCCTTTGCCACAGTACAGGTGAATCCCAAAATCTTGGTTTTAATTGGTACCAGGAGCACTGCCTGAAGAGTTTTCTGCTACAGAAGAATGGTAATCCTCCTAAAGCTCATAGTCCTCATTCAGGTCTGCGAGTCAGAATTATAGAAAGCTGCATAAACTTGTATTTACCTAGAAATTTCAGGTGCCACAACTACAGAGGAGGACTGCCAAGGAGATGAATGGGGGAAGCCTAACACAAAGGTAGATTTAGACATCTTTGATAGGCTCTAAGGAACTTCCTGAAGAAGTTTTGCTCATGTGCTATGTTGGCTTTACATTAATGCCCTTTAATGCTAACACAGTCAAGTCCTCCACCACAACTACATTTAAGTGACATAGCCTGATCCTTTTCTGCTGTGCTGTAACAACAAAGACCAAACAACCTGCGTCTGATTTCAGTGGAAACAAAACTCGGTTTTATAAGACTATGAGCTTTATTGATTTATTTATGTAAGTTGGTCTGTTGCAGTGTTTTTTAATTACCCTTCTGCCTACTTAAGCATGTACACATTTTTAACCAGCTTCTGCTACCCTTATTAATCTTGACCAGGTCACAAAGTGACCTGAGTCTTCAACACTGGCCAGTTACATCACAGGTGACCCTGCTTTTGCAATAACACACGGCAGATGTCAGTACTGCATATTTCTATCTTAAATTACTGAAATTGGAAGCATGCATTCTCAATGGTGGTGAGTAGTTTGTCATTATAAGGAATGATTCAGAGAGGAATTGTGCCACACAACATATTAAAAATTATTTGGAAATCACATCTTTTCTCTCCATTAGTAGCCCACCAAGTTGCACCACTGCGATTTCTATTGTTCCTTTCACAAAAACCTGTTTATAAACACCTCACACAGCAAGCAGGAAAATATTTTTGGCAGCAAGCCTGAAGAAAGAAATCATTATATTTTTAAAGAGAACATGTTAAAAAATCTAATACAAGCATTTTTTAAAGAAAGTAACAAGGAAGTGTATCAGTTGAAGAAAATACAGGAACTGGACTGGAACAAACCTCCTTGTTTTGTTCCAGTCTAGTGTGTCTTAAAGAGCCAACCAGATACTGTTTAAGCCATACTTCAGTACTGAATAATTAAGCTACACACAAAGGCTACTTCAACGGTGTATGTGTTGTTTGCGCATCTAAATTCAAAGCACAGCCATAAGAAAGTGTCAAAAAGATGTTGAGAGGTCATCTATTCTGTTTTTCTGCTCTATGACAAGATCAACTCTACATAAATGATTCCTGACATTCTTGTCTAACCTGCTCTTTATAGTGACAGTGATGTAGAATTCACAGCATTCCCAAGCAATCTGTTCCAGTACTTCACTCTCTTTGTAATCTGAAAATGGTACTCCGAGGTTCAACCTAACTTCTAGTTAAATTGTTAACTCTTTTTTTGGTTCACAAGAGACTCTCAACAGTCTTCATGATCTGGAACCAGCTTTGAATTGGCCACTGAAATGAGTCACAGATCACCTGCCTCTGAGGTCACCTGCCCAAATCCTGAGCTAATTTATGCAGAAAGACAATTAAAGATTCAGGAGGGTAGTACAGATCCATATCCTAATATGCTGATCCTTACAGCTTAGGTAAATTTAGCTTATTTCCTACAAAAATCTGTCTAATGAAAATACAGGGTAATATCCACATAGATTTTCTATTGTGGATAGGATAAGGTTTTTAATCTTTTCACTGTCAAACTTAAAGGACCTAGTTTGTAATTACAATGTTTCCTTTGCCCCTCACAGCATTAAATCTCGCTACCCAGAAGGCATCTGTACCAGTATTTGCTTCCATTTCTCTTCTTTGTGATAAGAAAACAGTTGTGATGGTCAAAGTAATTTAATTCATACAGAATTACATACACTTGAAAGTTTCTTGTGCAGTTTTTCCTTGCTGCTGTCTAAATGGAGATAATTGAAAATCAGAAATGTAAGCAGGATTAAACATCTCTTTAGTCATCTGTATTTGTTCCATCTTCTTTGGAGACAGAGAATGTCACTATGTCGTCTAAATCACATTCTTTTTGTAAGGATGTTTGGCATGGATTATACTATTTATTCTGACATATAAAGACAAAATATTTTATACTAATGGCTCTTTCAGCAAACAGATTTTTAAAAACACAGCAAACATCTTCAGCCAGACTGAATAAATGTAATTCATCCTTGTTAACAGATCACACAGCTATTGATAATGCAGTTGCATTCTCAAACAGCTTGCTATCAAGCATTTCTTTCCAGCTAGCAATGAAAAGAGTAAATGTAACTTGATGGAAGGTTCCTTCCATCTGAATTCTGACTCTCTGGCCTATTTAAAATGATCAGACTAATAACTGGTTTCTGATTATTCACTTAATTTCCAGAATAAGCAACCGCAATTGTTGAAGCAGAAATAACTGAAAAATTGGCTGACCCTCTTCAGCTTCTAATGAAAATGCTTTAGTAAATATTACACAGAAGAAAAGCATTCTCTTGTACTGAATTTTGCTACAAAGGAAATATTACCATTCAAGTTGCGTGCAGCATTTCTGTCTATACCCTCAGTTGCCCCTACACCACCATCTCAACTCCTGACAAATGAAGTCAAGATGAAAAAAAGAAATGGGGTTTCTGCAAAAGAATTAGAGACACCTGAGTTTAAAACTTAAATATTGAATGCTTCTATACAATTTCCTTGGAGGATAGGCCTTTGATGAAACAGTCATCAGAGCATGCCAGACAATGGTAGGTGATAAAGCCTGCCGACAGTTGCTGCTAATCAGAAAACCAGTTCTACAGTGTAAAAGGGCTGCTATCTGTGGGTTTTAGCATAGGAGTAGGAGCCCAAACTGAGTTTTGCCATAAACTCACTGTGACCTTCGATAAGATAACCCCTTTCTGCCTCTTTTCGCTTCTACCTCACACCTAGTTACAAAACAGGGATAATATTCCTACATTGGTGTGTTGAGGCTTAATACATTAACAGTGGGTCTGAGGTGATGCATGTAAACTTCTCTGATAGCAGGTTTGATGTCACTACAATTTGCCTCAGTTTTTAAACCACAAGGAATCAGCATCAATCACTTTATGGGGCAGCGTCCTAATGTTTCTGGATCTTGAAATATCATGCAAAAAGACTGATGAGTAGTCACTTCTTCTGGTTGTTCCATGCTGTTATACACAAGCTGTGCCGTTATTTTGAGGGCTATGCTGACTGAAGGCAATAGTTAAGAGGAAAGAGGCAGAGTCACAAAGGAAAAGTAAAGGAAAAAAAAAGGATAACAGCACAACCTTCATAGATTATTAAAAAAAATAGTCTTGTGATTTTCCTAACTCCCAATAGATTAACAGACATCTTTTCCTTTCTGATCCTAGAATACCTGCTAAAATCAGCAGAGAAAGAACTCAGCAATGAGCTTAATGCTTCCTTCTCTGCCAGGCTCCCCGAGCTCATCCACAGGGATGCTGGCCTTACTATCACAGCTGCACAAAACTTAACAACTTATAGCTAAGGCAACAGCTAATGATAATTTCTTTGATAGGTACAGGAAGAAAACCAAATCCCACTGTATTATTCTTCTTTCACCATTAGCTTTGCTATATTCTGGGGAAAGATTGGTCTAGAAGTGCTATCATTAAATGGGAAATATGGCAACATTTCAAACTATATTATCTACGAAAGTAAAAAATTCCATACACACATCTTATGAGAAGGGAAAACAAAATATTGACTAGATACTATAAACCAAACAGTTCTCCTCAAGGTGTTCAGGCAGCTGGAGATTCTTTTCCCTACAGCATCTTTCCCTACAGACCAACCTTATTTTGTCAGCTAGCAATCTTGTATTTGCATTAACACTTTCTAGCAGGAAAGAAGGGAAGAATCTAATAACAAAACTTATCAGAGTAAATACCTTTAACTTCACTTCCTGGGTTGTGTTGTACACAATTCAGCTTTCACATGCTGTTTATCCAGTTCAAGGAAACCATTTTTACCTCAATTAGAAAGCACCTCAAGTTGCTGTATTTTTAGACTCTGGGAACACAAAGCCAGAAGGATAAGCTGGATTTCAGATTTCTATCATCATGCATTCATTTTTGGTATACAAAGAGAGAGTGCTTTTGTTTTATTACAAAAACAGCATGAGCTCTGCTTTTTAGTCTTTAAAAATTCAGTTAGTTATAACTCTATTATTTTGACATTTACTGGCCATCAGAAGAGAAAGAGACCCTGGGTGATGACATTTGTATGTTGTCATAAATTGTAGTGAAGATGTAAGATGGACATTTCTAGGAAAATAAAAGGTCACCTAGTCTTTTTATATATATATATTAATTGCAAAGCTGACAGCTCTGTTTGTCTTCAAATAGTTTACAATATTCCCACAAGACTCTTCAAGACTATGTATAATGCATCATCTATCCAGAAAACAATTGGCAATAAGAGACCACTTGCCACACTAATTAAAGGTTGAACTCTGTCTAGTACTGAACATTTGTTATTGCACCACAAAAATACAGTAGCTAAATGACAAAATCATTGACCTTTACTGGGATTTTATCTAGTGCCTGAGTCTTTCCACCAGGAACAGAGTATGTGTTAGTCAATAGGACCTAAATAAAAAGTAGGGACCAGAGATATGCTTAAAGTTGATGGAAACTTCTCTATAAAAGCAAAAGCAAGTGTTTTGGGGATAGGTGTTTGCATTCTAATGGGTCCTAAAAATTTGGAGGAAAAGACACAATTAGACTAGTCAATTGTTTCATCTGATATAGGCCCAAAATTAGGAAGATTACTGTATGTCTCTGATAAAGGGTCTGTGCATGAAAATGCATTTTTGTATGTACTGGAATTGGAACACTGCTTGTCAAACCATAAAAACACAAGTATTTGATACACATATTTGTTGGCTTCTGGAGAGTTTTTTTTAAGTGCTGTCTAGGATAAAAATATTTCCAAATATTAAAAAATTTCCTAATCAAGATGCTTCCAAAATGAAACCGTTCTTTAAGTTTAATCATCCCTGCTTTAATCTGAAAATTTAGGCAGAGAAGTGTCACTGTAGATGGCACAATAGCTAGGAAAGAGAGAAAATGTATTTGAACCTAAGCTGTTACTTAATTATGATCACTGTTGTGGTGAAATGCTTGAAAAAACAAAGCACAGCTGGCAGAAAAACACTCAGAGATGTCTCTGTATTAGAAGTGTAGAAACATCTATAGGCATTATTAACTTACTTGTGCCTAAGGAAAAACAGCTACATCCTGGAAATCATGAAATTTAGAAATAACCTGCTACCTGCTCTGCTTTTATAGTTCTTTTTTTTCCTCTTTGTATAGAAAAAAAAGACCGCTTAATGACAACCTGAGCATTTCATTGCAGGGCATTGTGAAATTAAAATATATTGCATATTAACTGTCCATTTCTAATGGTCTCTGAATGTCACAGCCTCTCAAACAGCAACTTTTCCAAATCTTGGGAATTCAGATTTCTGAGCATATTTTTTACTCAATAACAAATAATTTTACTCAAAACAGTTCAACTTTCACTTACATTTAGTGATCCTTCTACACTTACAATTCTAAAGACAGTTATGCATAAAGTGAACACTTGGACCTATATTAAATAATTAAGATCCAGAATCAAAACTTTGGGCATGTTTTAAATTTATTGTAGCTTATTTTCCTGAGGAATGCGTAGCCAACTTGCATTCTAGAATATTTCCCCAAAATTAACCTGGACAATGCAGTCAGTAAGCACATGATGCATCAGTAACTGCTTTTCTTAGACTACTTTTCTGACCTGGGAATTAAAAAACACTTTAGAGTTACAGAAGAGGCATTGCAATTATTTTTGGTCACGTGCAATATTCCTCTCAAAATTCCTGTGATGGTGTTACAAAGATGGAAACTGAGACAAATGACGCTTGTCTAAACCCACAAGATACCCATAGATTAGTTTGTGCAAGAAATTGAGGTTTGTCTTACAAATCACTGTCAGTTGTAACCTTTAAGTCTGTAGGCAAAAAAAGTCCATACAAAAATAGAAATTTTACCTAGAAAAATGTATAGAAAACCAACAAACAGATAAAAAAACTCCTCTCTCTCCCCACACAAACCTTGCTATGGGTAACATATGGCTACTATGCATCTCAAATGAGTAGTTAATGAGCTACTCCCACAACTAATCCTCTTTTTGCCTCTTGGAGAACTTTCTATACACCAGAAGAACTTGATATTCAAACAATGTAAGTCTGTGGGAACTAAATGATGATGGCCTGTTTAGTCCTGCAGCAGGCTGAGTATTTTTTTCTTGCTACGTACTACATCAGCTCACTGTCTAATTACAAGTACAGAATTTTTTATTGTAGCTGAAGTACAACTATTTAATCTGTGACATTATACAGCTACATAAATCAAATATCCCAATTTACAACTCTCTTAATAATATAACAGTGTGCATTAACATAGCATTAAGATCCAGGTAAGTGATTTTACACTTCCTTCCAGTCTTTGAAACACCAGGGGTGTTTTAAAGTTAGGTTCCTATCATTGGTAGAGTAAGTGAGAAGATACATAGAGGTAAGCTTAGCAGAATAGTTGTTTAGACTGGATCCCAGACTTTGAAAGGGAAAAAAAAATAAAATCAAGATTACTAAGCAGGATTTCTAAACTTGCATTCAGCATCTTAATCAAGACCACTGTTTCTATGCAATTCATCTATAAAGTTATCAGCAATTTTCCTGTTAGATTACATAAGACAGTAAGTGACTGAGATATCCCAGGCAACACAGGATGTTGCTAACATCTTCTGGTTGTGTTAGACCCTTCAGAAGTAATTTCTTCCTTATCTATTTTCCTGCTGATGAGTGGCAATGATGACTCTGAAAATATTTTTTCAAGGGCCTTGATAAAAATCTGATACATCAAAATAAAAGCTAAATGAAAAGTGTAATCTCTCCATATTACAAAATTGGGAGAATCTAAGCCCCACAGAATAGGCAGCTTGTGTAACAGCTAAAGATACACAGTAACTGAACACCTTCCTCAAAGAAAAACAATTTACACAAGCAGCTGTCATAGTCCTGCACTGAGTACTGAATAAAGGGCTCCATAAAGAGTTCCAGGAAGTTCTCTGGCAATCTTACAAGGGTATATAGTGTGCCTTGAAGATGAAATTAGCCGAGGCCATCTTGTGACAGGCAGTCTGTAACCAACAGTGCCAACCCAGGGCAGAAAGAGTGAAAGAGACATTAATGCCCTAAGAAGTCTCAGCATCAAGCAGCATGGTGTTGTGTATTAACTTTTATATCCCTGTGATTGAATGATCTTATCCTGGGAGATGCTTAAACTTAAAAACTCGAATAGCATAATTGCATTGTCATTTACTGTTGAAAGAGAAGGCACACAACAATTGGGCTAAGTCTTCTATCAAAATTTCAATCAGTTCAGTATCTGATAGAACAATGAACGCTCCAAGAAAGAGGGTGAACTTCTTGAAACATATACAGGAACAGCAAAAACCCTTTATGCTTTTGACAAGATAATTAAAGCCTCAGCAAGAGGGAAGTTGAAGCTATCCTGTCGCTCTGAGAACACATACACACAAAGGAAAAGAGTATGTAACACAACCAAACTTCATATATGAAGGAAGGTGTAGAAACAACTTTCAGCTAATAGACCTGACAGAAGAGAGTACTTAGGCAGCAAACCCTTTCCAGAAACTTATTGTGCTCTTAAATAGAAAAACTATTTTTACAGCTTTGTAAAATGATGAACCTTAGTTACACAATTCTCAAAATATTTCCCAATCCGTTGAGGAGATGAGTCAAATTCTGGATATACAGGAACGACATTTTGCTGAACACACTGTATTGCTGCTATTAAATCTCGTACTGCTTCGGGAAACTTTGGCCACTGAAGAGAACTAGAAATAAGAGGGGATGGAAGGAAAGAACACATTAGAAATGCTGAAAAATCAGCCAGTCACATTGCCATGTTCTTTGGTAAGAACTGAACATGATAATTTCAATTTGTTGTCCATTCTTAACTGAAAATTTTTAATTAGAAAAGAACCCACAACCCTCCCCCCAAGCACCCACCCACACTGCCGTGACTAAAATAGTTTATGAGGCTACAGGCTGTTCTTCCCAGACCATCAGCAGAATTCATAGTAGTGAACAGAATAGTGACTCTAATTTCTTCAGCATTTGAGAAAGCCTTAAGTGTCTTTTTTTAAGATCATATTTTAAAAAAACCCTTCATTTTGATTTTTATAGACAGTGATACTTACACCAATCAGTGTTAGCAAATACATTCTCTAGGTGTATGTTATGTACCATCATAGCAAGGTAGAAATAGAAACTATATATCCACCCACAGAGCTGCAAACCTGCAGCATTATGCAGTATTCTTCAGTCAGTCCTCTTTTTAAAAGTTTCCAAGCATGGAATAATGTGGCTTTTCCAACTGAGATGGGCTCTGGATGGTAAACCCACACAAAACCTTCAATAAGAACTATTCTAAACCTTTCATCATACAAGCAATATGCACACAAAAAAGAACATGTTAAACCATAGCTGGAAAAACACTTTATAAACAGTTCATTTAATGCAGGTACTACAGAAGGCATGCCTTTGCTTTTCAACCAAATGATTTCTAATGCTTGCATTAAAAGCTAAGATTCCTCAGATGGACACTGACTAGCTGTACTTGAAGCAGATTGGAAATAAAAAACAGGACCTAAAAGTGTTACCCTGATGAACTGACTTATTCTACTCAGCAAATATTAAGGAGCAGGAATTACTAACCTGAGGCTGAAGCATTACTCTCTTTATCAAAGGAGCTTTTGGAGTGAGGCAACTCATGTTGCTACCCTACACTACCTTCAAGAGGTTTGTTCTCATTGTCAATGGACAATTTCTCTTGTTTTTTGCAGTACCTAAGCTGAGCTTCTGGTTGACAGCAAAGGCATTAGTCTGGAAATGGTCTCTGGGAAGTTTAATTTATCTGATGTCTCTTTGCCCCTCTACCTCCTACGCTTCTTCTTACCTACATGTTCTACCACATAATTTCCACTTTCATATCTTTTGTTTAGACATCCCTGTACTCACCTGCTACACTCTGAAGAACTCAAGTTCAAGTATCTAAGAGCATTTATGAAATACAAGAGGGAATTTTTTTTTTTTAAACATGTATTACCTTGTTTCCAGCTCTGTAAATGGGTGAGCCCTGGGCCTGTGGAGTAATCTTTTGGGACTGATCCAAACCATATGAGATCTTATCTTTTAGCAAATTTACCAGTTACTGCCCTTTCTGTTTCAGCTTGCAAGTAATAGAACAATTCTGGTATCAAAAAAATTTATAACCATGCTATTTGAAAGTGATTTTTCATTTTCTGAGATGGACACTTATATTAACTATTTGGGGGAAAATAATTACTTGATTATTTTACAGTGGTACAACAACAGCAGATAAGACTTGAGATGGGATTTATGTTTTTGTTAAGGAGGGAGAAAACAGGTAGCAATTCCACTCTCCTACCACACTTCCTCAGGCAAATTTGGCAAAAAAAAAAAGCAGCAAGATTTTGGCCACCAAAAGCTAGCATTTTGTCCAGAATGCTCATCAAATATTAAGTATCAGTGACAAAATAAGAGTTACACTTGGGGATTTCATATCTAGCCTTCAGAGAATAAGCATTTTGCTGAAAGCTGCAATTCATTCTAAAATGAATTTTATTTTTCCCCCTATAAAAGTATTTATATTCAGAGATTGGTAATAGCATAGTTAACACTAGATTTGCTCAGTACTCTAGTCCCAGCCTTGAGACACCAGCAGTCATCAAGTTCATGTATAAGACTTCAGATTCTTCAAGATCTGCTAGGCTTGGACTCAGTGGCAGACAATTAAACCCTTGTCAGATTGGCTGAGAATTTTAGCTCAGAAAGAGGCACTGTACTCCCAATGTCACCTACATACTTTTATGTATTGCTTTAGACTACTGCCTGTTTACTATCAGTCCTGAATTTTGGATGCAGGAATAAAAGGGTCTAAATTAGGGTTTCTGTGGCAAGGTTTTGGTAGCGGGGGGTTACAGGGGTGGCTTCTGTGAGAAGCTGCTGGAAGCTTCCCCTT
>JANZLQ010000079.1:10366696-10388980 GCA_026212715.1 Elanus axillaris | reverse complement strand
CTAGCGAAGAGGGGGGGGGGGGAGTGATAGAACGACTTGGTGGGCACCTGGCGTCCAGCCATGGTCAACCCATCACAGTTGTGTAACACACAAAAGGACAAAAATAAGAGTTTGAGAGAAAAACAATCACCAAGAAAGCTGAGAAACAGGAAGCTGAAAGCAACCCTGTTTTTCAGCTACTATTTATGTTTTTTTAAATCTTTGTGCAAATGATACAAATTTGAATCCTAAGGCTAGAAAAGAGTACAGCATGGTAAAAGAGAAAAGAATTCTCACTGTTGAGGCCCCAAGGCTTGAAGTCTCTCTCTCAACCCCGTCTCAAAGAATGAGGCAGTTGTCAACTGCTGTATTGGCTCAAGGTTGTAGGATAGATTTCCATCCTGCTAAAAATGAGAATTTCTACTCCAGTCAGGGGAAAGTTTAGGTGCTGCTGTTGTTGAAGATCTGCACTAGTCCTCTTACAATATTTTTGATATAAAAACCTGTTGCTTAGATGGTCATGTATGCTAAAAAAAAAAAAAAAAACAAACAAACCCCAAACCCAAGACACTACTAGCTGCATAATTGTAAGACAAGAAAAAACCCAAAGCAATAGACAACACAGGAAAATTTAATAGAGTACAGCTGTAATCACTTATATTAAAAGGCATGTTACAACAACCAGAGTTAGAAGAATTAGGTATAGATACCAAGCCATCATCAAATAAACTAATAAAGCATAAACAAAATCAAATTAACTGTGCACTAGAGTCAGAAAATAGGTTTCTCTAATATTACATCTTTTCAGTTTTAAGTCATCTCAACAGACATGGAATCCTTTTTCTGCAATGCCACAAGATGTGTACAAGTGAAAGCTGTTGCTTACTAAAAGATATGGAACAATCGGGCTTTTTTATAAAAACATTTTACACTTCCATTTTTTCCCCAAAACCACTTTTTGCCAGGTTTAAAAAGACCAAAACATGATGTTACAAACATTTACAGCATTTTCTTGTGCTAGATGAACATTTTTTTATGAAGTGAAAGGAAACTTTTTTGAACAGATTGTATAAAATGAGGGAATGTCAGCAACCCTTAGCTACAATTTTTGTCTTGACTACAGCACTAAAAGTAGTCTGTTAACCTTTTGCATTATCTCGCACCATTTGGTTCACATTACGATCTCATTTTCCACTGTGTTTCATCCACCAATAGTAATCTCAAGTAAAGGCCACTTTGCATTGGGTCTTCCCATCAGAAAGGAGTGTGAGAGAAAACACAGGTTTTACACAAAATCTCAGTAAAACCAGAACAGTCAGTCTTTGAGACTGAGAGAGTAAGGTTGTGACATTCTGATGTGAGAATCTGCTTAGTTAGCAAACTTTGTCTTGTGCTGCTGCCATTCAAGGGTGAACATTTGCAGAAAGTGGATAACATATCAAAAAGAATTGGAAAGTGCTTTAATTTAAAGTACAAGAGTAGTAGCTTCCTACTCATAAATAATGCAGTTACCAAGAACTGAAAAACTGCTTACAGTGATGACATTAGTCTGCTAAGATAAAAATTACCTAGATCCATCAACAGACCTTCAACTATATCAGCATTTTTCTTTTCCTTTGGGACTGCTCCAGGCACATATTTCTAACTTTGAATAGTAATAACATGTGGGTTATGCTTGGATTTCTGCATATTACAGTACAAAAGAAAAAACTACAATGGTAAAAGCTGAGAGATAATTAAATCTGGATTGAAACAGCTGTAACTCACTTCTAGTATAGTCAAAAGACAACTTTTATTTTAACAACATAAATATACAATATCCAGGGGACAAAATTGTTTATTTATTATACTTAGGACAGCAATAGAAATGAAAAAATCCTACATGTAAAACTACTGAAGGCACATAAACTTTGGTCCACTTTTTTTTCCAACCCCCCATCCTCCCCTCAGTAAAACCCTGAAGTTAAATACTTCAGAATTTTTCCATTCTTTATTGAAATAATTCACAATTCCTGTTAGACTTTGCTTTGAAAACGGCAGGCAAACAGCCTCGTATATAGCAAATAAATCTTCAGAAGACAGTTAAAAGCAGTCTGACCAGTATCCTTTCAGCACAATAGTAACAACACTAAGTCTGGTAGTCCTGCTCTAGTTAACAATACAGCAGGGCAAAAGGTAAAGGCAAAACAATGCTTTTTGTAAGCAACTGACATCTAATTTGAAAAACAGCAGTATGACCTATTGATATGCAATGCCAAGCAGTAGGTCCACATCCTTTATAAAGAAAACAACAACTCATGACTCTCCTACTGACATGAATTGGAAGAGAGCAAGATATTTGATCACACAAATGACACTGGCAGTATTATCAAGAGAGGCAAATGGTTTTCTCGGCATACAAATACAGGTTTGCCATCTGTAATCAGAAAATATGATATACAGGCAAATCTCCTCAGGTATGTGGAATATCTTAGGCATAAAAAGGACCTCAATCTATCACTGCCCAAAAAAAGTGTGACTGACAGGACCAGCTGACGAGGCAACCAAGTCAAATTATGAATCAAAGTTTCATAAGTTTGTTCTGCTGTTCAAAGACATTTGAAGAAATTCAAAGCAAAAGTTACTATTATACATCAAATCACAGGTCATCTGAAAAGGCACTAAGCTGGTCCTGGGTTGTTAAGTCCTTTGTACACTTTGAACCAAAAATACACCCACCCCTAAAACACAGAGCTAGAGATAAGTCACAGCTGTTTCGTGGACTTGACATACACATAGGCAGAGTACTCTACCCTTAACCATTTCCAGCATCTGTAGCCAGGATATAACCACTAGGGGTTTAGAATATAAATTAAACTGTGCACATTACCAGGTACTTCACAAATAGTTTAAACAAATTAAGGACCTATATTAAAGATATTATGAACTTGTGAAACCTCCATTATTAGAAATACTGAAAACTTAACCGGACAACTCTGAGCAACTGCTGGAATTTGGCCCTATTTTGAGAGAGAGGTAGGATTAAGACCTCCAGAAGCTCCTTTCCAGCCTGTGTCATTGTAAATCTGTGGAATAATCCCATTCTTTTCCAAATCCTCCTTTTTTCACAGATATCAAGGGGTCTGCTCATAAGCTTTAGAGAATCAAGAGCTGAGATGCAACTGTGCATTTGCAGCCAGGCACTAACAAGCCAAGCACAAAGTATAAGAACTACTTCATTTTGTCCTGATCCTTCCACTGACAAAGCATTATGATAAAAAAGGGGCTCTGGTTTTATTTTAATTATTCAAGGCAGAATACTACATGAGATCAACTAGCCTTAACTAGGGTCTTCATTCTATTAAGCAAACATAAGGATGTACTGTTAGTTTTAAAGCTTGTCTGCACTTCCTGTAAAAGCACGTCTCCCTAAGAGGCTGCATCTTTAAGATACACAAAAATCTAAAAGTTGACAAGAAGAATTCAACTGCAGAAACAGAACAATGGAGAATTATAAAAATAAACATATATACAAAAACCAAAAAGCAAACATCCACCACCCAGGCTTTTCTTAAGTTAAAAAATTGTAAGTCTCTGCTAACTTAAACTGTAGACCTCTACATTTCATACTGCAAACAGTCCAGAGGTGACATTGGCTATACTCTTAACATTAAGTTCAAATGAAGAAATTATTCCTTTCAGACTTTGAAAGAATGTCAGAGGCCTTCGTCCCATTATGTTTGATTAAGCTTTCCCATTTTCTGCTGTACTATAAAGTGCCAATGTTAGCTCTCAAATTTAAGGTTCTTTTTTTCCTGCTTTAGAATTGCATTCAGATCTAGTATCATTCCTCATCTGTAATTCTTAAAAGTGACAAAGCATTTTTGATAGATAATGGACTAGCATTATCGAAGCAATTTACATGTAGTAAACAAGCAACATTCACGGTCCAGCAAGATTCTTTAACTGATATCAGTGTGACTGCTAACAAGGCAAAACACAAACAGTATTAAGTATCTTCTAGAAAAGGGCCTATGCAAATGAACAATCCTGCTTACAACTGCACTTTGCTAAAGTCATAAATGCATCACTTTTTAATATGGTGCTCTGGCACCACACAACTACTTGGTTTCAAACTTCATAGAACTGAAATAGCTGTTTCAGAAAGAGGAAAATTGAAAGACTACCTCAAATCCCAGAGATAACTTTGTCTGTTATTACTAAGCTATTTAATTTTCTAGTAAATAGTACATTCCAAATATTTATTTGTGTTGTACAGCACTTATAGCTACATACATATTTAGTCAGCATTCTGCCTACTGTCAAATAGCACCCTTTTGTTGCAGAAAAGGAGGTTTGGGACCATCTTTACTATGATTGGCTGCTGTAACTCTAATTTACACACAATAAAAGAAGGCAAGCTAGTACCCTGCTGATTTTGCAAAAATATTTTAGAGAGAAAATATAAAAAGCTTAGTCCAGAATACTCATACCATGGTAGAAACGTGCCCCTTCTAGAAAGACAGAAATGAGTCATATAGCCTAACAAAAAAGAATGAGTGGCAAAATATTACATCAGAAACAAATTCTGCAGTAGTTAGAAGCAGATACGTGCTATGTTTAGGATTACCTCTTTAAAAGGTGTTTAAGAAAAATCTCTTAAGAAAAAATTTAACTTTTTAAAATACAGTCAGAAGTCACTGAAGTTCATATGTACTTTCAACACCAAAAATAATGGCATCTCAGCTCATTCTCCAAAGAGAAACAGACATTCAGTATTGAACATGTTTTCATTCTTACAAAGGAAAGAATGATAGGTTTTTATTACTTCTATACTGAAGGGAAAAAAACAGGAACCCAAAAGATAATATTCAGATACAGCCAGTGTCTCTCAAAGTTAGATGAAGTCCAGAAACTGCAGTGAATTTGCTGTTTGGTGCCTATATATTTTTTTAGCACATTTTTCTGGGTGTGAAATTTTTTTCCAGCCAAGTACTGGTATCAGACAACTGCAGTGAGGTAAATTCAAAGAATCTCTACATGATTATGCAATTAAACCTCATTCTCACCTCTATCCGATCTCTATACTAAAGCATGAGAGACTGGAATTCAGAGTATTACTTAATAAAAAATAATTTAGAAGTATTAAAGGAAGCATTACCAAAAAGACCATGAGGATTTTCACAAAGGCCACAATATTTTTTTCAAGACACTTTAGATACAATAGCTTAGAGTTTTTATCATAGTAAGGCACATAATAAGAAATGAAGTAGATACACAGTAATTTAGGTATTAGACATTATAGTGGTCCAAAAAACTCTTGAGGTTTAAGTTTTCTGCCCCCAAATGACTTTAACAAAAAACGCTTCTTAAAGACTTGTCAAAGTCATAGACCTGAATATTTTCTGTAAGGCTGTAAACATTTTATTCTTTAAAGAAATGTAATAAATTCTTCAAAGTCAGGACTATTTTCTTGTCTTATTTTCTCCAAAATACTATTACACATCACTTCATAGTAAAAATAAGACATCAAACTTCCATTCCATGGTTAAGTCAAGCTAAGGGTCTGATAACACATCTTGAAGAAACTTGTCAAATATCTTTTACTCCACAGAGAGAAGGCAATGCCTTTTCTCTAATAATTTAACCCATACAAACAGCACAGATCTACTGTTTTCAAGAAAAGCCCTGGTAACATAAATACTAGTTAGAAGACAATGCCGGTCAGTGCTTGCTTTTCTTCAAGAAACCCAAGCACTATTTCACATTCAAATTAGTGTTCAATCTGTGTAGAGTAGATTTGCTATTTTGTTAGAAATAATCTTTGTTTGGTATATTGTAAAAGCACTCCAAATGTTTTTCAAGGCCAATTTTGAACAAAAGGTAAAAGGATGTTCTCCAAGTATAATTTTGAGTAGGAAATTTGATGTTACATATTTTTGCTAAAGCAATTTCACAGAATCATCTTTCTATGGATAAATAATAAATTTTGATCACATACTAGCAGCTGAACTCAGCAAAGATCATTACTTAATTCTTTGTGTATGAATAAGCTTTTTCTTTTAAGACACAGAGCTGGTCGCAGCTGTTTCACTCCCTGTTTGAAGATTTTACTAACACTGTGATGCAGTCTTAAAGGAAAGTTCACAGAAAAGTCAGATGGTAGATTTTGTGAAAGAAATTCGGAGGTAATGGCTTTCTCCAAAGCAATGATTGTGAAGCTCAATGAGAGCTTGAGCTGCTTCTTCCACAGAGCCCAGCTGGATAAGAGCCATTCTGCAATTTCTCCTGAAGTACAATAAAAATCATTATTAATCCTAACCAAATTTTCATTGCACTAGCCAACACAAAAGAGTGACAAGTATTTTTTCAGCCACATTGCACATACTAAACACTTGTACAGTGAAAGAATCAGAACTAGTTATGCACCTGCTAAAATGAGGAGATAACAAAACTATACAAATTTTGCAGATCAGTGGCTGACAGCCATATCATTCTTCCATTACACTTCAAAAAACTGGGTCAACATAAGGTTTGAAGACTTCTAAGAAACACTTGTATTGTCCGTATAAATGGGCTTATTCTAGCAGGTATGGTCATGCTAAAATAAGGCTGCCAAGCAACCTTAATGAATATTAGAGCAGATTCATTGTCATCTTTTACATGACATTTTACATATACCCATCTTGTATTTCTTTTTAAAGTAGTGAGTATTTACTTTCCTTAAACTCATCTTACTTTGGACACATGTGGAATTTGTCAAAAGGCTGAATATTTTTGATTTGATTATGCTAATATAGTACCCCATTTAAAATTTTAAGATTGAATTATCATAGAAATTGTCATAGCTGTACAGCTTTTGCGTATAGATACATGCACATGGAACTTTGCCTACAGTTATACACACATGGAATTTCCAAAAACAGCAATTGGCCGTCTTCCAGGACGGAAGCTCGCTCAGCATTTTTACAAGAGAACTTACTGGAAGAATTTCAAAGCTTTCACAGTAGATCCCGTACTGGCAAAAAGGTTCTTCAGATGATCAGGAGTAACAGAAGGCCTATTTCAAAGAAAAAAGGCAAAAAAAATCAAACCAAAGCCCCCTCAACTTGCGAAAGAGCACAAAGTTCTGTGATAGTATCAAAATCACAATTCTGATTTCTAACTTAAATTTGAACAGCAAAAACTATCTTCACCAACTCAAGCAGTGTCAACACTTTAGACCAAACATCTTGGCTTTGACACTAAGATTTAGCACCAGTGTGCTACAAAAACGTTTCAGATACACTCTACTACTTTTCATCCACCCCCATTTCTCTCAGTTAAATTCAGATTGCATAAAAATCACCTAGAGTCTTAACCTGGACATTTAGAAATACCTTTCATCTTGTAGTTACTGGAAGTGTGCTTCACATTTTCAATTGGAAAGTTTTCTATTTAACTCAAAAAATTTGGACAAAATTCCATAGTTTGTTTTCCCTTTTCCCTCCCTGCACAGCTGCTGAACAAAAGAAGCCTGTAAAAACTTATTTTTGACTGTCATTCTACACATTGTTGACAACATTCTAGAGAGGAAAAAGGTTGTTTCAGTTTTAAAGAACACACTCCTAAATTAATTTTAAAAAAACTTCCCCTCTATGCAAGAGGTCTGAATTCTGTAAAAACTATTCTTTAAGGAATGTTAGAATAATTAAAAACTGTATCTACATTAAATAACAATGCCAGTGATGAATTTTATAAAGTAACTCCAGGACATTATCTTCAAAACCATGTCTTTAATCTATGCAAAAATTTGTAACACAGGACTTAATATGTGAAAAAACAAAAGCATATTTTCAAGAAAATGTAAACTGTTTTAAAACTCAAAGAAGAGCATTCAATCAGTTCTCTTTGCTAACAATAAAAAAGAGACAGTTAAAGGATTGACTTATTGCTAATTACACAGCAGAATGACCCAAATTCTCAGGAAATTGTAAAAGGCAAAAATAATTTAAAGCTTATGTCAGACTTTTTCACTTAAGAACATAACCTAAAAAATATCTTTCCAAGAAGACCACACATGCAGTTACTCACGGGATGTTGCAGAGATGCAGGGTGGCAGATGGAGGAAAGATGTTTTGGAAGTTCTTAGAGCCAGGCCACTTGAAACGATGTAAAGGGCTGTTGCTGAAGTCCTTTGTCAGACCTTGATCCTGTTGTCCCTCATAAGGAAGCTGAACTACCTGGTATTTTGAAAGACTAGCACGGAGGACCCTTCCATAAAGTGTCAGTCCGTCCAAGTAGCTGATAGCTAACAAATACAAATATAATTTGAACAGGAATGAAGGGATGGGGAAAAAAGTATGCTTTGAATACTAGTATTGTCTTCTATTTAGTGTCAGATTTCACATTCTAAATGTAAACTGCAACTTCCATTCACCAGGTGGGCCATATAATGTTATGACATCTAAAACAACTATAAGGATGTAATATAATGTCCAGTCTAAGAGCAACAAAAATGCAAAACAGTGTTTCAGTAAAGAGCAGCTGATTATTCTTAAGTAGCTAGATATACGATAAACTACAGGAAAATTGCATGATGTTTTAATTCTAACGTTTACTTGACTGAGATTCAAAGGATTTTTTAAACCACTATAGGAAAATAATTTGTTTACGTGAAAGCAAACAGATCATAATCAACATATACAAGGAAGGGTTTGTATGTAGTAGTAAAGCATCACAATGATGGATTTAATTTCTTTATGCTTGTCACTGACAGATGGCAAATTCTTCACCTATATCACACTCATACTAGTTTGAAGCATAACTGTGCCTTAAAAATCAGTACCTAACTGAGCCTGGAATGCATCTGCCATCTGAATCAAAGCATTTTCCTTTCTCTTAAACATGATCTTCACACGATGCACATCACCATACAGACCTGTGGAAATCCAGAAAGGAAATTTGTCCAGAGCATTACTACAAACAGCACAAAGGCAAGTCTGTTTCTTTTAACTAACATTAGTATGAAGGAGAGCTTTAAAGTTTGTGTATTATTTTCTGAGGGGGAAAAAAGCCCAGGATCTTAGTCATAAAACTGCATGTTTACATTCAGCTTTTAAATAGTGCAAGTGTTAAAAGTCCTCTTAACAGACACATATTAAAATACCACTGTGACAACAAACATAGTCCTCTGCAACTAACATACATGCCATTCTGTACTCCATTTCCTCTGATGCAATCTTTGTTTTTTCATCTTACTTTGCTTTCCCATTCTTTGTAGTAAAGAAATTGGACCACACACTGAAGTTCTTTTGAAACTGTAACCATTTTGCCTTTGTTACCTGTGGCCTACACCTACCAAGTCAAATTATTGCCATTTTGAAATCAGCACACTGTCTTGTGTGTTTGGTAGAGAAAGACAGAACAATGGAGCTTGCATTAACCAGCATGTGTCAGATAAATAAAAAGAATGTTAGCCATGCAGTTTCCCAAGGTATTTGATATATCTTACCAAACAGGATGAAAAGTCCATAGGGTGTGATGGCCTGTTTAAATGATAAAATGAGTATATTATTTTTAAAGCCATGCAAATAAAGAAATCTATTCCATAAGTGCATGGTAAACAAAAAGAATGGAAGAGATACTGCACACTAACACATAAACCTGTCTCTCCAAAAGCCATTTCCTCCAATAATTACAGTGCATAATGCTCTTGTTAATATATTATTTGCCATACACATATAAACAAACTAACATTTCAGCTCATGCATTTTCATCAGTCAAGACTCAGTCTGTCATGCCAAAAAAGTTATTAATATTTTAAGTGGCTTAATTATTTGAACTTAAGTCTTTCCAGGCTGGCAGTTCATTCCCTGAAATGTAAAAAACATTTGCTAAACTAGAAACAGAAAAGAACATTCAAGAACTTATTTGTATTTTCTAAACAGCAGACAACACCTACAAAACTAAAAACAGTTGCTTCAAAATGTGTTTGCTTTGTCCTCAGTTTTGTCCCCATCTCTGTAGGTGACCATAACATGCTAAAGTGATACACATACCATTTAACTGTTTATATATGAAACAGAGTTGTATTTAAATTGTGTTCAATTAGAAGCTGTGAACAGAAAGCTAAATATTGAAAGAAGTAATTTTTCTTCAGTAATTTTTTTATTAAATCCTTGTGTACCAAGATCCCCAAGTACCAAAGAAAATTTATACCCTAATGCAGCCAAATCTTACACAACTGAGGCAAAGGTTTTGCCAATAATGAGTACTAAGAATACCTGGATATCAGAAGTGCTACTCAGACTCTCTATTTCTTCTCAGCTCACAACATGTGAAATATGTACCAAACATACTTAAATTATTTAAAAACAGAAGATACTGCAGCCTAAGTGTGAGCCCATATCTTTTATCATCAGCATTTAGTAATAAGGAACTATTACTATCAATGTAAAATCTAAATGCTTCTATAGTTTATCCTTCTGGCCCAAATGTTTTAATTCAGCAGTTTATTTAAAGAAATTTCTTAACCAAATGAGACTGCAATATTTCTACTAAAAGAGTGTTTTTTGGAAGATAAAACCAGCCAATTTAAAAGTCATGAGGGAATATTCAAATGCACACTGAAATATAAATCAAAATAAGGTCAACATGATTTTCTATACACAGGAAAAGTGACAGGGCTCAGACAACCACTACTGAAGAACTAGTCTTCCACAGTTGCCAAGAAGTACATTACAACAATTTATATTTCCAACAATGTTGTTGTACGTTCTTATTTTTTACCTTTTTAGAAGTTAATCATTATTTAATGCATTTATGTTGTATCATGCATTGCAGCACAAAGATCTACATGACAACTTCTTAGATATGTTTAGTATTTAAGTAAAGCAGCAATGTCCTAAAAATAGCTTTGACCTATGCTTCACATATGCCTATTCTTAAAAACCACTCTAACACTTGGAACAGCACCTTGAATAATCAGCCACACAAAGCACATTCACGACAATCATCAGGAATTAAGTGATACGATATATTGACAAATCAAAGAAAAATTGACTTGTCCTAGAATCCTAATCTGAAGCTGTTTCTTTTGATGCTTACTGTGGAATTCAGCTATTAGTACAAAAATAGAAACACAGCAATTACTTAGAATAAAGTAACTGGTCAACAGATTTTTAAATCTCAGTAATATGAAGATAACTTTCATTTTGCCAGTAACTCCTAATTTTATCAGTTTTATGGTGGAGTGAATCTAATGAGTGTGCAAAACAGGAATTTTACATGGCTGTAATAGAACTGCTTATCAACAGTCAAGTAAAATTGTGTTTTAAGCCATGGCCTTGGTAAAGCTTGATTTTTATAAGAGATGCACATTGCTTTTAATTAAGCACAGATCAATGCATAATATATGAGCAACAGGAGTAACCTTATAGAACAATCTATGTAATTTCCAGTACAAAAATAACTATGCAAGTTGTCCTTGGCAATTTTACTGCCAACACATGAAATAAATGTGTGGTACTATGAAAAGTAAACATATATTTATCAACTTTTAAAAATGGATTTACAGTGATATCAATATCAAAGAGCACCTGTGTCTTCCTCTCCGCCCTGGGAAAAATTGCAAAACTAGAAAGATCCTATCTTTCTTTGAACTATACTTGATTTGGCATGCTTTTATATCCTTTTCTCTTCCCTCCTGTTTCTCTAATGCCTCATGATTTGTAACAAATGAAAAATTCTTTAGCTTCTGTAGTGATAAAGTAGCACACAGAGAAGTCACTGACAGAGATACCAGTAAGCTTAGTCATATGTTGTTTACCTCTTCAAACATTTCTCACATGTGACCATAGACTTTTCTCTAATTACTAGCCACACTGCTGAAATCAGTTTCCTAAAGTAAATTGTTTTAGGAAGCTTTTCACTGTTGACTGGAGTTTTTAAACCTCATCAATATGGCAAACCATCTCAAACAAGAATAGAGCTGTCCTGTTTTTTATATTATCAGCATAGAGATTTCCTCTCTCATTCCTTCAGCTAATGTCAATTTGCAAGAAGGATTCTGGCAGTTTATACAAGTTGGTACTTGCATCAGTACCAACAGTGAAACTTACTTCAGGGTTGAGGTTGCTGACAAGTAAAACAGAATTTCCTTGACCAGCAACAGCACCGGGAAGAGTCGTCTGTCCAGGTGTGGAGACTGCAAAAGAACTAACTGCTCCAGGAATATCTGGAAGCGGAACACCTGGAACCAGAACCCCTGGAAGGTTAATAGCATCACTTGACATCTCAAAGTGGAAAAGACATTTTAGAAGACAAAAGCAGGTTATGTTTGGCAAAAACATCAATATTCAATTAAAAAATGCTTTTAAGGAATTTAGTTATTCCTAGTATCTGAGCAATAAAGAAGAAAGCACCTCCACTCCAGAGATTAAGAAATATTCAGCTACACCAACAGACCCAGACAAAAGGGGACATAAATTACAGCCCAAGAAAGAAGAAAAATAATTTAGCACAGAAGTTTATCCTGTGCTAGAAAGGAAAAGATCACTGATTCCAGAAGACTATATTTCTCATTTTATAGCTAGAAAAGGGGACACTTGCTCCTTTAGTTTTGAATGTAACTGAAGTCTGTCTTCTGATTCTTAGAAAAACAGACACTTAGTTTCTTCTCTTGCAGGTAATCTTTACCATGCCATTTAATTTCTTTGCTTCTTAAATGATTAATTGCCTCAGCATATCTTTTCAATTACAGAAGGTAATTTTACTGAATAATGAGAAAAAGAATCAGAAAGATTCAAATCAACATTGTGTTCTGACTGGTATATTTGAAAACAATTTGCTCTGAACACAGGTGTATTCAGATAGACCACTAGCCCCAAATGCAAACACCGCATTTTTAGAAAATAAAAACTTACCAGCAGCTTGAGCAAAGCCCATGGGTGGGACAAACCCAGAAGACCCTGCAAATGATGAGAAGGCAACTTTTGAGTTATCTAGAGAGAGCAGAAACACCTAATAAGAGGTTTTAAATTTTTTAGAAAACAGAAGAGACTTCAACGATGTTGCTACTCTGACTTTGGTCCATGATTATCTCTTTTACAAAATTTCTGGGCTAAAAACTCTTATTGAAAGCCAAGATTCTATGTTCTACAATGACAATTTTCAGCCACTTTTGAAGGCAAATATTCTGATCAGCCTCAATGACCCTCTTTAAAACAAAGTCAGCACAAAATGTAATTTAGACAAGTTTGACTAGGAAAGCACAGCATAGATTAGTATCCTTTAAAGTTAAGACACCTGTAGTGCAATGTTCAACAGTTCTTATTCACAAAATGGAAGTGAATTCTAGACATTTTCTGGAAGTAAATACACTGAAAGACATTTTGCAATGACGAGATACAACTATTTCCTAGACATTTCTGAAACCAGTACAGGCTAAATAATACAAACTACAATGAATCTGAGGTTCTTAATTTTACTAGCTATTAAGATGCATAAAGTGTATGTATTTCACTTTTTAAGGAGATGTACTTTCCCAGATTGTATTACTTCATAAATAACCAGTGTTTTTTATGTTTCTCCTGGCAACCACAAGCATTAAACAGATTTGGAACACCAACATGTGGAGAGTCCTAGCCTTGAAGGTAGCTCAGTGACTTTGACATTAGTATGTGGAGTTAAGTGCTACCTGGGGCAGCACACAAACTTGTGTTCTAAGAGGCAGTTAGATACAAGCTTGAGTTGTAGGTTCTTTCATATGTTAGTACACTATATATTTTTAAATGGGGCATGTATAATCAGCAAATACAACCTGCAAGCCTGGCAATATGTCTGTTTTACTACTCAAACCTCCATCATTGACTGAAATAGCTACATTCACTAACAGATGGTTATTGACAGGGATAATACAATACCAGAAGAAGTATCTGTTATGAATTACAAAACCACAAATGAAACAGACACCACAGATCAAGTATTCATGAATACTCCATCACATTACACCTCCTCTTATCTGTAGCAACAAAGTGTCTTTCATACAAAGAACTGAATACATTTATCACACCAAAGCAAGCCATTGTGTTCCTAAAATACGTGCACTGGTGCATTATACTGACAAGTTCTGGCAATATAGGCATCAATTACTTATTCACAGTCCAAGAACAGTAATGGAAACATTAATGAAGAAATAGATAAAGTGCTTTTATTCTGCCAAATAAGACCTGTATGTTGCACAATGATACCAAAATCAGGTATGTGAAAACTGTCAAATGGAGTTAATGCAGGAAAGATCTGGATTTCTTTGTTACATTTTTTCATGTGTAAAATCATTTGCTTCATGTCTGGCAGCTAGCTTTCAAAGCAAGCTAATTCATGTATCTCTATTTATGCTGATTGGGTGAGAACTATTTAAATGCAAAACTTTCACAAAATCTGCTTGTTTATAGTGCAGTATCCACCAAAAACAAAAGAAAAGAGAAAAAAAAGAGAGGAAATAAGTTTTAAGAGCAGTTCAGTTTTGCTATTAAGATAACTTCAACTCTACAGAAAAAATGGATGTATTATTCTGATAGTTACCTGCTTTATCTTGGAATTCTCCATCAAAACTACATTCACTAGTAATAACATAAGAAGTGTAAGTACTGACATGCTCCCAACATTTTTTTCCTCATGTCATGCAACTGAGGACTACCAGCACATGCTATGGCAACATAGGAGTGTTGTTACCACTGACAGAAAGGCTAGAAGCATGCTTCTCCCTGTCTACAGCTATTTTTTAAAGAGAAAAATACCTATGCAGCTGCTTCACTATGACCGTACTATAAATTCCAATACAGACATCAGACTCTTCTTTACACCAGCACCTCTGCTGTTCTTACTATTACAGTAAATGTTCACACTGAAAATGAGATTGCTAGCAATGACAAGCTTGGAAGAGTGAGGTGGAAGGAAATGGGTAAGTGTTCATGTGTTACTCTCCAAAAGCATGCATACAATGTTATCTCTACCCTACAAGCAAGTTTGTCCTTAATCTACTCTAATTGTACTTTCCCCTTTTATTGACATTTCAAATTGTGTAAGTCTAATTAATGAGAACATATCAGACCTATAACAGCACATTTCCATGATGCAGTATGGCAAATACTTGAAAAAAAGTTATAAAAATGGTTGTAAATTACATAAAGATCCAAGGCCTACCCTTAAGAGGACCAGCAAAAACAATCAAGAAAGTAGTGAGTGCAACAAAGCCAACTATCTAAAAAAAAAATAACCAAAAAAACAAACCCAGTATCTGCCCTAGCAATCACAAAAATAAAAATGGAAAAAAGGGAATTCTTCCCTAGCCCTTGCTACTGGTCTAACCAACTGGACGGCACTTAGATGCCCATTCAACAGCTGAGATAAGATCTGTGTATTATTCCTTCTAATGACAACCATTAGCAAAGAAAAGTAGCTAAAATCACTCAAATTGCATTGTGAGCACTTCTGCCAGGTTAGATTAATCTGTTCGGTGATTTACATTATTACCAAAGTTGATTAAATGAGCATGCCTGAACTATTTATGCCAAAAATGCTTCTCCAGTGTGGCTTCAAGCAGACACTCTCCTCTATGCCATGGAAGTGACTTCTAAAATTCAAGAAAATTTCAAAATCTTATCTTTTAGAAGGTGACTACAAAACATAAATAAATAAGCATAGCTTTTCTAAGTTTCTTACAGTTTCGTTTGTTACAGCTGGCAGTTATCCTAAAATACCAATGAACAAGAGCTAACACCCTTAAAACACTTCTTTTCAAGCAGCTTTAGGTAACCACCATCTGTTTTGAATGAGTGACATTGACCATTCTGATATATAACATTTATTATACTACCTGTACGAATGATATTTCATGCTTTTTACAAATGTAGCTTTTTGACAGCACTTTGACTTTGCCCAAGAACATTCCTCATGTTATAATTTCAGATACTCATTTATCTTGAGTAGGACTTTCTGCTTTCCATACAAACTTTACTGGACCTAACAAACCAAAATGTATGCAAAAACCCTTCTATGAACCCAATATGAAGCCAGAGCATAAATGCAACATAAAAAGCATAATGATCTCACTGTGTATTTATCACTAAAAGTGAAGGTTTTTACCACAGGCAGGAGCTGCGTGTTGCTCCAGGGTCAGTTGGTTATCACCAGAAGGAAGGTCAAGGCGAGTGAAATCTCTGCTTTTCTCATTGTTGTACTTCACCTTAAGGCTAGCTAACTTGGAGAAATCAATACGCATTGTGCAGCATGTACTGTAAATACTGCGGCCATCCAAAGCCTGAAGAAATATAAGTAAGCTTTCAGATATAAGACACATAGTGGGTAAGTTTATTTCATTTTCACCATGCAATTATATCCAAACAGAAACTTACCTTCTGTTTTTAAGGTGCTGCTTTTAAACAAGTAGGCAATTATACTGCCACTATCCTTACCTAAACATCCTGTGTAGAGTACTAATATATTAATTAGTATAATTACCACTAATTAGTAAATATCGTCACCTTGTGGCAATGCACAAGACATAGCTTTAAGCATAACTTGTCTTTCCAGCTGTGCTTCTAATCTTACTTGTCTCCCACTCAACTGAACACATGGTATCAGATGCTAGTAGCGATACTAATTTGGAGATTTTTATTGTACAGAACTGTCCCTTACATGCGAAGGGTCTAGAGCACAAGTCCCATGAGGAACAGCTGAGGGAACCACGGTTGTTCAGGCTGGAGAAAAGGAGGCTGATGGGAGGCCTTATCACTCTCTAGAACTACCTGTACAGAGGTTGCAGCGAGGGGGGTACTGGTCTCTTCCATCAAGTAATTAGTGATAGGATGAGAGGAAATGACCTCAAATTGCGCCAGCGGAGGTTTAGATTAGATATTAGGAAAAATATTCTTCACCAAAAGGGTTGTCTAACATTGGAACAGTCTGCACAGGGAAGTGGTTGAGTCAACATCCCTGGAGTTATTTAAAAGATGTGTAGTTGGGGCACTTAGAGACATGGTTTAGTGGTGAACTTGGTAGTGTTAGGTTTACAATTGGACTTTATGATCTTAAGGATCTTTTCCAACCTGAATGATTCTGTAAAATCCATCTGTGTAAGAGCAGCTATGCTCAGAGAAATCACTGAAGTAGTATTTTCTGCCTATACCAGTCATAAAAGAATCATGATGGATGAAGGCAGAAAAAACAGTCAGAAGATACTAGTTTGTTGTAATTATTTAATATAATAGAGATTGAAATTATAATTTCGTGAAATAAGGTATAATTTATTATTAATACTGTTCTTTAAGAAAAGATGCTGTTACTAACAAACAGGCTATATAATCCAAACTACCTTTACTAATTTTCAATATATACTTAATCTCTAAAACACAGTGAATTTGCTTACCGGACTAAAGTACAAATAGCAGTAACTAAATATTCTGTGCCTTTAATTTTGAAGCTGAGAATAAAGTCAACTTCAATAACAAAAGCAGGGTAAGAGTTCCATTCACTCTAGTCTTTCAGTAATTTTTTGAAAAACTGATTGCTAAATACCACTTAATACTTAGAAAGTATATAGAAGAATAGATTCTGCTATGGGAACTTTCAAATTGATTTTATTTATTTACTAATATTGAGGTGTCCACATAGGCTAATGTGAAATACAACGTGTGTCAGGCTTAGTTTCACGTAAGTGAAGTATTTATTTTCTGTCTTTGTAATACTTGAACTATGAAGTAAAAAAAGTGACTATTTGTTACACTAGTGTCCCTTCTGCAAAAATCTTTGAGGTCTCAGCCCTCAATACTTAATATCAAAATACTCCCCACCAGGGAAATTAACAATATTTGCTAGAAATTAAAATATCTAGTTATTACAAGGAAACTAATTCTGAAAGGTTTTTTCTGAAAAAAAATGTATTGGGTTTACATCGGAAGGTTTTGGTAGTGGAGGGGTTGCTGCCCCTCTGTAAGAAGAGACCAGGAGCTGCCCCGTGCTGGACAGAGTGAGTTCCAACTGGCTCCAAAACAGATCTGCTGCTGCCCAAAGCAGAGCCAGTCAGAACACTGGTGGCACCTCTGTGATAACAGGTTTAAGAAAAGGTAAAAACCACTGTGCAACAGCAGAAAAGTGTGAAAGAAACAACCCTGCAGACACCAAGGTCAGAGATGGAGGGGGAGGAGGAGGTTGTCTGGGCACCAGAGCAGAGATTCCTCCAGAGAGACCACGGCAAGGCAGGCTGTCTGTCCCCCCGCAGCCCAGGGAGGTCCTCGGGGGAGCAGATCTCCACCTGCAGCACGGGGGAAGGACCTGTGTTGGAGCAGTTTGTGAAGGACTATCACATGGGGAGGACCCACCCTGGAGCACAGAAACAGCATGAGGAGGAAGGAGAGGCAGAGACAGTGTTATGGGAAGACCACAACCCACATTCCCTGCACTCCTGTGCCACTCGGGGGAGGAGGTAGAAGGGTTGGGAGTGAAGCTGAGCCTGGGAAGGAGTAAGGGTGTGGGGAAGGCATTTTTACTTTTGGTTTTGCTCCTTACTATCCTACTCTGGTTTTAATCAGCAATAAATTAAATCAATCTTCCCTAAGTTGAGTCTGTTATGCCTGTGATGGTAATTGATGAGCAATCTCCCTGTCCTATCTGGACCTATAAGCTTTTCCATCCTATTTTCTCCCCCTGTCCTGCTGAGGAAGGGAAGTGAGAGCAGCTTGGTGGGTGCCTGACAGCCAGTCAAAGTTAAAGCACCATAGGAAATACACCTAAAGTAGGTGAGCTTTTCTTCATTACTGAGAATGTGCTTTGTAAAAATCAGGATACAGCACACTTGATATTAATAAGTTTGAGTTGAAAACATTGATTACTGCAAATTTCTCACTGAAATTCAAACAAGTAAAACATGGAATATTCATCTAATCTCTGGGCATTTAACTACACTACTTAGTATTGAACCTCACTGAAAATATTCCATTTAGTTTCAAAGGCAAAAGGCTTTTTGGTCAACTAGTTACCATTAATCACTACTGACAGGTCTGACTTTTGTTTTGGTAGAATCAGGTAGGTCTTGGGGTGTGCGCTGTGCATTTATGCTTGCAGTTGATGATAGAGTGCTATCCTCTTAACTAATGAGGGATGGCAAAGTTATTCATGTGCAACAAGAGTGTTAGAATGATGAGAAGTCATGAAGTTAATGATCAAGCTATTCCTAATGTTCCCCATTTACCTGGGGGAAAAAAACAACAAACAAACAACAACAAAAAAGTCAAGCTGAATATGCTACACTTACTGTTTTGGCATAAGATGCATTCACTGGATCAGCATACTGGATCAAAGCTTGGAACACATTGTTCTTAGTGAAGGTAATAATCTTCAAGATAGAGCCAAATCTAGAGAAAATCTGAGACAGAAAAAACATGGACTTTCAAAAGCAATTAATAATTCATGCATACTAAAAACTAACATTTAATACTTCATATAAATTTCTGAAAATTATTTCTTTTGTGATAGCTGAACAGAAATTGAGTGAACTCAGAATTTTGTTTCAGGTGAAAAAAAAATTAAAAAAAAGAGGCTACAAAAGATGGGGAAGGAGAAAATTTCCTTAAAGTTTTAGCAATGGCTGTTCAACTGAGAGCAGGGAAGGCCAGCCCAAACAGGCATTTGTCCCATGTCTGCAGAGAAATTGTGGATAATCAAAGCTGAGGTTTGAGAAATGGACTTTCACAAGTTAGTTGAGGTGGGAACTGCAAAACACCTTGCAAGGTACCCACCTTTACAATCTGTACTTCAAAAAAATACTGTAAATTTGGTGACCAAAAATACATCTTAAGTAGTTGATGTACCTACACATGAATTACAAAGTTTGTTGCTGCTCCACAGAAACCAAGGAGCTTGAAGAAATGAAAGACAACATGAAAAGCTGAGTACAGAAGCTCAGTTTGCTTTGAATTTTTGTGCAAAACTGATTCAAGCCTAGATCCCTAAACTGCAACAAATCATTTTAAAGTGACAGTCCCCATTCAAGCAATTAAGTATGCAAAGGTACTTTAAAAACAAAACAAAAACCAAAAAAACCCAAACAAACAAAAAAGAAGAGAGTTTATGGCTTTACAATGGCAACACTGAAACAGATTTTAACTACTTTTTTTAGCAATCCCCATTACCTGACACAGCATGTCTAAAGTGACAGGGTAGTTAAGATCTTCAACAATGATCCGAAGAACAGAACCTTGATTTGGAAGGGGCCCACCTTCAGCAGCAGGAGTACTCATAGCAGCCAGGTTTCCAGACTGCACATCTTGCACAATTTGCAATGCAGCTTGAGCTCTCTGAAATGACACAGCAGACACCACAATTAAATTACACATACACAAATTATTCAAATCTAAACAAAGTTCTCTTGCAACAAAAAGCATGTAAAATGCATTTAAAATGCAGCTTTTAAAAAAATACTCCCTTTATCTGATAATCATGTCAAATCCCATGATAATAGGTAAATCATACCTCTTCTTTCCTTCCCCCTCCCCTAAAATATCAGATCGTACTTTCACGGAATTATGACTTTCTTTAGTTAAATTGACACTACTTTGTAATGCTATATAGACACAATTCTGCTTTGATTCAGTAAGCTCGTCATTCTAGAGATTTTCCAGCAAATCAATGTGACAACAGTAATGTAACAGACTAACAACCAGTCAGTGTACCAACAACTATTTGCTCTGCTTTATTAGTATTTCATTCTGTTTAGGAACTAAGTTTTGCTGGGGATAAGCTTAAAAGTGCATACCCCGCTCTTTTTTTCTGACCCAAGATATCAAACACAAAAAAGACCTTTAAAAATCTCACTTCTCAAAACTGCCTCGCTGGGACTTTGGAAGTCTCTACACTTGTTTTTGATAGGCTTTCCTCAAAAAGCTCTACAGACTACCTCTGAGACCTCTATGGAGTGATGGTCCTTTCCAAAGGTAGTGCTGCGACTTGAAGTCATATCTCAGTGACACTGTTTCCCTGGAAGATGGACTAAACATGGCACATGGCAAAGATACTACCCAGTTTCAGATACATGTAACCCTGCAAAATAATCTGTACTTCAGGCCTAAGCCTAGATGCTAGGTCAGCAATGTAGTATTCAGCTGCTCTGCTAGAGTCTCTAAAATGTAAATAAAACTCAAATGTAAGAGTCATAAGTGCAAAAAAATTCTTAGACAATGTTGGTTTTATAGAAGGACAAAGTTATACTCTGAAACAGATACAAGGAGTCTTATTTGCAAATATGAATATAGTTTTCCTGAGGCTGTTGTGTACACCACGCCCTTAAAAAATCTTGTTATTTTATTTATTAGTTTTTGCAAATAAACTAATCCAGCAATCCTGGATGAGGAAAGAGGCAAATAACATTTAGATTGACAAGCTTGCAAGATTTCAGTGACTTGTGTCAGCACAAATTAAAAATGAGCACAAATTTTTTGCCCCGTCACTACTTGCAACATTCTTACAGAAAATGGAATCATGATACGCACATCATATTATATAATTTATGTGTCTAAATGGCATGTCAATTGCAATTCATCCAGGAATCAGAAAATCTGAATGCATTTCAACTACAGTATGATGGTTTGTATACTTTGATCTTATGCAAAGAGTATTTCCTTGTTTGGTGATCAGGATTTAAATCAGTTACCTGACATGTTCAATTCATATTCTTAAGAAATGAATTTTTAGTACTTCAAAAATACAAAAAAGGAAGAAATTCTGGTGTTTGGCATGAAATTACACAAAAACCTGATGTTTTATCAGTGAAAATATCCATTTCATTGGATCTAGGGTTCTTAGAATAAACAGTCAATATTAAAAAAGAAAATACTATTAAGAATAAACTTTAAAGATGACGATTTGCTATTCCTGAGTTAGGCAAGGCCTTGGAACAGTGCCAACAACAAAAATCTTACAAAAGCAGGTTACATGACCCCTCACAATAATATCCATATCTGATAAAGTAAAAAGCTTCAAAAGAGCTGCTTTTTGGGCAGAAAGTGGTTCACCATGCATCAGCTGGGTTTGGTCTTTCATGTGTTCTTCAGATAGCATGTACACACCCATGGTTAGCAATTAACTTTAAGAAAACACAAACATAAAATTGAAGTGGTATGTTTTTGTGGTATTACTGCTACTATATCATGGACACAATAACCCGGGGGGGGGGGGAAAACAGGACTAATTACTCCAACAAAAGATTTACCAAATAATGCAAGATATTTTCTTAATATTATGAACCTATTGAGAACTGTTACTTAAAGTTAAAGCTAAGTACATGCAAAA
>JANZLQ010000079.1:10351549-10366596 GCA_026212715.1 Elanus axillaris | reverse complement strand
CCGAAACCAGGACTAAGTACTCCAAGAAAAGATTTACCAAAGAAGGCATGATATTTTCTTCATATTCTGAAGCTATTGAGAACTGTTACTTAATGTTAAAGCTTAGGAATGGCAAAAGTTCTTCCAAAACATATTGTAAGCAAGTATTTCTAAGTAATGTAGAATATAAAAGCAGAGTCACCTACAGCAGGCCTCTTAGGACTGTTTCCAGTCCGGTTTTTAATGTATCTTGAGGATGGAGACTCCACAACCACTCAGAGCAACCCGTTTCACTGTTTGACCACTCACAGCTAAAAAGTTTTTTTCTTAAGTGGATTTTTCTGTATTTGAATTTATGCCCATTGCCTCTTATCCTGTCACTGGGTACCATTGAAAAGAGTCTGTCTCCACCTTTTTTACCCCTCCCTCACCACATATTTGCAGACATTGGTAAGATACACCCAAACCTTCTCTTCTTCAAGCTCAATAGTCCCAGCTCTCTCTGCCTCTCCTTGTATGACAGATGCTCCTGTTTAACCATCTTCATGGCTTTTTGCTGGATTTGCTCCACTATGTCCATGTCTCTCCTGTACTGAGAAGCCCAGGACTGGACACAGCATTCCAGATTTGTCTCATCAGTGTGGAGTAGAGGGGAAGGTCACCTCCCCTCAATCTGCCAGCAATGCTCTGCCTTCCGCAGCCCAGGAGGCTGCTGGCCTTCTTTACCACAAGGGCATGTGTGTTGTCCACCAGGACCCCCAGGTCTTTCTCTCCTTTCCAGCTGGCTGGCCCCAGTGTACCATGGTACCTGGGTTTACTCCTCCTCAGGTGCAGGAGTTGGCATTTCCCTTTGTTGAACTTGAAGTTCCTCCTGTCAGTCCATTTCTCCAGCTTTTCAAGGTCCCTCTGAATGGCAGCACAACCATTTGGCATGTCAACTACTCCTCCCAGTTCTGTGTTCCTCAGCAAGTCACTGACTATGTTCCCCACTCCATCAGCCAGGACATGAATGAAAATGTTAAACAGTGTTGGACACAGTATCAACCCCTAGAGTACTTCACTAGCAACTGGCCCCTACCTGGGCTTCATGCCACTGGTCACAGCCATTTTAGTGTTTCAGATCACTTCACAGTCTACTTACCTAGACTGTATTTAATCAGTTTGTCTATTGGGATGTTATGGGAAACATTGAAAGTCCTACCAAAGTCAAGATAAATAATATCCACTGCTCTCCTCTCATCCACCAAACCAGTCACCGCACCATAGAAAGCTACCACATTGGTCAGGCATTACTTCCTTTTCAAAAACCCATGCTGACTTTTCACAGCTACCTTCATATCCTTAGAACACTTGGAAATGGTTCCCAGGGCTAGTTGCTCCATTACCTTCCCAGGGACCGAGCTAAGGCTAATCAGCCAGTGGTTCCCTGGATCACCTGTCCATGATTCTACCTTTTCTATGCCTCTTTTTTTGAGTTCAGTTAGGAGCTACTTGTTCATCCAAGCAGTCCTCCTGCCACATTCACTTGAGTTTCTGATTATCAGGATGAGCCATTCTTGAGCTCCTCCACTGTAATTTTAGAGGTATTGAGAAGTCTATCTGAAAGAAGTTACTGCTTAGGTAACAACAGAAATAATACCTATCAGAATTTGACTATTGGTGTAGTGGAAAGTAGTCTGTTTATTTACTAATGTTGTAGTTTAACTCTGGTAGGAAGCTAAGTACCACACAGCTGCTCAGTCACTTCCCCCCAGCAGGATGGGGGAGAGAATCAGAAAGGTAAAAGTGATAAAACTTACAGGCTGAGATACAGACAATTTAAAGCAAAAGCTGCATGTGCAAGCAAGGCAAAATAAGGAATTCCTTTAGTACTCCCCATCAGCAGGCAGGTGCTCAGCCACTTCCAGGAAAACAGAGCTTCATTGCACATACGTTACATGGGAAAAAACACTGAATGTCCCACCTTCCTCTTTCTTCCCCCTGCTTTCATTACTGAGCACAATATAGTATGGTGTGGGATATCCTTTGCTCAGTTGGGGTCACCCGTAGGAGCTGTGTCCCTCCCAACTTCTTGAGCACTCGCACTGGCAGCACAGTGTGAGAAGCAGAAAAGGCCTTTACACTATGTAAGCATGACAAGCTGCTATGAAGAAAATTAACTCTACCCTAGCCAAAACCAGTACACAACTTATGGGCAGTTCTAGCCTGCTAAATAGAAATATTATACTTACAGGCTGATTAGACAGATTGTCAGTGTTAAGTTCTCTGTAATTGGAAAACTGAATAAAAATAGGCTGATTGTAGAGGAATGGTCTACCAGGAGCATAGTAGTTCACCATAGTAACCGCAGCTTCTTCAGAAGCCATTTCCAAAAGTGCCTGTAACAAAAACAGCAGTTTTCAGTGTTGTTTTGCTTACAGGAGGAAACAAAGAATCAAAGCACCATTTATTCCCAATTCCACTCTAACTAGAAAGAGATCATGTGAAAGTACAGTACTGATTTATTCAGCATTAAAATGCACTTGTGTGTGCATGTTTATGGGGATATTTGATTTGTGGGTTTTCTTAAAAGATTTTACACTGTAAGTACAATAAGTCATTACAAAGAGGTGGAATAAGTATGACATATGGGAAGCAATGCTGCTAAAAATACCACACTACTAATGAATTCATTATATTCCTGAATCCAAGTACTATTACCTAGGTAGCAAATATGTATACTGATTGAAAAAGTAGGAATAGGACACTAAACATCTATCAGTTTGTGCATTATATTAACCCAGTTCAGTGTTCTAGACAATTTTCAAATGAATGCCTATTATTTTTAGGATTTCAGTGTTTGTTCATGATGTGAACTAGCCTGTCACATCTAAGGATTAAAAAAACACCTAAGCAATTTATTTCACACTAAAAAAATTAACATGCATGTTATTTCAAGACATATGTCAACATCAATAGTGACAAAGTAGTTCTTTGTCATCTATATATTCTTACATAAGGTGAATGTTTAGCAATCTTATTAACAAGTTACTAGGTCATTATTTAATCCAAAGGTATATTAAAAATAAATATCAAGACATCCTTTCACATTTGAAAATACGAAAGTCTTGAGCTATCAATTAAATATTTAGACATTGTTGCAATCATTTCAGCCAAAGGCAATACCTAAAGGTTCATAACATGAACCACATCCTCAGCCTTGCTCTTACAGTTGAAACATTGAAAATTACACACCTGATTTCTCCCTTTTAGCATCAAGAGGTTGGTGACTGCGCCAAAAGGGAGGCCTAATGAAATTATATCAGCTTCAGTCGCATTACTTGGAAGTTGACTAAGATGAAGAACACGTGATGGTGACTGTGGTGATCCGTCATTTTGAAATGTCTCGTCATTGTCATTACCTAAAATATTTTAGGGAAAGGGATGGACAAGCAAACAAGACAAGCTTATTGTACAGTATAGATACTAACTTATCTTCCTGCATAGTATGTTTCTTAACTAGATTCAGTTGCTACCACAAAGAATTTTTTTATTTTATTAAAGAAAACCTGCAGTTCCACATGATTGTAAGTTATAAAAGATGTTGAAAAGGATAGACAACAGCGAGGCATGAAATCCATACAGATCCTAGAGTCTTCCACTTTGGCAAGATGCCTTTTTTTTTAAACATATGCTTATTTGGATCCTGTAACAGGTAGGTGGACAATGGTTACATTTCAAGGACATGACTTGGAGTCCCTGACAGCACTCTTAAGCAGAATACCACATCTGAAGAGGCATATTGTTCTAGAAGCTATCACAATGGAGTATTAACTTCAAGTAGTAAAAATGAAATTCATTAGCCTACCTACAGATCCCAGTAAGAGAGTCTCAAAGCAAGCTACAGAGGCTTATGAGACTTGATGGAAAAAAATAACCTAAACTGAGAGGAAAGATGGCATATTTGACAGAAATTGTATTGAAGTCTAACTGCATACCATTTATCTTAAAAGAAGAAACAGCCTTTTTTTTCAGTTGTGTGCCACAAACAGCTTCACTCCAGCAAGACTGATAGCCTTAATACCTCATGTGGTACATTATGCCTTCCAAGAAGAATCACAGAACTTTGGTAAAAAATATCTGTATGAGCTTAGTAAGTAATTTCAGATTTTGCTGTAGGTTTTGAGTACAATCTAAGGCTGAGAAGCAGTTCACACAAGTCATTCTGTATAAGGATCTTTACAGAGGGTCTTTTTACTAGTGGAAGTCTGTAAAACTCCAGGTTAGGTGATATAAGTAAGCCCCAACCATGGCACACTCATAAGCCAAGTTAACCAATTCCCCCACCTGCAAAACAGGAAAGTCTGTTAGCATTTATTTTCCATCAGGAAATTTTAAATGGCATCATGCACTCTGTGTGCATTCTGAAAAACGTGAATACAAGGTACATTTGTTAGGCATAAGACTAAGACACATAGAAACACATTAAACACATTATCAATACCAAACCACGATGGGATATATTACTATTAAAGCATAACAACCTATCCTATTTTGTTAAATCTGCCTTTCAGGTTCAAAATGGACAAAGTCAAGGACTGCTTGACTAAAGAAAGCAGGAATGAAACCTAACAGGAATTTTGCCTTTAGTTTAAGATGAGAGACTCTGGCAGAAGCAATACCTTCTGGGTTCTGACTTATCATCAGAGGCGACAAGATGGAGCTAGGTGGCAAGCACAGCATTTTCTCTCTACATTTTCACTGAGTGTTACAAAAGTTTTCAGGTCAGGCAGTCAGCCAAAAAGGACAGTGGTTAGCAGAACAGTTTCAGCCTGTGTACATACAGTATGCATCCTCTGTCTCACTATCTACCCATTCACAAGCATATGAAAGCTCTAGTTGACCTGCCTTCTGAACAGTGACCAAACTTGACCTAAAAATGCTATTAAAGTGTTTCTTTTCCTGTTGTAATTATATTAAGTTTTGTGGAACTTTAGCTAAGTCACTAAATCAGCAATAAAAGCTAGCACTCATTCCATCACAGGTATAAAGACCTCAGCATTTTGTAAAAGATGCTTCTTTCTCCAGCTAATGTTTGATACTAATTTTGATGCAGAGTGATAATCATGGTTTTTTTCTGGCATCTAAATTTCAAAGTTGATTCAACAATTCTTTAAAGCATGCCCAAAGCGATCACCTCTTCCAACTCAATTGGGTGAAAGAAAATATGCATTCAGAGAAAGACAAGCCTTATGAACAAAGTGAAATTTGGGGCCTGGTTCTACAAAGGAAAGTTCATTACAATCATGACTCATGACCAGTACAAATATATTTCCCAAGCGAGTAGGCTCAGAAACTCCCAAGAAATTTTAGATTTATGACCCACCAGACAAAAAAAAACCACTGCTGGTGAAGCAGTTGTATTAGGTAAAGAAATGCATCTCAACAGAGATTATATAAACCCCAAATGAAGTATAGAGTTAAAGAGAATTAGAGGGGATTTTTAGATTTATTAGGAAACAACCCCATCTATCTTATTTTAGTTTAATATCACTTAGACACCCTGGACATCACTATGAAGGTTCAGTCATTGCATGGACAATTAATAAAAGTCACTTGAATTTAATACAGATTTATATTCCTTACCAGCTGGTTTCTTCTCACAAAAATACCATCTACACAGGCCTGAAATACATCAGCTATTGAATTACTGAGCTAATCCTGTTTCAAGCCAAGCAGAAGCCTCTGGATGTCACACTGAATTGATTGGCAGAAGTATGAACAATCTGACACGTGTAAGTCAAAGAAATCAAAAAGAAAAAATCTTCAAGTTAGCTCCTCACATTCTTCATTCCCCTTAATCCTCATTAGAAATACAGCAAGTAATTCTTAGATGCTTATCAAGAGGTCATCTGCTTTGTCCCTTGCCCCATTCAACTATTCAACTATGCCCCAAATCAAGTATTTGGAAACCACTGCTGACAGGCAATTGTCTACGTCATGAGTCAGTTAATTTACTTTACCTGAAGTTAACTTATGCGGCCATGGACCATTAATATTTCAAGCTCACCTAAGCTGAAAGTACCTCCAAAGAAAGCAGTCCCAGCTTTCTCTCTTTCAACTTTTTGTTTGATCTAGAACTACAGGCAACCAAATAGACTCACTGCATCTTTTTCAACACAGAGTGGAGCAGACTATAAACTAGTACTACCATCCAAAGAAATTTAACACTTTTGAAGAAACATGTGGCTGTGGTTTCATACTGAGCCATCACCTTGCTTAAATAGACTCAGTTTCCTTATCCTGCAAGTGTCTGTCCAATTTCCCACCATCTCCCAAAAAAACTATTCTGCTGAACAACAATCTGCACAGATATATAGTGAACCAGATCAAGAAAACATCTATCAGGGCCGGAGGGGGGCAGGGGATGATAATACTTTTTCCTACCGCTTCCCTTGCGAAAAACACTACCATTCATCTCAACCCATGGAGAGATTGTCTGGTGATAAGAACTGGCAGGAAAACATCTGAAAACAAATCACAGGACTGTCTGTGTTGCTGCTCAAGAAGTTCTGAAAGTAGGGTGGAAAGCATGAACAATAACACCCAAGGAAATCAGCTTAACTCTTCAGCATGAATCCACATAATGCGCCCTATGTCCACCAAACTGAGATTGATACAGGATATTCATCTTCTGTCTCTATAATCCTGACAGCCTTGAAATACTTCAAAACAAATTCCTTTCAAATGCACAACTACAGGAAAACTGAGTAGGCACTTGACAGTCTGTACAGAATGCTCCTTGCTTGATCATGATTATAGAAATGATTTTTTTTTTCCTCCCCATTTCAGCTGGAGTTTTAGAGCTCCTCAATACTGTCATTGAATTGGATAGACTCCAGTGGCTCTACTGTTGGTATCAGATTAGAGTTCAGGCATGGTGAGGCTGCTGATGGTGATAATAAAGAATACCAAAAAAATACATTTACAGAGAAAACACACACTGTTGAAGAACTGTGATAATAATCTTTTTTTATGTATACTTGTACCTTGAGTAGAACTGTCCATGGTAAAATGCCTGTTACTGATGCCAGAATAAGGAAGCTTCTGAGGTCCACACTGAAAAAGAAAAGACAACTTTAATAGTAAAAGCTGTTACAGAGAAAGAGCTTAATATCAAAGTGCAACAACTCCTGTAATTTATTCTTTCCAAGAACACCCCCTTTCTCTACACATTATTCACAATTGCTGTGAACTTATATTTCAGGAAAAAAAATGCCAACCACACAACTTTTCCTTCTGTCTCAAGATGTTAGCAAGTTCAGCTGTGTTACACATCTTTCATCTCTTATTATTTATCCTACTACAGTTCACATTTTAAAAGACCAAGAATAACAAATGCTTATGAAAAGAAATGAGGTGCCTGCAGGCTCTGGGCCTGCAATACAACATTGCTTCCAGATATGAGTGAACACACAGCTACACAGATAAGGTCAGCATTTGTGACTGGACGCAGTGGACCTTGAACAAAACTAACTCAAGACATATTTAAATATACCCATGGCACCTTTTCTTAAACCTAATCCTTGTCCTAGGAACTTGATGGTAGCTGATACACATTTGGAAAAAAATACTGAAAATCGAAGTATATGCTTTAAGTATGCTGACAATTTGATGCTCTAACTACCACCAGAGAAGAGTTTGAGCATTACAGGTTCTTCATTCAAAAATCAGTGCCTAGCTGCCAGTTAAGTCTGTTTACTCTTTAAGATTGCTCTAATATGCCAGCCAAGCATCAGCTTCAAAATGCCAACAAGAAACAAGATACCACAACACGTCTAAAAGGCAATTAAGATTCCTGAAACTTTCACCACATTCTTCCATAAAAGCATTTTAATGAAAAGTTGAGTCTAAAGAGAGTGGTTCTACAAGATGGAAAAAGCTGATCGAAACAGCTCCTCACCACTTCGGTGAAAGGAAAGGTTCCTTCTGCCCTTGCCCCAGTATTCCCACCTGCTCATGGCTATGAGCCGTTTATCTTGCACCAGCTCCGGTGCCCAAGAGAGTTTCCATAAAATGTTAAAAATCCATTCTCAACTTAACCACAACACTCTAAAAACACATGTTTTGGATTGTTTGCCTTTCGAGTATTTAGTTTTCAGCTTCACATTTAAAGCTTTTCTCCACAACAAAAGGCAGAATTTTTTTATTTTTTAAAAGGAAAATAAATGTTCTCAAACAATCACATAACTCTAGGACTAAAAGCTCTAAGAATTGCACACTTGAAGTCAAGTGGTTGGAAAGTAATAAAAATCTGCATTATGGTGTGCATCACATAAATTAAGTATTACTTTAATAAGCTCTTGTCTTCATAGATGAAAGATCGGCATCAAGATCAACAATAGAGTACAATACTTCTATTCACAAGCTGAATTTTCAATTACTACTTAATATTTTCTAGGACAGTAGTCTTGTACACAGGAAAAACATGGTCACAGCTATGATACCCACAGTTCCTTGTCCTTTTTGTCTCATCTGTTTTGTTTCCTCCCCACTACCTTAGCAATGTTATCAGCTTCTCAATCCATGACACTCTCATGCAATAGACTCTGTTCCTCAGCCCAACTCTGCTTCATCTGTTGGAAGAATTAGTAATAAACTAGGCACTGTAGAAATCATCCTTTAGATTAAAGCTTCAGAATTAATAAAAGTAATCATATAAATGGGGGCAAAGTCATAATCTCAGACTGTCTGGAGACTCAGGAGACTGCAAAACATTAATTTTTATGTTCTCCCCTGTACCCAGAAAGCCTACATCTTTTGTTTAAATGAATGCTCTACCTTTTCAGTATATATGGACAAGATCTTCTCCACTCTTATTCCCTTTCCTAAGTATCACCAGTGACACAAAACAAACTTTTCCCTTCAGTTTTAATTCACAATAGTACATCCTCTAGCAGTCTTCATTTCTTCCAACTCTGAATAGAACACACAAGCTATCTGGCAAAATAATAATCTTCCCTGATCAAAGTATACTGTGAAGTGATTTAACATAACACTAAAATCATATTACTATTAAGCATAACTTCTTTAGTTTTAACCCTATTATTTTGCTTACAAATATACAATCAACTATGGGTGAAACATGATTCTGAGAAGAAAACCTATGAAGCAAATAAAACACCTGAATTTTATTAATATTTAAATCCACACATCCTGTTAATATTCTGCTTTATAAAATACTGATAACTAAATGAGATACCACCTCACTGAGACCACCCTTGAGCAGTCTACAGTTTTGAATTAGATCGCTGTCGCTAAACATCAAGTTATTGACACTCATTAGTCTAGAATACAGTTTTAACCTAGCCTTTGGATTGCATGTTTTGAGAACTCTGGATTCTGCCAAGACCTGTTTTTTTTTCTTGTCATGTGTTATGAGTCCATCTCCTAACCTTTTAAGGTACTCACTGAAACAGCAGAAACAGCAGTACCATGATAAAGAGCTCCTCCAAAAGAACATTGTTCACAACACACTAGGCTACGCTTATCACAAGTGTGCACTAAAAGTGTCCCTTTTTTTTTTTTTTTTTTTACACAAAACAGATGAATCCTATGGCTCCAAAATAAAGTTGACAAAAATGAAACATTCCTAATGAATCATAATCTTGTTCCTTGATGACTCTACATCAAAGACAGTATTTATGTTATTACTGCCCACTCCTCAGCCCTACAGAGGGCAACCATTACACAGCAAAAAAAAGCCACAGAGAGCAGAGGCAATAGGGGAACACAGTACTGACTGAATGATCTTTGCATTTACATAGAAGTCCCACTAGTGTATATACATATAAATATATACAGATACACTTGAGACTTAATTTACATAATGGTGAGACAAAAATTGCCATTTGCAGTGCCATTAGCAAAACAATTTCCCTACAGAATCTATCCTATGGGATCCTGCAGATAAGACTTAGCAATGAATAGTTATTTTCAAGTTACTTTTACATTTTCAAAGCACTTAATTTTACTTCAATAAATTTGTTTTCTATTTTGGAAAACAAAGCCATTGTACATATACAAGGACTGTTTCAATAAATTAAAAGGCATATATTAGTGGATAAAGCAGGGCTGTACAGAATAAAAAGAAATTTTGTATAAACACAGTCTTCTTCAGCAAGAGACTTACTTAACACTTCCAAACTAATGACAATTAAGACCACTCAGTTTCTGAAGCAACAGATAGTTGCTTTTAATCTGGAAAAAAAATTTTAAAAATCTGGAACTGCACAGATTTATAGAAATTAATTTATTTTGTTTACCAGGATGTGATTGCCCTTTCCTTTAAACACTACTTTAGCTCATGCATTAAGTTGACCTGTAAGACTGGACAATAGATGTAGATTTGCCAAACACACCTTCACTCACACTTTGATACTCCATCTCTATAAATACTTGGTTGTCTGGAGGAGAAAGACCAAGGGAAAAAAAACATTTACAAATTTAAAAAGCCAGTGTATTGGCTTTATGTGACAAGGTTTTGGTAGCGGGGGGGTTACAGGGGTGGCTTCTGTGAGAAGCTGCTGGAAGCTTCCCCCATGTCCGACAGAGCCAATGCCAGCCGGCTCTAAGATGGACCTGCTGCCAGCCAAGGCCGAGCCCATCAGTGATAGTGGTAACGCCTCTGGGATAACATTTGTAAGAAGGAAAAAAAGTTGTGGGACAGAGAGAAAAGACAGCTGGAGAGTGAGAACATGTAAGAGAAACAACCCCGCAGACCAGCAGGTCAGTGCAGAAGGAGAGGAGGAGGTGCTCCAGGCGCTGGAGAGAGGCAGGCTGTCCCCCTGCAGCCCAGGGAGGTGCGTGGGGGAGCAGATCTCCACCTGCAGCCCGGGGAGGACCCCGCAGTGGAGCAGGTGGATGCCCTAAAGGAGGCTGGGACCCCGTGGGAAGCCCAGGCTGGAGTGGCTCCTGGCAGGACCTGTGGATCTGAGGAGAGAGGAGCCCACACCGGAGCAGGTTGTCTGGCAGGACTTGTGACCCTGCAGGGGACCCACGCTGGAGCAGCCTGTGCCTGAAGAACTGCAGCCTGTGAGAAGAACCTGTGCCAGAAAAATTCACAGAGAACTATGTCCCATGGGAGGGACCACACAGTGGAGCAGGGGAAGAGTGTGATGAGTCCTGCCCCTGAAGAGGATGGAGCAGCAGAGACAACATGTGATGAACTGACCATAAACCCCCATTCCCCACCCCCTGCACTGCTGGCAAGGAATACATAGAAAATTCAGGAATGAAGCTGTGCCTGGGAAGAAAGGATGGGTGAGAGGAAGTGTTTAAGACTTGCTTTTATTTCTCATTACCCCACCCTGGTTTAATTGGCAATAAAGTCAATTTTCCCTAAGTTGAGTCTGTTTTGCCCATGAAGGTAATTGGTTGAGTGATTTCTCCCTGTTCTTATCTCAACCCATGAGCCCTTTGTTATATTTTCTCTCCCTTGTCCTGTTAGCAAGGGGGAGTAGTAGATAGACTGTGTGGTGCTTAGTTGCTGGCTAGGGTTAAACCACAACAGCCAAACAGTTCAAGTGACTGTGGATGTCTGGAGTTTGTACTCATCTTCTGAAACTGATCAGTTTTATAAGGGGAGCAAGCTTTTCTATACATCCACCAAGTTTTATTACACAGAAACAAGTTTGTTAGCACTGACAGAAACCAAATGAAAAATGAACATATCACCTACTTTTGAGGTCAAGAAGTTTCCTGCACAGAAACTAAGTTTTGTACTCCAGCTTCCACCACATCCAAGGTCTTATACCATGCACTGAATTAATAACTTCACAAAAAATCATTACAGATTTCAAATTGACTGCGTTTTGGGAAAGAACAGGTAACCAAAACAAGGGGGAAGGAACAGACCTGAAGCTAGAGTAATTTTCCTGGTAACACAAGCTCAGAACAAATAGCTTGTCTGTATACACGGAGCCAGGAAGAGAAATCAGACTAAAAAACAGAAGCAGGTGAACTGACAAATAAAAAAATGAAGTAAAAAAATTAATGTACTATAGTGAGTAATAAAGAAAGAAAATGAACAATGAAAAAACCCACAGAAATGGAACCAGAAAGGAAATCCTATTCCTACTTGCTTTGCTAACCTTGATAAGAAGGCCTAACAAAACCAAGAGGAATTACATGTAATTTATGAATTAAGCTAAGTCACCTAGCAATGTTACAAGTCAGTAAAATACTCAGGTGCTGTATTTATTTAATTTGCAGTGGTCTTCAGGGTCACTGTGGCAAAATGCATTTCATGCTGACTGCCAAATAGTATTTTAAAGTATTTCTAGCCTAGAAAATATTACGGTTAAAAGGCTGAAGGCATATAGAATCATAGAATCATTTAGATTGGAAAAGACCTTTAAGATACAGAAGTCTATATCTCATAAAGGGTTGAAACATAGTTTGCATGCTCAATTGCAGCCCTTGAAGTATGTTGCCACTCTGGACAAGTGCAAAAACGTGCTTTGAATCCTCCCTTTAAAGTGTCTATGGCCTTTTTTGAAGTATTGCAGTCCAGGAATTACCTAGTAAGCAAGAATTGAAAGTTGGAGTGATACTCTTAACAAAGTCACTGCAAGGTGCAGTAGGACAGATCTGCAGTGGCCTGCTCTTCATTACACATGGAAGTTACTTCACATCCTTCTCGTGTGACACACTGCACATGTAGCTATCATGTCACCTAAAGACAAGAAAAGACTTACTAGACCCGGGTTTCTCCACATCGTCTGATCCCAAACCAGAAGACACAGCAAGGTTTGATTTCTTCCTGTACCTGAACTTTTCTTGGATCACCCTTACTCCCATGATCAATGCAACCCACCTCCCAAGAGACAGTAATGTTTTGTTTGAATGGTAAGAACCTAGTAGGGAGTACTGACCCCACCGTACTTCACACAAATGCACAAGTGTATACACATCTGCACAGAGTGTACATATGCAAACATTATTCTGGCTCCTTTGCTTCTGGCATTCACTATTGAGAAAGAATGATCTGTCTTCACCTTGACTTTAAATGCCCCGATAATACACCATGTCTCCTAATGAATAAGAATTGCAGCAAGTTAAATTACTTGTAGTACAGTGTGATTAAGAAAATCAATTGCAAAGATATTGTTAGATTATTGAATCATATAAGTATTCATTCCATTGGCTTTCACAGGAAATTTAGGGTATGGTTTCCTGGTCAGTTTAAGATGACCTAAGGCTGCAGCAAGCAGATGCAGTCATGTCATTCCCCATCCTTGTGTTTTTGGAGCTCCCCCTTCAGTGACTAACAACTGCAAGGCAGCATGGTACCAGAATAATTTACTACGCAGTTCACACACAACAATTGCTACACCATGAGTGAGATGCAGAAGTGTACTGCCAAGGATGGTGCTGCACTTTTGGCAACACTCCTGAGTAAACAAGTTCAGTTAACAGAGAAACAGCAAGAGTAGGGAAGAGTGGTAACAACAGGAACAGACAAAACAATTTTTTCTTTAACATTAACACTACATGTGTTTTGCTTATACTATTTCTACTCAGAACAGAATGAATGTTAACCTTAAGTTATGTTTAATATTACTATTTTGGGGCAGAACACTAACTGATACATGCCACTTCCTTCTCACAACTGAGATAACAAAACCTTTCTGAAAAATCAAAAAACAGTTTGCAAAAGAAACTCACCATACTAGTTGACAGTGAATAGGGATATCGTAGGAACCATACTCAGCTTAGAGAGCAAATACCAAATCCATTTGTATTGTCAAATGGATTAAAAGAAAAATAAAATTACATGTTCTTCATAAGCACATTTGACATTACAAAAGAGGATAATCTCACTCCAGTGAGAACTGCCTGGAGAATTTCAAAAGAAAATCAAGAAAGTAGTTTAAAAGCTAATGTGAAAAAATGCTGATCATAGCAAGATTACTTATTACAATTTTTTTCATGTATGTGCATTTTGATTAACCAGCATTTATACAAAAGTGTTCTTGTCAATCTGCTTCCCTATCAAGGCTTCCATGCAACATCTTAAAAGATGTCAGAAAAGTTTGGGCTGCACTGCTATGAGTCACAAGAAAGAAAAAAAAAAAAGAAAAAAGTGTCTCTAACTTCTGTTTCAGAATCCCTAGATTTCAAGAACAGGTATGATTTTACAGGTCACTGAGGTACAGGATGCACTTTAAGTTGATAATATCTACATCTCTTAATGAAGTTAGAAGCACTATCTTTAGTGATCATTTCCATTTTCATGTATGTGTACCGTTGTGATGAAAAAAATAAAGGAAACAGCAAAGTACTTTACTGACCTTAGGAACAGAGTACTTTCTGGGGGCAGCTCAGTGTCCCACGATAGATCACACCTCCCAGGCCTTGGATTTTGAAATACCTATAGGCAAAGGAAAAAAAATACCAGCAATCATGTTAGCACTTAGAAAGTAGTGAGGGAAGTCAGCAGTAGACCTAATGAACTTGGTTTGATTACTTAGTTTCAAGTTAAGAAGCTTTATCAAGACACAAGACAGAAGTTGGTGTGCACCATGCTACTCCAGCTACAGGAGTGCAGTACTTCAAGCTTGCTATAAGTAATTTTCTGAGGACCACATACTGCGTAAACGTTGTTGCTCTAACAGTTTACCGTGTATTGACGCGCTTCGGTGCCGTCTATAAAAAACGCGTTTAGCATTACATGAAAAATAATTCCGACTATCGATTAACCTCACGCACTTCTGTCAGGCACCAGCGACAGGGCAGACAGCGGCACCTCCTCGTTTTTCTCCGCTACAGACAACCACCCGCCGGGCTTGAGGTACAGAACCTCAGTTACGACACGGAACCTCCATCCGTCCCCAAGAGCCCGTCCCCACCCTCCCCCGCCCTGAGGGGAGCAGCGCGGCAAAGGGCCGCTTTAAACACGTTAAGAAAGCGTAACTCGGTGATTAAGCTTAAAGACCCGCCAGCAAACCGCATCCGAGGGGCGCCCGCCGCCTCCGCCCCGGAGCGCCCGCCGCGGCCCGGGCAGCCCCAGCCCCGCCGAGCGCCCC
>JANZLQ010000079.1:10326743-10350668 GCA_026212715.1 Elanus axillaris | reverse complement strand
GGGGGGGCGAACCCCGCCACCCTCTGGGTCCCGGCCCCGCAGCGGGCCTGGGGGAGCTCGGGGGGGGAAGGGCGAGGGATGGCCGCAGGCCGCTGGCGGGACAGAGGGGTCGGGGTGGTCCAGCCCCGAGCTGGGTGCCGGTGGCCCGCGGCCGGTGGCGTGGCAGGCGCTCTCCAGCTTCAGAGCTGGAGGGGGGACAGTGGGCAGAGGGCGGCCCCGCCGGCCTCTGCTCAACCCCTGCCTCCAGCAGGAAGGGTTAGTGCGTACGAGAGGGGCCTTCGTTTTGAGGGTGACAGAGCGTGACAGTAGCTTGTTTGACCGATGCACAAAATCACCTGGAAGTAAAAGCTGGAAGGTCGTGAAGACAAGCAATACTAGAGGAGGGGCAGATCCGTGTGCGCTCAGAAGTCGTTTGCAGGCTGCTGCCCTTGCAGCGTGAAGCCTCTGAGCGGAGTGGGACGAGGCTTGTGCTTGTATTTGTGCAGTGCCTAACACAGTCACAGGGCATGACACCGTCCTTTGCAGGAAACAACGAGATTTGATACGTGTTTGCCTCTCCTGGAGTTCACTCTCTGCAAGGCTTAGCCTGGCACACAGGCTTTTGATGATGGCGATTCCCAGTCCTCTCTCCCTTCAGATAATGATAATACGAGCACACTGCAAGCACTTCCTGACAGATGACACCTGTCAGCTCTGTCCTATCACCCGCCAGAGAGTATCTGCTCTGAATCTGACAGGACATCTTTTGAGTCCTGCTGCACGGAGAACGGGTGGGAAGACTGGAGCAGAAGCTGGTAGGTAGCAAGTTCACCAAGTGCTTGGCCCAATCCCTGCCTGCATCCAGAAGCACCTAGGAAAACGGGTGCTTTGGAGTTCATGGAACGTACACACCAAAACAGGGGACTGGATTTGCTCAAAGGCTGTAGGCTGGGAGTCCTGTTATCTAAAAATAGAATTAAACTTTTTCAGCTGAAGGTTGTGAATTACATAGTGGCAAGACACTGCTGTCTCTCATCCTTTTTCTCCTTTTTTTTCCCCCCAAACATGGTAGCATACCAGTCTTTGCTATCACAGCTGCCAATGCACACAGCCCATACCCTGTATTCGGGAATTAACCTGACCTTAATTTTTATTATTTTTTTAAATAGGTAATTTGTCAACCAGGTTGGTCCCCTAATGCAAGTCAAAAAGTGTGTCTGTATACTATGTTTCTAGTTTGGGACTGTTAGGGCAGGAGGCAAGAAACGCATCTTGTAGAGAGAGGGAAATTTCATTTCCCTTGTGTACCTCCACGTTTTTGTGGTTTGATAGCACAACCTCATATGTCCTTTAAACTCAGCCTGAATTCTCTGCTCTGGGAAAATTTGCAATCTCAAGTGGAAATTGTGAGAAAGTTGTTGCTTCATATGGTTTCCACCTTAGACCAAGTTTAGGCGTAAAGTTTATCACCACTTGCTAATAAATGAGGTTATGAGTGTGTTGTTTGATTTAATTGGTCAATTTGCAAGAGCAAGTTCTTGAAAGCAGCAGATTTTGTTAAGAATATAGGAGAGTTTAAAAGTTTGCTTTTCTGTTCCCCCATGAAACACAGGAGCGAGACAAATCACCATGGTCAAAAAACCCCACCCAGCATATTGACAGATGAAGTAAGATTAGAAGTACTTTGGAGAGTATTCATTTGAAAAAATTCATTTTGGTCATAACACCAGACTCAGATTCAATGCGATTGGAATCAGTTATGATGAGAAAAGGAGGGGAGAATATATATGTGAATATATATATATTCTAATACATAGGCTAACAGTTATATTCTAATATCAGAATATACATACACACATATGACAATATACTAATATATTCAGTATTTTCAATATATTAGAATATATATTTTAGTAATTATATAAATTTAATATAAATAAAAAATAATAATTTTTTAATCTTTTGAAATATCTTTTCTTTAGAGGTCAGTGCCTTACAGTTTCATCCCTTGGCCCACATGTTTCTTGTTAAAATTTAAATATACAACATAATTTAAAAATTGTAAATGGTCTGTAAATGTAAATGGTCTGTATGCTATAAAAATAGAGATGAGTGTATTTCGCCAATAATCTAATCCGTGCTGCCACTGCAGAATGCTTTTAAATTAATTTCCAACTGCAATTCACAAAGTCAATAGAAATTTTGATAGATTGCGGTAACAGAAGAAGAAAATAAATCCTTTCTGGTAGGGTATGCGAGCTGGTTGTTAACACATGCAGGGAACAACAGAAAGGAAGAAAAATTTAGACATTCCTTTCCTGGGAGTGAAGGAACAAAGTGGAAAGAGAGAGGCAAAGGTACTGTGAGGGAAAATACTTCAAGGAAGAAAACTTGGGCTTTGGGAATTATATTCCTACTTTCCCTGTGACCCTTTTAGTGTGGTTTTTTTTTTTTAAATTGGTCCACTTCTTTTACTCATTCTTTTTTCTTGTGCTTGCTTCCTTGATTGGCTGTATCTGTTCCTTTTTCTCCTCTTCTGGTTTCTTTAAATTGCATTCTTCCTGATCCCTGTCAAATTCATGTGTCTTGCAACTTTAGGGAAGTCAGTGGAGTTGTGGTATCTATAAACTAGGTGTCCAGGGCTTCATCTACACCCTGATCTTCATTGGCCTGGTCCTCAAGTTCCAGAGCCCCATACCTGTTGTATAGAAGCACCTGGGAAGGTGAGGGAGACCAGGAGGGGATTTTCCTCCTTCCCCAAGCAGGAACCTGCATCCATTCCCTTCCATCTCTTAGGTCTCCTCCTGCCTGGTGGCAAGAGGGCAGGAGACCCTCCACTTCTTGCGGAGCCTCCATCTGCTGCTTCAGGGATGATAGGGTGTAGGTCCACCAACCTATTTCCCTCTCACACTCCCTGATACTCCTCAGCCTTTCCACTTCCTCCTTCAGCTCTGCCACCAGGCTGAGCAGATCATCTTTGTTACGTTCGCTTCTTACTTTTGCCATCTAGGTACATCAAGTAATTGCTATATGACTGCTAACTCATTGGAACAGATTCATTACCATATGGTTTTAAAATATTTTTTTTACATTAATTAGTAGTTGACTGCTAAAACGTCTTCTAAACTGCTTTTTATTTAATGGGGAATTATCCCATTCTCCATTTTATTTCACTCTTATTTACTCAGAATAATTTGATACATCATGTCTTTCATGTAATTGTCCTATTAAGATTTCTCAGTTTTTTTGTAAAATACGATGTGTACATAGTCAGATGTGCTGTGTTTCTGAGAATACAATACAATACAACTTCTAGCAGGGACTTCTTTGTTTAGTTTCCTAGAAAAAAACCAAGAGGTTTCTTACCAGAGTAGTTGCTGACTAGGTCATTCAGCTTTGCTCCTACTTGACAACACAAGGCCCTCACTAGCAAATGTAGATCGAGGAGTACCAGTCCTAATTAAAACTGACAGTTGACTGCAACTTGCCAGCTCCTCAGCTGTTCTGACCCAGCTACTTGTAAGTTCATTACACAAACCGGATTAAAAAAAGTAACCTCCTCCTCCACCTTTTTGTTGGGGTCAGTCCAGTTGGCCAAAGTGGGGACAGCGATTTCCAGGAGTGGGGCAGAGCAGACACTTGGAAAAAGCAGCCATGGACTTCCATGGGCCAACCCTTATCTGACCTACCATGTATGGTTATGGCTGGCAGCACCTGGTAGGGTATGGCCTCCCCACTAAACTGTCTACTGCACCATGGCTCAGCAATACAAGTTGCATCTTTGACTCTACTGGTCAATTCTGGAGAGAAACTGAACAAGACAATTCCTCTGAGCAAACCAGGTCTGGTTTAAGCTCAGAGGTAGCCATTTCAATCACAGAGCAGAGGGTCAGGAGGCAAAAGAACAGGCACAGAGTAAGAGTAGGACTTGGTGTTTCACCTCCATAGATAACCATTTTACATTGCTGATAAGACAGTACCAAGTATGTTGTGTTGTGTCTGACTGTTCTGAGATACTGTTTGTCCTGTGAGAAAAAAAAAATTGACTAGGATCCATCCAGTGAATATGACAGCAAAGACCTAATTCTCAGTCCTTTCCATTGCCCTTCTCCCAGGATCCAATCAGTATGAATCTTGGGGGGTGGGAGTAATACATTGCCAGTCTGGTGGCTGTTTTGGGGGTGCATGTAAATCGTAGCATGTTCTCAATCTAATTCATAATACATGCCTGGAAATGGTCAGCAAATATTATCCATTGTTTCTCATTGCATTTTTATTATGCTGAAGTGAGTTACTCACTGCCACCATTTGCAAACCTATTTAAAGTTACTGGATGCAGCAGAGAGGAGAAGCATTCAAGGACTTTTATTAAGGAGGGCTTTCCAGGTCAGAAGTTACTGCTCAAATTGTAAGGACAAGTGGGACTCTCTTAGGAAGCCAAGCCTCATTTTTCCATGGGATGGTCAGGTAGCAGCAAGAGGAGGCTGCTCCCCAAAGGAAGGTGAGAGGAGAGCAGCCCCAAGGCAGGCCAGGCAGTGGCCTCAGCAGCTGGGGACAGTCTCATGGCACCAGAGGCAGGTGAGCAGAGCAGAGCAGTGATTGCAGCAGGTCCCATTGACAGTCTGGTGAGCATCAGACAAAGAGGAGGCAACGTGCCATGTCCCAGGTGAATACCAGATACCCAAACAATGATTCAGGTACAGAGCTAGGGGCAAGTGTACCTAAGATGTAGCTCAGGCAGGGACTGAAGGCCCAGGCATGAGGTTAAATGGAGACCCCAGTCAGTGGGTATAGGTAGAGGCTCTGGGAGAGGCTTGTCAGGGCAACCAAGGCCTATTTGTCACCTAGGTTCCTGACAGAAACTTACTGAGTTTGGGCTTTCCCATTGACTTTGTGTAGGTCAGACGCAGAAAGAAGATGGGATATCAAGACAAAGAGAAGCCAGCAGAAAGGTGAAGAAGTGATGAATGGCTCTTTGGAAGGAAGCAAATGGTCACAGCTTCCTTTGAGCAGAATGTCTGTGGTAAAGCAAACATTGCTTCTGGGTGAATAAATATTCCTACTTTTTTTTCCCCCCAGTGGGATACAGAGTGGCATAAGCATCTTTTATACAGAAGTATCCCCCCAAGCCCTCTGGATAACACCAAAATGCTCTGACTCATGAAGTGCTTTTATTCCGCAGATGAAGTGGTTTGACTTTGTGATTTGCTTTTGTTGTGGTTTAAGCCTATCCAGCAACAAAGTACCACAAGGCCACTTGCTCACTCCTCCCCCCAAGGGTGGGATGAGGAGGAGAAAATAAAAAGAAACGCTTGTGGGTTGAGACAAGGACAAGGAGGGATCACTCACCACTTACAGTCATGGGCAAAAGACAGGCTCAACTTGGGGAAAAACAAAATCAATTTAATTTACTACCAATCAAATCAAAATAAGGATAATGAGAAGTAAACTCAAATCTTAAACACACCTTCCCCCACCCCTCCCTCCTTCCCAGGCACAGCTTCACTCCTGGTTTTCTCTACCTCCCCGCCAGCAGCGCAAGGGGATGTGGAATGGGAGTTGGGGTCAGTTCACCACACATTGTCTCTGCCGCTCCTTCCTCCTCCAGAGGAAGACTCCTCACTCTTCTGCTGTGGCGTGGGGTCCCTCCCACAGGAGACAGTTCTCCATGAACTTCTCCAGCATGTGCCCTTCCCATGGGCTGCAGTCCTTCAGGCACAGACTGCTCCAGCATGGGCTTTCCCATGGAGTCATGGCCATCTCCGTGGGCATCCACCTGCTCCAGTGTGGTCTCCTCCCCAGGCTGCAGGTGGGCATCTGCTCCCCCACTCCCCTCCATGGGCTGCGGGGGGGACAGCCTGCTGCCTCACCACTGGCTGCAGGGGCATCCCCTCCTCCAGCACCCCTCCTTCCCTCCTTCTGGACTGACCTTGCTGTCTGCACAGGGGTTTCTTTCACTTTCCAATCTCTTCCTTGGCTGCAGGTTCCCCTTCTTAAATCTGTTCTCCCAGAGGCACTACCACTGTCACCGATGGGCTGAGCTTTGGCCAGCAGTGGGTCCAACTTGGAGCCAAGGAAGCTTCTAGCAGCTTTTCACAGGAGCCACCATTGCAGCCCCCTCCCTGTTACTAGCAAAACCCCTCCACACAAATCCAAAACAACTTTGTATTTGAACAATACTTATTGTAATGGTGTAATTAATTAGAATATCTTGATGCTGTAATAATTCTGGTAATACTAATGAAACTGTGAATGTGGGTTATCATTTGGCCTAGGGTTTCTTAGTTGATTTGGTTGTTGACTGAAGAGAAACATGGGGGGGGTCTATCTTGCCTGTTTTAACGGCCCACTTTTCAGGACAGAGAGTAATTTATTGTACTTACATCTTGACATTCTGAGACTCAGATTTTTGGTAGAGCATCTATTCAGTTCAGGTTACAAACTAATTGTGTGAAGATTTGTCATTCAGTGTTCAGAGAGAGCTGCCCTCTCTGACTACTCTTTTTCTTGAAGGCATGACATCTAAGTTTTCTCAATTTTTCTTCAACTGAGGCCACAGCTGTGCCTAATAATGGAGAAATGATCACATCTTTTCCATAAAGAAGCCTTTCTACTTCAATGTGGCAACAGCACCTGTCAATGTGGCGGGTGTAATAGATTTGTTACCTCCTCCAGGTGCCTTCCTGTTATGGCTTGACATAATGGTACCCTCTAGTAGTAAACATGATTTGTTTATTCATTTATAGCATATTTGGAAGTGCCAGGGAAACAGCAGAACTTCCAAGATGGCCAATTAGCTTATAACTCTTACAGTGGAATATTGTTATCACACAACACCCTTTTCTTCTGTGAAAAAAATCTGTTACATTCTTCCAGTAGTATAGACGAGTTTATGGTAGTAAGTTTCATTAGTGGACCAAATTTCCCATCAGTACATCTTGCTAATAACCTGAAACACATCTTTATTTTACAGCTCTAGCATGCTTACTTATGTTCCCTTTTCTCTTTCCAAATACTCAAAGAATCTATTTTTGGTAGGTAACCACCAATTTAACTTTTCTTGGTACAAGGTTCTTTTATATCTATGTTGTCCCCTTACAGACTTTGATTAATATTGCACAGCATCATGTTTATGACTTTTTACACATTTTTCATTAGGTAGTTGTCCTTTAGGATGTTCTAGTGTGATTTTAGAGATCAGTCCCACATTATACTTTGCAAATTACTATTCCCAGCTCTACAGAATTTGTTTCAAAACAGATGCAGAAACACTGTCTCCCATGAACTTTGTGAGGAACTAAATGTACCAATATATGCATTACTGGGTGAGGACTCTTAGCCAGGGAAACATCTGCCGTATGTTTGATTTCTGGACATCTGGAATAAGGATCATTTGCAGCTTGACTAAAGTTAATAACTCTATTCCACAACTTTTTTGAATGACTTGGAACCAAAGAGTTCAGAGAGTTGCAGAGTTTGCACTGACATTTACTCATGTATCTTGATCATGTGTGGCTACGAACAGCTCCCAGTTGCCATATAGTGTTTCTGAGATTGCTCTCATGAAGACCCAACTTTCTGCTTGCACTCTGTGGGTCTAAATAGTCTTTAGATTCTAGCCTAAGCCATCTACCTCAAAACCAGTGAGACTGCTGCATAGTGCAAATTTTGTGTGTTTGTGTCTTTTATCAGGTTACAGTCTAAATGCTGAGGAAAGTGCTCAAGTGTTGAGACCGCAACTGGTAATTTTGTGCTCCATCTTACGTCTCTTCCACTGGAAAAGCTTTTAATTGGTGCTGGTAAAAGTTTGTATCCTACAATTAAACCTAGGCTTTCTCCTATACAACAAATTGTTCATAGACTCTCCTAAATGACCTTTTCATAGGCCCTGTCCCATCTGCTGAGCAAACCATCCATATTCCTGGCAGATTTACCAGGCTACATCTGCCTGCATCAAGATGTATTTCCATTCATAGCCTTTTCTGCTTTTTTTTAGTAACTGTTAGGTGAACAAGAAAATTACAAAATGAACTTGAGAAGTGGAGTTTTTTTGCCTTCTAGACTCAACTAGAAAGCTTGTCTAACAGAAGTGCTATTTTGAAGAATATTAAATACTAATACACCTTTTTTTTTAGATAATTCTTACTGCTGCCATTCACTAGCTCATATTTGTGAGTATTCTAAGACTTAAATCCAGTAAATCCACATATTCAGAAGCAGGAGCTTTGTGCATGAAAAAATAGTCATAGATACGGTCAGGGCAAATCCTACAAGCCTAGAGCAGATTCACTGTTCATCTGAAGGCAGTTATTTCTTGCTACTCACCCACTCATTTAAAACCCCGGAAGAGTGATGTGCACACATTATCACAAAAAAATCTGTTTTAAAAAGCTGGCGTTTTCAAGCCACAGACTCTTAGGGTCAAATTCATTTTTCTGTATATTCAAGCAGTATTACTGAACTCAGTGGGACCTCCAGCAGGTGGGGACAATCACCTACCTCCCTGCTCCTGCTGGCCACGGAATTTCTGATACAGGCCAGGATGCCGTTGGCCTTCTTGGCCACCTGGGCACACTGCTGGCTCATATTCAGCTGGCTGTCAACCAGCATGCCCAGGTCTTTCTCTGCCAGGCAGCTTTCCAGCCACTCTTCCCCAAGACTGTAGCAGTGCATGGATTTCTTGTGACCCAAGTGCAAGATCCAGCACTTGGCCTTGTTGAGCCTCATAAAATTGGCCTCATCCCATCGATCCAGTATGTCCAGATCTCTCTGCAGACCCTTCCTGCCCTCAAGCAGATCTAGCCTGCCTCCCAGCTTGGTGTCGTCTGCAAACTTGCTGAGGGTGCATTCAATCCCCTTGTTTAGATCATTGATAAAGACATTAAACAAAACCAGTCCCAACACCGAGCCCTGGGGAACACCACTTGTGACCGGCCGCCAACTGGATTTAACTCCATTCACCACAACCCTCTGGGCTCGTCCAGCCAGCCAGTTTTTCACCCCATGTAGAGTACATTTGTCTAAGCCATGAGACACCACCTTCTCAAGGATTATGCCGTGAGGGAAGGTGTCAAAGGCCTTGCTGAAGTCGAGGTAGACAACATCCACAGCCTTTCCCTCATCTACAAGGTGGGTCACCTGGTCACAGAAGGAGATCAGGTTGGTTAAGCAGGACCTGCCCTTCATAAACCCATGCTGACTGGGCCTGATCTCCTGTTTGTCCTGGACTTGCCATGTGAGTGCTCTCAAGACGAACTGTTCCATAATCTTCCCCAGTACTGAGGTCAGGCTGACAGGCCTGTAGTTCCCCAGATCCTCCCTCTGACCCTTCTTGTAAATGGGCATCACACTGCCAAGCCTCCAGTCATCTGGGACCTCCCTTGTTGACCAGGATTGCTGATAGATGATGGTGAGTGGCTTGGCAAGCACCTCCACCAGTTCCCTCAGTAATAAATAGATAAAATAGGATAGAGGAATGTGCATAGAAATAATTGCCCAGGGTCACACAACTGAGCTGGAACTGAAACCTCACAGTGTCCTTTCCACTTCATAGGCTGTCTTGCATACCAGCTTTGCTTAGTCTCACTGAAATGGAGTTACCCATTTGTACCTGCTTTGAGATGGCTTTTCTGGTATATTCTTAACCAAGAAAATCATGGTTATATCATGACCCTACTTCTCTCCACTGCTGACAGCATGGCGAATGGTGAAATCTCACCCCTTTTTCTGTGCTGTTTTTCACCCTACCTGAATGCTTCTTGTCTCATTCCTCGCCCATCCTGGTGTGAATATCCATACTTACAACAACACTAGCTAAATGGAGCTTTCTGAAGAAAATTACAAGAACCACATTAGGACTCATCACAAAGTGTTTAAAGAAAGTATAATTTGTTCTACATAAACAGCCACCTGTAATCTCATGCTTCAGACTGCATTTAAATAAGTTACATTAATTAAGAGCCTGCACGATCCAAAGTTGCAAAGAAAATTTTCAGTAGGAGTGCCTTATTTTTACAGGCATTGGGAAATGGAACAGCAAGTTTTGTGCTTGGCACAGGTGATCTGCCCCTATCTGGAGTTAGCCTCAGCATATCAAATGAAGGAAAAATGTAGCAGAAGGAGTCTTTTTTATTAATCTTCATGTTTACACTGGCCCTTCAGTTCTTTGTATGCCTATGTATCTGTATGTGAAAAGGGGAAGTTGCTTCTTAGTTAATATGTTACGTAGTGAGATTTTGCTTTTTTTGTCAGCTTAGCTTTTATGATAGTTGTACTCACTGCTAATTTATTACAGGCTTATTAAAAAGCTTCACTTTGAAGAAGGTAATGGCTTCATTACAGCTTTTTGTTTTGGCTTGCTATGTGCTTGTTGGCTTTCTTAAAAACAAAAACTCTAAGATCTGCATCAGTGAGATATCAAACAAATAAGAAATTACACTTGGACACTTGGCTTACACATTTTTTCTAGCCATCTGCATTTAGGTGTTCTGTTATAATTGGTGTTCTCCGTTTATCAACTTATTTTGAGATACGGTACTATAAAGACTATAGGCTAGCTATTGCTTTTACCTTTTTTCCTTGGTTTTCTCTATGATACATACATATGCTAAAGTATGCAGAATCCACTAACTGAATAGAACACCCAGTCCTCACCACTGCTTCAGCCTGGAAATGTAGTTAAAATGCCCCATAGAGACTGCCTGTTATTTGTGTGTGACTGAAAAACTTTTGCTGACACAAATGATGTAGATTAAAAAGGAGCCTGGAAAGATTGCTTAGCCCCGTAGGTGAACATAGCTTGGTTAAATGTAGCTATACTTGCAAAAAAACTCCATCCTTTTGCCAGTATATAAAACTAGCTAACTGAGACTAACAAAAAGATTATCATTGACACGTCTTGCTTGCAAGCTGGAGAGGACACTTACTTTTAGCTGCATCAGTAGAGGCTTGCATTGCTTTTACAAAGAGAACCACAGCATACTTTATAAAGTACCAGTTAATTTTAGCTGCAGGTGTAAAAATAATAAAGCAGAGGATGGGGTTCAGGTTCACAGTTTATGTACTTATTTAAGAGCAGCTTCCTGTCCAGCCACAGGTCAGTATTTCAGGAGGACACCTAAGGTGGATCTGGGAGTCTGTCTGGAGACATATGGATTCTGACTGGTGGGGGGACTCCAGAGGTAGCTGTCAGATTGCTGGTCCCATTTCAGTTGCTTTGCCTTCTCACTGTGATTTTACAGTAAAACTCCACAGAATTCTTGGTGTGAGACTAGCAGTAAAGACCTGCTGACTCTTGTTCTCTACCACAAAATATGAGCTGGAAAAAAAGCAAGTTAACTGCTTCTGAAAGGAACTTGTTTGCTTGCAGAAAATTGTAGAGGAGGTCTGTAGGCACCCTGGATCAGTCATCTCATGAGAAGGGAAATTCAGGGTTATAAAAAGAAAGGAAGCAAACTATTTGCTTGCTTTGTCAATTTTTAGCATCTCTGGCTGGGTGGAGAGAAGGGCATTCTGCTGCTGAGAAGAAAGGAATTCAGCTTCCAGTGAGCTGGAAGGAAGGATGCTACACTAAAGAGAAGATTGGGGGTATTCTAATGATTTTGGTTTTCCTTCTTGAACTGAAGGTAACAATGTGTCTAGAAACACTAAGCAAACTGACCATCGGGTTGTTTGCCTGTGTGGGCCCAAGGTGTTCGGAAGGGTTTGGGTGTGAACCTGAGGGTTTCAGTTTTCTGGGAATCTTGGAAACAGCTTATTTCCATCTGCAGTGGGAACTGAAGGCTGGACAGAGCCAAACTCAGTGGACTGACAGCTGAACTTCAGAATCCAAATCTCAAGAAAAGATTTTGTAAAAAACTAAATGGTATCCAGGAAACCTGAAGTCTAAGACATCTCAGATCAGAGCCTGGAAGGTGATACTGGCTGAGAGTTCAGGAGTGTAGTGCCTTACCAGCAAAGTGGTGAATGGCGATTGGGGGTACTGCCAGGCACTATCACAATCCATACTTGTCAAGTGCCAGCTCACAGCTAGATCCCTGTAGGCAGACCTTTGTACCTGCACAGTGTCCAGTTGAAATCATTGCATAGCTTGAGGCAGCTTTTTGTTATAATATTAGCCACTGAAGCTAGTGGATACAGGCTCCCTTTGGCTTAATGAAAAGTAGTATTTTATAATCCTGTAGTGTCAGCTAGGTTACAAAGAAAACTCTTTCACCAGGTTCTCCTGGATTTGGGGGTTTGTTGTTTTTTTTCCCTTGTTTTAGATTAGTTTCAACACCCATTTTATTACCTCTGTTTGCAGACTGATTTTTTTTTTCAACCAAGTGTGCGCAGAAACCCTATGCTAGTATTTCAAAGCATCAGTTTTTTAACATCCTTATGTATAAGGTTTTATTTTTATTTTAATGCGATTTTATTTTAATATTTGTGTAAAGTTGTCCTGCTCAGTTCTGATCCTGTGCATCTGACATTGCTTGTCTTTTAAATTTATTTCTTATGCTCTAGTAAATATTTCTATGTAAAGAGTATTCATAGACTTAAGTCATTGCTCCAAGCATTAGCATCACAGCTTTCTTCTTTTGCTGTTTTTCATTGTGACTTATTATTAACTGACTTGCTTTTCAAAAAATAATTTTGTTTTGTATTTGACACAGTCCTGCTGATACTTGGCATTATTTCATTGTGCTAGGGCTGCCCTTATGTTTATTCCAACAAACAAGGAAGGTTTCTTGCTTGTCCTTGAATTTGTCTTCTCCTGAATTTCTAATCAGATCTTCTTTCAGCTTGTTTGGCTTATACTCTTGTTTTGGAAAGCTTTATTTTGGTTTTTTTTTTTTTGCTGGTTTGGGTGTTTGTGGATTGGTTTGGTTTGTTTTAATAATGTTCAGATAACCATTGCAGTCAGCTTAGGACCTATTCTCAGAATTTTTTCTTTGACCTGTTTATTAGAATACCACATAACTCAGAAGATAGTAATTCTGATTGCTGGCAGATTTCCTTTCTTTTCCCTTTGATCTATAAAATAACTGCTCTGTAAGCTGACCTCTCATGCAATTCCTTGTAAATAATATGTGCCTTTCCCCAGAGAGGTTTCTGCATGGATCAGAAGGCTAAAGTTGTTGGTCTCACCAGTCCAAGTGCTCCCAGCCTCAGTTTTTCACTGGAACTGTGGTTGGAAGAGATGACAGGTATGTGGATTTGCAGTAGCAGGAAACATTTGGCTGACCAAGCAGCATTTTGCCAATCACTTTGGAGAAGTTTGTCTACTATTAACAAGATGTATTTCTTAGTTTAGAAACCACCACTCCTGGAGAGCCATTGTTCAGCTTCTACAGGAGTGCTGCATGGTCCTTTAACGGCTGTGGGCACTTCACACACAGCAGTTTGTGTCTGTGTGTATGTGTAGGGGGGTGTTTTCCTTTGCAGTTGCTTGTTCTCACTCACTTCTAGGAAAAAAATGAAACCGATACAGCCACTGCCTCCACTTCTCTGCCAGATGCCTTACCATGCTAAGATGATTAGCTTTATTTGCTTCAGCTTTGCATGCTCAGAATGAAATTAGGCAAGTTATTTCAGTGACAAATGTCAGGATAAATCCTATACCTGTACTTCGATGAATACAGTTACTAATGGAGTCACTGGTTGATTTATGCAACAATAGGACTACTTTTCAGCATGGAGTATTACCCCAAATTTTTACAGAGTGAGCAGACAAACATTTGTTGATGCATCAAAATAAGAAAGATCTGATACTTAGAATCTGCAGGAGTGCTACAAAGGAATGCTACCATTTGAAAAAAAAAAAAACAGAATTACATTAAATATCAACTAGTTTACTGATACTGCAGTCTTTACTTATGCCTTGATTTTTATTCTCATTCTCATGATTCGGAAGACTAAGATTAATGCATATATAATACACAGCACCAAGCCAAATTTTACTTTTTTCCTCACTGAGTTTGATGGGTTGATGAAGTTTGTGGTGGACTTTGTCCTGCAAAATTCTGGGTTTGACTTTCAGTGAGGGATTCTCAACAGCTTCCAGGCCTGCATCTAAACAGTGCTGAATGGTTTGGTAGCTAACAAAGAGGAGGTTTCCTTTTGCAATGTTCCATCTGAACCAGTATAAACAACACCAAAACTCCATTAATGTAATGGTTACCTGATACCTGCTGTTATATGGTAGAGTGATAAGGCTTTGAAAAATGTATCAGCTGAACCAAGACAGGCAGATGCAACAGCATCCTGAGGGAAATGGAAGAAAGAACCTGCATTTTGCTATTTGTACAGCGAGTCTGATACTACCAGTGTAAGTCTGCAAAAGTACAAGGAGACACAAGAAAGGCCAAAATGATAAAGACTGGGTTACTGTAGAAGCTAAGCCTCTAGCAATAAGCTTTCTCATTCATGGACAACTGACTTTTAGCATTGCTCTGAGTTGAACATCTAACTATGAACATGAACATCTGTGTTCAGAGAGTGACTCAGTATCTAGGGTTAAATTGTAAAGGATTGGTGTTCCCTCTGCTACTCAAGGATTTAAAAGCTACATGGGAAATTTCCAGCCCACTTGATGCCTGTGGCAACTTCTTCAGTCACAGAAGCATAATCCTTTACCTGTCTGTTTCTTTGGGTATTAATTCAAGTGACTGGCACACAAACAGAGATGGGCAGGAGTAGCCAGATTGCGAAGTTGCTGGACGGTGCTACATTTATCTGTGTGTATTGCTTCAGTGTTTGGGACTGTATTTCATGTTTCACAAAGATGCCCCCCCTACACTAGACATGATTTGTGTGTGGTATTTTCCCAGTTAACTGTAGAGGCTGTTTTTGAAGGGGTCTGTCTGTCATTTAGGAAACATGGAGAATTGATAGAGCAGTTCAGACCACAGGTTGCCTGCCTGAACAAAAGACTTGCTATGACTTTAATTTACACACCCAGCAGTGTAAGGGCCAAAAGTCCCGGTAACATTCAGAAAGTGAAATGGAACATGGGCTGTTGTTGCCTTAAGCCTTCAAAAGACTGATTAACAAATAAAAAGGAGATGATGGTTTACACAAAAAAACCTAAAACATAAGCATGATATGTTTGCTACTCAAGGACTGTTTTGATTATGTGTACTCAAGGTAAAACTTAGCTAGTTTAAGATTTGGCTTACAATAGAGAATGCTTTAGGAGTCACAGACTTGCTAATTAAGGATGTACCTACTCCTCTGCATTGAGAAATGAGAGGTTGGCAAGAGAAATGAAGCACCTGGTATGCTCAGATGATGCATGCCCATAGAAAGACAAAAGGATTAGGGGGATTCTTCCCCAAATGACTCCCCGAAGACCTCCAGAGACCCCCGTGCAGGCATAGAAGACTCTGGGATGATTGTTCAAGAGAACAACTTGTCATGCTTGCTCAACATAATGAATATGTAGTAGTTAGGTGAAACATAGGTATTAGATAGGTGTGGTGCTTTAACTATAGTGTATAAATATGAACTGAATACCTCAGTAGGTGTGCTCGATTCATGAATATGAACTGAAAACCTCAGTAGGTGTGCTCGATTTGTGGAAATCTTCTGCCTTGCTCCCTGAGCAGAATAAAGCAATGTCTCCTTTCTAAACATACTTTGTGTGTTTCAGGAGTTACTTTCTGACCAGTTAACACTGTGGGGAGCTCCCAAATAAGAGAGCTGTGGTTCAGCTGGAACATTGTTTGCAGTCATCTGCCTCTGTGTTGGAAGGATGTCGTGTCAGGTATGTCCACTGCAGTATGGAGCCCAGCGTATTGAAGGTAAACTAGATGAGTTCAGCAGCTGCTATGCAACAGCAAAAAGAAAGTCCCTGGCCCCTTTGCAGAAACGGTAGGGCAGGTGACTTGGAGTGGGAACTCTCTCAACCATCCAGGCTTAGGAAGCAGAACTTACAGGTTGTTAGCAAATATTTGAATACATTTGAAAGTTGAGATAATTTATGTTATTTCCTGACAGAGAGAAGTGATTACAAGGAAGATTTTTTAAATAAATCATCAGTGTTCGAATGCAGGTAACTGAGCACAGCTCTTGGAAGCATCCTCCTTGAGGTGACAGCTGCCTTTAACCTCAGCAGAATGCATGTAGTTTGTCTTCACATAAATTCTCATGACCTTTTTTCAGTGGAAACAACTGCTTTGAACATATCTGGTAGTAGTGCCTATTCCTTGCTCTCTTTTGCCCCATAAGGCAATTCATTGCCTTTCTTGTTTGCTCAGTTAGGATGTTCATGGCAGAGATCCTAGATTGTGCTGCCATCTGAACATGTGGAGGTGCCCATGTCTCCAGCCACAAACCCACACCAGTGTAGCAACAAAGGGAGAGAGTTCTTCCTACGCTAAGAGCAAGGTTGATGAGAGGGCGCCTGTCTGACTTTGAGAGGCCTCTGGTTTCAAATCAGATTAAATGGACTGATTATGAGAGACCCCTCAACCTCATTGTTGTCTTTTGCAAACACCTGCAGTAACAAATCTGCTGGAGGGGAGACACCCAGTCAGTCATGGATGGTGACCCCCACAGCAGGCATACTTGGAGAGACTAGGAAAGCAGCTCTCCTGTCCAGAGGCCTCTTAAAGGGCGTCTTTACTCCCTCCTTTTCTGAAACACAGCAATGAGATTGTCTGTGGGTTTTTTAAAAAAGTGACAGAGTAATGCTTTGATTCAATGCATGGTCTGTGTGACAATAAATCTCTCCTAGTACCATCAATATTTTTTTCCCCAGATGGGCAGTGTCCTGGCAGACAACAGCATGGCACATTTTCCTGTTTGTCAGTTGCCTCTTTTTTAAAAATTCTTTCCTTTGGCTTTTAGGAAAATACTTCATGATATTAATTGCCAGAAGAGTAACAGCCTGCAAAATGTCTTTGCTGCACTCTCTTTGGAAGCCTGTCCCTCACTGCAAACCACTCAGCTTTTATTAACCCCTTACTGCACTGAAAACCCATTAACCTCTGAATGACTTTTTCTCACCCTCACCTGTTAGCCAAGTACAAATAGACTAGTTCACCCACATGGGTTTCCATTACAATGTTTATCAAGGTTGAATAAATCCTACAGAAGTCGAAGCCCCAAATTAAGAAGAAATGGTGCGTTCTGTCATGAATGGCAAAGGTACTACATTTTCATCTTCTCCACTAGGGCCGAAGATGTCTGCTGACAGAAGGGCTAGCTGGGGCTGAGCTACAAGTTTCTGTGCCATAGCTCAGCTCTTAGCTGAAGCATTAGCTTAATTTCTGACTCTTCATATAATGTTAGTTTCAGGGCTATAGAGAGTGAAACCAGAATGTGATTCTCAGTAAACTTTCAAAGACAGTGTAACATAGGATATTAGTGAGACAAATATTGAATACAGTCAGAAAACACCTTAAATAGTAGCATTATTGAACATTAGATAGTTTTAAAAGCAATTGGTAAATCCAGCAATATTTCTTGTACATGACATTTTATGGATTATTTGCACGGCTCTTTCTTTTCTAGCCCATGACTAAAACTGTCTGCTAACTGTAAAACCTGAATTAGTTTTCTTAAGGAGATGAAATAAACTTGCCTCATTACATTTTCACACAGAAGCTAGGTAGTCTTAATCCTTTTGCCAAGGAATGAGGGAGGAAAACATTTTGCCCTCCTACCTGCCTGAAGGACAAGGACGAAGCAACCTTAACAGCATAACACAGACACAAATAATGTCACATGGCCGATGTCTACAAAGGAGTTTTTTTAAAATAGACAATAATTTTAAAATGTTAGTGGAATGTTTTTAAGAAAGAAAGTAGCCTCCCCTCACTTTTTCACTCCTTCACTTGGATTTTTTTCCAAAACCTGTGTCTTTTGTGTGAAAGCCAGGGAACAGACAAAGCAGGAAACTGGAACTCTGTGTCCAAGTATCAGAGCAATTTGCTGCAGCACACTTGTAAGATTCACCTTGTTATAAAAAGTGTGAATGACAGAAAAGATCTGCAGCATGAACCTGTGATCAGACTGTATATTCTGTATCTGACTAGAGGCTCCTGGGGAGAGCGGTGGGACAGGTTGTATTCCACCTGTTTTCATGAGTAAACAGCCTTGCAGAGGTTGCAGCAACCAGGACAAAGTCAATTGTGGTCCAGTGCCAGCTTTATTAATGCAGTTCTTACTTTACAGGGATTTCTTGCTATACATTTAAATCAAAACCTTTCTGCCATGCAGCACATTTTTACAATCCATTTGCCTGATGGAACTGCTATACTGTTATGAAATAGCCTGGTGGAGTTGCATAGGAAATGGCAACTGTTAACACTTTTTCAAAATGTGACTGAAGAATATCATACATACAAATTCATAAAACCTGTAGGAGATACAGTTGTCAAGTTTCTAAGTTTTAAGTCTGATGGCAGTTTATCCCAATACAATCCCTAAGAACCAAACAGTTTTGTCATATTTGTAGAGTGTTTCTTTACTCATATTATTCAAAAGCTAAACACTTAACTTTATGAATCCTTCCATGTGAGATGTTTGAAAACATTGGAAGCAAATATGTACCTAAGTGCTTGCAGGATTAGACACCATGGATGTAGTCTTTAGCAATTTGTACAACTTGGACTTCCCTTATTTACTCTGTCAAAGTAGAAAATACTTATTTAAGTCTTTTAATCTGAAATAGTCATGTATGATTCTTTCCTTACAGATTTCATGGATTTAGTCTATTAAAACAAGAGACAAGACCTAAACACTTACTAGTATACCTTGCTTAAAACTTTCTCTTTGCTTCAAACCATTCTGTAATACATGCTGAATGAATATAACAAGATGTAACTGAAAAGAATACACATCTTACATATTCACCACTGCTTCAGTATCAAAGTCATAGCCTTCAGCTCTTGAATGTAGTACTCATCTCCTGGCTTCAAGTTCATAATAATTAACTCTCCCAATAATTTTGAGACAATAGAAGGCTTTCTTTCATCTACTGATTAGTAATAAACAAGGATGAGACTTTGATGTCGTCCCTTTGGAACTTTTGTGATATTTTAGGTTAAGCCTCCTGGCCTGCTTTGTAAGGGCCTTCAGTCAAGATTCTTCAGTCAAGAAGAATTAAAATTTTCTCATGAGTGAAAAACAGTTCTCTACCTTCTGAGATTCTTCTCTTATCTCCAAGGTCAGAAAAAAAAACATAAAGGGATTAGAAATATGCCCTGTGAGATAGCTCAAGATGACCTTGTAGTGTTTGCCCACATGAAAATGTTTATTTCTTGTTAATTTAAACAGTGTGCTCAGGCTCAGAAAACAGCACAAACAGCCTTCAGCAGCTTTAAAACTGATAGAGTTTTAACGATTTTCAAGCTGTTTTGAACATCTTTCACTTCTCTGGTGAGTTTTAACAATTTTTGCAGGATGCTATTGCTCCAGAGCAGCTTTCTCTGCCTGTTAACAGATTTTTTAGGTTTTCATGCCTAGTGAGCTATTTGCAGGATCCACTTTCTGTTTTCCTTAAGAAATCAAGGAGGATATCTTCTGCAGATTAATCCTCTGCCACTGTGTTGTTCTCATTATTCTCGCTGTTCAGGGAACACTCCTTTTTTGCAGCAGTATGCATGTGAAAGTAAGGTCTTTGGGGTATCTTTCAGTGCATCATGGACTGGCATCCCCAAGCTAGCTCTGAATAAAATCAGGCGGTGCACTCTCTTCCTTTTGCACTGTCCTCTTTTTTAAAAATTATTTTTATTATTTTATCCAGGTGATCTTTCATCTTCCTGCTGTGGGTAAAAATCCCTTTGGTCTGATGTAGTGCTTTAAGTGACTGCACTTTGAGCATGAAGTTATTATGTCCGTACTGTTTAGAATACCTATAGAGAATTACAATATGGTGTTTACTTCCACCGAATGCTAGGCGAAGTCAGTGGAAAAACCTTCATAACTTACAGTGGGGTTTATCTGCCAGTGTCTTGCTCCCGAAATATGCGGGCGACCACCTCATCCTTGCTACTCACAGGCATCCCCGTGTGGGCAAATTCTGTATCGTCCCCTCCGCCTCCTGGTTTTCTAGAGTTAATCACCCACAACAGAAGCGCCTTGCTGTCTCACCATTGCATCCTCTAAAACCCGGAGAGGACCTTCGGCACAGAAAAAACCAAAATTAAATAGCGTGAATCTCTCAGTGCACGTGCTTCATTGCTCCGGGCTGGTTTTATAAATCCATGTAACTATCTTGACTTGCACAGCATGACTAAATTAGGTAGAGAAATAAAAGGGTCTTGCCTGTAAACACTGCAGTCATGCTTTAAACAGGACAATCAGAGCAGTAGGCTTTAGAGAGACACTGATTTCAAAGTTCTTTAGAAAAGAGAGAAAAATCTTTGCAAAGGTGTATTACTAACACACAGTATCATTTGCTGAGGGAAACTGTTTCATGTCAGGTCAGGCTTGTACTGTGGGCATGATGCTCTTTACCATGCCATGCCATGCTACACCATGCCATGTATTCTTTGTTTATGCCATTAAGGAGAAAACTGCTGGAATGATAGCAAAACCCGTGATGAGATTCACTGCCGTTCCTACTTTACAGTTCTTCAAACTTGTATCAGTTTCTGAAGTTTGCATACAACACTATGAAACTTCATTTCTCTCAAACATCAATTTCTTTTGACAGACTCAGACTTTAGAGTATGGAATGTGTAGAAAGAAGTTTCCATTGCAACAAAATTATTGCAGTCCTTTTTTAAGGATTTAAAAATTGTTAATAATTGGACTGAAGTATCTTGCAGTGGAAAATGTGGTCCCTAACTAGATTATTAATTCTGGTAGAATTCTGTATTTCAGCTGTATTTATCCTAACAGGCTATTTTCTACTTCATATTTTTGTTTGCACAGTGATAATCAGAGGACATCTGCAACCACAGCAGCTGTTTCTGAGGAAAAAAATAACTGACCTTCATACTAAAGATTGCAGTGTACATATTATCTGTGTTGGCTGCGCAGTTGAGGGAGGAATCATAAGCAGGACACCTGCTTAGCTGACTGTGAATCAGAGGGAAACAGTTAGGGGTATTAGGTGGTAAGCATATTATTCTGGTTTACCCAAATAATTCCACTGGAGTAAAATCTTATATGACTAGGAAAAAGTATGAACTTTTTTGTTGACTTCAGATAAATGAAAACCACAAGTTGAAGGAATAATTTTAAATAGTGTAGCACTGTTGCTGTTAAAGAGGTGTGAATTCAGGGTGCTCTTTGTTCTGCAAAAGCATCCATTATGTCCAGCTTTACATATCCACCTTTCACTGTTTATTTCCTACTGTTATGGAACAAAATTTAACTGTGTTTCTCTACAGGTTTGGTTTTGTTTATTTGTTTAGGTTTTGTTGGGTGGGTTTTGTGTTTTTTTTTTTTTTTACTGTGAACAAAGCTGAAGAATTCATATGGCTTACCTTTGAAAAGAAAGGAGATCTTTTCGCTGTTTGGATTTTTCATTCTGGTTTGTAGCAGGACCACACAGTTTTATAGCAGCACAGCTGAGCCACAGGCACCCAGCAGGACAGGGAAGAAAATGTGGGAGGGGGCTGGAACTGCTTCAGCTACCAATGGAGGGTTTTTTCTGTTTGTAATTTGCTCATTCACCTTAAACACAGAGGAGGGGGGAGCTTAGCTAGCAAAATCACAAGAGTGCAGCCCTGGCACACAAAACCATCCATTTATTACTAAGTGCCCCAGTCTTTTGTTTCATTTGCCCTGTGCAGATCAGAGCATCCCAGATAGTGTTCTCTTGAAGGATCTCCAGACGTTTACAGGTCTCTCTGAACCCATAAATACATTTTCAGTGATGGAAATGTCCTCATAATGCCCTGAGTAACACCACAAGAGCACCTGACAGTGGTGCTTTGTGCCTTCTCTAAGCTTCTTCTGATTTTCACATCTGCCCAACATGATGAACCACTGAGGGCTGCCAAAAGCTGTGTTTGCCTGTGCATAAAGTAGATTATTCCCTTTTGTGAGAGCATTAAACTGTTGTGTTGTGGGTGCGCGCACAGAGCAATGGTAGTCACAGGGGGTAGCTGATAATGGTACGAACTGGGAATAGTCTGGCTATGCTTTGACATGCTTAACCAGACCTCTAGTAATTTAGGGGCTGGAGAAACATTGGAGCTCCATGCAAAATATTCAAAAGTTCCCTTCCACATAGAAACATTTGTTTTGAAAACTGAGGCTGCACTAAATGAAGAAACAACTAATGCAGATTTTTCACTGAGGAAGCGTGGGTAATCTTACTTGAGACACCTGATACAATTTAACTTCAGTAAACCAGTTTAACCTGAAGTGTTTGTGGAGATATATATTACAGCTGAGTCTGTATTACTTATTATCTGCATTGTAAGAGTGTTTTGTTGTATTAGACATAGAAATGCATAATACAGTGCTCTTCCCTCTGCTCCAAGGAAACTGCATCATTACATTTTCCAGCAAATCTAAGGTAAAACAGAAAACATCGGAAAAGATGCAAATGCTTGATACAGTAACTAGTCTCCTGTCTGTACTTATATAATTAAGAAATACTAAAATGAATCCAGATAAATTCTTTGGGAATAAATTAAATGTGCTAGTAGGTAACTTACTGTAACTTACTCATAAACCCACCTTGGTTTTCCCCCTTTTATGCTTACAGACATAAAGCTTTACAATATGCAGTACAAGTCTTTAACACTTCAGTCATTATGAGCTGAAAATGCAATCTTGCTGTGTTAAATAGCCTGTGTTTGTTAGGTGGTGGTAGGAAATAATGCCAGCTATAGAAATAGCTGTTCCACAGAAGATGCTCCAGCTCCAGAAGTAGCTGCTTGGCCATTTAAAACACCAGTGGAAGGAATGTGTTGCCTTTTGCAAATTCCAGTCCTAAAAAAACCTGCAATCTTTTATAATTGTTAAAAGTCCCGAGACTTAACTAATAAGAGATGTGCCAGTGACTTGGATCTCTTCATTGCCTGCCACTGAATTGTCTCTGCCGGAACTGCTGTGGAGGGGCTGTTGGGGCTTGCTGAAAAGCACATGTACCCCCTCTGCAGTGGCTGTTGTAGTGCTGAAGGGATTGAATACACTTCCACATCCTTCAGAGTAGCTGGAAGCCTGTACTATACGCTCACTGTGGTTGGTGTAATGTCTCTTGAACAGAGTACAAATATTTCCAAGTAAATGAGCTTACATAAGTTTGCACCATGAAGAAAAAAATCTCTCTTAGATGGAAAAGAAATTAAGTAATTTGAATCCTTCTTCCTTCCCAAAAACAAGTACACTCCAAAGACAGTTGGTTCAACAGCAAGGTGAGAGGAAGATTTCTGTGGGAGCAACTGTGTCCAAAATACAGCCAAAACCTACTATTTCACAAAGATACATTCCTAAACAGTGCGAGACAGATATTAAAGAATTTTTTCCCATAAGAGTTAATGCAACTCTGGCAGGGGAAGCATGTGGGGACTTCTGAAACACACCACTCAAACACACAGGACAGGGCCAGTGACATGGAGGCTAGAAGGGCAGAAGCAAGTTAGTTGGAATCGTCAGCGAAAGGAGAGGAGACATGGTGTTTTCAGAGCTGATTGCTGGCCTGAAAGACCTTCTCACCATCTTGAGGACACTCAGAGCCCAGCGGATGTCACTCACTAGGACGATTCTTGCTTCCTCTTTCTGAATGGCTGCGTTCTCCTCATCACCTTCCTCAGATGAACCCAGTTCAGCCACAGGTGAAGACTGAGGAATGAGAAACAGTTGGCAGAGCAGGGCATTAGCAGAGAGAGTGGTCCACATTGGCAGGGGGGGCAGCGGCACCCAGGGAGGTGTTGCTGCAATGCCACGGCAGCAGCTGTGTAAATTAAAAGGCTGATGGGCAAAATACCTGACCCTGCAAAGCTGAATAAGTAGTTTTCGAAAGAGAAGGGCACACCACATTCTTCTGTGAGCAGC
>JANZLQ010000079.1:10304141-10320431 GCA_026212715.1 Elanus axillaris | reverse complement strand
CAGATAATTCAAACTGAAAGACACCCTGAGTAGTTCTCACATACTCTTCACTCATTGCCCCCTGAATAACTCTGAATGTTTCTGCAACAGGACTCAGTGGCTTGGCTGGAGCAGATTCCGTGTTAACTTTTGCTCCATCTGGTCCTTCATGCTGCGATCCACTTGATTTCTTCTGCTCTTTGAATGTTTGGGAAGCACCTATAAGAAAGGGATTATTTTTCTGTTTGAAATGAAAAACACTTATAGAAACATGTCTAGAGAATTCTATTTGAAAAGACTTAAATTTCCCAGTTGGGAAAATGAGTATTTTCCCATTTCAGTATTAACACTGATAATGGATGGAGTTTGCTCCTGGGAATCTGAACAGGTGTAGAGCACTAAAGATAATTCTGCAATATATTTCATTTCCTAATACATAATTCTGATTGTTCAGTTAATTACAATGGCTTCAACAGCACATTGTTTTCTAATGCAATCCATACACTCCTGACAGCACTCACAAAAACCAAATCAGTGTCTTTAATAAATGAAACTTTCACCTCAAAATACTTCTGTCTTGTCTACCTTGCTAAGAACATGGATGTTTTCATTAATTCTTCTGCAAAGGCTTCTAAGCTGTAAATCAATTCACTGCTTTGATCAGTATTTTACTATACTGCAGTGAACAGGTACAGTTAACAATAAAGGACAGCATTTGCAATTTACAAGGCTGATCAAGTTGAACAGCCTCTAAAAATGTTGTAGAAAGTCTCTTAGGTGTCTTAAGTATCAAAAAATAGTTAGGAGTATCCTGTGAGTCCCTACTAAATAACCGGTGTTTTGAGGCTCAGGAAACTAACACCATCTGGCCCTGCAGAACAGTCCTCATGCAATTGCTCAGATAGTATTTTCAAGGGAAAGGGACTCTGTTCAAACTTTGCCTCCTCTGCCTTTCTCTTATCCCTGTTTTGGCCCTCCTGTAAAACCTGTTCAGCATTACTAGTTGCCCTCCAACTTGACACTACGATTCTGAAAAAGCAAACCCGATGCTTTTCTAAAAAAAGATATCTGCATTTTGTCTCAGAGATTGTAAATCACGCAAGTTTCATGTAGGAAGCAACAGACACTGTGTTTTGTATAAATTTATCAAGACAGATCACATGACACTCCAGCAAAATGTGCTGTGTGCCATTTAATTTCTTTTTCCAGCAATATTTACCTGTGACCCTCATACTACCACAACTCAGATGGTTAAAAAAGGATTCTTCAAAATAAGGAACTCATTTTATACCCTGAAAGCCCTGCAGGAGGTAACACTTCTTGCCTAGTTTTAAGTACAGAGTCACTTCTGTAAATCATACCCTCCAAATGAGAAAAGGGTTTTTTCTCAAATAGCTTGAGTGGTGCCCAAGCTCTTGGGAGAGAAGAAAAAGGAAAAAACAACTTGAAATAGAGACAGCATTCATTATTGTCAGAAATTATTGACTTTTATACACATTGCTTTCCCTACCATATCTTTCTTCTTTCATGGCTGTCATGTCAGTTTCAACATCCAAGAAAAAGTCAGGCATCAGGGGGTGACCTAGAAGGCAAGAAAAAAATGTAATAGTAAGTCCAAGTAAAGTGGAACAGCACAAACAGGAATCCATTTCATATGAAACTACAGCCAAATTTATAAGTAAATAACTACAATTTTAAGGAAAGACAAGCATGAAGTAACATGTTTAGAGTTTGGTTCATTTAAAATCTGACCTAGAAGCCTCTTAAGTTGCAATGAGAAACATTTGAAGAAGGAAAATAAATTAAAAAAAAAATCTATCTTACTATCTAGTAAATATTAATATATACATCTACAGTGCAGGTACATTTTCTTTTCATTACAGTGGTTTTTTTTTAATTTAATACGCACTTGGTGATTAGAATCTCAGTGGACTCTATATGCTTGCCAGGAAGGCATGGTCTGAAAGCTGAGGCAAAGCAACTTTTACAGAGTAATTTAAGAGCCCCTAGAAACAGAACTATATTAATATTCTCCATACAGCCTTCCCTCCTTCCTGGACTTACTTATCTTAAAGAACTGTTTTACCTGGTGCAATTGCATAGACGTCAAAATCCTTAACTCCTTCTTCTCTCAGCAGGACTTCATCAATAATGAAGTTTCCAGTGAAACTTTTTGGTTTTGTTAAAATGCAATATGCAGCATCTGCAAGGATGTCCGTTTTCCTGCACTGTTTTTCTATTCCAGATCCTCCAAGCATATCCATAGCAGCTGTATGTATGGCTATAAAGTTTGGAGAGTAAGAAAACAAAGCTTTAACACTGACAACATAAAATTCAAGCAGCAAGTACAGAAACTGTCTTCCTTTCATCCCAAAGGGAACTGTAGGAAGACAAAGCTATGAAAACTACTCACCAACAAAGAATTCTCTACAAGCACCAGTAAAAAAAAGAAAATTTTAGGAACCAAAAAGTAGAATAATGGGCAGGACTTTTTATGACATTCACATCCCTCTCTCCCTCTATCAGTGCACACACCCCCCACCCTGTGCCAAGGATTTCCTCTAGGTTATTCAGGAGATGAAAAACTAACAGGACAACTATTTTGCTCAAAGTGAATATAAGATACATCAGCCATTCAGAGGTAATGCCTTTGGTGATTATCACACTGAAAATCTTGATGCTTAATTTTAGCCTTGTATAATTCCCATGAGACACCAAAGCATCTCTCCTAAGTTAATGAGAAACCAAATAGCAAAAACTCAAATAACTTGTTCAATATTCCACAGAAAGGCTGCATTAGAAGCAAGAATAAAATCCAGAGCTCCTAAGCTTCTGGTTGTTTTATTAACCAATTTTACTAAGTTCTGCACCACTCCATTAGTCTTGTTTATGCTTTCCCCAAGGCAGCTACTAACACTGTGGCATGTTCCAGTCTAAGTCTGCAATCTGCTCTTTCAGGCTGAGGTATCTATTTCATTTTTCTTTCATCCTCTTCCACAGAAAGGCTGTTTGGTTGTAGCTTTTGGCATTTGCCATGTTCCTGTTTTCTCCTCATACAGTTCTGCTTCATGACTTTTTCCCATTTGCTGTTTAAGACATAACACTCTGCCCCCAAGTGTTGGGACAGATTCGCAAATCCTCTTCTACACCTGGGACTGGCAGATCCTGGAGGTGGAAGTTTAAACCTGATTTTAAATCACTTTTGTCCTCTTTTCCGTGTTTCCATTCCACACAAAGTAACAGCAGCTTTGATGCAGAAATGATTCCAACATCCCCTAAGAAGCAAGGAATAAGCACTGTGCAGGACTCATCTATCTGAGCTGGACCATCCACCTTCCAAAGTAGAAACTGTGAAAAAGGACTACAGTCTTCAATGCTGGCCAGGGAGATCCTGACAAAGTGTTTACTGGAAAGTGCAATAGTGGGTAGATAGCCTCATTGACTCCCGTATTTTACTCTTCTGCGGTATGGATTAGCCCCTAGGTTTCATTTACCTTTGACCAACTTCAGCTTTTTTTTCAAATCAACTGAACTGCTATAAATATGCACCTCAATAAAAAGTGGCCAATAGATTTATACTGTACATACACTTAGGTCCCCCTAGGTCTTTTTCTCATTTTTTAGAAAATAAATTTGCCTTTCTTTGGTCCTCTGAAATGTGATCTGTCCCGCAATATTTTTAATTTTTTTTAAATAAATATCAACAGTTCAGAGAATATTTCTGTCAAATATTCTGATGAAATTTATCAGGTTCTGTTGCTCTGAATATATTCCACTATTCTAAGGATTCACTAACCTGTTCACTTTTCCTGGCCCATGCTTCTGCTGCTTCTGTTAGTGTCAATTGCTATCCTTCTGAGCACAGTAAACCTATGTGCACAGACTGAAGCAAAAAGGTTTTGAACATGTACTGTCTCATAGCCTGGCTGCGCATTGTTCCACCTATTTCATATAAAGTGCCACTGGTTCTCCTCTAATGCACAAAACCAGCCTTCCACTTCTGTCCCAGGACACCTCTATTATTCATACACACTCTTGGTGATGCGATTGTCCCTTGCCCTCTTCATAGGCTTCCTCTTTCACTTTTAGATAAATGGAGAGCTCCTGGCTTCTTATTACCAGCATACTTTCACGTGTTTACAGAGTCAGATAAATCAACAGATAGTGGCATCCATAGCACTGAGGCTAATCACATTTGTATGAAATTATAGTGGATTTTTTAATTAAGAACTTTGCAACTGTATTTTAGATACCATGGAAGTCTGTGACTCTCTCTCCCTGGCAAACACAAGAAAGTAGTTAACTTTCTCACTTTTGGAAGAGAAACCTTTTGAAAGAACTTTTTTTGCACTGAAGAATTGGCACATTATTATTCTCTTTTATACTTGAGGGCACATCAGTTTTCAGAGGCATCACTGATTTATACAAACTTCCAAGACCTCATCTAATGTTTCTAACAGTCTTAAACCAAATGAGTAAGAATGGATTCAGCAAATACAAAGCTCTGTCTGCATACCTTTGATTTTATAGAAAGCTTAATTACTTTTTAAATTACTTTGCAGCATCTCAGAGTATATTATTAGAATATACTGTTGTCATTTGTAAACTCAATCCTCCTGCACTTCCAAGCCTCACGTGCTGCAGGTTCCTGACAGGAAGAGATATTTGCTGCGCTCTATAACAAGTGCCAGCTTCTGCAGGTGTCATCCTTCCACTTATTTTAGTAGATACAAATATGTTACCAAGGACACAGTGGCACTCTAATGCACAAGAAGAAGGTACTACTTTCTTTGGTTTGGGTTTCCCCCCAATAAGAATGTCAGATTTTGTAGAAGTTTAATTAATACCATCACAGACATCCTTTAATACCAGACCATACCTGGGGCACTGTTACTATTACTGACATTTGGAGTGCTTCAGCATATGCAAACAATGGAAAGAAATAATGTATTCAACTATGCAACATAACACTTAATGTAACTTCTACCTATAAAGTTAGCCATCCTCCTGAAAAATTTTTCATTGTGAGCAGGTGGACAAATTCTCCTAGGTTCTGTTTTCCCTTGCCATGAAACACAGGAGTCTGAATGATTCAGATGGGTGGGGGAAAACACCTACATTGCAAAATAAAGACGTAGTATAACCAGCTGGTCTCTGTGGGAAGAATTCTTTAGCTCTCAACAGTACACTGGGACCCAGAAAACTACTGACTCATTTCCACAACAGTAGTGGATGTTTTCTCCAGCGTATCCAGAATCATAAGAGAGAAGGTGTTGAAGAATCAGCAAGCTGTGGAGGGTGCACATAATGTGCACATGCAGCATGTAAATATGCGCATTTACAAGACACGGGTAATCTTGCAACACCTTTTGCGTGAGAAAGTAAGTGAAATTAGTAATGCTGTCCACAGCTTGATACCACGTCTCTGACTGAATGAGATACTCTGAATTAATTCCTTCACTGTCCCTAACTCTCCTATACAATTTACATTACTTAATCAGTCAGTGACCCAAACCCACAGAACGGTAGGTAAAAGATCACCTCTGCTAATGGAAAACCAAATTACTCCTACATACAGGATTCTGAGGAGATATAAAACCTGTTTAGCAGTGGCATTTTAGGGACAAGCCAGGCAGGATGACTGTGAGGTCTAAGGAGCTAAAGGCTTTAAGAACCAAGTTTCATGGCTCTATTTCAGATGAAAAAGATAGATCCTGGGAAATCTCCACTGAAACTTTTCTGAGGTTTCCCTGGAGCACTCAAGAAGCAAGCATATGGAAACTTGTGCATGTTTCTTCTAACTCCTTCAGAAATTGAAAAAAAAACCCAGAACAGAGACCCAAAACCTGAAAGGTGAGCTTCCACTCCACTGCCAGGAAGGTAATCCAGACCCCAAAGTTAGACATGCAGTTGCCTTCAGTACGGAAAAGATGAAGAGCTTATCCTTTTCAAAATAGACAATACAGGTTTTGTGATGATGTAACTATCATGAATGACAGAATTGTCATTCAAAAAGTCAAGCCCTTACCAAAATATTTCTGTGGGTAAAACTCCTAGTGCAAGCAGAATTATGAGACATCCATTTACTGGAAGAATTTAGGATGCAAGCATCCAGACCAAAGAAAAAGGACCAGGTCTGTCAGACATACTAACCCAAGTGTTCAACTGAGTATCACCTACAGCGTTTAAGCAAAGAAACTCAGCTGATTTTGTCTGAAATAATTAAATTTTGCTCATATTCCTCACTTTAGAGGAAGAAAATCAGAGCGTTCTAGTTCACGCTAGAAGTTAAAAGGGGCCTGCATCTCCTAACAGGGAAACACTGAAAAGCCTCTGGGTACAAACACTTCTTACACTGGAACACTAGCCCCAGAGGAGGATCTTCGTTCATATTTTTATTTCTTCTTCCTTCTTCCATCCCTCCACTAGTTAAGGGAATAAATCCTGCTGTTGTAATCTTTCATAGCACGATGACTGGAGTAACACCATTTAAGGGCAGGATTAGCCTCTGTCTTTACTGATTTTAACGTCAGTATCATTTCTGCACATAGATGTATTTGGGGTGAAGAGACTGGCCTCTTTGGCAAACAGCTGACCAGACCTCAAACAGCAGCCCTGATCCTCACTGACCTAGAGACAACAAACTGAAGTTAATACAACATGGGAGAATTGAGTTGTCTTTCTTCCACAGAGCTCTTTAATCCCCTGTGACTTGCAAGCAGATGGTTCTGTGAACAGCCATTTGATGGCCCACTGCAATAAAACTTGTAGGAAAAGGGGTTTTCTTAATTATTTCTGCATTTACAGAGGTATGTATCTTGTCAGTTCCATCTACGCTCTAGCAATTTAACTAGCAAGGAATTCTATAGTACTACACAGACAGACATTAAATACCTACTAATGAAAGTGTGCTAATACTTTTGTGATTCTCTCCAAACCAAAACTCTGGGTGCAAGAGAAAGAGCACAGACAAGCCAACTGAAAGGGTTGAATGGGTTGCAAACTAGCTGAAGATGAGTTTGGATCAAAGTGGCAATAGTCTAGTAAGAACTAGGAATGAAAACCAGCATCCATGAAGGATGAACAAAGAATATGCAAAATAACTGCTTGGCCTCCTGAATCAATTCCAGAAGTCTGAAATTTATTCAGAGTCAAACAAAACAAGCTGTAAAAGAAAAAAATACAGGAAGTCATTATTTTAGTACCATTAAAAAAAAAAATCACCTGTTTTAGGCCATAAAGCATTGACAGCAACCTCTCCTCTAAATTCTTCTGCCATTCCCAAGACACACATGGACATTCCATATTTAGAAATGGTATAAGCTAAGACAAGAAGCATAAAAAAAACCATAAAAATTTACACTCCATCAACAGAACTTTAATTACGAAGGAAAGAAAACCCAAATGATGTGTTCACAAGGAAAATCAAGTTTTTGGGGACAAAGCAGTATCTTCTAGAGTCAAAATCTCCCTGCTCCCACCACCCCCAGCAGGTACAAAGTGTAGTCTGCCTTTTTTCCACTATAAATAAAATGAGCACTACACGTTTTGACAAAAACAACTATAAAAAACAAAATAAAACCCAGGGGTGGGAGTGCGCAGCTGGGCAGGGAGAATATTATAAACCCTTGTCATCTATTTTGAGAAGGGAAACTTTTGGGAGAAAAGAACTGGGACTGGCTGGAGGAGTTTAACATGACAAGTGGACAAGTGTCCAAAATTGAAAGGTTTTTTTTTTTTATACATCTTTAAAATGAACAACATTAACCCCAAGACAAAACAGGTTCCCTTTCCCCCCTCAAAATTAATTTCCATTTTAAAAGACAACATTGAAGCTGAATCGGTAAGAAAATAGATTTTGGGATCAACCTCTATTTGGAACAGAAAATAGTCTGTAGTCTTAATTCCTGTGAAAAAGCACAGACTCTTACCTTGAAAACATTCTTGAAAATATAAAGGATGTATTGGGCCATGAAACCTGCACTACCTTTTCCCACAAAACGATTTCTTACAGGTTATGTACAAAATACTCTGGGTCACTGTTAGTACCAGTCTGTATATAGTGCTAAAGGTACAAGATCCAGGCTGAGAGTCCTGTACATTTCACCAGGTATTTATGCGGTTCTCAAAAAATAACAACAAAGACTCTGAATGCTACTCACCACAATGATTTTTGAACCACATGGGATTCAGATTCATAGGTGGGCTGAGGTTCAGGATATGGGGGTTCCTACTCTTCCTCAAATGGGGAAGGCATGTTTTAGACCTGAAAGATAGATACAGACAAATCAGTCACCTCTTATTTTTATGGAAAGCTTATAATGACAGTGAAAACCACACTAGCTGATCAGTATTTTCATGGAAGTCCAATACTAAGCTGAGACTCTGCCCATGTATCAATTATTTAACTGACATAAAGAACAACAACAAAAAAATCTGTCCTAGCTCACTTATGTCAGGCCTAGTATTCATTCCGGCCAACTGGACGACATGCTCTCCAAATAGTGCAGCAGCATCTACCAACACTGATTTTCCAGATGCTCAGAAGCCATAATCTCCTTGTAATAGCTCTGGTAGGGGCAACAAAACACTATGAGGCAACAAGCAAAATTAACAGTGCAGAGCATCATTTAGTCATAAATATATTCTCTTCTGATCCCATACCTGTTTATTCTTTAAAACCACATTAACAAAATACTACTATATAGTGAAAGTCTATTACAAATATTCCAATCAAAACTGAAAACCTATTCTCTGCTGACTGTAAGACTCACTATTTCATTCAACTTAGAATTTACACGTATCTGTAAATTGTAACTTGTACTTTATAGAAACCATCTTCTGAAGAAGACTTCACTTCTAGCACAAGGGTACATGTTTGCATTTCATCTCTGCTGGAGAATTTTTAATCAAGCTTCACAGGGAGAACAGCACCACAGTGGACTACACTACTGACCTACTAATCACATATTTCAGCAGGACCCATATATACTGTCAGCCACAGAAGGGACACCTTCAACAGCAAAATCATTAAAGTAGTAAAGTAAATCATTTACCATCTGCTTAAATGTCCTGGGGTCTTAACTCTTTTCAGTGGCAGTGTGTGAGGTTCACTAAAAGATGTCTTAATTTCTCAAAGCTCAGGAACCAAGAATATGTCAACAGGTATACTCTGTAAGCTGGGACATCCTCTCTCCCTCTTCCACACAGACAAAAAATGCACACCTTTTTTTTTTAGCTGTTGTAACTTCCTGAAGACTCAGTTGAAAACAGATCTCTACAAATCACAAACAGAAACAGCATACAAAGCAAGGGGAAGAAAAGGCTGAAATGCTTGATTAGGTCTTCCCAATCAACAGTTGTAAAAAACAATGACAAAGACCATTTGTAACTTCCCTTGAGAGGCATTAATCTTTCCTATACTCTTCCATTCACCGCAACACAGAATCTGCTTTTTAATCTTTTCAAGACAGAGTAGCACCCAAAGGAAAGATGACTTTAAGAATTCTCCATTGATCTGGAATAGCCAAATGTACCATCAAGAAAGTATTTGTCACTGTTGGGTGGTGAGGGGGAAATGGAGCTTAGCACTAGCAATACCGCAGAACCCATTCAGAGATTTAGCAAGAGATATCCAGAGCCTTTTCTGGAATGCCAAGTTCTAAAACCAATTTTCCTGTCTGAGCGCAAAACTGCTAACATTTACAGCCTTTCAAAAATAGACATCACAGGGTAGAAGCACAAAAAGCCCACTCTGCAAGCCAAGCCTTTCTTCTTCCACCTTCCTCTCTCCAGGCTATCTACATGCTGTGCACTTGCCTCTCTAATTCAGAAAGCTGCTATTCATGTGTGTTTTTACACTGCTCTAATGGCAAACCCCTTCACTGCTTCTTCTATTAGGAAGATAATCATACTATCCGATAACCATGTTCTCCTGTACACAGAACAACAGACACTATTCTAGATAAAACTTTGATACAAAAGCTCCTGATCACATCAAGCAACAACTAAATTTAGAGAATCTGCATCATCCTAAGGGCTTTCTTTTTTTAAACACAACACCGTCAAAATCAAAGTTTTCATTTTAAACCAGAGCAACTTTAAAAGACATCCTGTAAATCTAAAGATGATCCCACCTACTGAATCCATTTCCAAAAAATGAGCAAAATAAGGACCAGAGGAACTGCAAAATCAAATCTTGGTCTGTTAATTTAAATAAGGGGTAGGATTGATAAGCTGAAATTAGGTGGAGAACACTTTAGATCATTAAGTTACATCTTTAACATTTCTAACTATGGTAAGTTATATAATGACTCTAAAGATGAGAAAGAAGCTTATGAGAAGGAAACTGACAAACAAGATGTTGCACTTGATGTACACAAAGGGTTAGTCATTTTGCTTGAAATGAAAGAGCAGACACCATTTAGCACAGCCAAGCTGGAGCTCTGTTTGAAATAAACTAGTTTCTGCTTCCTACCTGATATAGGGGTTTGTGAACACTTAATGACTACAGTAATAAAGTTCCAGTTTCCTCCAACTTGCAATTAAGTCTTGCAAATATTAATTTCAAATCAGTTGGCCAATAATCAAGCAATTTCCTGTGAGCACATGTAGAATACTTGCACTTTGACTCTAGGGTAGCAAGACAGCTACACAATTCCTCAGAAAAACTGAGATAACATAATGCATTTTGGTTTTACTTTCCTTCCTTCTCTCAGCACTTACGTAAGGTAGGTTCCTCGTACATTGACATCCATCATAAGATTGACCTTCTTCGTTTCTGTTTCCAAAGTGCCAGTCAAAGAGATGGCGCTTGCATTGTTCACCAAAATATCAATCCCTGGTTTGAAAATAAGCCATTTCATGTTAGCATTTAAAGATAAAAAGCACGAGTAAGACAGGCTATTCTTTTCTCTTGTTGTTTGAACAATCTGCCTGTTAATGTCTCCCCAACACCTCAGTATACCTCCAAAAGTCTTCACAGCTTTCTCCACGGCATTAATGATTTGCTGTTCTTCCCTCACGTTAACAACGCATGGCAAAGCCTTTCCTCCAGCCGCCTCAACTGCACAATTAAAAAATTAAACATTTAAAATTTGGTCTCAGATGGAACAAATAGCATAAACATACTGAGAATCTCTCATTCAGTGACATATTTCAAGAAGGCATCGAAAATCGCACTCTCAAATTGCAACCTTTTTACATGTTGTGTAAAGAACAGGGAAGCCAAAACCAAATCTTAACACTGAGAATGTGTATGGTACACACACACATCCCAAGTAACACAGCATTTTCACATCTATACATATACATCTTCATTACAGTAATATTTTGATACCTCCCAACATTCCTGGGAGGCAAGAGAAGCACTAAGCTTATTTTATTAAAGGTGAATTGGAGCTAAGAGAGTTTACACAGTTCTCTACTCAGGCATGACAATTAAGCTAGGGCATACACTCAGCCCAGCACCTGAAGCCCACCCTCATTTATTACAACTTACTCTCTGCTGCAGCAGTGTAGATAGTCCCTGGGAGAGTAGGATGGGCCTCAGCTGTCTTGGCAGCTATCACAATGTTTGCACCATCCTTGGCAGCTTTTAAAGCAATGGCTTTGCCAATGCCCCTGCTTGCACCAGTGATGAAGAGAGTGCATCCTGCTAGTTTCCTAAAGGTGGAGGGGGAAGTGGAGGGTAAAGAAGAGAGAGAACAAAGCAAAACTTGTAAATCATTGACCATTAGCACTCTTTAAGGGCAAAAGTAATTAGCACAGTCTTCCAACCAGACAAATGCCTTCATCATTTTACTAAGAAAGCAGCCCCTATATACAAAAGAAATGGCTACAGCTACAGCAAAGTGCAGTACCACCAAAGGCAAGACCACTCCCCAAGTTTGCAAACACTATAAAGCAAGACAGTTACACAGGTCACCCAATTACATTTCTCACTTTTTGTAAAATGGCCCAACATACTGTTTACAACAGAGCTGCTATTTTCTACAAAAATGGAAAAGAAGTAAGTTGCAAAACTGAAATGCCAGTTTCTAATGAGACAACACACTTACATAGCTCTCTCTAATTTGCTAGACACAGCCTCCTAAACAGAAACACTGCTGTCTCAATATGGTATAAAGTTCAAGTCCAGAACCACAGAACTAATGCAGGGTGCCACGCAACAGTGCCAAAAACTTGATTTTCAGAAATGACAATTATTTCGTTTAAAGGTTTTACACTAAACTCAAGTTTCCTAGTAGCTACATCTAATCCAGTGGGTCCTCCAAAAAATGGGTCCAACCAAAACCTCTGGAAAAACTAACAAGTTTTAGAGCATCAGAAGGATGTCTGGCTTACACAAGCAATATCACTGAATTTCTGAAAAGCAGAAGATCAACTCCAGTTTAAAGCATATCTGACAATAAAGCCTCTTAGATGACATGTTTTCCATATGAAGTAATGTGCATTTCAGTGTTCTGCATAAAGGTTGTGTTGATTTCCACAACTCAGTGGGGGAAAAAGAAGAGGTCCAAGTTTTGCATTCCAGTTAGAGAACGCATATAAACTATGTGCTACAGCAACTTCACTCTTCACTCACATCACAAATGTTACACACCAGCCTTCAAGCTTGCATCAGTTTTTCTTTCAGTCTGGGCCAGACTTGACTTACTACTGTTTCTCCAGGTCTGTTTTTTTCCCCTCCAATCCAAGAGCATCCCTCTCTAAAACACTCTCTAAGAGGGCATTTGCTTTCAGAAGGCAGAAAACATGGATGGTGCAGGGAGCGGGAGGGATCTTCCCCTGCAATGGCATGGTTAGGCATCTGGGGGGTCCCAGGAAGTCAAGGAAGCCCTGCAGGTGCCATTTCAAACAGCTTTCCTCTGCAAAATTGGGTCCTACAGAGGTACAGGAAGAAAAATCTCAAAACAGCACAGCAAATCACAAAAAACTGCTGCTGGGAGTCAAGTTGTACGCACACCGAGGCAAGTTCATCTCTGGAATACACAGTCAGACTGTAAAACTCAGTCAAATAAGGCCAGAATCTGGCTTCTACCTTCAACCGACTGATACGAGGTCAGCAGACTCCACCTCACTCAGGGAAGAGGCAAATGGGGTCCTCAGGGCTCTGAAGGAGAAGGAAGCTGAGGAAAGCTGGCAGGGCTTTAAGACTGTCCAGGGGCAAGAGTGGCCCATTCAGGAAGACAAGCAGATGCACCCAGGGACTGGCATGGCTACACAGCAAACTCGTGACTCAGCTCCTGTCTGTCATACAGGGAGGAGGACCAAGGACAGGCCACAAAGGAGGAATTAGAATTATCACCCAGACTTGTTGGAGTGGCATCCAGAAAACCAAAGTTCACTTGCAACTGAGGCTTGTGAAGGACATCAAGGGCACAGGGACTTCTGCTGCTACACTAGTCGTAAAAGCAGACCCGTTGCTCAATGGGGTGGGTGAAATCAAGGCTTTCAATGCTGTCTCTCACAATGTTTTTGCATCCAATTTAAGATACTACGGTCTGGATGGTGCACAATCTGACAGGTAAAAAACTAACTGATTCATCAGACTCAGAGGGTGGTGGTTAATAAGTCATACGCTGCCCAGAGACCAGTAGCAAATGGGGTACCACCTCTATTCTTGGACCAGTCCTGTTTAACATCTTTACCAACAACCTGAAGGAGGTGACAAAATGCCCTGGGGGCGAATGACAACTGGTACACTAGCTTGAGGGCAGGGCTGCTATGCAGGGGATCCCCAATGAGCTAGATGAACAGGATCCTCCTGAAATTCAACAAGGACAGATAGACAGTCCTGCACCTGGGAAGAAGGAGTCCTTGAAATGACACAGACTAGGGACTGAATGGCCAGGGAACGCTCTCCTGAAAAGGCCTTGGGGCACATGGAAGAGGGCAAGCTGACCACGAGCCAGCAGTGTGCCTGGCAACAGCAACCAGCAGCACCCTGGGCTACAAGAACACCATAACCAGAAGATCGAGGTAATGGATTATGCCCCGCTATTGGGCACTCATAAGACCAAACTTACATCCTGTGACAAGTTTTGAGTCCCTCAGGTATATGTTGACAAGGTATATGTTGACAAATGGGAGCAAGTTCCATGAAGGGAGTCAGAGATGGCTGGAGTCTAAGCATTTCTGTGAGAGAGCCTGTTCAGCCTGGAGAACAGCTTTGGGGGAACCTAGCAGCAGCCCCCCAATACCTACGCAGCGATTGATGAGCTGGAGCCAAGCATACACGCTGTATACACAGTGCTGGAGGATGAGAGACTACAGGCCCTTTCAAACTGAAAGAAGAAAGGTTCAAACTGGAGAGATTCAGACTGTCCTCCCTATGATGAAAGTCAGGCAACAGAGCAGGGGACTGAGCTGTTTCCAGCCTTGGAGGTTTTCAAGACCCCAACAGACAAAGCCCTGAGCAACGCTGGCTGATCTCCCAACTGACCTGGCTTTCAGCAAGAGGTTGGACTGCAGACCTCTCAAGGTCCCTTCCAACCTGAATTATCTGATGATCAAATCTGGAAAAGTCCAGCTGCAAATACAACTCCTTTCCCCAAATTATTATTCTATTCAAAATGTCAGGGAACATATTCTATTCATTCCAGTTACACTCTCTCTAGCTTTCTCCTCCAACCTTTCCTACACTGGCCACCACCCTCAAATCTTCTATTTTCTCAGCACAACTGCATCTCCAGCCTACATAAGCCTCCTTTTTCTCTCTAGGCTTACAAACACCACTGATTACATTCACTCTCTGGAGCGCCCTTCCTTCAGTTCTAACTCCACAATCTCCAGTTCTGTCCCTACAGCCAACAGAAATAGTGTTCCCCAAAATATGCAAAGCCCTACTAAGAAGAAAAATTCATTTTCACTTCATCCCCTCTGAAACACTGAGCTGACTTGATACGATCTCGCACACTCCTATTATTTTTTTAAACATTCTTGCTTCTTCCTTGATTTTGCTTCTAATCATGCCTCACTCAAGAAGTTTCATTTATCCTCTGCAAGTTGGTGTGACAGCATCCACAAAGCCAGATGCACCAACCTCTTACAATGTTTATTCAGTGTCCCCAAAAGAACTGCCCAGAATTTAGAGCACTCAGCTGCTAAGCAAGCTGAGAAGCTTGCAAGACTTAGGATTTATTTCTTAATTCACCCAGAGGTCCAGTAGTTTACAAGTTTTTAAAGCATGTGCTTGTCTAAAATTGCTTATGACCTGTATCACGAAGGTTGCACCTTTATTGCTTCCACTGAAGTTGAATTCTGGTAATAAGACAGAAAATGTCAAATTCACTTCTGTGCCCCAAGTCTCAAGGATCTTGAGAAAAATAAGACAGGTTCCTTTCTCACCGGGTACAACTGCCAATACAGAAACCTGTGGGCCACAGCAGGGACACTTTTTACTGCTTGCTTACCCACGAGTAAGGAAATGAATGAATAAACCAGTTTATAACATACAGGAATAAACAATACCAACTCATCTTCCTGGCTGTTAGCAGTGCTGGCAGTGAAGAAAGGCAGAAAACGCCTCTAAACCAAGACCCTGTACTGGAAGCAAATCAGACTGCCAGGTCAGGAGGTACTGGCTTGGACCGAGAGAGAGACAGAGCCAGTTCACTGCAGGCACCATCACAGAAGCACGACCCAGTCCTGATGGGAGTCCCGCAGCACCTACTTCCACTGCAAGGCCCTCCGCGCACGGACATCGACCCGCCGTCCCCACGGACCCTTCCAGGCCCCCGGCGAGTCGTCCCCCCCCCCGCTCCCCGGTCTCGCTTCCCGCCTCCCCGCCGCGGGCAGCCTCCCCGAGCCGGGCCTCTGACGCCACTACACGTCACACCAGCAGCGGCCGGCGTGACCTCACGGCGAAGCCCACGCGCGATCCCGCGGGACAGGAGCCGGCGCAGCGCAGCCCTTAGGGGGAAGCCCACCCCCGCGGCGGCGTTCCTGCCCTCCGGCGTCACGCAGCGCGTCCCCGCGCCTCTCAGCGCCGTCCCACGTGACCCGGCGGGAGGGGAAGGCAAGGTCAGGCCTTCCGACCGGCGCCGAGGTCAGCGTCCAGCCCACCGCCACGACGGCCCGCGGCCGAAGCCCACCTCGCCCCCGCCCCAGAGGCCTTCGGCGGCTGAGGAGCCACGGCTTTTACCTCAGCCTGGCCGCCCAGCCCCCGAGGTTCTGCCTGCCGCCGCCCGGGGAACGGGGGGACGAGGGGGATGCAAGGAGCCAAAGGTGCGAGGTGACACGGGGGAGACAGAGAGAGGACCACGTTGTGTGATGGCGGCAGGGCCACTGCGTGCCAGCGCCCTGTCC
>JANZLQ010000079.1:10285726-10298412 GCA_026212715.1 Elanus axillaris | reverse complement strand
TCCAGTTCCTTTTTCTGATGGTTCTCTGTCGTCTTCCTAGGTAAACTAAAGCCAACCCTGGCCTTCATGTCGGGAAAGTTAAGTGTTAATGGTGACACTGCCACTAGCAATGAGGCTGGAAAAGGTGCTGCCACAGTTTGGTTTTGAACACTAGTGGAACTGTGGCCTTTCATATATAACTATAATGCTCTTTTAAAAGACCAGTGCTCAGTTTTTCTTTCATGCAGTGTAAGTATCAATAAAATTTGTAATTGTTAGATTGCAATGCCAAACAATGAACACATTTTTCCTTATAACTTGCTATAATGATTAAAAGAAAAATGATGTCCCAAAATCTTCATGTTTCAAGGATATTTTTTTTCATTTTCACTTTTTCCTTCGATTGCAAACTGTCCTCTGTTACTGTGAGATATAGATCTAATAGGACTTTGTTTCTTACAATGTTATCTTGTCTTTGAATTACCCGTTGTCTAATGAGATGTGAGTTCTGATCCCAGGATTAGGGGATGCACAACATGTCTCCAGTGTACTGTAAGAGTTGAATCAGCACTAAGTTTTCCTCTGACTGGGAGACAAATAACGTTTTTCTCTCCTGTACTGGTTTCACAAAACTTGTAGGACCTGACCATCTCTATCAGATGTTGTTAAAAAAGGCTGATGATCCCAAGCTATTGGAAAACATAATGTGTGTGCTTGTGTGCAAAATATGGTCACATAAATTTTCTTTGGGGAGTCACCTTAAAATACGAAACATCTTCTGAAACCTACAGATACTAGAAATTTTTTTTCCAGTGAGCATACATATTGATAGTACATTTCCAAACCTGTGCTATAACACCATAAGAACTGAAGCAGATCAAAGATCTTAGGTATTGGGAGCAAGGTTGTTTAATTTCATACCTATTGCATCATCAACACCATGCCTTTCCAGTTTTCCCTTCTGTGCAGCTTTTCTGCCAAAGCATTTTGTTTTTCAGGATTGCAGGGCTGGAGGGGAAAGGTGTACAGCATCCAATTCAATATTAACTGTGTCCTGGCATCTGAAGGAAGAATGTGCTTATTTGCTTCCCTGCTTGAGTCTATAGTTAATGGTGTATGTGTTTCTTGTGCAGTCAGTAATACTCTCTTGCACAAAATGGTTGGTAGTTGTGAATGTCATTTGCTGATGGACTGTGATGCCTGTGTAATCCTAAAGAAAGGTGTCATCTTTAGAAGAAAAGTGCTTTCATTGGAGATGGATCCAGTGCACCACAACCTGTCTCTGACTGGCCACTGTGTTTCTTCTCTCTCTAGCACATCAGTAGTGTTGCTTGCATGATGGAGGAGTGAGAGTTCACCATGCTCCTCTGGGGGATACTGATTGCTACTGGCAGCCAGATCAGGACTCTGCCTGACCACTGATGCCATTCAGTGAATAATTGCTTAGGCCAGGGAGAGAAGGGCAGGAGCTACCACATCCTGCACTTTGATTGGTATAAGTGGTTATGGATTCACACCCAACAGGACAAGCAATTCATCAGCAAGAAAAAGAGAAAACTTGGACCTCTGTTTTTCAATTAAATGTATTTACACTATGGTACTTGACGCAAGATAAGTGTGCATCCTGCAGGCAGCATCATGAGCGTGTGGAGCAAGTCCTTAGGATAAGCAGAGTGGTGGCTGTGCCATGGGATGGGTGCTGTGGGACTAGGTGATGCTGAGTGTTAGGGATATTTGATCCTTGCATTATGAACATTCATATTATGCCATTCCTGGGGCTTCCACTGTAAACAGAAATAGCTGAAAAACATGCCAGTCTGCTGTGCAGTTTTACGACAAAAGCTACATACAACAGGTGCTGTAATGGGGGAATTACTGCAGTTACTTGCATTCTGCAGAGGATTTTTACATGAAGGCAGAAATGTGTTTCTTTTTAATCTGTTGCTCAGTTCACAGCTTTTGGGGGCCATAAAAATGAAGTGACTAAACAAACTGTGACTGTTCTGCTACTGCAAGTAACTGGAGAGAAAGCTACAGGTTCTTTGGGCGACAGCTCCAGCTGATAAATGAAGGAAACCGCTCTAAGACCCATGTACAACACAGACAGTATCTGCATGCTGCTGACAGTAATGAACAGGACTGATGGCTCACCGTACTGCGAAGGAAATGTAAGCTCATGCCTCATGTGCCCAAGGGCTCACCTCTCCCACCTCTTCAGTACGGTTTCAGCTCCTCCGCTTGTGGGTTCTTCCCCATTTTGAGTGGAGCTGGGAAGGATCCAGCGGCCTGTGCCAGCAGAGGGAGCAGTCAGCACACGAGAGTGCAGAAACCCGGGGTCAGCTGCACCCCGCAGCCCCCGGGCACTGCGAAATGCTGTGGTCCTGCCAGGCTTGCAGCAGTCTTGCTGAAGGCCAAGACTTGCTAACGTGCACCAGTACCTTCTTCTATTCTTAATAGGGTTCAAAAGCGGGAAAGGATGGGATAAGCAGGTTTGCAGCAACAGCAAAATCCGTATCCATGCCTTGCAGCCTCTCACCTCCCTTCCCTCCCCTCTGGTACAGTGTCCCATCTCCCGAGCAGGAGTGAGGGCGTTCTTCTTCGTGACAGAGCACCAGGACTTGACAGACTTATTTGTCCCAGCAAAATAATCAGTGAGAGTGTAATGCTTTGTTGTCAGGGCGAGACTTGGTTTGGAAGAACGTTAGCCCAAATGCTTAAAACTTTGGCAAAAAACAAACCCACTGAATCGCTGTCCTTAAAATGGAGTGTTGCTTAATCTTAGTTCTGTGCAGCATTCTGTCCTAGAATAAGATGTTGTTTTATATAGTGAAGTTAAGCAATAACTAACTAAATATAGCTAACTCAAGCAATAATACACAGAGTCAGAATTTTTTACTGGGGTGTAGCTGTTGGTCTGTAGCTCTGCTTCCCACCCCTCCCACTGGGGGCTGATGTTGAAGGAAGAGGAGGGGACCTTGCCAGCTATATGGGAACAGTATCATCACACCTTTTGAGACAGCTTTACCGGCACAGAATTTTATCAGTGGGGTCCACACATCAACTTGAACTTAACCATAGCAGAAAAAGAATGGAAAGAGAAGGAAGGGGGAAGCTGCCCAGTAGCCAGCCAAGAAGCGAAGCAATAAAGACCCCAGAAGAGTGTCCTTTCGAGTGTCAGCAAGCAGTGAGGATGAGGAAGACGACTATAACTCTTCTTGTCAGGCTTTTTCCTCTGCTAACTCTGTGCTTGGCATTAGGACCCAGCCAAGCTCCCTGTTGGTTGTTCCTGTATACAATGCTGCCAGTGCTGACAGGATAACATTTAATCAGTCGCAGGTGGTGCAGGCCAATCACTCCACTTTGTGCATGTTTATGGCTGGTAATGCTTGCAGGATATTTACATGACTGTTATCTACTTTTCTATTTGCTAACTCTTGGTTTTCCCCTGATGTAAACTGAAGTTACAAAACAGGCAGGAAACGCAGGGGGAAGAGAGGGGGGACTCTCAGACTGTTAGCAATTGCTTTCCATGAAAACTATTACAATACTGAGATTTGCAGGTGGAAGGCCATGAGCATAACAGCACAAAAGCATCAGCATAGGAAGGAGACTGACACTGCAGCTCAGGTAGAAGGTTGCAGAACTGCAAGTGAAAGGTTGGCCACAGAACTGTGCATGGAAGGCCCTTGGCATTGCAAAGGTGAAGGCACTTGTGCACATGCAGCAGTTGACGTGCCTGGCATTTGGTGTTCAGTGCCAAAAGAGGGTTTATACAGTTAAATTGTGATCACAAGATTGGACTCAGAGGCCCACACATTAGAATTTCACAACCAAGGAGGCAGGAAAGTACACACAGTTTCGGCATGGCATGGCTAAGCTCAAGTGCTGTGGTTAAGCTCAATCTCTATGCAAGAAAGAAGTGGATTCTGTTACATTTCTTCAATGTGAACTGCAATTTTAAGCTTGTTTCCCTGTTCTTGCTTTCCCCCATTGATAGGAACCACATGGCATGAGCATCAACTCTCAAAACATAACCTTTTCATCAATGGGTAAAGTTTTAGCAGGGTGTGGGATAACTACCATATCATTATCTTCAGTCATAATCTTTGTCCTAATGGTGTGTGAGTATGTGTGAGATATGGTACTGAAAGAATAAATAGCATAAAGCCAGTGTACAGAATTCTGGATTTTCTTCCTAGAAATATAATTCATACTCTATAAAAAATATTTTGTCCAGAATGGTGTTGCCAGCTATTTCTTTATAAGCTAAGAGCTTACTATTTCTGCTAAAAATATTTAAATTTTATACAGGGGAATTTTGTGATCCAGACTTTACTGTAAAAGCAGAGTGACCAAGGTGACCATCTATTCACTGAAACTCAGGTCTCTCAGACTTCTAAGTTTACCAGGCCAAAAATGGAGGGAATAAAAGAATAATGTGGTTGAAAAAAAAAAAAAAAAGCTGGGAGGAAATAAACCCAGCTGGCTGACTTGGTTGTTTGCTTTGCCAGAGGAATAAATGCTCTGTGACGGTGACAGTTGAACATATCCTAAGTAAATAATGCCCCATCTTCATGTTTACCACTTTAGCTGCTGTTATTTTCTTTTCTTTGAAGAAAAGGAGAGCCCTCAAAGACATGCTGTATGAGACACTGTTGCCAGCCTGTTACAGGTGGGCAACTGCACCAAAGGCTGGAAACAGCCCCAGGATTTCTGTGGTGGAACTGAAAGTCAACACCTGCACCAGCCCAGCTTCATCACTGCAAAACTCTTCCTCACCCTCCACCTTTTTTGTGGTTGCACTGTGAGCTCTGTAAGGCATCCTGTAAAAAAGCACGTCTGCCCTCACAGACCAGCGTTAAAAGGGGAACAGAAAGGGACATGCCGTGGGTCTGCTACAGCCTTCATATGTCGCTTGTAGAAAGCTACCCCTTTTCTAAGCCAGGAGCTCATAGCTAGCAATGCAAGGGGTGGACGAGCATGGCCCACTTATGTTTTAAAGCCACTCTGTGTTGTAAAGCACAGTAGGGAACAACTTGAGGCCGCAGGCTGGGGACCAAAGGCTGGAGACCAAAGTGTCATGGTATCTTAGACATAGAAACAGCCCTTTGTCCTTATCGTATATACAGAAATTGCACTCTGTATGTTCTTACTAATGTCAGCCAAATCTCCATCCTATAATTAGCACATACTTATAATGCCAAGTCCCCTGCTTTCTTTCAAGTGGGTTTCTTGTTGAGCTGTTATTACACATTCTTACCATACACATTATTCAGGCTTTTGTTTAAATTGCTCTGCTTTACCTGTGTATTTCTGTCATGCAACAGCTGACACTCACCTGCTGTTGCCACAGATACGTCCTGTTCCACCAAAACCCCAGGTGTCTCTACTATCATTATGGGTCTTCCCAAAGCAAACGGGGAGCTGCTATCAAGGTAAAGAGGAAATGGAAAAATCCAGTCCCGTCCCTTTCTGCCTCAACCCGTTCTCACAGACAACTGCTCTGGGGAAGCTGTACAATGTATGCACTTCATAAAGCTTTCTCTGACTCTGGTCTATTTTCCAGGTTGCTCTTTTTTTGCGTGTAAGACGTTTATGTTATTCACCTAAAGCAGAAGTAGTTTTCAATATAGAAAGAAGCTCATTCTTTAAATTTTGAAATCTTTTTTGTCAGAGCTCTGTCTTCCAAGCAAACATTGAGGAAATCAGAAGCTTTTCTGTATTGCAGCAGTTCATATTCTGTCTGATTTACACGCAGAGAGCACTGTCAAGCTCATTTGTCCTTCCACAAGAAAAAAGCAACTTAAACTGCTTCATTTGTGTAGTAGAATTGTAATGAGCACTGAAAATGAGACTTTTTGGAATCTGTGAAGCCATCTCAGACAAGAGGATTCTGGAAAGGAAACTGAATTAAAATCTACGGGAATTTCATGCAAAGCAGAGTTGTGTGGTTACAACTCTGAACACACGCAGACTGGACTCTCAAGAGTATTTCAGGCCTCTGGTGAAGTAGCATAGGATTTTCAAAAGCATGTTGGGGGCTGATCTTCATATGCCTTTTTCTATGTTACTACTAATTGTTAGCTGCAGTCTAGTAACAAAACTAATGAAGGACCAGCAGGAAGTTAGTTCTTCTGATATGCTCGGGTGTGAATGTGAAGCAGCCTTGTGATGCCCACAATGACAGGATTTGTCTGCAGTGTTTCCTACAGCATCATGCACATGTGAAGTAAGGGTGGCTGCCAAACATGAGAGTCTGAGATCTCAGCCAGGAGAAAATTAACAGGTACCTCTGTCAGGTTGTTAGCTGCCCCAGATGGTGCAAGAAGAAAATTTAGAGCTGACCCAAAGCCTGGGTGTTTTTCCTGGGCACTACCATCTCTCTGTAGGCTTTTGTAAGCTGTTATCTGTTCCGCATTTCGTCAGTACACACTCTTATTCACTTTGATCTTAACTCTGACTTGAAGCTAGGCATTTTGCTTTTTTTTTTTTTTTTTAAGTTGATGGCTAACTGCAATGCTAACAAATCCAGTCGCTGTGAGTCGGGTGGTCTTTGGTGATGGTAGTTATTCCCCCGTGCTCCTTCAGGATGTCCAAAGGAAAATGCAAGCACCCACAACTGTGCCATCGGCTGGGTTGTGGATCTCCAAATGGAGTCTAGGAAGGGCAGGAGTCTTCTGTTAATCAGTGATTACTGGAAAAAGACAAAACCTTTGGAGTGCATTCTGATGGCTGAATCCCTGCTCCTCAGATTGTCTCACACTGCCTTCTACTTAGGAAACAAGCTCAGGACGCTCCTTGCTGATCCCCCTTTTTAATTCAGCCTGGTATTGCCTACAGGACCAGAAAGACATCTACTTGAGCACTTGCATAATTCTGCCCTGCCCTGGTCAGGCAGAGCAGTGTTTGCAACACCTAACCATAGCAATCTACTGCAGGTGGCTGGTGCAGAAGACCACTCTCCTCAAGCTTCCCTGTTCGAATCAGGCTCCTTGTGGGCTTGAGTCCCCTGTTACTGACCCAGAAGGGATCATGTCTTCCTCTGTTGTGGATCCCTTTAGCTCTCTGTGTGCTGGTTTCTGACTGGTGGAGCAGGGACATGGGGGTCAGTGTTAAAGCAGCATTACAAGTACTAAAGTACTGTCAAGCAGGGTGCAACCAGATGCTGGGGTGAAGGACTGGCAGAGCAGAAGGACCATGGTCTACCAAAGGTGAATTTGTTCTGAAATCATCTCCAGAAGTACCGAAATCTTACAGCAACATGCAGTGCCCCTACAAGTAATTTTTGGACTGGCAGGTAAGTGAAGGGTAAATTAACTGGCAGTGCTTTGCTTTGAAATACTGTATTGAGTTACAGATGTTGCAGGAATATAGATATGAGGCTTCACAGACTCTGCTTTTAATAACTTTCCTTACATATGGGGAAGGTGTGGGGGTGTGAGGCTGAAGTTGCCTGGTTGCTCTTCCTCTTTAAGGCTCACTCTTAAGCAAATGGATCGTGTTGTGATGCTGCTTTGCCATGTTTGGTAAATGAATTGACCTTTCAAACATTAAATTTCCTTTGTTTTCTATAGAAAACTTAAAAAAGACCCCAACAAACATCTTATTCACTGCTATATTCTGTTCTCTTTATTAGGAATTTTCTGAGGAACTTCCCAATAGCAGCATCCCTATCCTGTCCCATGCTTTACTCCCTGACAGTGCCAGAACAGCCAGTGTCCACAGAGGTGCTCTCAGCCCACTTGCTGGTTTTTATTCCAGTCCTGCCTGCACCCATGCAGCTCCGTTACACTATTACAGAAAACACTGGGATACAAAGCCCTCTGCACAGGCCATGAGAGAGGGACTCTGCCTACTTATTCCCTAACCCCATCATGGCAGGGGAGTGTTGTAATACCCCACCTCCACTCATCACACCGGTTGTCTGCAAGGCAGACCACTTGTCATCCTGTGGCTAGGGAGGAAACTGCCACCCACCTTGCTGTCCTTGACTTCCAGTCCTCGTGGCTGGGTGTCTGGAAGCTGTACCTGCCCTGCAGATCCACCTCTCGCTCTGCCCTTCCAGAGTACTGATGTCCCACCAGGGAACCCACCCTTTGTCCAACCCATCACAACTGACTTGCAGGCACCTGTCTCTCACTGAGCCCTTCCATCCAGAGAAGCATGTGACCAAAGGCTGAGTGGGTCTAATGCGTGTTTCGTCCTCTGAGAGGGGACTGCAGGAGTGCTCCAGACTGGCACATGGACATTTGGGGTGGGAAGCTGGCTCCCCGGCTTTTCCAAGCTTCTATCTTTGACTCAGCTGGAGGCAGCCCAGTGAAGATCCAGCTGTCTGCCTGCATGCTGGAAGGCTGCCTGAAACAGGCTCCCCTCACAGTGGTACAGAGGAGGTGGTGTGGGATACCACCAGCTTCTGCCAGGCCTTGCAGCTCCTCTGGGACCTCGCAGATACTACTCTTTCCATGCTCCAGCTGACTGATGGGGTCAAATCTTGCTTGGGTGACAGCAAATGAAGTCTAAAGGGGAAGACATTTCTTTTAACTCGCACTGCTGTTTCTTTTAACTCGCACTGCTGTTTCAAGGGGCTGCCTTTTTCAGCAAGCTACTGGCTGTACAAGGAATTTTTCATGACTCAAAAGTGGTTCTAGCTTAACTTCTTGCACTGCAGGAGCTAGTTGGATGGGGCACACGTTCCTCAGAGGAACATACCTTTTAAAAACACAGCAGGGTATTCCCACTGTGATAAGACACCGGTTCGTGATCTGCATTCAGCTGATGCCAGCTGTGATCAGCAGGCCTTGGAGGAGACGTGCCAATGGGAACCATTGGTGGTGAAGTGATGGAAAAGCCTATTGTGGCAGTGGCCTGATCCTGCTCCTCTTCCTGTGATGCAGCCAGTCCTGATTAAGACCTATGTGTGGTCAAAAGCATCATTCTTGGTCTTTCTTGTCCTTCACTCTCATCCCAGCTGCTCTTGTGGCAGGTCCTTAGCATATGGCCAACCTTCTGCTAAAAACAGATGGATTTTCTGATTGCCCCTGTCTGCCTCCCAGCCTGTTCAGCACCTCCCAGAGTAGATTCCCTCCTGCTGAGAGAGCTGGGGGATTTTACAGGGATGCTGTTTTGCCTTTGCCTTTCAGCTAGCCGAGCTTCTGGCACAGGGTCAGGCTCATGACCGCTGGTGGGGGCTGATGGAAAGCGTATATGCCTGCTGGCACACCCTGCTCAACTGGGCAGGAGCGAGTAAGCATGGCCAGGGCACAGACTGTAGGGACGTGACTCATGCATTGCTTCCTTGCTGCCTGGCTCAAATGCAGGAGAGTGGGACAGCAGAAACAAACCTCTCAGCATCACTCCCAGCTCACCTGCCAGTCCTGCACAAATGGGAAACAGGCCGTTGCCCATGCCACTGATGTGAGTGGGTACCCATCTCTTCTCACAGAGGACCCCCCTGGGAAAAGCCAAGCTCCACTCCATTACTGTTGAGCGACACAGTGCTGGAGGGATGCTGGGGAAGCTGAGCGGGTTTATAATGAAGCCATGCGGTCACTGAGTGTCTACGTGTTGTCTGTGATGTGGTGGCACCTGTGCTCTGATGTAGCTGTAACTCGCTGTGACTGCGGGACCTCTCTTCAAGCGGACAGGCAGGTGTTCCCAAACAGGACGGCAGCGATTCCTTTCCTTCCTGCTTGGCAACTTGTACGTCCTATTTCACAGCCTACTGGCCCAGCCAGTCTTTCCCTGTGGAAGACTCAGTTCTTGTGGGATCTGGGATGCTTTTGCCTTTGCCCATTGTTTTTGGTGTACCGGTGGCATTGGTGTTAATGGGATGGCAGGTAATCTGGCAGGCTGCCCAGTGGCTCAGGAGGGGAGAGCATCAGCGTCCACTGCACACCATGAGCAGTAGTTTTCCTGGCACTAGGGCCTGGAATGAGCAAATTCCTCCTTGTCACACAACCCAATAGGGCTGATAAATGGTCATAGCATAAATGGGTAAACAGAGCTAGTGAGTTGCCCAAAATAACGGAAGAAAGTCTATGTTAGGTCTGGGTTGAGGATGTGATACACCTTTTTCCTCAGCCTGCCACATTAATGACAGGATCCTGCCGTCTCATCCCAGCATGCAGACCATCTATGAAGGGATGCTTAGCACCTCTGGCAGGTGTCCGTGCCAGCAGTCAGAGCTCTGCCTCCATGTGTTTTATACCAAGTGAGGAATAGGAGGAAAAACGCCACCTGACCATGGCAGTCCCTTGGCCGTGTAGCAGCAGGGCAGTCTGTCCATGCACCCTGCAGCGGCCAGCACAGTCCTGTCAAGTCAACACCAGCAGCTCTCCTTCAAGGAGAAAACCTTGCTTTCACAGGAACATTGGCACACACTGCTTGCTGCCCTTCCAGTGCAGTTACTAATACAGGCAGTGAGCTAAAGTGAGTTCATCTAAAATTGCAGTTCTTTGCTGAAGCGCTGGTGACATTACTAGGCTACCTGAGCATTTCAGCAGAGCATATGATATGAACCAGAAACCTCTGATCCAATTACAGCCCTGTGTACAACGCTGTGATGATAATAGGCCACAATACGCCAAGCAACCACGTCAGAGGTCGGAGAAGCATTTTCAAACCCTCTTTTTAATTAGTGAGTGCAGACACAGCACTGACCTGGGGCTGCTCCTAACAAAGAAGAAGTGAAGGAGTAGGAGGAGGCGAGGGAGAAGGTGGGAGGAGGGCAGGTTTGGAGGCTACTTTGTCCTGTTGCCGCAGAAGAGTGTGAAAGAAAAAGAGAAAGGCAAAGAAAAAATGCAAAGGAGTCGGGAGAAAGGAGGGACGGGTCAGAAATGAGAATGAAGAAGCCATGTAAGTTAAGACAGGTAATGGCTTTCAAACCGTGGCTTGCAGACTGCTTCCAAGTGCTCTGCAAAGTCAACTGCAAAAAGCAAATTCATGTGCAATTCACCAGTCTACACAGAAGTTATGGTCAGCAGCGTCAGCTCCTCCACCACAGAAAGAACACAATCAGCAAGACCAAAGACCATCAGTGAAGAGCAAGCCCTTTATGTTGCCTGACTGCACATGACGTGCCTGGTTTTAAGGCCTCCAGAAATGCAGACTATTCATTAGCAGTCAGTTCTCCTCTTCAGGAATTAATTCCTCATTGACATCATTTGTGAAAATGAACTATTTGATCTCAAAAAGAGAGCTCAGCAGCTCCACTTTGGAGGCAAACAGAGCACTGGTTTGAACCATACAACCTGTGCAGCCTCTGCCCAGGACGTGTCTTTGGAGGCCCAAGGCATGCTGTGGGGGCATACCCCTGAAGAGCAGCCTAGCCCAGCCCCTGGGAGGCTGTGGACACAGCAGACTCCAGGAAAGTGCTTCTCTTGTCCTCGGTGTTGCCAGTGCTTTGACTCCAGGTCCCTGAACTAAAAGTGAGAAGATGTGGGAGCAGGGTGTCATGTGTTTGGCCATTATGGATGGAGGCAGACTCTCCCTTTACTCCCCGGAGTAATTACGTCTTCCATTTAGGGTTCTCTGTCTTCAAGAGTCTAACACCAAACCCTTAATTTTACAGCATTAAAGACCTCTGCTGAGTTGCAGGGACGTGACAATGATGACTTACTGAAAATAACAAGAGCAGAAGGGATGGCAATCTTCCCCAGGCAAGGTTAACGCTGCTACCAAATTCCCCTGATGCATCACAGGCAAACCCGGAAAGAGCATTACTTTTGGCACAAATACACTTCCAGATTGCCTCCATTATACTCTTGCGTAAGCATTGTTGCCATCATAGCTAGCAGCATGTGTTAGCCTATTCAAGTTTTGCAAATGTTGGCATAAGGAAGATGGGGAAAGGAAACCTCTGGGGCATGAAGCAGCCGGCATGGAAGGCTGATACTCTCCCAGCAGCAGCCAGGCCTGCCTCCTTCTGGAGTGATGCAACAAGGCAGGGAAAAATGCCCAACTGAGGAGGTGAGCAGAGTTTGCTTTGGCATGTGCCATGCTTACTGTGGGAGCACCAACCAACACCCAGAGAAAAAGCTGCAAGCACACGGTGAGCCCTCCCATGTTTAACTGCAAAAAAATCCTATATGAGTGAGGTTGCTGTTGAGATCTGCAGCTGCAGACAAAACAAGAAAGTTCCAGTTTTTACAACAGATAAACTGAAATTTTTATTACCATATATACAGACCTGTGACGTGTACACGTATATGCATACATACGTATATACCCCACATGTAGCAAATGCACAGTGCTGTGCCTAACATCTCATGCAAAAAAGTGAAATTAACAGTAAATCGTGCTTCTCAGTATCTGCACGAAACAACCAAGTAGCAGTCATTCGACACAGCTACTTTGAGTAACTCGGCCGGTGTCAAGTCAACAGATCTTCATGGAAATAACTAGAATTACATTATTTTATGTCATTTGAACACGTGTTCCATGGTATTAGCAAGACAACCCCGGTCTCACGTGCACTTTCTCTCCTTCTTTTCCAAGACAAACCCTCCTGCCCGTGGCAACGCAGATAAACCAGCCCTACTCGCCTGCTTCCACGCGCGCGTGTGTGGTGTGTGGGGGTGTTTCCACGCGTGTGCGTGTCTTTCCACGTGCGTGCGGGGGTAGTGGTGGTGGTGGGGGGTGTGTGTGGCGGGTGTGTGTGTGCTCCCACGCGCGCCTGTGTGCCTGTGTGTGCGCGCCCCCCAGATCGG